>CM027087.1:13661273-14261273 GCA_015343265.1 Pao palembangensis | reverse complement strand
CCAGATAAACAGAAATGCACTATATAAATACAGTTTGTTACAAGGAGCTTTGCACTGGGTGTATGTAACCATACAAAGCCTTGTCTGTGGTCCATAAAAGATTGGCTCACACTCGCATTTTCAAAAAAGAAACAAAGATTTCAAAATCCTCACAGATAAGTAAAAAAAAAAAAATTCCCGATGAAAAATATGTGCGTGAACTAAGACAGTATCAAAATAATGTTCAAATTAATGTTTTGACAGTTTTGAATATGCTGTTTTGTTTTTTTTTTTTTTTAAATAAAAAAAGTTAATTCAACCTGTTTAATTTTGGCTTCTGTTGCCAAGCTAGGAAGAAAGAGCCAACTGATGATTTTATGTTTGGCTCACATTTGCAATTACAAAATTAGCTGTTAATAGAACAGTTAATAGAAATGCTTTAGCTCAGTATAATACTTGTAAAGGTTTAAATGTTTTACAGTCTAAAGGAGCTCCCAGTTACCCAATTTAGACACACAAGTGACTGCACCAAATGTGTCAGTTTCCCTGGGTACTGGGCAGTTTTACTGGAGACCAGCAGACGTGGTAATGAGTGGATTCACCAGGGAGCTTAGACTGGTGATATTTGTTAATCAAGTCATTTTTAAGGACAAAGACATTCTGTCAGTACTGGTGACCTTATGAAACACATCGTTCTGAGTCATCACAAGTTGTAAATACCAGGTGTATTACAACAGTATAAAAGTCCTTCATGGAGGCCGAGCAGAGAGTCTCCTGCCATCCCAGAATGGTCTTCACTTTCAGCCCTTTGATCCAGGAGTAGCTGGCCAGAACTGGACAAGTCTTCCAGTTGCTTCAACAGTCCAGCTGACTCTCTGCTAGCCCTGGATGAGGAACTATGACCTGGATTCGCGAGAACCTTCGCTGACCGTAGTAGCAACGTTTCCAGTCTTTACCTGAGTTGTGATTGTAGCTTGGTTCCTTTGGTAACAAAGTCCTCCCACGTCGGGTAACTGGCCTACAACAGAGACAGAACAGAACATTTACTAAAAACCCATTACCCAAATGATAAACTAGCATTTACCATAGCCTTTAATGACTCAACCTTGTGAATTAAAGTACACTAAACTGTTATTTCTCTGTTCAGTTCAGTTTTATTTATATAGCGCCTTTTACAATACAAATTGTCTCTAGGTCCTTTAAAGAGGTAGAAACCCAGAGCCAGAACCCCCAGGTAAGCCAGGTAAGCACAGTGGCAAGGAAAAACTCTCTTTTAACAGGAAGAAACCCTGAGCAGGACCAGGAGGAACCATCCTGCAACCTAAGAATACTGACTGTACTGTCATAAGAAATACTTTCTTTTCTTGTCTTGTTCTTCTCTTTTATTTTGTGTGTGTGTGTGTGTGTGTGTGTGTGTGTGTGCGCGCAGTTTAGTTGTTTAGCTAGCGTGCCACTTCACTGTGCCCTTTAAATTAGCCCTTTGGGACAAATAAAGTTTTACTGAATTAAATAATACCAATAAAACAACAGCTGAAAGAACCTGCAATGACAAACTAGAGGCATTTTGGTTGGAAGTGCCATTATCACATACAGGTTGCTCATTTATGCCAAAATCAGAGACGGCTTCCATCTACTGGTATTTGATATCGCTGGGGCTGAATAGTCTCTTTATGGGCTCGTTAACTACTCAGTGTCTGCAGGCCGTAAGAGCAGCTGACTGATGATGTAAGCTGTGGCTGCTTCAGCCCGCAGGAGCCGACCCTGGGTTACAGTTGTGACCAGCTGCTGCTGCTTTACTCTCCTCTTCATCCAATTCAAAGACAGAAAAATGAAGGAATATACTGTCCACCTTGTGCATTTGCTGGTTCACTAAACTTCACAGTGTAGTTCCACATGAATAAAGCCATGACTCAATCCCTCCATCACAGCTAGACTGGTGCTCAGAGGGCATCAGGAGCAGGAGACGTAGGTGCTCCAGGGATTAAACACCGCCGACTGTGGACTTCCACCAAAGTTAAAAGGAAAGGGAGACGCTCCAAAGCACTGATAATCATCCTCAGAAATTAGGTAGCAGCTGGTGCAACGTTGACTAGGATTAACGGGAATACTACGGGAAAAACGTTAAAACAAATGTCATCTAAAAATGTCATCTCAGCACATGCTCCCTGTTGAGCTAAGAAAAAGCACGGTGTTTACTCAGGGGACAGCAAAGGTCATTCTAGACGAGCATCAGGTAGCAAAGCCACAAGAACAGTCAGTAATCTTCTTGCTGTCTCAGATTTCCAGGTTCTAGAAGGTAATGAAATCATTATAGATGATAAAAACATCATCTAAGCATGAAAAATTGATGTTACTTTTGTCTTGTCTGTAACCAAACATCTTTAATATCCAAGGTGACACAAGAAACGGCCTCTGTGCTCCACTGGAAGTGAAAGAGTAAACCACATTCACGGTGACAGAGCTCTCCATGTACAGAAACCACCCGTTCTCCTGCCTGCTTAGTCAAGCAGACAGCGTGAGGAGGGATACAGTTACTCCTAGTCTGGACGTGGAGTCGCCTCCGTCAGGATCTAATCCTACCTTGCTCTACTGACCGACAGACAGACAGACAGACAGACAGAAAGAAAGAAAGGCAGAATTGAGAGAATGCATTTTAGGAAGGTAGCAGGAAATAAAACAAACCCAGCAGGGGGGACATTCCTGAGAGCAAATGAGCTGATAGAGGTAGGTGCATCTGCACCAGCACCCTCCCACTGCAGCGTGCACGCTCTTCATCCTACGCTGGCCCACCTCTTTCCACAGATGAACGACCCACCTGGACGCGTCAGACCCATGTGCACTTCCCCGCTGCCTCAGCACGCAGTTCCTAAAAAAGGATTCCGTGCCAGCAGCAACATTTCTGCTTTTTTTTTTTAGAAACCGACTACGCCCAAAACAGATTTCTGATCGATCACACAACAGTTCTGTGAAACTAAGAAGAGGAAGAAGGTGCGGCCAGGCGGCTGTGTCGACAACAAGCTCCCAAACCAGGCTGAAAATGACATATTTGGTTGAATATTTGATGTCAGTGACTCAGCTTACACTTGTGAAAATACTACTGAGGTCTGACCTGCCGAGAAAATTATCCATGTTTTTTCAAAATCTGTCCGTGTGTGCGTGTGTGTGTGTGTGTGTGTGTGTGTGTGAGGGTTCCGGTTGAATTTCAGCGTCCATGTTCTGGGAGGGACTGGGAGCCCAGGTGCATACCAGCAGTAAATAATAGGCTAAGGGCGGGCGGGGCGGGGTGGGGTTGAAGCTGAATTTTGACTGGACCAAATGTGCCCCAGAGTTTAAACTGGGTTGTCCCAACACCAAATGAGACACTCTCAGAGACATTCTGAATAAACTAAAACCATTAAAACCAGTTTGTAGTCTTTGTTTAAGTGTTGTGGAGAAAATCCTAAAGTTCCCTTATAATAAAAACTATCTATATCAGGGGTGGGCATTTATTTAGCCTGAAGGGCCACGTTGGGTTGTAGATCTTGGTGAAGGGGCCGGCCAGGTGGTGCAGGAGGGTAGCTAAAAATCCTGCTTGATGGACTAGTGACTGAGAAAATATCTTGAAGAGCCTGTAAATGCATCCAAATGATGTTTGGCCCCGCCTTCTTGAGAGGACATGTTAGCATGCTAAGTGAAGGGGGGGTCTGAAGCTTTTTCTAACCAATCAAGCTGACAACCTTCTTCATTTGGCTTGTGGAGGAGTGATTGTGGAGGCTCTGCAGGCCGGATTCAATAGTTCATCGGGCCACATGTGGCCCCCGGGCCACAGTTTGCCCACCTCTGATCTATATTGTGGTTATTATATCATTTTCAGCTTGAAAGGGCTCTTTTTCCATTCCCAGGCTGATTTGTGTGGCATATTTGTGAGTGACGAACTAACCTGAGTTTTTAAAACTCATTCAATCGTCACAACGTGGCTGGACATTGCAGCAGAACTTGAAGCCCCAGTCTGCACCTGCTGTCCCTGCTTCAGGCTCAGGTCAAGGGTCACAGCAGATGCTGCTCTTCCTGGTGAGTCGCCCTTTTTACCAGTTTGCCACAGTTGAGGCCTAACAGGCATGGGCGCCGTAAAGAGGGGAAAAGTTAGGATGATTCTAAGGGCCCATGACCAACAGGGGGCCCTCCCAATTAAAAAGCAGTATTAATATTTGATTAAAAATTGGGTAATTAAACCCAATTATTCATATTTTCATAACATGTATGTCAGAGATTTCAACTTTATTTGGGCAAATTCCTTTTTTATCCTTTTTGACCCCCCCACGCCCCTAAATGGTACAGCCCGGCTGAGTCAAGTCAGCTACAGTCTGAGTTAGCACAGCCGCCTGTCTGCACTGTCTGGTAAAGCAAAGTCTGGCTTCCAAAAGGGGAGACAGAGGGGAAAAAGAAAGATGAAAGAGAGATCTAAGGGACAGTATGTCACCCAGGAAAGGCTGGTATAGTCCTTGAGTGGTTACATCCAAGCTGTTTGCTAGTTTGATGCCCACAATGAGATGTGTAGCTAATTAGATGTTTAGCTAATTATACTAAATGGGTGTCCCCGCCCTCCCTAGCAGACTCGGCACCTGTCACCTGTCAGGTGCCGAGTCTCCCCACACCCCCCTCCAACCACATGAACCCCCACCAGGAGCTGGGCTACGTGGAATGTCAGTTAGCTTTACTGAAGGGCGTCTGTGTGAATGATGGTTTTGTCCTTTATCTGTACCAATTCAAGATAGCTAGGCTAGTTCTGTTGCTGTCAAACACCGTTTCTTTTTCCACATGATGAATCTGAATCAGCAGGCTGTAGCCTAGCCTTTGTGGGCCGCTGGACACGTTGAAGCATGAGTGATTGAGCCATTGCTCAAATAACACCTTGAAATCAGATATTTTTTAGCTTACTGAAGTTTGGCGGTGCTACAAGGGGCAGTTTGTTGAGGTAGCTTTTAAAACGCAAAACACTTGACGCACGTGGGCTCTTTACTTGGTTTTTGTCTGTTACTGTTTCTGGAGCTGAGTATGCCGAGTTAGAGCTTTCCGTAAGCTAAAACTAGTTAAAAAAAATAAAAAACAAACTATTTGAGGTCCTGCATGTCACAGGGTAGACTTCGCAGTCTTGCCATGTTCCCCATTGAAGGTCAGCTGGCTAGAAAGCTGGACTTCAAAGCCTTGATCAAAGACTTTGCCAGCAGGAAGGCTCCACACTGGGCTCTTGGTGAATCAGGCTAAGCAAGGGCCAGCGCTAATTGTAAACTAGCATGGCTATTAACATTAATGCAACATGATGCCCAGCCTCTTGGCAGGAAGAGGCAAACCAGTCCGCTGGCGTGTAGTGAAGCTTCCATTTTATATCTGACCAGAGGCGAAAAGGGAGACTTGTGTTCAGGTTGGACTGGCTGGATTGGATCTTCAGTGATGGGGCCCAAAATCCCTGGCAGTGGCCCTGCTAAGAGGCAACCCAGGATGTCTGTCCCTGTTCACACGAGCGCGTCAGTGGCACAGCAGCATGCTCCGTGCACAGATGGTGTTTCAGGCCCGCAGCACAAGTGAAACTAAAACTTCTTCCTGGAGCGTGCGCACGCGCGTGCACACACACACACACACACACACACACACACACACACACACACACACACACACAAATAAACAAATAGGCGTTCAAGTCATTTGAACTTCAAAGGGCTGTGTGTGAGTGTGTGTGTGTGTCTGCTATAGTGTTCCAGTTCTTTGTTTGTTGGTTGAACATCTACATACAGCATGATACCAACAGTTGATCACACACACACACACACACACTCACACACACACACGTCAAGAGACGTCCTGTTCCTGTGATCTGACAAAAGAGAATGGTGCATTATACAGGAGAGGAGGGAGAAGGAAGAGGAGGGGGAGAGGAGGAGGAGAAGAGAAGGGAGAGGAGGAGAGAAGAGGAGGAGAGGGAGGGGAGGAGGAGGAGAGGGGGAGGAGAGGAGGAGGGAGGAGAGGAGAGGAGGAGGAGAGAGGAGAGGAGGAGAGGAGAAAGAGGTTTGAGGTTTTTGCCAAACAACTTTATTCACAGAAGAGAAAGAAGAGAAGGAGGAGGAGGGGGAGAAAGAGGAGAAAGAAAGGAAGAGGAGAGGGAATATTCAGCCCAGCAGGATCTCTCTAAGATGCTGAGCAGGTTCATCATGACATCACTGAGACTCAAAGGCTCCTTCTTTTAGTTCTGGAAGCAAAGTTAGCAACATCTGACTAGAAGAGTGGACTGCTGGGCACTGCTGGGGACTGGGAGTGCTGGGATGCTGGGGACTGCTGGGGACGCTGGGGAGTGCTGGGGAGTGCTGGGGAGTGCTGGGGACTGCTATGAGGGGACGCTGGGGACGCTGGGGTGCTGGGGACTGCTGGGGGTGCTGGGGAGTGCTGGGGACTGTAGGGACCGCTGGGGACGCTGGGGGAGTGCTGGGGAGTGCTGGGGAGTGCTGGGGGACTGCTGGGGACTGCTGGGGGAGTGCTGGGGGTGCTGGGGGTGCTGGGGAGTGCTGGGGACTGGGGTGCTGGGGGTGCTGGGGAGTGCTGGGGGACCGCTGGGGACGCTGGGGAGTGCTGGGGACTGCTGGGGAGTGCTGGGGAGTGCTGGGGACCGCTGGGGAGTGCTGGGGACCGCTGGGGACCGCTGGGGAGTGCTGGGGACTGCTGGGGAGTGCTGGGGAGTGTTGGGGACCGCTGGGGAGTGCTGGGGAGTGCTGGGGACCGCTGGGGAGTGCTGGGGACCGCTGGGGACCGCTGGGGAGTGCTGGGGAGTGCTGGGGACTGCTGGGGACTGCTGGGGACTGCTGGGGACTGCTGGGATAATGTGGCGTGATCAGCTCCTGAAGATGTGGTGGCCCCTGGCCCAGCAGGACAGAAGCATGATTCAAAGCATATTGTGAACTTGTAGAAGCCATCAAAGGAGAGGAACGTGACTGCTCTGGAAACACTGTGGTCCTTCTGGATCAGCTGGAGGAAAGAACCGTTTGAACATCCTGATGGTGCTAAAAAGGCCGTTAAGCGAGGGATAAAAGGGCATGATCGCGCTTTTCACCATCATTCTGAGACACTTTCATCCCAATCTTGGAAATATTGACACGAAATCTTAAACAATCTGACCCAAAAAGGAACCTTGAAGTTGGGATGATGCTTAAAAGACCCACAGTTGCTTTTGGATTCCCCACTGTCTGCAGAGAGGTCTAAGGGCTCCTCGGACACTTCCAGACCCTACGTCTTTCCTTGTTGGGACT
Source organism: Pao palembangensis (assembly GCA_015343265.1). Classification (NCBI taxonomy): domain Eukaryota; kingdom Metazoa; phylum Chordata; class Actinopteri; order Tetraodontiformes; family Tetraodontidae; genus Pao; species Pao palembangensis. The sequence goes on along the minus strand of CM027087.1, from coordinate 14,254,020 downwards.
CGGGGTGGAGCTTTGGGTGTATCCTGTGGTTTGGTGCCTTGCTCATGGACATGTTGACGTGTACACGCTAGCTAAACCAGCCATTAGGCAGTTTTGGTTCCTACGGGTATCCTGGAATAAAACGCGTCGCGTCAGAAATCGCTGATTGTAGTTTAACGTTAAAGAGCGCCACTCCCCTCAAAGAAGTCCTGAAGCTGTGGGAAGTTCCAACCCTGAGCAGGAACTATGGGGGGGAACTTTAGCCCAAGTTCCTGCAGCGTAGCAGCGGCTAGAGTCTGCTAACCATGAACATCTGAGAGCCGTGACACAGACAGCAAAGAGCAGCCTGCTAAACAAACATCAAAGACCATCCAGCTGGTAAAAAAAAAGATCCACCCCCACTCAGAGTTCCACTTTTAACCACAGCTCATTCATTATCCACATGCACTCAGGCTAAATAGAGCCCAGAATAAGCCAAACCTGGGCTTCCTGACCCCGGGACCCTCGCTGCTCATCAGCCTTTCAGCGTTTGAAGAAGTGAGACTTTTCAAATAAAGGAAGGAAATCAAAACAGGCAAGTGTTGCTGGAGGAAAGGAAAGTGATGAAAAGCTGGAAATCCAAAAACAAAACAAAAAAAAGCGCTACAGCTGCAGTGCATTTCATCAACAAAGAGAAAAACTGCTAAATAATTAGAGCAAAACCAGATTCTGTACTTCAGAAGAGCTTAAACCTCTAATGGACGCATCTGTTTCACTTCTGCTTTGAGTTTCAACCTCAAAAACATTTAATATTGTATCACATAATCAGTCACATGGTTGGATAAAAAGCTACTCATTTAACAAAGTAGATTTTCTGTATCAACAAGTCCTTTTAGTAAAGTGATGATATTTGTAATCAGACATGAACGTAAAGAAAAAGCCGCATATTTACCTTTACTAAGCCGCTAAAATACGCTAAAGGCCAACACAAAAGTTCATTTTTTCCATTGGAACGTTCGGTTCTTACCTTCATGTCGTTCATGATGACCTGGAAGAGCCCTCCCAAGGCGCTGCATTCCTTCTCTATACCCGCATCCATTTTTCCACAGCCTCGGAAAAAAAGTCTCAACTTCCCAATGCGTAAACTTTTACCTCCTCCAAAACTCGGCGTCTAGACTTGTTCTTCAATAATCCAACATTGGACCCAACCGACGACTTAATACTGAATGGACTAAACGACTTTCGACACCCCGGGGAAAGTCCACTTTTAAAACAAACGGCGAAAAGTCGATGGAAAAGCGCAGAAATTCTATAAACACGGGGGTCCTGGTCGACGGGCGCACACAAGGCTTTAGTCAGCCGATGCTACCAGCTGCCCAACGGGATAAACACCCAAAAATACACCGCATCATGACTGAGCCACGCAGTAGACTGTCGGCAGGGTGTCCACTAGTTTTCACGCTTTTCGCAACTGGTCAAAGTCCGAGTAGAGAAGAGAATGTAGTCAACCGCAGCTAGCTGAGTAGGCTAGCTAGGTTAGCCTTAACTCCGCTAGCAACCTGCGACTGTTTGGTTTTCCAGGCGAACACGCGCACGCAAACACACACGCGCAGCAAACGGTGCGACCACGCAGCCCCCCTAAACAAACCAGCGAGGACCGTATCTGGCCAGCTCAGGTTAAAATGTCCTCATATCTCCGTTTTCCAAAGTGTTTCCGAGTAGTTTGGCGTTGATCCCTTGAGGAAACAGGCAGCAGTTGTCCTTCGGTTATTACATTTGGGAATTCGAACCTGGAGTGAATGACTATCTGTAAAATTCGCTAAAGTCATTACGGGACACATCCGGTTTAGCCTTTCAGAGTAAAACCCATTGCCTTTCAATGAAAAGTACCGATAGTTTTGTAATTGTGGAGGTGGTCTAACAAATACTACTATGACAGAAACTTAAAATATGTGATTTACGTTAACTTTTATGTTTAAAACTAATCTGGTGATGATGACCTTATCTGCTGCAACAATACAAACTCCTGATGTTTCTAAGGTCTGTGAGAACTCTGAAAACCAGTCACAAAGGGTTCTGGATTAGACTCCTGCTGCCTGCAAATACGGCTGAACAAGATGAATGCTTTACAGGGCAGTGTGGCCGGTGACACCCGTGGAAAAGTTTAGTTTAGTTGTTTGTTTAAATAAAATGTTTAAGAAAATGCACGTTTCATCGAACTGTATTTTACTTCCAACACATTTCCCCAAAGAGCAGGAAACAGTTAACTAAAACTTTATTGACACTCCTAAAAACTGAAAAATAAGTGTTAACATTTAAGATCATAAAACAATACTTATATTTGCACTATACCATACATTATAATAATTCATATTTCATGGTCATATTTTTAAATGTTGCAAAATCAGACCTTTTTTTTTGTTTGTGTGTTTGTTTTCCTCTTTTCTTATTGAATTGGAAAAAAATGCCTGTGTCACAAAAATGTGTTCCCAATACAAAAAGATAAAAGGTTGCAGTTCTTGTTCTTAATTCTTGTGAAAGGTTTGTGTGTGTGTGTCACATTATGTATTTTATGAATATAAAGTGAGACACATTGCTGTTTCTATTTTATTAAATGGCGTGTGTGTTCTGTCGGGAGAGTTATTTTATAGAAGAGTCAAAACGTTTAAAAATAACTTTTCAAGCTGTTTTGTTCACAGACAGACAGCAAACCAGTCACTTTACCTGCTTAGATATAAGCCATATATTGGGAACTTAGAGAGAGGAAGCAAACAAGCTGTTTTGTTATGCTGTGGCTAGGGTAACGTGCACTGGAAGGCCCATCTGCAAGAACGTCACATGGATGCTGTTCCCTTTTTTATAACAACCTGCCTACGCTGTATTATGTTAGCAAATTTGTCTCTTTATTCTCTCTGTCCTGTCTCCCTCTTCTTCTCCTCCTGTACCCAGCTGACTTTCAGCAGGATGGTTCCACCTTGTGAGCCTGGTCCTGCTCAAGGTTTCTTCCTGTTAAAAGGGAGTTTTTCGTTGCCACTGTGCTTACCTGGGGGTTCAGGCTCTGGGGTTCTGCCTCTGTAAAGCACCTGGAGACAATTTTATTGTAAAAGGAGCTATAGAAATAAACTGAATTGAATTGGCGGAGGTAATAACGCGCCAAACGACGCATCTTTACACGCGGCTGTCACTGATGTACAGCAGCGCCCCCTGCTGCAGCAAAGTTGTAGCGCTGGTTGTTTTGGGCACAATCAGTTGTATTTTCTATGGGAAATGTTGATTCCTTTCATAACCAAAGTGTTTTTCTCGTTTCTTGAGGTGCTTTAATATCATTTTGCTTGTTGCTACTTTTTCCATACTTTAATTCAAACGTGTAGTTGCAACAGCGCCCCCTGTCGCTTGGATTGCAATAGCTCTTAAGCACCTGACGTTGTCCAGCAGACAGACAGTAACTGGGCTAAAACTAGCTCAGGCTTCATTTCAGAGGTTGACCCTGGTAATGACAGGCCTGAATTAGAAATTAATTCACAGTTTGATGGAATATGACCAAAAAAAACAGGAAAAACAAATATTTCTCTTTTTACTGAAACTGATACAAAAGGAAGGCACAGAGATGGTTGAGAGCACAGATGGAGAGATCCGTTGAGATAATATTCTCCAACAATTCTGTTTAAATGTTTTAAGTGCATATCAATAAGAGAAGAAGAAAAAGTCTTCAGGCACTTCAGGCTGGAGAACTCCAGATAATGCCACAGTCCCATTTAAATAAAACACATCTGGATTTTGAAAGCAGGACACCTGAACTGCCATTTCCTGCTGCCACACCAAAGATATCAGCCACAACAGGCACCACGTCAGAAACGACGTACAGTACGTTTATATTACCAGGTTCTTTTTCATTGCAGCTGGACTTATTTGGCTGACAAACAGTGAATTACTTTCATATATTTGGAATAAGTATCTTTTACATGGCTAAAATATCAGAAAACATGGACAATGCAACATTAGATTTACAAAAAGGGAAGCGGGAGTGTAGTGTATAAATATGTATACAAAAGGACATGTGATGACCTGAGGGAACTTCAGGGGTAACGCTCCCAGCTGCATTTAACATTCACCACCGACATCAGGTCTTCCAGCTTCCGCTTCCACTGGTCCAGGTCGGGGCCTCGTCAGAATTTGGTTAAAGAAAACTAATCCTGGACACAAATGACATGAAAATACACACAAATCTTCCAGCCGTCTGCAAACCCTTAAACCCAGAAGGTCATTTCAAACTCCGGCTGAAAGTTAGCTCTTGGCTTTCTTTGCAGGTTCAGATTGCAGACGTTGGTTCGAATCGTTACTATTATAAGCAGATTTTTTAAAAGTGCAAGGTCACGGCAACGCTGTTTTGGTTACGCGTGGGGCCGAGCGCTGGCAGCTCAGTGCTGATGACCTGAATGCTAAGATTATTACTCCTTACTGCACTTTGAATCAGCGGCTAATCGCTGCTAACTGATAAAAGTTGACATCTGTCCATCGAAACCCGTGACGGGCGGATGTGACTTGACCGTTTCTATCGTACACCGGAAGCTCGACCCCACATCAACACCTTAAAAACAGGAACGTGACTGGGCGTGTTCCCGTCTGTCTCACAGATGGATCCGACTTCTCCGGTCTGGAAGTAGCTGCGGCCGTTCAGACTTGTTAGTTCTGGGTTCTGGATACGGCTTGGGTTGGGTCCAGTTCATGGATGGGCAGGCTCCCGCTACAAGCCCAGAAGGCACACCTCTGCGGTGGCGTGGGCCACCTGTCTGTCCAGCCCCTCGTCTGAGACCCCCAGCCCGTCAGCTCGCGCGCCGCCCTCCCTCCGCTTCTTGTTGAGGTCGGTAGCGATGGCCAGAGCGCCTCCTTTCAGAAAGCGGACAAAGTTTTCGCCCACCAACGGCCCCATGGCGTACATTCCGGGCCCTTCAGCTGCCAGCACGCCGTTGGTGAACGGGTCCACGTCGATGGGGTTTCTGCGACACGTGATCGTCTCCTCTGGGTTGAGGCCGAGGGGGCGGCCATGCTCACGCAAAAACGAAAGGTTGGGGAGGGCCCCGATCAGAACCAGGGCCCTGGAGATCTGCAGCACTATCTGCTGGCCGCAATCCAACTCCAGAACGCACTTCCTGTCAGGGCGGAACTTCACAACCTTGCACTGTGGGAAACTCAGGTAACCCGAGTACGAGGCTAAAGTTGAAGAGTTGACGGCAGACGGATGGAGGGAGGGAGACGAGTGACCGTGGAGGTTCTGAGCACAGTCGGGGCCGGGCTGATACTGCTGCTGAGTCATCATCTGATGGATCTAAAGGACGCACACACAGCATAAATTAGAGCAGGCGCCACTATTACAGTCATCCTCAATCGCGATTATTTTTCTTATTTGTGATAACGTCAATTATTTATTTTATCCACAAAGTTGCATAAAATAACTATAAATCCGAGTCCGACGTCATCGTATTGCTCCAGCAGCAGCGTCACCGTGGCAACCCCATGTTTACCTCATCTTGATCGGATCGGCAGCGAGCTATGGCTAGGATAATATGCTGTGGCTAGGATAATATGCTATAGCTAGGATATTATGGTGTGGCTAGGATATTATGCTATGGCTAGGATATTATGGTGTGGCTAGGATATTATGCTATGGCTAGGATATTATGGTGTGGCTAGGATATTATGCTATGGCTAGGATATTATGCTGTGGCTAGGATAATAACAACATGGAGGAAGCGGAGGTTCTGGCTCCAAAGCCTCGTACCACGGCTCTGCTGTGGTGCGTTTTGGTTTCTATCCTAACGATAAAGGAGAGCCCAGTAACCCGGAGGAAGCCATCTGGAAAATGTGCTGTAAGAAAGTGGCGTCCTCACCTTGTGGTACTCTGGGTAAAGCAGTTTGGGCAGCTGGTTGAAGATCAGTTCAGGGTCCGTGACCGAACGCCGAAAGACGTGGTAGACGGGGGTGTTGAGATGGTGGGTGGCCAGCACGGCGTCTGCTGCCGTAAGGCCCGCCCCCACCACCAGCACGGGGTCTGACGCGTGGCTCAGCTCTCCTCGACAGATGGCCCCCTCCAGCTCCCAGAAGGAGTGATGCACGAAAGGCAGCGACTCGCCCTCCACCCCAAGCCTGGCAGGCACGTCATGGGTCCCCGTCGCTAACACTACGTTGTGGGCCAACAGAGAGAAAGGCACGGCCTCCGGGGCGGAGCAACCATCTAGGAAAAGGGGTGAAAAGGGAAGCGACGCTCAGGCATGATTTTTAAACACCACAATTCCAGATGTCTGAAGGGGATCTACCTCCCAGCAATTCCCCCTCCCTGCACTGCAGCCCTTTGATTCTCCAGCATGGCGGCGCTCCGCCCTGAGTGCCAGACTGTCTGGTTACCGAGGTGACGGTGGTTCCACAAGCAAAGTTCTGCTCCAAAGACATCTTGGAAACGTAGTGCTGATAGTAGGATGCGATCTCAGCCGGGGTGGCGCGGTCATTTCTCACGTTTCTGCATCCAAACGAGGAGGAAAACACAGGTCACAAAAAGCCTTCCAGGAGTCAGGGACCTAGCTAAAGCAGGGGTGGGAGTTATTTAGCCTGGAGGGCCACATTGGGTTTTAGATCTTGATGAACGGAGGTTTTGAAGAGCCTGTAATTGGTCCAACTAGAGATGGATGATGAAGCTCCAGATGATGTTTGGCCCCACCTTCTTGAGAGGACATGTTAGCATGCTAGCTGAAGGGGGGGTCTGAACCAGTCTCTAACCAATCAAGCTGACAACCCTCTTCATTTGGCTTTTGGAGGAATGATTGTGGAGGCTCTGTGGGCCGGATTAAAGAGTTCATCGAGCCACATGTGGCCCCCGGGCCTCAGTTTGCCCTCCTCTGAGCTAAAGGCTAATGCTCATCACCACATTGCTAAACTCAAACTCTGCAGTCTTGGAGGACGAACGTCAACTGAAAGAGTGGAAGAAGTTAAGCATATTTATCACACGTCAAAGATCACATGAGGCAAACCTGCGCTTGTCTCTCATCCAGTCTTTCAGTTTAAGTCCAGGAAGCTCCATCCAGTTAGCCAGGCTCAGAGTTAGCATGGAGCCCTCCATAGCCTGAAAAATCAAAGAAAACCACACCAATTAGCATCACAAAGCTGATGTGATAGGTAGAATACGCGAGAAGAGGCGCAGGTTTGGCTCGCTGACCTAAGAATGATTGGCGGTATTGCTTGGGGTTACGTACGTGCCAGGCTCCTCCGGGCGGACCTTTGCCCAGCACCAGGTGAGGGATGGCGTGCTCGGGCTCGTAGCGCCACTCCAGCGGCGAGACGTGGTCCAGTCCAAAGTCACTGTCAGGCAGCAGCAGTGAGTCAAAGAGCAGCGCCACCGGATTGGACGATCGTCCCTCTAAACCCTCGCACAGATACTCCAGGTCCTGCAGACAGGAACAGGGACTGTCAGGTTCAAAAGGTCAAAGCCAGACATTCGGGGATGGTTACTGAAGATCTTCTTCAGGCACACGGCCGTAAACCACTGAAGCAGATGCAACCTTTTATGAACTGGTTTGAGAACAGGTTTACCATGTCTGCGACAATAGTGTAGCTGCCTAGCGTGAGAAAACACATCAGGTGACCCTGCTAACCTTCAGGGAGGTTATTCAATCCACGTTTAGAACAAATCAAGATGTGCATAAACTGCATTTTAAAACGTTACATGGACGTCAAAACCAGATCCAACCTTTTTTTTTAATGATTATAAACACGTAGCTGCAGAATCGGCTACCTGCTCATGTTATATTGGCAAAAAATATCATCAAAAGTAATGACGAGACATAAAAAGAGACATGAAGACAGCGTGCAAAGCAAATATCCGTTTACCTGCTCCAGCAGCGACAGGTGAGGCTGCTCGCTCAGCTTCCCGTGCAGCAGAGGGTTGGGGTGAGCGGCGTCGGGCGACAGGTAGGCGGTGTAACCAGACAGTAAATACGAGAGGCAGATCCCAGACGGGCCATTTCCTAAGAAACAGACAAGGAGGTGACTGGTTTGGACCGTCAAGGGCCCCCATCGTAGCCATTCCGTGGTTTCCTGCTGCGTGTTTGACTGCTGAAAAACGGGGTTTCACGCACCCGCTAGAACACCTCAGGTTTCTGTAGGGCCTGTGGGTATTGTGTGCGTGCACGAGAAGCATTATGTAAAGTCAACACCCTCAATCCAGAAGAGGATAATCCAGAAGAGCCGCCCAACAGTCAGAAAGCTGCAGCAGAGCAACATGACTCAGCTAAAAGCTCCAAAGTGCTTCGTCATGATGAGCAGGTCAGATCTTCAGGCCACAGATCTTCCAAAAACGCTTCTGTTGAACCTTTTGAGAAGGTGTGGGGTGGGTGAGTGTGTGTGTGTGTGTGTGTGATTCTCACCAATAATAACCACAGGCACAACTTCTCCTCTGAGAGCTTCTTTATCTGGATGGTCCATTTTTACTGCAAAGGAGAGACATGAACACTGGCGTCAACATAGATGACCTGGAAAAGTTAATAACCACCCGGTCCAGGAAGTCAAAGTCAAAGTCACACACACACGCACACGCACGCACACACTTCCTGTCTGACCTCATACCTTAACATAGACGCACAGCTTTGGGAGAGAGACAAAAGAAGACTGAGTCTGTGTGCGAGACCTATTCGGAATGAAAAATTCTGGGACCCAAAGAAGACAGACCTGTCAGGCTAGAGCAGAGGTGGGCAACCTAAGGCCCGGGGGCCACGTGTGGCTCGGTGAACGATTTTATCCGGCCCGCAGAGCCTTCACAATCATTCCTCCAAAAGCCAAATGAAGAGGGTTGTCAGCTTGATTGGTTAGAAAAAGGTTCACCTAGCATGCTAACATGTCCTCTCAAGAAGGTGGGGCCAAACATAATTTGGAGCTTCATCGTCTGTCAGTTCTGTCTTGCCGACGAGCCTTAACGACAGCTATTCATTAAGCCTACTGCCCTAAGAGGGGCGTCCAGCCCTGTCTTACCGCGCTAGCAAAAGTAGTTTCAACTCCCACCGAACCAGAACGGAAGAAGCCTGACCGGAAACGTCTTCCTGAAGAGTCCAGCTGACTCTTGGCGAGACCTTGGCGGACTTAACCCTCTGTTGTGGTTTCAAAGGTGTTGTGGTTTCAAAGGCTTTCAGTGCACGACAGCAGTGAAGGCATACCCGAGGCCTATGTTTAAATTAGCCCATTTTCGCCCGCCGGTCAACTTTTCGAACGAAAGCAAACTCAGAAAAAGCTGCCGGGACCGCGTAAGTGTGAAATGACGCAAGTGACTTCGCAGGAGGTGTTGCTCCCTGGAAAAGTGCAAGTCAGGCTGAGCACGACTGATGCACACAAGAGAAAATGTGTGCAAGGGGGAACCTTGAAAGAAGAGGGAGGGCTTGTGTTACATAAGGCAGATGATTTCAAGCCTGCACGTACGCATGCATGAATGCATGCCTGGATCTGCGCACACACACGCACACGCACTCACACATATATCAATTGCTACAATGGTGCCTTCAGCTTCTGTAGGAATCTGAAGACATCACAAGGCTGAGCTCACGCTGGAGACAGAGGCCATTCAGCTGGAGAACAAGCACATTTATAGCAGATGTTGTTGATGGCGTGTTGCCTGACAGAAGTTTTAAGGAAACTATAAACTGACGTTATCATTTTAATCAACTTATTGGTCTAAAGTTCATCTCTTCCGACGGCAAACAAACACTGAAAATCTTTAACGGTAAAAGGCGGAGCCGTTTAGGCTAACGGCTAACAGCGGTTACCAAACATTGCTCCCATTGTATTAACTTCCTCACAACATGCAAGTCATGGTTATAATCAGTTTAATTCTTTTGCTCACAGTCCATTTATTATATAACAGGATCACTTTGGAGGTCCAGCCTGTCCAGAAATGGAATTTTACATCATGTTACCAACCGCGGAAGCTAGCATGTTTAACACCAACCCGGTTCTACCCAAAGAAAGGTGTTGACAAGCTCTAATTTCTCCAAGTTCTGTTTGTTCGTTAACTTTGTGTGACATCTTTAAGACATGACGCTGGAGGTCAGCTTGTCCGTCTGTCGTCTGCTAATGAGACTTTAATGAGAAAAACACCTGTCGGCACATGCCGTCATTTCAAGGAGTTAATTAACCTTCCAAAGTTGTGTTAGCGGACTACCCCACATTTGTAGGAATGTAGAAAAATGTGTAGATTAAAAAAAAAAAAAAAAAAAAAAAAATCAGGGTTTGTTGCACAATATCCGCACAAACATCTCAAAAGAAACACAACATAAACAATATATGGACCTTGCGCATTCTTAAGGGCTTTCAAGGACTTTCAAGGAATCCAGCGTCTTGACAGTACTTCCTGATGAGGCGCGCACACACACACACACACACACACACACACACACACACACACACACACACACACACACACTGAGATGCTCTTTGACTCATCAGGAAAACCATACTTTGAAGCCTTTCAAATATAGAATTTACGGTGACTACACCCTGAACAAGTCACCTCGGGGCTAATCATGAGAGGAAACACTTCCCAGAAGACAGGAGAAGTTTAAAAAGAGGTAGGTTTAGAGTGGCACGAACACACTTCCTCAAGCACTTGGGAAACATCTTGTGTCACCTTGCTGCACTTGGGAAACATCCGTCACTGCTGGTGCGGTGCGGGTGACTCTAAAAACTGATTGCAGGAATTTTCCGTGCAAGGAATTAGAGTTCCGACGGACACTGGCTTGTGCGCGTCTACGCCTTAACGGCTGACTGCATGAATATTCCTTATCATACTTTAGACAAACCGCTCTCTAATCTTTGCTTTCAGGGGGCATTTCCACGTTGAAGAGACGCCGCCCACGACAGCGAAGCGACATCATGTTAAAGCGGGCTGGGGGTGCGGACCTCTGACTTCAGCGAACATTAAACAAAGCTTCTTCTGGCACCGCTGGCTCGTGCGCGTGTTTGACAGAGCACTCACCGATCCCCTGATGTGGTTCACCGCGGCCTTTTCTGTCCCACGGAAGACAAATGAATCGTCCCCTTATTGTCTCCTCTCTAGCAGTGTCTCGGACTTGTCCTAGAATATGGTTCGAGCCTCTCCGTTGAATGGACCACGCAGAACACGTCTTTCGCACAAGATTATATACCGCTACGGCAGTAATTCCGGAACCACAGCCAATCAGCGTCCAAAAGAGCCCCGCGAGCGGAGGCCCCGCCTCCGGAATACCAAGATCGTCTACAGGAGTAAGATGTGGAGGATACAAAAATTACGTAACCAAAAACGCCGTGAACACATTTAGAACAGAACAATAGCATAGTAATATCATTAAGAGTATATTGTTATAGTATCAGATGATCAAAATTATTCATTTAAATGATAAATAATTATTTAAACGTCTAGATTCTGTGGGGAAATTTATACTTGGTATTCTGGGGGTGGAGAAGGGTCATATATACAGAGTTGTAAAAAAATAATATTTAAGAATAAAGAAAGTATAATATCACACTAGGTATGATATGGAGGAATCTTTTGGAGGATGATAACCATGGACTAGGAGGAGGAGTCTGATTTCACAATACTCTTGTTCTACAGGCCTCAACGGATTAAGCTAAAGCTGAGTTGTTGAGTTAATGAATTAGGTCATCCTCAGACAGCCCTCCATCGGCGCTTCCTCTCATCCCGATTCTCCGTACATCTGACCAGCTCCTGCATCCTTCTGGAGCATGTCCACGTATGCTTGTGTGGGACGTCCTCGTGACCAATGTCCATGTGTCCGTTCCCACAGCACCAGTTTGCTGGCTGGCAGCTCTCGATGTCTTTGGCAGTGTCCCGCTAGTGTCATTCTCCTTACAGCAGTGTTTCTCAAAGAGTGGTCGGCGAACCACCAGGGGTCCGCGGGAGACCCCTAGTGGTCCGCGAGGTGACGCGTAACAAATCACATTTTAAAATTTTACATTTCAGTATTTAAAATTCAGTGCAAAATCAGCGTTTCTTGAACTCCCAAGATTTAAAGAATTCACTTATTGTATATTTCCGGATGTATCTGTCATACCAGCACCTGATCGTTAATTAGCATCTTGTTTTGGGGGCTATTTAGAGTCAGGTGGTCCGCGAGGGTTTGTTTATGGGTTCAGTGGTCCTTCAGTTTGAAAAATACTGCCTTACAGCGATCTTCTCACTCACCCTTGGTATTCCCTCATACAGGATCCTGTTGGTTAGATGTGCTCTCTTGCTAATGTTAAGCAACATCCTGGTGTAGCTCCCATCTAGAGACACCTGGAGGGTTGGCTTGGGGGTCCAGCATTCTGGCCATAGAGGAGAACAGACTCTACTGTTGCGTAGAAGAAGCTGAGCTTGATACGGCGGGGAGGTTTGGCGTTCCATACACTGGTCATGCCGTTCAGGGCCCTCCATGCAAGTGCCTTCCTCACTTTTAGATCTTGCTCGGTTGAGTTGACCCATGAGCCCCATGAGTTAGTCGACTTCTTTGAGTTACATGAGTTGCATTTGTGGTTAACCTGATAGATTGCATGCACTGACAAAAACACAGATAAAGGCTCAGGTCCTTTAATGTCTGCAACAAGATGCTGCAGATGTTCTACCAGTCTGTTGTGGCGAGCACCATCTTCTTTGCTGCGGGGTCCTGGGGTGCGCGCATCAAGGCAAAGGATGCCAACAGACTGAATAAACTGATTAAGAAGGCAAAGTCTGTTGTTGGCTCTAAACTTGGCACCCTGGAGGAGGTGGTGGAAGACAGGATGCTGGCAAAACTGCTGGCAATCGTGGACAATCCCTCTCACCCTCCACAAAACACTGGACAAGCTACAGAGCAGCTTCAGCAGCAGACTCATTCAACCCCGCTGCTTTAGGCTGCTGGGAACCATACAGGAAACCGTTCCGACCTACGGCAATTAGACTGTACAACTCATCTACCTCTGTCAGAGCCACAACTACACACCAGGACTAAAAAGCTACCTGTCACCTCTGGAACATACGCTTAAGGTCTCTGTGTAGATTCTCCCTGAGAGTCACCCTGCCAAGGACTCTCAGGTGACCACCCGGGCCATTAACATGCCGATGGTCCACAGGGCTAGATTTTCAAGCTCTGCCCCAGCAAGCTTAGAACTGAAGAAGCTCTCTGGAGAGAGGGCGAAACGTTTTCAAGGAAACCTTTGAGTCAGAGATCTAACTTTGGATACACTTAAGGTCATATCACTCTGATCAAATTCCTTTGCTCGTTCCATTTACATACTTATCCTTTACACATTCTATTTATATTCTATTTACATATTTATCCTTTACACATTCTATTTATATTCTATTTACATATTTATGTAAATGTATTTTATGTATTTTTATTTCTATTCTTATTTTTCTAACTCAGTACTTTGGATTATTGTAGTTTTATTGTTTCACCGGACTGCTGTGACAAACCAATTTCCCATCGGGGATGAATAAAGTTCTCTCTCTCTCTCTCTCTCTCTCTCTCTCTCTCTCTCTCTCTCTCTCAAATAAAAAGTTAAGTGCAGAAAGTTGATAATTTATCAAACCCATGTCATCATTCCTGCCTGAATCAGAATCAAATTTATTGCCAAATAGGTTCGCACATGGAATTTGATCGCACATGGAAGTAGTGGAAGTAGTCAGATGCGAAGAAAAAAATAAAATATCCGGGAATTTGTAAAAATAAAAAGTCCCGTATTTAGAGTATCGTTTTTTTTATGTTATTACATGCATGAATCATCTTTTTCTTGTGTCGTTTTCAGCGTCCAGTTGAAAAAGATCGCTCTAAATACGGGAGCTTTTATTTTGACAATTTCCAGGATGTTTTATTTTCTCTTCGCACCCGACTTCCTGTCCGGCACGCGGTGGATTGTGCTGGTTTGTTTCGGCGTTCTCCGTCCGTCCAGACGCATCCGGTGGAAACGGAAAGCAGGACGGACGGACCGACGGACGGGGACGCACCGCATCCGGTGGAAACCCGGGGTGAGACAGGCAGCAGCAGGTTACCTTTTCCGCAAGTTTGGCCAATATTCAACCAGGTCGGGAACATAGTTAATGTGCAAAAGCTTCATGTGTGACTTTGCCCTGGTCCCACTGACGCAGTTCTTTGAAAGAAGTTGTCCTATCGTGTTTTTTCGTGGATTTCAATAACAACAGTATTACCTCGATAAGGAATGACTTGAATAACGGCGTTTGTTGTGTTCACGATCGGTAATGACGTACAACGGATGATCCGTGACAGCTGGGAGCTGTTAAAAGAGAGGCACGCAGCCTGACCTCCACTAACACCCTCTTTAAGTGGATCTGCACTGGTTTCGCTCAATGACAGGTTGGCCGAACAGTGGCGGTCACTCATTGAATGACGTCACCCCGGCAACAGAATAAACATGGAGGGCCCGGAAGGTCACGTGACACTATAGCGACACACACACACACACACAAGGGTTCATTTTTGTATCATTCACAATTTCATACGTTTCTGCTAAACATGACCAGAACTTTGACGCTCATTTTAGTTCATATGTTGATTCTTAAACTACATTTTTAAGTAACATTAATTTTCCATCCGCCAATCTTAGTCTTTTTTATCTGAATTAAAATCGATTGCAATATAACATGGAAACATCTGGGAAAATAGTTTCAGAATAATCCTCAAAAGGTAATATACGGGCAGACACCTCTTTCAAAACATGTTTTAAATTAAATGCTGTTTTAATTGAAAAATAAAAAGCACGCCGCCTGGTGGCTACACAAGGAAATTTCACTTCATCAGCCAGAATGTGCCACGGTCTATGATTCCAGATGTTGAAAGAGAACGTATTATTTGTAAAAACGTTGAGCTGATTTCGTTTTTTGGACAGGTATTTTTGGGGTAAATTCTTATATAATGGTGGCTAAACAGGTGAGTCTAGTATCCGGTGACTTTTCTGTGCAGTACTGTACAATTTTCTGTAGAACTCGGGTCTGTTGCTTTTATTTCCTCCGCGTACCTTCTCCAGACCTCGTCACCTGTGGTCCTCCTGCTGCCTGTGTAATCTCTACTCCTCCCTGAGTAAACAAGCTGTGCTCAGTCTCTCTGGGCTGTGTTGGCTTGAAGAAATGAGCAGTTGTGAGGCCAGCGCCATGCCCACAGCTTCCTGCTCTACCAGCAGGAATTTGTTTAGTCTGAATTTGAAATGCAAATTTTTCTTCTGAAGATGAGATAATCAAATCAAGACAATCCAACTGGTTTCCTCCCTCCCGTCACCAACAGATCTGCGTCATTCTCTAAATGCAAATAGTTTACGCTGCGTGCGCGTCATTGCTTTCTTTTTCCTTTCTTTCTTCTGATTCCCGAAAGGTTTCAGTCACTCATTTTTCTCACATCTGCTGCCTTCTGCTCCAATCAAAGACATTCCACTGTCATTAATCTAACTCAACTCTCCACAAGCACAAAGTGGAAATAAGGTTTTTTTTTGTTTGTTTTTTAAGTAGACAATAAAAGAATCAGGCCTCCCAGTTTGGGTGTGAGTCTTAACAAGCTTCTACAATGAGGGGTCTTTAACAGACGTATTATTTGTCCCTGGAGCCTGTTTAATGACACAAAAACAGATCTTTTTTTTTTTAAGGACGTGGATTTAACTCACCAAAGTAATATTAAACTAACCTCAGTGCAGACGTGATCTTTCTAAAATCTTTAGATTACTCAGTGCTTGAATTTACTGTCATAAAAGCACTAAAGTGCAGGAAATACCAGAAGCAAATCCATGCCAGTCTTTTAATCTGACAACATTCTTTGCCTATGTTCCAGTTTCAGTGCACGTGGAGGGATGTGAACCTGCTCTGGCTGCTAACCGCTTCCTCTCAGCAGCAGGTACAAAGCACAGACGGCGGCAGCGGCAGCCGTGTAGGAAAAGACCGCGTTATAGACGGTGGTGGTCCGGAGGCGCTCCCCCAGAGTCCTCTGGCTGTCCTGCAGGCATCCCAACAGGGCCCAGGACTCGGCCTGCTCCCCACCAGCCTGGCTTTGGTCCTGTTTGCCTTCCAGTAGCTTCCTGACTGCTGACAGGTCCCCCTGAACGCTGCTCAGTCCGCGCCTCAGCTGGCCCATCTGAGGTGGGAGGGACTGGAGGAGAGACTGGCTCTGAGTGCCGCTGAGGGGGAGGTCTTCCAAGGCTGTCAGAGGCGCTGCGGCCGTCTCCGGCGCTACGCTAGAGACCACGCCCCTTAGCGCGCTGCTGTCATTCAAAGTGAGTCTGAGGCTGTCAATGATTGCTCGCAGCTCCTCCTGCTGGGAACGATGGTTCCCAGCCTGGACTTTCAGGGCTTCCTGCAGGCTCTCTGGGCCTTTCTGTGCTTCCAGTAGTAAACTCTTAAGCTCCTGAAAACAAGAGAAATACGGTCAATTATCACAAAGATTTTAAATCATGGAACATTTTTATGACTTTATCATCTACCATCTACAAACATTTAAATGGGAAGAGTAAGAATTCCCTCAAAACTGGCCAAACAAGGCCTCTGCAGCTGCTGCACTAGTACATTTATTTACTACGGATTAAAAACAAACAGAATCTTCATAGTGTTAAACATTCATAAACATAAACTCAATGGAGCAGAGCTAATGCTAAAGAGAGGCGATGAGGTGCTAAAGAGAGGCGATGAGGTGCTAATGCTAAAGAGAGGCGATGAGGTGCTAATGCTAAAGAGAGGCGATGAGGTGCTAATGCTAAAGAGAGGTGATGAGGTGCTAATGCTAAAGAGAGGTGATGAGGTGCTAAAGAGAGGCGATGAGGTGCTAATGCTAAAGAGAGGTGATGAGGTGCTAAAGAGAAGCGATGAGGTGCTAATGCTAAAGAGAGGTGATGAGGTGCTAAAGAGAGGTGATGAGGTGAAGCAGTTTATGTTCTTATTTAACTGAGGCGTATGTGACAAAATGGCTATTCTTCAAGTGTAGTTCAGTGAGCTCATCATGGGCAATACACCACAGAGCCCAGAAACAGGAAGCGTTTTAGTGCCATCGCCCAGTAATTCCAGTCTGATAAAGTGGAGGTATTTCCGTCTCTTTATATACATGTTTTTCAGGACACAAGGCAGTTAATGAACTGGAGAATGAACACAAAAGGGTCTAAAAGCTGTAAAAACAGAGCTAAAATCTGAGTAGATGTATAAAATGGATGCATTTTCCCGCAGCATCAAATGCAGCTGCTGTAGATGATAACAGTTCACCGCTGCTCACCACTGCTGACCTGCAGACGGACACGGTTGATATAGGTGGAGCCCATGACCCCGATCAGGGCTCCCAGCACCGAGCCAATGATGGACCAGTTCTTGGTGCGTTCTGCTCGTGTCCTCTCCTTCTCATGGCTCTCTCTCACAGCTGCTGAGAACAAGGCAAACTTCTCCCTCTCAGAACCTTCTGTATCCTCATACGCTGTCCGGAGGCGGCGTTCTTCCTGCGGTGAGAAGAGAAAGGGGGAAACTTTGGAACCTTGGTATGGCCTTACATCAGTGTTCCTCAAAAGTTCTCAGACCCAGGACCACTGAACCCTTAAACAAACACTCACGGACCACCTGACTCTACATAGCCCCCAAAACAATATGCTAAGTAATGATCAGGTGCTGGTATGACAGATGCATCAGGAAATATACAATAAAATGAAATCTTTAAATCTTGGAAGTTCAAGAAGCACTGATTTTACACTGAATTTTAAGTACTGAAATTTAAAATGTGATTTATTACATGTCACCTCGCGGACCACTGGTGGTCCGTGGACTACACTTTGAGAAACGCTGCCTTACGTCCACGCGGACATTCAATAACAAACCTGGAGTAGTTTGTGCTCCAGGGTGGCCAACTCCAGGTAGTGGGCCTCCTCCCTGGAGACTCTGTCCAGCCTGTCTCTGATCTCCTTCAGCCTGACCTGAAGGGCCTCCAGGGCAGCATGAGCCTCACGTACCATCCCCCTGGCCACCATGAACGCTGCCTCGGCCTGCAAAAAACACACTTATTCAGGATCTTTGCCATTGTACGTTTTAGAGTGTGTGTCAGGAGCATCCTTTGGTTTCTTAGGATCTGCTGACCTGGGTAACTTTGGTCTGGGCTTCTCGGACCTCGTTGAGCCCAACAAACTCTTCGTATCTCGCCCACCAGTAGTTTAGTGAGGCAGTGGCCGTCTCGGCTGATCTCTGCCCCCATCGTTGGCCCAACTCCCCTGCGTGCTTGAGGTGAGATTATAAATGATTAAACCTGTTTAATTAGTAAGCTGCGATAACTGTTAAAAGAATAGAAATACTTTATTGATCCCAGACATGGGAAATTGACTTGTCCCAGCAGCATCGTCAGTATTACTATATTTACAGTATAATAGTGTAAATATCAGTGCAAATGAGTGATATGACTGTGCAATATTCAATAAATAATTATGACAATGTGCCACATGAAAGTACTGATGGAGCCCATCACAGCACCAGGGCTGTGAGTCTCCGTCAGACGGAGGTGTTGGACAGAGTTCTTGGACTGGGCAGGAAAGATTTCCTGTATCTGTCTTTGTGGCAGCGGAGCTGAATCAGTCTTTGAGAAGGAGCTCCGCTGCCTGTCCAGGAGTGGGTGGAGAGGGTGGTCCGGGTTATCCAGGATAGCTAACAGTTTGTTCAGCCTCCTCCTCTCCACCACAGCTTCCAGGGTGTCCGGTTTGCAGCCAGTCACAGAGCCAGCCTTCCTGATCAGCTTGTTCAGTCTGTTGGTGTTGCTGCTCCGATGCTGCCTCCCCAGCAGACCACAGCGGAGAACAGAGCACTGGTGACAACAGACTGGTAGAAGATGTCCAACATCTTGCTGCACACGCCGAAGGATCTCAGCTTCCTCAGGAAGTAGAGTCTGCTCATCCCCTTCTTGTACACAGCCTCGGTGTTGGTCTTCCAGTTCAGTTTGCTGTCTATGTGCACGCCCAGGTACTTGTAGTCCTCCACCACCTCCATGTCCTCTCCCAGGATGCTCAGGGGCTGTGTGGCCGTCCTCTTCTTCCTGAAGTCGATCACCATCTCCCTGGTCTTGGCCACGTTCAGCAGCAGGTGGTTCCTCCCAGACCACTCCACAAAGTCACTCACCAGTGTTCTGTACTCCTCCTCCCGTCCACCACTGATGCACCCGACCACTGCAGAGTCATCAGAGAACTTCTGCAGGTGGGCCGACTCAGAGTTGGACTGAAAGTCTGAGGTGTACAGGGTGAACAGGAGTGGAGACAGCACAGTCCCCTGCGGTGCTCCCACGTCACTCACCACCACAGCAGACAGAGCAGCGCCAAGACGGACAAACTGCGGCCTGTCTGTCAGGTAGTCAGTAACCCAGGAGACCGTGGGTGAGTCAACCATCATCGTCTGCAGCTTCTCTCTCAGTAAAAGTGGCTGGATGGTGTTGAAAGCACTGGAGAAATCAAAGAAGGTGATTCTCACTGGGCAGCCAGCACCATCCAGATGTGAGTGAGCCCTCTGCAGCAGGTAGATGACGGCATCCTCAACCCCCAAACGGGGCTGGTAAGCAAACTGCAGAGGGTCCAGAGAAGATCTCACCTGCGGACGAAGGTGGGCCAAGACGAGCCTCTCCAGAACCTTCATCACATGAGATGTGAGGGCTATTG
The DNA here is from genome assembly GCA_015343265.1 of Pao palembangensis. Lineage (NCBI taxonomy): Eukaryota > Metazoa > Chordata > Actinopteri > Tetraodontiformes > Tetraodontidae > Pao > Pao palembangensis. The sequence continues at coordinate 14,234,412 of CM027087.1, read as the reverse complement.
GTCGGTAGTCTTTGGGACCAGGCTTCTTGGGCACAGGAACCAGACAGGAGGTCTTCCACAGTGTGGGCACCTTCTCCTGGGTCAGGCTCAGGTTGAAGAGGCGGCACAGGACAGTAGACAGCTGGCTGGCACAGGTCTTCAGAACCTTAGGGCTGATGCCGTCAGGGCCTGCAGCTTTGCCTTGGTGGAGTCTCTCCAGCTGTCTCCTCACCTGGCCAGTAGTCACAGTCAGCAGGGGGGGAGGGTCCAGAGGGCTCACGGTGGAGTGGGGGGAGGGTAGAGGAGGAGGGTGACACAGCGGAGGGCTGTGAACTAAATCTGTTGAAGAAACAGTTCAGCTCACTTGCCCTGTCCAAACTGCTAACTGGCCGCCTGTCTTTGACATTGAAGCCAGTTATTTCCCTCATCCCAGTCCACACGTCTCTGGTGTTGTTCTGCTGGAGCTTGGCCTCCAGCTTCCTCCTGTAGGAGTCCTTAGCCCTCCTCAGCTCTGCCTTCAGGTCGTGCTGTATCCTCCTCATCTCCTCCTTGTCCCCCGATCTGAAAGCCTTCTTCTTCTGGTTGAGAAGAGCTTTCAGGTCACTGGTGATCCAGGGCTTGTTGTTGGGGAAGCAGCGTACAGTCCTGGCTGGCAGGGTGGTGTGTTCACAGAATTTGATACATTCTGTGATGCAGTCAGTTGATGTCCTCCCCATGTGGATCACAGAGCACGTCCCAGTCAGTAGACTCAAAGCAGTCCCGCAGTGCCTCCCGATTCCACCTCCTAACTGTCCTTGTGGATGCAGGCTGCCGCTGGACAAGAGGAACGTACCTTGGTGTCAAAACAACCAGGTTGTGATCTGATCTTCCGAGTGGGGGAAAGGTGTTGGCACTGTATGTGTCCTTTGCATTGCATAAACGTGTGGATTTATGGACAAACAGTTAAAAGAAGCATTCATTTTACCCATAAAACGGCCACAACGCGTTTCTTCACCACTTCCGCCGCGCTCTTTCCATCAGGAGTGGGGATGTTAGAGGGTGGTGAGGGGCCAGGCTGGGGCCGGGCGCAGTAATCCTGGACTAGAACCATTCTGCCAGGCATGGCGTGACGAGAGCCACAGCAGGAGGCATGAGCCCAGAGACAAACCTGAGCTCCTCGGAGCCTGATCACAAACACAGCAAAGACAGTTGCGATCGTCAGCTTCAGCGCAGCAAACAAACCGTCTCGCCTCCGGTGGAAATAAGCCCACCTCATTGAGAAGGGAAGCAGTCGGGAAGTGCAGGCGGGAAACTGGCCGACTCAGCATCAGTTTCACCCAGCGTACCTGTGGAACAATTGAATTTAAACAACTTAGTCACAATCTATTTTAACAGTAATAGAATTAATACCATTTTGCCGCTTGGAATTTGCATTTGGTAGGTTTTTATCTACCGCTTCACAAATGTAAACACAGTTCACCACAAGCTGCAAAAGCCAAATTAGGCTTTGTCTTAAACACAGGCCATGACCCCAATTATTATAACAGGCCAGGAAAAGAAAGGAATCATGGATTATTTGGCTGAAGAATCTTTCTGCTCACAGTTATCCAAATGGTAAGTAGCATTATACAACTATTTACAGTCTGGTTTAGAGTAGCTTTGAAATGTATTCAATAAAAATCCAAAAACGTCATAAGGTATCATGAGTCAAAAGAAATAGCTGTCAACACGGAAAGGGAACGTCATGATTATGTAAGCGACAATGTCATCGTGTACTAAGTGCATGCACCTTACTTTAAAAAGGTTAACCATTTCGGTTTTCTTCTCCATGACTGTCACTAGCCGAACACTTCTGCCGTTAGCTTGTTTCTTGCATTTACACAGAGGTATCATTTAGTACCACGCTGCTACTAGCTTAAAGGTCAATATATTTATGTTGTATAAAAGGGTGTACTTTCAATTTTGTATATGTTGATAAAATAACACATATTCCTAATATCATACCTTCTATCAATGCTGTGAAGCACAAACGTCAAGCGCCTGCCGTTTCATCAGGGTAACATTATCGGCGCGTGGAATCTTTTCTCTCAGGCACGAATCGGCCATTTGTTTCCGGTTCAAAGTTCACGAGGGGTCCTAACAGTGAGGATTAGAACACAAGTGTGACTACACTAGCATTAAGTAAACATTTCTTTCTTTTTTCATAAATTTGTAAGATTTCCATCATGTCTGGAAGGGAAGGTAAGGCAGATTGTTTTGATATTATATAAATATTATGGTCGTCTCCTAAAAGTCATCTGTGTTGCAAGTCTTCCGTGACTAGCTTAACCACCTTGAGAGGCTGCTAAAAAGATCGCTACTGCGTTTGTTATCTTCTTTTAAAGAATTAGAACTGTATCACACATTTAACTCATGTACATCGTGACCAATTAATCACATAACCTAAATCCATATAGTTGGTTAAAGTCACAGCTGGCTAACATGCTTTGTTTTTACCTAGGAGGAAAAAAGAAGCCTTTAAAAGCACCAAAGAAACAATCGAAGGATATTGACGACGTAGGTTTGAGGCTGTAAAAGTATATTGTTAAACACATTAACACAAACTAGAGAACTGCTTTAATCAAATGTTATCTCTGCCATATTTATGCGGATATTACATTACACTGTGTGGGGTGAGTGTCGTGATTAAACGCGATTGGACGGTATTAATTGGACCATTGATTATTTACACTTTAACAAATGAATATGGCAAGCTTTAGGGTTTAAAGAGGACTTATGGGAAAGTGAGGTTAAGGACGTCATATGGCTGGAATAGCCAAATACTTCCACGGCACAGCAAGGAATTTGATTTTGGATGAACACCTGATTCCTTTGCATCATCCATGCACCAAATTGTACTCAGGCAATCACACATGGTCAGTTTGCTGCATGGAGACATGCTTACGTTCTCTATCCAGAAATCTGATGTTGTGATGCACTCTGGGTTTCCATAGGATGATGCGGCATTCAAACAGAAACAAAAAGATGAACAGAAAGCTCTGGAAGCCTTGAAAGCCAGAGCTTCTGGAAAGGGGCCTCTAGGTAAGACCATCATAATAATGCCATGTTTGTGATCTCTGTAACTGCAAATGTTCTAATGCTATATATATATATATATATATATATATATATATATATATATATATATATATATATATATATACTCACAACATTTTTTTTTCCCTTTAATTTCTCCAGGTGGAAGTGGGATTAAGAAATCTGGCAAAAAGTAACCTCTTATCGTGCTGGAGTGTGTTTTGTTTTCCCAGTTTTGTTTTCCTCATCTGTTTAAGAAAACCTGGTGCTGACCAAATGCACGCTGAATAGAATCTTCATATGACTTGGCAACAGAAATCATTAAAAGTATTTTTATTTTTAGTGCATTTAACTTTGTGCATGAAACCTTCACCAGTACTCAACTTACCTTAAATGTGTGATCTGCTAAGATTTCTCATATTGTAAAGCAGAAGATGGTAATAAAGTGTTTTTGTAAAGACTACTGTTGGTTTTGTATTTCATGGTTGGCTGGAACTGAAATGGTGAGAGGACATTTTGCATTTGTCCTCTTTTTATCAGTGCAGCTTTAAACTGTGAAGAACCTTTGCATCTGGGATCAGTTCTGGGCTGTATGTAATTTTAACTAATCTAATCTTAACCTTCCTCTTGTGTTGGGGTCGTCACCCATTTTGGCTTTTAACTGCATAAAAGAACCACATAAATTTGTTTATTTAGGATTTTAATTTTGTCAGGAACCTATTTTTTCTAGAAAATACTTTTTCCACTAAATTATAAAATGCTCTGGTGGAAATTATGACCTTTGTTTTTAGATTTATGACCTTTGTTTTTGGGTTTCAACCCTGTTAAAAAAAAAATACGATAAAGCAATAATTGGAGTAATATCTGAAATCCACTCTCAGCAAACACACTTTCAGCCAGACTCTTCCAGACTTGTTAGCTTTAAGGGATTCTCATTTTACCTCGTTGTTCCGTATACCTGCATAAAAACAGAAAAGGCATGTCCACTCGTGAAATCAACTCAATAGAGTCGGTGACTTGCAGAGTGCACATCTCCAATCTGCAGCAGAGTCGATTTCTGGAACATGTTTTAGGTGAAAATGAGGGAAAGGACCCAGATGAGCGAGTCGGTTTCTGAAAGAGGAAGGCAACGTGGAGGATCACCCAGAAGACAGACACGTCTGGGAAGGAGGTCGGCGCTGGGGAAGCTGCTCTCTTTGAAAGCTTCAAGTCCAACAGTGGGAAGATCTGTTGGAGCTCAGAGGCTCATGGTGTAGATGGCAGGGCAGCTGCTCCAAGGTCATCACAATGACCCCAGGAAGCCCAGGGTTGGCCCTGACCAGAGCCAGGGACATCAAAGCAAGTTTGGAGCCATTCATGCTATTCTCATAAAGAAAGGGCCCAGAGGCCGACAAAAATATTTAAAAAATTTTCATTGATAATTGTTTTTAGTGGGGTTTTTTTTATTAATTTTTTTTACTCAAGAAACAGTTGTTACACTACACATTTACATCACTAGAAAATATGACGCATCATTTTAATTTTTATTGATAAAGTATATTGTTAAACTCATTCCGACAGAGTAGAGACCTGCTTTAACATTATTTCAGGCAGATTTATGCAGATTACATGGTGTAAAGTAAGTGGCGTGATTGAATGTGATTGCTGAGACCAGCCCTGGTCGTCATGAACGAGACGCAGGATGAGCAGAACCCAAATCCACGACAGACCCAAACGTATTGTGAGGGTCTGCTGGGAACGCCTGGCGGAGTCTCCGGTCAGAAGGAAGGGAGAGCTTCCACTATGTCCCGGAGGAGGTGGGGGACATTGTGTCCGAGTGGACCATTTTCCGTGCCTCCATTGTTGAGGCGGCAGACCGGTGCTGCGGCCGCAAGATGGTCGTGGTGGCAACACCCGAACCGGCTGGTGAACACCAGAGGTGAGGGATGCCGTCAGGCTGAAGAAGGAGTCGTACCGGGTCTTTTTGGCCTGTGGGACTCCTGAGGCAGCAGACGGGCCAAGCAGAGTGCAGCTGCGGTGGTCGCTGAGGCAAAGACCCAGGCGTGGGAAAAGTTCGGGGAGGCCATGGAGAACAACTTCCGGACGGCTTCGAAAAGGTTCTGGACCACCATCCTGCGTCTGAGGAGGGGGAAGCAGTGCACCATCAACACTGTGTACAGTGGGGATGGTGTGCTGCTGACCTCGACTCAGGACGTTGTGGATCAGTGGAAGGAATATTTGGAAGACCTCCTCAATTCCACCGACACGCCTTCCAGTGAGGAAGCAGGGCCTGGGGACTCGGGGACGGGCTCTCGTATCTCCAGGGCTGAGGTTGCCGAGGTGGTCAAAAAACTCCTCGGTGGTAGGGCCCCAGGGGTGGATGAGATCCGCCGAGAGTTCCTTAAGGCTCTGGATGTTGTAGGGCTGTCGTGGTCGACACGACTCTGCAACATTGCGTGAACATTGGGGGCGGTGCCACTGGATTGGCAGACCGGGGTGGTGGTCCCTCTCTTTAAGAACGGGGACCAGAGGGTGTGTTCCAACTACAGGATCACACTCCTCAGCATCCCTGGTAAGGTATATTCATGGGTACTGGAGAGGAGGGTTGGCCGGATAGTCGGACCAGTGCGGTTTTTGTCCTGGACGTGGAACTGTGGACCAGCTCTATACCCTCAGCAGGGTCCTCGAGGGTGCTTGGGAGTTTGCCCAACCAGTCCACATGTGTTTTGTGGATCTGGAGAAGGCATTCGACCGTGTGCCTCGGAGAGTCCCATGGGGGGTTCTCCGGGAGTATGGGGTGTCGGGCCCCCTGATATGGGCCGTCTGCTCCCTGTATGACCGGTGCCAGAGCTTGGTCCGCATTGCCGGTAGTAAGTCGAACTCGTTATCCGGTGAGGGTTGGACTCCGCCAGGGCTGCCCTTTGTCACCGATTCTGTTCATAACCTTTATGGGCAGAATTTCTAGGCGCAGCCGTGGTGTTGAGGGGGTCCGGCTTGGTGGCCTCAGGATCGGGTCTCTGCTCGTTGCAGATGATGTGGTCCTGTTGGCTTCATCAGTCCGTGACCTCCAGCTCTCGCTGGATCGGTTCGCAGTCGAATGTGAAGCGGCCGGGATGAGAATCAGCTCCTCCAAATCTGAGGCCATGGTTCTCAGCCGGGAAAAGGTGGAGAGCCTTCTCCGGGTTGGGGAGGAGATCCTCCCCCAAGTGGAGGAGTTCAAGTACCTCGGGGTCTTGTTCACGAGTGAGGGAAGAATGGATTGGGAGATAGACAGGCGGATCGGTGCGGCGTCTGCAGTAATGTGGACTCTGCACCGGTCCGTTGTGGTGAAGAGAGAGCTGAGCCGAAAGGCGAAGCTCTTGATTTACCGGTCGGTCTTCGCTCCTACCCTCACCTATGGTCATGAGCTTTGGGTAGTGACCGAAAGAACAAGATCGCGGGTACAAGCGGCCGAAATGAGCTTCCTCCATAGGGTGTCTGGGCTCTCCCTTAGAGACAGGGTGAGGAGCTCTGCCATCCGGGAGGAGCTCGGAGTAGAGCCGCTGCTCCTCCACATTGAGAGGAGCCAGATGAGGCGGCTCGGGCACCTAGTCAGGATGCCTCCCGGACGCCTTCCTGGTGAGGTGTTCAGGGCACGTCCCTCCAGTAGGAGGCCACCGGGAAGACCCAGGACACATTGGAGGGACAATGTCTCTCGGCTGGGAACGCCTCGGGATCCCCCCGGAAGAGCTGGACGAAGTGGTTGGGGAGAGGGAAGTCTGGGCTTCCCTGCTTAGGCTGCTGCCCCCGCGACCCGACCCCGGATAAGTGGAAGAAGATGGATGGATGGATGGATGGATTAATGGATGGATTGATGGATGGAATATACTGTACGCTAAATACAAGAAGCAGCCACCACTGTCAGGTTACATTTGTTTGTTAAAAGTGAGGTATTTGTTACGAGTGGAACAGAGTCTGGACCGACAAGCGGAGGCAGAAGTCCCAACAGTAAAAGTCTTTACTGTCCAAAAAGTAACTAGAGAAACAAAATAAAAATCACCAGTCGGTTAAACTACTTTGGAAAATAAAGAAAACCCCAAAGAACCACAAGGAGCAAAAACCAGAGGGAACACAAGGAAACGCGATCAAGGAAACTGACAGGGAAAGCAAACGCTCTGGCCCAGGACCCTGAGGGACCTGGCCTTAAAGACCCAGTGATTAAATTAGGTTCAGGTGTGCACAATTATTGAGGCACTCTCACTTTTTTTTTTGGTTGTCTCCTTGTTTTTTCCTTGGTTTAACTTTTCCATCTTTGCCCGCAGAATCTCCAAGTTGAGCTTTTCCTTCTCCAGTAGCTGATTTCTTCTTTTCAGTTCCAGCATGTCTGCCTCCGTCTCCATCTGTGGGAAGAAAAGAAAAGTCACATTCACGCTCCACTTGCGGCACTCGTAAATCTGTATGTTATAATTTAGTCTAAGATATATTCAAAAACATTGCTGAACACTTTTATCTCTCTAAATTGTTAGGAAGGACATCGCCTGCTACCATATTTTAGATATGACTTTGAGACACATTAAAAACAAAATTGTAAGATAATTAAAAAGCTACTGTGCTGTCTAGCTACTCGCTAGTCTATTTCTTTCTACTGTCACTAAAGAGAAGAACTGATGAATGTGCTGCTCACCAGATTTCAGCTCCACCTCCACAGGGTAATGGTCACTTATTTTGAGAGCCTGGTAAATGAACAGTTGTTTAGCGACGGTGGTGCATCAGCAGATCTTTAACCAGAAGAAGTAAAAACAAAAAACCACCACACCTGCTCATCAGTCAGTCTGTATTCCTTCTGGAAGTTGAACGATTTAGCAGAGTTTGGAACGACAGCCTGGAGCATGTCATCTCCATAAACCACTATTCTGAACACAGACACACGGTACATTTAAATAAATACATAAATATAATGAGATATGTGATCCGCAGTACAGTGTAGAGCAGGGGTGGGCAATTATTTAGCCTGAAGGGCCACATTGGGGTTTAGATCTTGATGAACATGCCAGACAGGTGGTGCGGGAAAATATGTTGAAAAGCCTGTAAACTGGTCCAACTAGAGATGGATGATGAAGCTCCAAATGATGTTTGGCCCCACCTTCTTGAGAGGACATGTTAGCATGCTAGCTGAAGGGGGGTCTGAACCTTTTTCTAACCAATCAAGCTGACAACCCTCTTCATTTGGCTTTTGGAAAAATGATTGTGAAGGCTCTGCGGGCCGGATTAAATAGCTCATCGGGCCACATGTGGCCCCCGAGCTTCAGTTTGCCCACCTCTGGTTTAGATCATTCGAATCACAGCAGCGACATATCAGCAATCCAAATCATGATTCGTGTATGAAGAACTGATGTTGTGTGCTAGTTCCTGGGAGGATCATCTGCTGGTACCTGTAGAGGAATAAGAACTGCTCCTTGTAGCTGTTGCGGCCCAGACGAGTGCTGAGCTCCATCCTGTAGTGACCATTCGTGCTGGACCAAACAAACACAGGAGACAGTCGGGGTTTTATCACTTCAACGCTGGCTGGTTTTGTTTTTAGGCTTTTGCAATTTTATGTAAAACACAGACAATTTACGAGCCTGAAAGTGAAAGTTCTGCAGACACTTACCTCTTGAGTGCATCAAAGAAGGTTTTCACGGCCTTGCCGCCGGCGTCCACCACTTCCAGGATCACAATGATGTCGTACCGAGACACGATCTGCGGGGCACAAACAACCTCTGACTGAACATAAATGCCTCTGCGGGCTCCGTTGGGTCTTTGTTGCAAACACTCTCAGCCAGTGTAAACTCTGTCCGGGACGCCTGCAGCATCTTCCATGGTTGCAGATGTGCAGCTCTGAGCTGAGACACATGATTGAAACCTTACAGCCGCGTGTGTGTGCTTGTGTGTTACCTTCACTAAGATATTCAGGACTTCTGGATCTGACAGCTTGTTTTTTCCAAATTTTTGGATATTGAAAGCTGCTATTTTCATGGTGGCTGTGAAGGAAAAGAAAGGGATGTGATCACCATTCTAAGTGTGTGTCTGAACGTGCCTCAGCATGTGGGGTGTTTCTGCATCAAACAAGTCATTACATGTGTGTGTTCCCCTACACACAAGTCATTCGTATCTTTTAGGTGGTGCAGCCTCAGGTGGGTGTAACAGGCTGTAAAATACACAAATCCTGGTAATGAATTAAGGCCGTTAAAGTTTGGCAAACATTGGCAACAGAACTGAAACATAATGAATATACAGAAGCAGAAATAAAATGTGCAGACTTTTTCACATTTCCTTTTTCAAGACGATATTCACAGAGACAAGTATCAGGTCACTTCTAGTACCCGTCAGTGAGGAATGCTGATCTAGTTACACTCTGGATGAGTGGCAGCTAAACTGTGATCAAATAAAGCCTAGTACACACGGCACGATTTCCCTCACCCAAAATCGGGGTGAGGCACTAATCCGCTTGGCGACTGAGTTAAGAACCGCGAAGACTCGACTAATGAGCCTGGCGACGCTCGGCGACGAGTCTCAGACCTAAAACTGGATATCAAACCTGCTAGATATCCGGTCTGCTCGTAGTGACGTAGAAGAGCTCCAGCCAATGGGAGCAGACGTGGGCGTGGCCACAACTAAGGAAGAAAAACAGGAGACGGAAAACTGGTTTTGCGAGGTCAGTGGACACAGGAGACTCTGGCTCAGCCACTGTCCACACCAGCCCCACTCCACGCCATCTTTTACCACCAATCTGCAGGCCACCACCGCCGCAATACAAACAGAACAAAAGTTTTCTTCAAAAACTGCGTAGTTGTGACCCCGATCTTGAAACCATTTGAAGTTGTGTCGTCCTCTCATCTGTTGTTTTGTAAATTGTGATTTTTGAGCTGTACTTAGTTGTTTAGTAGCTTTAGTAAAGCTGTGCTAGTCCCTGTTTTCCGGACTAGAAGTCCCCCTCCGGACTCCAATCGGTCAAAAAATGCCTCATGAATAAGAAAACTAAACTGCACTAGACTATAAGTGGCATTTTGCGGGGGAAATGTATTATCACAAAACCCAGGAGCAACAACAGACATTTGATTCCAGCAGTAACGCTGCTGTCGGCCACGTACTTCCGCGTCAGTCCTTGTCGGCCGCGCCTCCTGACGGAGAGAGTCGCGCCGTGTGGACGCACCTGTCTCAGACCAGTCTTGTGGCGTGGACGCCCGACGCTCCCGCCGAGCCTGTCGAGCTGCGCGGTGTGAACACCCGGGCGCCCCGCCGACTCGAACAAACCGTGTGTACTTGGCTTTAAATGACGAGCGATGAGGAAGGAAACGTGTTGGGTAACACGCAGCATTAGAACAGACGACGCTTGAGGACACCATCCTGGCAGGTTTACTGTTACCCGTGTGTCCTGTCTGACAGGAGTTCACTAGAATTCATTAAAACTGACCTACTGGACTGATTTACTATGTCTCACAGTTGTCAACCATTTCCGGTGCTGTGAGCAAGGTTCTGAAGACACTGCTCTCATCTGCTTCTTATGCCAAATAAAACATTTTCCCTACGATCCAAAACTGTATTTTGCTGTTTTTTAAGTTGTAGTTTTGCACCATTTATTTTTATTGGCATGCTTTGTGGAGCCTGTTCTGCTGGTTCCTGATTTATCTGATCAGCGCAACAACAACCACAACTTAAAACATCTACAAACATTGTTTCTTTAACAATTTACGTGTCCTTGAGGCACGTAAATCAGCTCCTCTGGAGAGAATAAAACAAACAAACAAAAAAAAAAACCAGTGAAGATTTGTTTTCTTACCTGTCGGAGGAGCGTCGGCTCAAACGTCCACCTGCGCTGCTTTCACGCCGTTTGCCCTTTGCTGGAAACGCAAAACCTTCTCACGGTGTGAGGTGCCTAGACACAATGTGATTGGTTGACGGCCAGCCAATCACAAAGGCTTGAGACACAAGGGGGGAATAGCGCCCCCGTCTGGTGGTCGTTGGATTGTCTCTGCGGCATGTGTCGTATGTTACTCCCAGAAAAGAAGAATCCAGCAAAAGTAAAAACTGGCTTTTATAATAATAATGATAATACTACTACTACTACTACTAATAATAATAATAATAATAACAATAATCAGGGATATTTGTTCTTCTTTGAGATGAATAAAACGAAAATATAACAGAAATATCTTCTTGTCTTTTGTAACTATAAGATATCCAGTAAATCAGCAAATGCTGAAAGTGAATGAGCTTTTGTCTCCTGGTTCTTCAGACACGTGGTCTGTTGGATCTCCTCTTGAAGCTTTTGCTGCTTGGCCTCAGAAAGACAGAAGATGCACACAGATTACATCAATTGCGGAAAGTTCTTTGTCTGTGCAACATTGCAAACTTTGTTTAGGCCTCATTCCAGAGTCTCACACCCAGGAGGTGGCTGCTGATACGTGGGGGAGGGTTCAGACACGTCAGGCTAAAACGAGCCGATGTGAGAACCAAAACCCGTGTTGCAACAAGTTCACCGCAAGCGCCTCCCTCGATCTTTTTTTTCCCCCACCAGTGCCATTGTAACCCCCCCACTGCCTGCCCCACTAGGTGGGGTGAGGGGCTGCGACATGTATCCTGAAGAGCTTTATTATTTCTTTGACTCTTTACTGACTGCTCAGGCCAACTGAACTCAGGTTAACATGTAATGTTGTGTGCACTAAAACCAACGCAACATTACTCCTGTGTTCCCCCTCCGATCTTATGGTAAAGGACATTTGTGTGGAGAAGACACGGCCCTGTGTAGGAGGGACCATTATCACCTATAAACAACTAAACTGGTCTCCAAGAAACTGCAGGTTTTCACATTTCTGCATTGAATTAAAGAGTTTAGTCATGCCTGTTGTTGATATGGTATAAAACAGCCTCCAGGAGTTATGATATTTAGAGTAGGTATATTTTAATCATCCTGCTCTGATGTGTGATTTATTAGTGCTGATTGTTTTGACATTTGTGACCAGTTAATAAGATAACAACGCTGACCACAAAACCATATTGCACCACTCCCAGGAGAGACTTTTTTGGTTCCAGTTTATGGCGGTTGATAGATGCCCCGCCTCCGTCTCACCTGAGGGGAAGTGAGAGTCTGAGGAACGAAGTGAAACGCACAGAAAACGCATCTCTTTCTTATCTGACGAATGACTTTTTAAGAGGAGGAAAAGCTTTCGCCACCGGGACCCCTGGCGGTTTTTATCGGCCACATTCCGGACCCCCGTCCACGAGTTGAGAGTCTTACGGAAGACAACAGGGGACTTGAAAAGGTAGAACTGACAATTCAGCCAAGACTCATTTCCTGTTTGTCACACGGCCGTGTGGCTTAAAGAGAAAATGTCTTTCCAGCCCACCGAGGATCTCTTATGTCCCGTGTGCCAGGATATTTTTACCGAGCCGACGGTTTTATCCTGTAGCCACAGCTTCTGTAAAGACTGTCTGCAGACGTGGTGGGCAGGGAAACCTTCGAGGGAGTGTCCTTTGTGCAACAGAAGATCATCCAGGAGTGATCCACCCTGCAACCTGGCATTAAAAAACTTGTGCAACGCCTTCCTCCTGCAGAAAAATGAGGCTTCTTCAGGATCCGAACTGTGTCATTTGCACTCTGAGAAACTGAAGCTCTTCTGCCTGGAGCACCAGCAGCTCGTGTGTCTTATCTGCCGGGATTCCACAAGGCACAGCAACCACAGATTCAGACCCACCGACGAAGCCGCGAGGGATCACAGAGAGGAACTCCAGAAATTGCTGAGGCCCCTGCAGACCAAACTCATGATGTTCCAACATGTTCAGCAAAACTGTGATCTGATGACAAAACACATGAAGCTGCAGGCTCAGTATGCCGAGAGCCAGATTCAGGAACAGTTCAAGGTGCTTTACGAGTTCCTGAGAGAGGAAGAGGAGGCCAGAATTACTCTCCTTAAAGAGGAGGAGGAGCAGAAGGTGATGATGACGAAGGAACATACTGAAGCTCTGAGCAGAGCCATAAAAACTCTTTCAGACACAGTCAGTGCTACAGAAGAGGAGCTAAGAGCTGACCATGTCAGGTTCCTGCAACTTTACAACGCGGCAGTGCAAAGAATCCAGCAGCACCCCCTGCTGGAGGATCCGCAGCTGCCCCCAGGAGCTCTGATAGATGTGGGCAAACATCTGGGCAACCTGAGCTTCAATGTGTGGAACAAAATGAAAAACGTGGTCTCCTACACCCCCGTGGTTCTGGATCCAAACACAGCCAACCCAGAATTCACCCTCTCCAATGACCTAACCACTGTGAGACAGGGACAGAGACAGAGCCTGCCGGAAAACCCGGAGAGGATCAACTACTATCGGAGCGTCCGAGGCTGCGAGGGCATCGGCTCAGGCCATCACTGCTGGGATATGGAGGTTGGGGACAACACAGCTTGGTTCGTCGGCATGACAGAATTTGTGCGGCCGAACAGAGAAAAAGAGTCTCGATTCTGGCAAGTTGAGTTCTACAATAACAAATACAGCATGCGCACAGTGGAGCACCCACCCACTCCTCTCCGGGTGAAGAAGAAGCTCCAGAGGATCAGAGTTCTTCTGGACTGGAACAGAGGAAAGCTGTCCTGGTTCGATCCGGATACTAACACGCTCATACACACTGTGACCTACACGTTCACCGACAAACTCTTTCCATGTATCGGCACGTTGGATGAACTCCCGCTGAAGGTTTTAGAAGGCAAAGTCTCTGTAATAAAAGAACAACAATAATTAGTCTGCAATCAGAATAATCTGATTATAATTATATAAAAGCTATCTATCTATCTATCTATCTATCTATCTATCTATCTATCTATCTATCTATCTATCTATCTATCTATCTATCTATCTATCTATTCCAGAGGTGGCCAAACTGAGGCCCGGGGGCCACATGTGGCCCGATGAGCTACTGAATCCGGCCCGCAGAGCCTCCACAATCATTCCTCCAAAAGCCAAATAAAGAGAGTTGTCAGCTTGATGGTTAGAAAAAGGTTCAGACCCCCCCTTCAGCTAGCATGCTAGCATGTCCTCTCAAGAAACTGGGGCCAAACATCATTTGGAGCTTCATCATCCATCTCTAGTTGAACCAGTTTACAGGACCTTCACACTATTTTCTCAGTCAATAGTCCATCAAGCAGGATTTTTAGCTAACCTCGGCTCCTCATCTGGGGGGGGTAGTTTCCTGCACCACCTAGCTAGCTATCTGTCTAGAGACAATTTTTATTTTGTTTATGTATTGTCAAAATAAAGAGCTAAATGATTTCACACAGCATGTTTTGGTTTTTTTTTAGATAAAACTTGCCTTTTCCTCTGAACAACAATGTAAACCATTGGCTATAACTTGGCTGAATTAGTTTCAGGCATGGTTGCTGCTCTGGCTGTAGCAAAACATGGTCACAGTAACGAGTACAATGGAATTTGTGGGAAAATGTATATGTCGTGGAGTATCATGAATAAGTCTCACATAAAATATATAATAAAGTATATTACGGTATAAACCTGCGGCAACCCGAGGAAGTGAAGCGTCCACTGGAAACACATCATAACAACTCATCTGAGCCGAGGCATCATCGTGGTCATTATTTCTCCCGTATATGTCAACCAAGTTTATTCTCACTGACATAATTTCACCTTAAAGTCAGATATCAGTCAGTAGTTTGTCAGCACTTCCAGGGAAATGAAAAAGTACCACATTACAGAGAAATTAAGAATACAAAATAGCGCTTTCGTGTTTGCAGGATTGACAGTTTGTATTGTAAGATCATGACTTTCATTTCCTCCCCTCTCTCTCTCCCTCCCCCTGCACACGCACGCGCACGTGTGTGTGTGTGAGTGTGAAAGACAGCGAGACACAGAGAGAACAGCAGACCGTGAGTTATAACAAATCTGTTCGTCACAGTTCAGACTCTCTTCTGGTCAGACTCAAACTTCAGCTGGTGAGTGAACGAAAATACGAGCCAATGACGCACTGATCATAGATTACCACATATGATCATAGATTATCACATATGATCATAGATTATCACAGTTTCTTCATATTTTAAGCCCATTTCGCTTGGAAGGATGACCATCTATCACAGACTGCACGAGCTCTGCGGTTGATTTTAGTTTCTATGGCTGCTTCAAATCAGCCTGACCGGACACAAGTAACTTCAGCTGGTCGTGAATAATGGGAACTTTGCTCAGAACAATAACAACACAGTTGTTTCTATAAATCTGTCATTTTAATTCGTTTGAATCGTTGAAAAAAACCTGCAAAGATGAAATTTTTGAGAGTTTATGTTAGTCCTTCCACTCATAATTAGCAGCTTGGTGATATATATATATAATTTTATATATTTTTTTATAATTTTTATAATTATATATAATTTTTTATATATATATATATATACAGTAATACTCAGAAAATTAAAATATCGTGTAAAAATCCAACATAAAAGGTGAAAGCAACACATTTTATAGACTCATTACAGATGGAAGATTTTACTTTCAGAGGCCTGACCTGACATTTTTGTATTTAAAATTCTTCGTTTCTATTGATTACAAGCAATATTCTAATTTTCTGAGTTTTTGATTCACAAATATCTTGATTCACATGCTATTTGTCTATATAATATGTACATTTCACCTTTAAAGTGACAGAAATGCGTGCACTTTGTCAGGATATTCTAATTTTCCCAGTAGTTCTGTATGTACTGTATATACCTGGTTGCAATGCTGTAAAGTTGACTCATAATTATCAGGGTCATTCATTTACTTATCTCATTTAAGTAGATGAATATTTATAAAGAAAAGTAGTCTGTTAGTCAGTTGTTTGGTTGTGTTTTTACACTTTGATTATTAAGCGTTTAAATATTACATTAGCATGTTATCCCCAGTCTTTTAATCAAATTATAAATCATTTTTCCCCATAACGGTTCATGGAAATCTCTCTGAATCCATTTCTTCTTTTTTTTTCTTAATCACTGGTTATTCGTGTTAAATCCAGCACATCGAGCGATGGGGTGTTTGTATGGGCTGGGGGTCCTGGTGGGAGTGACCCTGCTCCTGACGCCTGGCCAGGGGGCCACCAACTGCAAAGGGATCGCTGGACAAGCAGGACAGGCAGGAGTCCCTGGAAGGGATGGACGACCCGGAGCAAAAGGAGAGAAAGGAGAGCCAGGTTAATGTCCCCAATGTACACGTGCACGTGTGTGTTCACTGGTTCCATCGAGCCGCCCAGACCACTGGATCTAATGTCGGATCGCTTGTGTGTCATTAACCACAGTCAGGGCCAGCGGCCCAGCTGATCCCAGAGCTCTGCTGAGACTGAAGGGGGAAGCCGGGAGTCCAGGCTTGCCAGGGGACATGGGTCCCAAAGGTTACCATGGTGAAGTGGGACCCATGGGTCCCCCAGGAAGCCCTGGTCTTCCTGGTTCTGGTGGAAACATTGCCAAGAGTGGTAATAACATGACTGGTAGAGCAAAAAAGGAACTGCTTAAAGAAAAAGTGACAATTCATTAAAATGTGTGTGTGTGTGTGTGTGTGTGTGTGTGTGTGTGTGTGTGTGTGTGTGTGTGTGTGTGTGTAGTGGAACATGTTCAACAGAGCCAGTCAGCCTTCTCTGTGATGAGGACTGCTCACAGCTACCCCACCTTTGACAAGGTCCAGTCTGTCCATTCCCGGCTGGAATATTGTCTCACACACAACAACTATTACCACTGACCCTTGAGCTGATGGACACATCCTGTCCTCTCGTCCTCTGCTCGACTGCCTGGTCTGACTGGTCCAGCTCAGGTACCCACAGCAGGGGGTTTCTGGCAGATGCTGAAGGGGTTCCAGCCTTCTCCAGAAGTCCAGTCCTCCATGTCCCCCATCAGCCCCTCACTGGGTCTCCTAAGATCTCCTATGAAGGGTGCCATAGGATCTCTGGGTGCACCTGGAGGTTAAGGTTGCCTCAGTAGCTTCAGGCTCACCAAGGCCACCACCCCCCGTCTCTCCAGCCTCGTCTTTTCCCTCCAGCGTCCTCCTGAACACCTCTCTCTGCTTCTTTTCATTTTGAGATTTGTCAGAAGTAGAAGTATAACGCTTCCAATGAGCTGGATCAGTATATCAGTAATATGTGCGTGTGTGTGTGTGTGTGTGTGTGTGTGTGTGTATATGTGTGTGTAACATATATATGTAATTCTGTGCTTCAGATAGTGACCTATGAGGTCACTCTGGTCAACAAACCAGGAGACTTTAATGCAGCCACGGGGATCTTCACGTGCAGGACACCCGGAGTCTATTACTTCACTTTTCAGTCGATGTCCAAGGTGACTCCCTCCTGAGGTTCTGTTTGCCCCCAGTTACACCAGTGGGCAATGCTTGAAGCAGCGTTTTAACACAGTCTTTGAAGCTTAGAGAAGAGTGTGTGTGTGTGTGTTCAGGTCAGTGTGTGTCTGCGTATCGCCAGCGAGCCTCCCTTTAACAAGCTGGGCTTCTGTGACTACAACAGGAACATGGACCAGGTGGGTCCTTCAAGCCAGCATGAGGAGCTGCTTCTGCGGAGCTCTGACTCCCCTCGCTGTGCTCCTGCAGGTTCTGTCCGGAGGGGTGGTGTTACAGCTGACCGCTGGGCGGAGGGTTTGGCTGGAGTCCTTCAGGGACCAGCAGAAGGATTCGGAGATGAGAGACCTTCAAAACAAAAAGATCATCTTCAGTGGGTTTCTCATATTCCCTGATTGAAGTGGGTCACGAGGGAGTTCCTGCTGCCACCGTTTCCTTTCTCCAGCATCCACCACCACCACCACCACCACCACCACGGAACTGAAGTCTGCTCTGTCGCTGTGAATTAAACACAAACGTCTTTGCCTCAACATTCATATTTGCCCCAGAGTGATAAATAAATGTTCCTGGTCTGCACCTGTCATGTTTGTCCTCACAATAACGTCTGCAAATATAAATACAAAATAAAAGCATGAAGACACGAGCAGCTGCTTGGTTAGAACGTTAGCATTGTTCATCCACCCATCATCCACCCATCCATCCATCCATCATCCACCTATCCATCATCCACCCATCATCCACCCATCCATCCATCCATCCATCCATCCACCCATCATCCACCTATCCATCATCCACTCATCCATCCATCCATCCATCATCCACCCATCCATCCACCCATCATCCACCTATCCATCATCCACCCATCCATCCATCCATCCATCATCCATCATCCACCCATCCATCCATCACCCATCATCCACCCATCCATCATCCACCTATCCATCCATCCATCCATCATCCATCATCCACCCACCCATCCATCCATCCATCCATCATCCATCATCCACCCATTCATCCATCATCCATCATCCATCATCCACCTATCCATCATCTACCCATTCATCCATCATCCATCATCCACCTATCCATCCACCCATCCATCCATCATCTACCCATTCATCATCTACCCATCCATCATCTACCCATTCATCCATCATCCATCATCCACCTATCCATCCACCCATCCATCCATCATCCATCATCCACCCATCCATCCATCATCCATCATCTACCCATTCATCATCTACCCATCCATCATCTACCCATTCATCCATCATCCATCATCCACCCATCCACCCATCCATCATCCACCTATCCATCCACCCATCCATCATCCACCTATCCATCCACCCATCCATCATCCACCTATCCATCCACCCATCCATCCATCATCCATCATCCACCTATCCATCCACCCATCCATCCATCATCCATCATCCACCTATCCATCATCCACCCATTCATCATCCACCTATCCATCCATTCATCCATCCATCATCCATCATCCACCTATCCATCCACCCATCCATCCATCATCCATCATCCACCTATCCATCCACCCATCCATCCATCATCCATCATCCACCTATCCATCATCCACCCATTCATCATCCACCTATCCATCCATTCATCCATCCATCATCCATCATCCACCTATCCATCCACCCATCCATCCATCATCCATCATCCACCTATCCATCCACCCATCCATCCATCATCCATCATCCACCTATCCATCCACCCATCCATGATCCACCTATCCACCCATCCATCATCCACCTATCCATCATCCACCCATCCATCCATCATCCATCATCCACCTATCCATCATCCACCTATCCATCCATCCATCATCCACCTATCCATCATCCACCTATCCATCCATCATCCATCATCCACCTATCCATCCACCCATCCATCCATCATCCATCATCCACCTATCCATCATCCACCTATCCATCCATCATCCATCATCCATCATCCACCTATCCATCCATCCACCCTTCCACCCATCCATCCATCATCCTCCTGTGAATTCCTTTCACACACTTTCATGCACAATTTAAAAAGTGTATTTCAATCCAACCAAACAGCCATCCAACTATCCATCATCCACCCATCCATCTATCACCCATCCATCCATCCATCCATCCAATGCCTATTCATCCACCTATCCATCATCCACCCATCCATCCATCCATCATCCACCTATCCATCCACCCATCCATCATCCACCTATCCATCATCCACCCATCCATCCATCCACCCATCATCCACCTATCCATCATCCACCCATCCATCCATCATCCACCTATCCATCATCCACCTATCTATCATCCACCCATCCATCCATCCATCATCCACCTATCATCCACCCATCCATCCATCATCCATCATCATCCACCTATCCATCATCCACCTATCCATCCATCCATCCATCCTTCCATCTACCATCCATCCATCCATCCACCCACCATCCATCCACCCATCCATCAATCCATCCATCCATCCATCCACCCGTCCATCCACCCATCCATCTATCATCCATCATCCACCCATCCATCCATCCATCCATCCATCCATCCATCAATCCATCATCCACTCATCCATCCATCCATCCATCCAACTATCCACCCATCCATCCAACTATCCACCCATCTATCATCCACCCACCATCCATCAATG
Organism: Pao palembangensis; assembly: GCA_015343265.1. Taxonomy (NCBI): domain Eukaryota; kingdom Metazoa; phylum Chordata; class Actinopteri; order Tetraodontiformes; family Tetraodontidae; genus Pao; species Pao palembangensis. The sequence continues at coordinate 14,214,399 of CM027087.1, read as the reverse complement.
CATCCATCGTCCATCCATTCACCCATCCAACCATCCATCCAATGCCTATTCATCCATCCATCCCTCCATCCAACGCCTATTCATCCATCCATCCATCCATCCCTCCCTCCATCCATCCATCCCTCCCTCCATCCATCCATCCATCATCCATCCATCCATCGCCTATTCAATTCAAATTAATTCAAATTTTATTTAAAATGCCAATTCATAACATTGTTATCTCAGGACTCTTTGCACATTCAGAAAAAAGAAGAGAAAGAGAGAGAGAGAGAAACAGGTATCAGGGCAAGGCTCCACACTGACTAAGCCTTTGACCAGTGGAGAGGAGAAACTTCCCTTCAACAGGCAGAAACCTCGAGCAGAACCAGACTCAGTGTAGACGGCCTTCTGCTAGAGGGGGGAGAGGAGAGACGGGGAGATTGAGAGAGAGAGAGAAAGAGAGAGAGAGGGGAGAGGGGGAGATGGGGGCTGGATCTTTCCCCAGGTGCCTTCAGGTGAGAGGTGGATACACCCTGGGTCATGGCAGGGCCAAGTGAGCAGTGGCAAAAAAGAAGTGTCAAAAAAGCAAAATCCAGACTTGCACTTCTTCTTCTTCTTCTTCTTCTTCTGTTCTTTGGAACTCTATATTCAAAACACCCTTCTGCAAACGTTTTCATTCCTCTGTAATGTCGTGTTTTTTCTGACACAGGGAGATGTATGGAAATGGACAATTAGAGGTCTTGACCCTAAGACAGGGCGGAGGACTGACAGCTGGAGACTTCTGTTTCTCAAGGTCATGGATGTTCAACACTCGTTTACACTTCTCATTTTCTCTGAAGTTTGATTGCCAAATTAAAATACTTGCTGACACATTTTTACCATCAAAACATCAAGTCAGAGTTTTTTTTGCCATTGTTGGACAACCTTGTTTTAAATTATATATATTATAAATAAATACGTCAGAGTGTTCTATATCAAAATACATGCTGCTGCCCAGGGACTAACGTAGAAAAGTAAGTACAACGCAAGAGATGTTAAAATGCACAGTTGCTGTGCAAAGAAGTAACGTACTGATGCGTGCAAAAACGAGTATGAAGGGTCCGTCAGAGAGTTGTCCGCCACAGATATGAGGAGGAATGATAGAAAACTGACAGCTGAGGATGATCAGCAAACTCTTCATCCTGATACATCCTGATACAGCCCACGATGACAACTGGGGGGCCTGCAGAGGGCACTGGAGGAGTCAGTCACATGACTCTCACAGCCCTGCCTGCTCTGTCCAGGTGTGTGAAGGCTCTGTGCGGCAGGTAAATGATGGCGTCCTCCACCTGCCAACGTGTACTTGGATGAAACAAGTCTGCACTTCCAGCAAGGTCCTGCAGGACCAGGGCCCTGCAGGACCAGGGCCCTGCAGGACCAGGGCTCTGCAGTGACATCAGGGCATGTGGTGGTAAGGCCGCTGGTCTTTGGTGCTTGGATGACTGATTTTCAGTACAGGGACCATGCAAAGATGTCTACCACAGGGCCGCGACGGGTCTGCAGGCGAGCCTGAACTCCTCAGTGAGTCTGTTCAAGGCTACTCCAGAAATTCAATTCAATTTTATTTCTATAGCGCCTTTTACAAAAAAAAATGTCTCTAGGTGCTTTACAGAGGCAGAAACCCGGAGCCTGAACCCCCAGGTAAGCACAGTGGCAGGAAAAACTCCCTTTTAACAGGAAGAAACCTTGAGCAGGACCAGGATGGCAAGGAGGAACCATCCTCCTGAAAGTCGGCTGGGTAAAGGAGGAGAAGAAGAGAGAGACAGGACAGAGAGAATAAAAGAGAGAGAGAGAACAGATACAATCATAGAACCATAGAAATACAAACATATCAGACATAATATATATAATACATATATACATAACACCGCATAGCAGGTTGTTATAAACAGAGGAGCGGTACAGGCAGGTTTTAATAACAAAAGGAACAGCAGAGGCAGGTGCTGGTGCTGTCAGTGCAGCATGAAGGTCTGGAGATGGAAGACCTGCAGAAAGAGAGAGAGAGAGAGAGAAGGGGGAGAGAGACACAGAAGGGCAAGGAAGACTGGACACTGTGTCCCAGCAGCGTAGCCTGTAGCAGCATAGCTGTGCTAAAGATTGAAGAATAAGAGTTTGATGGCCCTGTTCTAGCTGTAGCTGTGAGAACTGACTGTAACTAGATCTGTCAGCCCTACACACTTTGTTTGAGGCTAGCTGTACGCTTCACTGAACACAAAGGTTTGTAGTTTGATCTTAAAGGCAGACGTGGTGTCGGCCTCTCGGACCCAGGTTGGTAACTGGTTCCACAGTAAAGCTCGTCCTCCCAGTCTACTGTGATGAATTCTGGGAGCTACAAGTAAACCTGCACTCTGTGATCTGAAGGTTCTTTTAGAAATATACGGAACTATGAGAATCAGCTCCTCCAAATCTGAGGCCATGGTTCTCAGCCGGAAAAAGGTGGAGAGCCTTCTCTGGGTCGGGGAGGGGATCCTCCCCCAAGTGGAGGAGTTCAAGTACCTCGGGGTCTTCTTCACGAAGAATGGAGCGGGAGATCGACAGGAGGATCGGTGCGGCGTCTGCAGTAATGCGGACTCTGCACCGGTCCGTTGTGGTGATTTACTGGTCGAGCTTCGCTCCTACCCTCACCTGTGGTCATGAGCTTTGGGTAGTGACCGAAAGAACAAGATCGCGGGTACAAGCGGCCAAAATGAGTTTCCTCCGTAGGGTGGCTGGACTCTCCCTCACAGATAGGGTGAGAAGCTCTGCCATCCGGGAGGAGCTCGGAGTAGAGCCGCTGCTCCTCTGCATTGAGAGGAGTCAGATGAGGTGGCTCGGGCACCTAGTCAGGATGCCTCCCGGACGCCTCCCTGATGAGGCGTTCAGGGCACGTCCCTCCGGTAGGAGGCCCCCGGGAAGACCCAGGACACGCTGGAGGGACTATGTCTCTCGGCTGGCCTGGGAACGCCTCGGGATCCCCCCGGAAGAGCTGGACGAAGTGGTTGGGGAGAGGGAAGTCTGGGCTTCCTGCTTAGGCTGCTGCCCCCGCGACCCGACCCCAGATAAGTGGATGACAATGGATGGATGGGTGGATGAGATCCTGCAGGTATGATGGAGATAATCCACTGAGAGCTTTATATGTTAGAAGGAGAATCTTGAAATCTATTCTAAATTTCACTGGAAGCCAGTGAAGAGAAGCTAAAACTGGAGAGATGTGCTCCCTGGAGTTGGTTCCTGTCAGAACTCTGGCTGCAGCATTCTGGATCAGCTGCAGGTTGTTAATGGAATCATCTGGACATCCTGACAGTAATGAGTTGCAGTCGTCCAGTCTAGAGGTAACAAGAGCATGGACCAGTTTTTCAGCATCACTCTGTGACAGGATGCTCCTGATCTTGGCAATATTACGGAGGTGAAAGAAGGCGGTCCTAGAAACCTGTTTAATATGAGGGAGAAATGACATGTCCTGGTCCAAGATAACTCCCAGGTTCCTTGCAGCCGTACTGGAGGACAAAGTAACGCCATCCAAAGAGAGAATGCTATCTGATAATCTAGTCCTCAGATGTTTAGCTCCAAGAACAATGACTCTGTTTCATCAGGTTTCATGGATAAATACAGCGGAGTATCGTCGGCATAGCAATGAAAATGTATGCAGTGTCTCTGAATAATATTTCCTAGAGGGAGCATGTAAAGAGTGAACAGGATTGGCCCAAGCACTGAACCCTGGGGAACACCATGATGAACCTTTGTACACTCAGAGGAAACATCATTAACATGAACAAAATGAAATCTATCTGATAGATCAGATTTAAACCAGTCTAGAGCTGTCCCTGTGATCCTAATCTCATGTTGGAGTCTTTGTAATACCATCCATCCATCCATGAATCCATCCATCCATCCATCCTTAACCAATCCATTCATCCAGAAATGTTGCAGAGTGGCTGAAGTAGAACCTTTATGGGAAGCTATTATTCCTAAATATGTATGCAGGTCTAAAAAACATGTCTGTAATTACTATTTTTGACTGTTGGTTATTAAATCTCTTAGAGTGGAGCTTTAATAAAGCAAAAGGCTAAAATAATGTTCCCCAACCAGCCTAACTTTTGTTTTGTTTCTGTTTTGCTTAGCAGGGACATTTGTGACTTTGCTCTCTTTCCCAGCGTCCACATTTTACAGAACTAGAGATTCAGCACAGAAACTCACTGTCAAAGAAAAAACTGCTGAATCGTTGGGTTTGACGGGACTTCCTCCTCTGGCGGTTGCAGGATAACTTTGGCTTTGAACAGGACGCTCGCTGTCGATTGTCTGGCCTCGAAGGTGAGTTTTGTTTTTCCACATTCTTTCACATGGTCATCAATACTTTTTAAAAATAAAATCTCTTCCCGATACCTCTATTTTACAGTGAAAAATACATGAATTGTACTGTTTCTGTCATTACTTGTTAATCAAAATCAGATTCCTTAAGCTCTGCTTTTAAGTAGAATGTTAAGATGCACTTTGCTAATTTTCTGCTCTATTTGTTTTCCCAACATTGTTTAATTGATTTTGTTGTTACAGTTACTTTGCTAATTACATGCACATAGAAAAAAAAAAGAAAAACAATGTTCAATTGTTCTCAAGAAATGTATTATTGTTAAGTGATTTAGCACATTTTACTTAATACTTTGATCAGGAATCTAGTTTTGGTTTCCTCGACGGTAGGCTGGACAGCCTCGAGAGTGTGTTCTTGACCTCCCCATGACGCTGAGTAGGACAGTATAGAGACAGCCAAAAGAAACTGAACAGATGTCCCTTCATTTCACATATTTCTCCTCATCTTGCTTTTGTCTCCTCTCCTGTATCAGTCATGACGTGCCATTGCTGCCTCCTCGCTGGTGCACTCTTTCTGGGCTTCATCCAGCTGATTTCCACTATGGAGACCTGCCCTGCATCGGGAATACCAGGGCTGCCAGGTATTCGTGTGTTTGCGTGTGTTAGAAATCCATTTGTGAGTCTTCATTTCCCTTGTCCACCTCGTCACCTACCTCCTCAGGTTTTCCTGGCTTTCCTGGCAGAGATGGTCGTGATGGAGTCAAAGGAGAGAAAGGACAACCTGGTAGGTGAAAAACAGGATGAGATCTGTGATGTGGAGAAAGAGTACGTTAGTGTGCTCTTCTCGAATGTCCGTGAATGGATGTATCCGGGAGTTGTGACCCAACTCCATCTTCATGTCAGAAATGAGCAAAGCTTTTTGCTGTTTTGTTGTTAATGTTTTTGCTGTTTGTAGGAGCACTTTCGCGTGATGTTGGTGGTGGTGACACCATGAAGGGAGAAAAGGGGGAGACTGGCTTGACTGGAATCACTGGTAAACGAGGTCAGAGCGGAGATCCGGGAGAGGCAGGACGCCCAGGACTGCCTGGAAATCCTGGAGAATCAGGAGATTCCAGCTCAGGGTAACCAACTCAGACAGAGCCAGGCGTCTGATTTAGGAGAAGAATTTGTCTTCTAAGTATGACTCAGGGTTGTTACGATGCTTGTTGCAGGACTGAGGGTGCCCAACAGCGGGCAGCCTTCAGTGTTGCCAGGGGAACGAACGAATACCCTGAAAGATCCAGTGTCATCCGTTTCACCACCGTCATCACCAACATCAACGATGATTACAACACTGAGACAGGACGCTTCAGGTGAATGCACCAGACATGCTGCATCTACGTACATACTGAGTGTCACACACACACACGTATGAAGTCATTCTGCATTCCAGGAAATTGTTTTATAAACACTGTAGTGTATTTATACAAATACTTTTGAGTGCAGTGACAACTTATTCGGTTGTGCGGTCTAGCAGTTTTCAGCCAAATGTGGACGTCCACATGGACAGTGTGACACTGGTGATTGGCCTTCATCATGATCCACAGGTGTGGTGGCCTACAGGCCTGACCAAGCCCCTAAGGGAGCGGTGGGCAATTCTTTAGCCTGAAGGGCCACACTGGCTTGTAGATCTTGATGAAGGGGCCGGCCAGGTGGTGCAGGAAACTAACCCCCCAATGAGGATCAGAGGTTAGCTAAAAATACTGCTTGATGGACTATTGACTGAGGAAATAGTTAGAAGAGCCTGTAAATTGGTACAACTAGAGATGGATGATGAAGCTCCAACTGATGTTTGGCCCCACCTTCTTGAGAGGACGTGTTAGCATGCTAGCTGAAGGAGGGTTCTGGACCTTTTTCTAACCAATCAAGCTGACAACCTTCTTCATTTGGCTGTTGGAGGAATGATTGTGCTCTGCGGGCCGGGTTCAATAGTTCACCGGGCCACATGTGGCCCCCGGGCCTCGGTTTGCCCCCCTCTGCCCTAAGGCCTCCCCCCAGGCCTGGCTCCTTGAAATCCTTGTCTCGTGAGAGACATACACAAAGATTCCCTTGAGTCCACGTTTGGCCAGACTGTGGTGTCAACAACGCCAACGTGGAACAACAGACAGTTTGGGAGGTTCAAATACTTACTTATCAATAAATTAGTCCAAGTCGTCAGGTGGAATCAGGTCCGAAGGACAACAATATATTCCAAAACATGATCTAATGTGAGCAAAGACACAAAGGGACAACTGAAGCTTTAACAACAATCTGTCTGGCCCCGCGGGGAAGAGGAAGTGGGTTTAAACGCACGAGGATAGGAACAGGGGTGATGAGACACAGGTGAAACACATGAGGGTGATGGGGGAGGACGGGGAAAGACAGCAAACAAACTGAGAAAACCAAAAATAAGCAGGAATTGGCGGAGGGTTTCAGTGGAGATGCTTTGTCTTTTGGTTTAGGTGCCGGGTTCCAGGAACCTACTACTTTGTGTTCCATGCATCTTTAGATAAACGGCTGTGCGTGCAGATGAACCTGGGCCAGAAAATACTTGCACTGTTCTGTGATCATCGCAACACCAGAAAGCAGGTTTGTACCTGAAACAACACTTCAGCGTTCCGCAGCACCGGTCACGTTTTTGGACTCTAACGTGGTTTTTACCGGCCCTTAACTGGGTTTCTGCCTGCACTGACCCAGGTGACTTCAGGAGGTCTCACAGTCTACCTCTCCAAGGATGAAGAAGTTTGGCTGGAGTCCAAAACCTACGTAGGAATGAGAGGGAATCCAGCGGGCTACAGCATTTTCTCTGGCTTCCTGCTGCATCCTCAGTAATGCACAGTACAGAATACAGCAAAAAAAAAAAAAAAATCTTTTCTAGCTATAACAATAATGTTGCAAGAACAAGTCTAAACACAAAAACAACAAAAAAGAGCAAAAATAATAATCAATCCACTTCATTCAAACTGTGTCGGATCATTTCCTGTTGCAAGACACTCGCGATCAAATTCTAACGACATTTTTAATCTGCGGTGAAGTTTGGGGATTGTTTGCCTTTTTGTATTTAGTTTGAATAAATAAGGTGAAAACATTTAGCCTGTGATGCTTTAAGCATAAAAAGGAATTAATGACAGCGTGCTTTTAAAAATGTCTCTTCTATTAATAAAACGACCACCGGCACTTTGGAACTATTGTCTTTTTTTCTGAACAAAGTTGTCGTCAGTCGTGTTTCACTTTCTGTAACATTTTGTTGTGTTGGCAAAAAAACCGACTGAGTTACCACAGAGACACTTTTCAGAAGGGGACACATGGAAAGACCCAACAGACGGTAAATCAGGGGTGGGCAGTTACTTAGCCTGCAGGGCCACACTGGGTCTTAGATCTTGGTGAAGGGGCCGGCCAGGTGGCGCAGGAAGCTAACCCCCCACATGAGGATCAGAGATTAGCTAACAATCCTGCTTGATGGACTATTGACTGAGGAAATAGTTAGAAGATCCTGTAAACTGGTCCAACTAGAGATGGATGATGAAGCTTCAAATGATGTTTGGCCCCACGTTCTTGAGAGGCCATGTTAGCATGCTAGCTGAAGGGGTGTCTGAACCTTTTTCTAACCAATCAAGCTGACAACCCTCTTCATTTGGCTGTTGGAGGAATGATTGTGAGGCTCTGCGGGCCGGATTAAAGAGTTCACCGGGCCACATGTGGCCCCCGGGCCTCAGTTTGCCCACCTCTGCTGTAAATTGTGAGAAATGAGATTCTCTGGTCTGATGAAGCCAAAATTGAACTTTTTGGCCTTAATTCTACATGTCGCATTTGGAGGAAACAGTCACGCGTCCTCCGCAGCGAAGCCTGAGGCTGATAGTTCAGCAGCTGGGACAGCAGGCCGATGGCGAGAGCCTGAGAAAAAGGTTCAGTGGAGCAAAGCGCAGACGTGGACTTCATGAAACTCTGATCCAAAGCAGCCAGGAGCTCAGACTGGGCCAACGGTTCACCTTCCAACCACACGGCTGGTGTAAGAGCCGCTTCAGCGAGTAAAGACCGATAGACTCAGTGTTTAAGGCGTTCCTTTTCCAATAAATCTGCAAAGAATTCTGAAATCCTGCTGTCACTTCGTCAGTCTGAGGTCCTGAGATAGACTAGAAGAGGAAGTAGAGAAGGAGCAGACGTTAATGTTGACATGGAAAATGTTTCCTGTCAACTCAGATATAATGAAGCGCTGTCATCAGTTTTTGACTTCCAATTAATTTCAAGGCTTTCTCTGACTTCGTTTGGCACGCTGTGGAAGTTTCACTTCCAGCTGCTCTTTGTTGCCGTGTGGACTCTGAAACAGGACAGTTTCGCGTCTCCGCTCTGCGACTGCTTCGCCGTCCACAACACCGCCTCCACAGAGGAAGAGCGCGCTCCATCTTCTTCAGATGGTGAGATATTTGGTTATTTTTGATATTCCAAGCTTGCTGCTAAGTTCTCCTCCGACACTGAAGCGGTTGGCGTGGCCCTTCTCTCACTCAGGCCCCCTGGCTGAGCCTCATCCCAGCTGCGTGGCTCCTCTTTGTGTGTGTGGGGCCAGTTGCTCCACAGGACTGTGGAATCCCAGGAGTGCCTGGAATTCCAGGAACCCATGGCCAGCATGGTAAAGATGGTATTAAGGGAGAGAAAGGAGACCCAGGTGAGCCCATTTGGGATCATAAGAAGCCATTAATTAACTTGCTGCATTTAAAATTGTAATCATATGCTAATACCATATATGCAGAACTACTGGGAAAATTAGAATATCCTGAAAACTCACTTTAAAGGTGAAATGTACATATTATATAGACAAATAGCATGTGAATCAAGATATTTCAGGCTTTTATTTGTTTTGATTTTGCTGATCAGGACTTGCAGCTTCAGAAAACCTCAAATTCAAAAACTCAGAAAATTAGAATATTACTTGAAATCAATCAAAACAAGAATTTTAAATACAAAAATGTCAGGTCAGGCCTCTGAAAGTAAAATCTGGCGTCTGTAATGAGTCTATAAAATGTGTTGCTTTCACCTTTTATGTTGGATTGTCTGAATAAAACAACTTTTACACGATATTCTAATTTTCCGAGTAGTGCTGTGTATATATATCTATATATATCTATATATATCTATATATATATATAGATATATATAGATTGTAATAGAAGCTGTAGTCTTTTGGAGGTTTATGTTCTGAGGAAGTCCTGGAAGTTCTTAAATGAAAGGACATCTTCATTCTCGTGTTGTGTAAAGACTATTTGCTCCCATCAACAGGGGACGTAGGTCTTCCCAACCAAGGCCAGAAGGGAGCATCCGGGATAATGGGCCACCCCGGACGACCAGGCCTGAAGGGTGATCGTGGCACTCAGGGGCCTCCGGGCAGTCCAGGTCTGCCAGGGGAGAAAGGGGAGCCATTCAACCCTTCCACCCAGCAGACCTCCTTCTTTTCCAACAAATGGGGAGCGTCACAGACAGTAGAGCTCGACACTCCTCTTAGATTTGGCGGGTCAGTACTTTACACCCTGTCCCATCAGCACCAGTTACTAACAGGAAGTACTTCATAACACAGAGGTGGGCAAACTAAGGCTCAGGGGCCACACGTGGCCCGATGAACTATTTGATCCGGTCCGCAGAGCCTTCACAATCATTAGTTTCCCGCACCAGCTGGCCGGCCCCTTCATCAAGATCTAAAACCCAGTGGGGCCCTTCAGGCGTAATAGTTGCCCACCCCTGTAATCGCAGACGACAGCACCAACCAATCGTTTCTGTGCATTTCTCACAGAGAGATCCTGCCCGACTTGGATCAACGGCTCAAAGGGAAATCGCTGACCAATGGAACGTTCACATGTGACATCAAAGGCATCTATTTCTTCAGTTACCACATTTCTGCAAAGAGCAAAGTGAGTGGACCGCGACCCGCGCCGACCCGCACCAGCTAGCACGGCAGAAATATGCAGATATTGTTGATCCACAGTGTCGGGACGCCTCTCCTCACGTACGATCTGGCCCGTCGTGATTGTGTGCATGTAGTTTCCCACGTGCACAGCTTTCATGCCTCCATTTCCCACTGTGGCCAGCTTGCAAAGCCAGGGGTCAGCAGGTCATGGAAACTCGGAGGAGGCTTCTGTGAACAAATGAAATTGCCCCTTCCGCTGTTTAGACGCTGACATTCCATGATGTCTGCGGACATTGTTGCTCCTTCTTTTGACTCAGGTGTGTCTGAAGTTGATGAAGGGCCAGCAAAGCCACATGAGCGTGTGCGACACGTCTGAAGGCTTCCTTCTTACGTCTGGCTCAGCGGTCCTGGAGCTGCAGCCCAGAGACACAGTGTCCCTGGTACCGGTGCTGTACAACACCATCGTGACCACCCAGAGCAGCGCCACCAACATCTTCAACGGCTTCCTGATCTTCCCCACTGCCTGAAGGACCGAGCAGACGACAGATGAAGGCAGGCCTGCAGAAGTATGAGGAACGAGGGAACCGTCAGAGGTAGCATAGGAAGCACACTTAGCAGCAATTGTTGAAGTACCACGCTAGGCTTAAAAATTATTACACTGCCTCAAGTATAACAAAAATATCCTGCTGATTGGTATAAATTTACCTTGTTTACTTGTGATCAATAATAATAATTAAAAAAAGATTCATTCTACCGCATGTTTGTCTCTTACTCAGTCATCAGTTCACACCAACGTTCCTACATAAACTCCCCAACGGTGTGTAGGGGCTGTTCTGAAGCTGCTTTACCACCACTGAAGTGCTTTTTATTTTAAAATACACGGACTCTTTTACATTCTACTGGTCCTTGACTGGTTATTTGTCTTTCTCCACTGGTCCTGTGATCAGCTGGCGCCTCCTCTGGAGAATTAGCCCCTAAAACAAGTAATAAGTGTGCTGTCTGAGGGGATTTGACATCTTTGTGTTGGTGTTTGAGGTGATGATGGCAGCCCAGATGAATTCATCCACCACTGGATGTAGCAAAGGTCACGCATCGGGAGAACAGGGAAAAGAAAAAGGCAACAATAAAAAGAAGGAAGGAGCAGCTTGTGCGATACGAGGACGAGAGAGTTTAGCAACAATACAATAATAATAAAGTGTGCGCAAAGGAAAAGGCCTGGTTCCAGCATGTGGTCTACCATGCCCTCAAGTGTTGGATTGTGGTATTACAACTTAAGGGACGTCACTAAAACTTGTGCAAATATTTAAGAAAGTACAAATCTGAGTTGACCCTGCTGCGGTACCAAAGTGATTCCTGGTACATTTGATTAGAAAGAAATTAGAGAGCAATACACTTTCCACTGAGTTTAAAAAATGTAAATCATGTCCAGCGGAAATTAGAATATCGTGTAAAAGTTGTTTTATTCAGACAATCCAACATAAAAGGTGAAAGCAACACATTTTACAGACTCATTACAGACGCCAGATTTTACTTTCAGAGGCCTGAGATTTTTGCATTTAAAATTCTTTTTGATTTCAAGCGATATTCTAATTTTGAGTTTTTGAATTTGAGGTTTTCTGAAATCAGCAAAACCAAAAGAAATAAAAGCTTGAAACATCTTGATTTGCACAATTTGTCTATATAATATGAACATTTCACCTTTAAAGTGACAGAAATGCAAGCGCCTTTTCAGGATAGTCTGATTTTCCCAGTAGTTCTGCAGTTTGAGATCTAAAATGTGCGCTGATAGAAATTCCAACCCTCTTCTCGCATCAAAAGTAATTGATGAGGCAACATTTGAGCAAGACGAAGGCTCGTCCGGATTCCTGAGAATGAAAGACAAACTAGAACGATCAAACAGGACCAGTTTCGGTTGTTTTATTTCAGCCTTTTGTGCAGAAACCAGTCAGACCAAACCCTCACACATGGCGGGATTCCACCCTGCAGCACAGGAAGACTCGAACAAGGCAACATTTCTGATGGCGACTTTATTGTGCTCACATGATTCTGGAGAAAGTTTTAAGCGCAGAAACATTAGTAGTCATGTGTTCATATTTAAAAACAAACCAAACAAAGCGTTCCAGTTTAGCTCAAAGATTTTAACATCTTCCCAAGGCCTGAAGCTGTGTGCATCCACTTATGGGTAGGCTGACCTTAAAAAAAGAAAAGAAAGGCTGGCGGCGTGGTGCTGCTGTCTCAGCTAGGTTATTGTGGTAAACGTTCCAGGAAAATATGAAAACAATTACAGCAAAGTGCAAAACTGAAAGCTCGAGGCAGCAAAAATCAGCTGATGCAATCTTCCTGCCATCTACCACTTCCAGCGTGTGGCTTCCGGATTGTAGCCCCGGACGAGGGGCAACGAGGTCGGGCCAGGAGAGGAAATGGCCGGAAGAGCTGATCTATTCAGGAAGACACCACCGCTGCAGCTACTGGTAGCAGGAGGGACGACGGCAGCTTTCTGGCTCCATCAGGCGACGGTGACATGGAAGGGGGAGCCAGGGATGTGCTCCTCACCCCACTTGACCACCAGGGTGTAGCTGCCGGCCTCTTTCAGTTGGTAGGTCACACAGTATTTCAGGTTGCCCTCATGCTTGACCAGAACCTCATGACAGGGGGATTCCGGGCCGTAGACGCCCACCAGGAGCATGTTGTTGCCTGGGAAGGAGACCAAAGACGTAGAGCCAAAGCAGCCAGACGGGCTTTATGGGTGGAGTTCTCCCTACCAGCGCTGCTGCAGTCCACGTAGAATCTGTTCATCTGCTCCACGAAGGCCTTGCTGAGGCCGGGCCCGTGGCTCTGGACCCTGCTGGCGTTGGAGCTAAAGAGGGGGAGGCCGCTCTGTGGGAGGCTGCTGCTGCTGGACGCCCTCAAAGCCGGATCCACGGTCAGGGTGGATGTCTCGCTGGCGTTGGTCACGTTCACCAGACGCGGACCTAAAAGAAAAAAAAGAACGTGAGCGTTTTCCACCTCCGCTCATTCATGCAGCGAAGATGGTTCTGGCTTTTTGGAGGATCTTTGCTGCTATAAAAGTGCAACAGAGCCAGAGCGTCAGCTGCCGCGTCGCTCAACAGCATAAAAGTGAGGTGAACCTAGGACAGCTGGTGCAACTAGAGACGGATGATGAAGCTCCAGATGATGTTTGGCCCCACCTTCTTGAGAGGACATGTTAGCATGCTAGCTGAAGGGGGTCTGAACCTTTTTCTAACCAATCAAGCTGACAACCCTCTTCATTTGGCTTTTGGAGGAATGATTGTGGAGGCTTTGAGGGCCGGATTAAAGAGTTCATCGGGCCACACGCGGCCCCCGGGCCTCAGTTTGCCCACCTCTGCCCTAGGGTGCTGGTTGGAGCCTTACCTGTGACTTTGGCTTTGAAGGGACTTCCACTGACGTGATAGGGCCCTCCATATTTAACACTGATCAGGTAGCTCCCAGGAGCCATGGGAGTGTACTGCACCTTGTAGCCCTCTGGGACCTCCTGGCACTCCATTTTGACTTTGGACGGACCCTCAATAGTTACAGTTAAGGCCCCGGGACCGGCCTTGGTGTTGTTAATGATGAACTCGGACTGGGTACCTACAACAACAGCAGAACCAAGCTCTTCATTTCACCAACAGCCACGTGACGTCTGAGCCCACAGACGAGCGGCACACCTGTCGTGCCCTTTTCCAGTCCGCTTCCATACACCGAGACCAGACCAGGGTCTCCAGTCTGTCCTGGCTCCCCGACCCGAACCTGGAAGGGACTTCCTGGAACGTGGGAGCCATTGAATGTGACATCAATGGCGTGGAGCCCGTTCTCCCTGGGGATGAAGCGGATGGCGTATTTATCTGGAGGAGCAACAGAAGGACACCGTCACCGGGGGCGCGGCGAAGGCCAGAAGCAGCGCTCCAGCACACACACACACACACACACAGGCCTGGAACAGACCTTGTTCCAGCTCGGTAACAACACACTCCTCCAGAGCACCCGAGGGGCTGCGGACCGTGGCTGACATCTGGCCCTGTGCACCGTTGAGACAGACTGCAAAGGACGCTGGCTGGTTCACCTTCAGACCAGACTCCTGTCAAGTTTAATACATCGGGAATAACAAACAAATAAAAACACACACACACACACACAGATGCTCAAATACACATTCAAGAGTGAATTAAACCAAAGAGGGGCTGAAGGGATGCGACTGGGCGGCTCCGACCTGAGCTCCTGTGGGTGCTGCCCCAGCAGACGGAGGCACCCCTGGACCAGACTTTAGCTGACAGACGCAGCTCAGTCCAAGCAAACATCAAAGTGGCAACAAGAATACGTCCTCTCACCGTCCTAGAGCCCCTCCCTTTAAATCTGAGAGGCGTTAAACCTGAAACGGGTCAACCGTCCCACCATCGCCCTGACCTTGACCTTGGAGCCCTGATCTACGGTAAAAGGAAGTGACCAAAGAAAGAACAACCCAAATATGTAACGTTTAAAAAAACCTGTACAAGTCCATCGCTGCTCAGAGACTTAGGGAGCAGGAAGTCAGCCTCTGTTTGCTGTAGCTTAGCAACCACGGAGCCGAAGGCGCAGATGCTGTTAAAAAGCCTTTACATGAAACACAAGAGGAGCACCGGCAGGTCCAAGGCAGACGGGGACAGGGCTGACCCCAGCCAGGCAAAGGAGCGCTGAGTGGACGTCCTGGGACGCCGACATGGACGCCTCACTGGTCTGGTTTCTCTTTGAAATGTGAGCTTTGCTTTTTCTACTCGACTTTGCAGCTTTCTGACGTCCCCGTGGCTTCATTTCCAGATCCAAACATTCCAGACGGGGAGCGCTTGCCTGGCTGTGGTCGCCGCCGAGAGAGGACAGTTGCATAAAGTCGGTTTCATGCTGAAACACGGGAGTTTAACCATTTAAAGATGGATATTTTATGTCCCTCTTCATTTGGCTTCTGGAGGAATGATTGTGGAGGCTCTACGGGCCGGATTCCATAGTTCACTGGGCCACATGTGGCCCCCGAGCCTCAGTTTGCCCACCTCTGTGATCTAGAGTCTATCAAACTTTGTAAATTGATCTATATAGTCTGACCTATAGGATCAATAAAGTACTTCTATTCTATATAGACGTTTGCTATAGCAAGAGAAAAGTGTTAGCATTCCAAATTCACATTTCTCAGCACCTGACAAGACAACCCCAAACGAGGGGACTCGTTCCACCAAGTGTAAAATCGTTTATGCAACTGTGCCCCCAGAGCCCCCTGAAAGCGGGACTAAGCTGGCTGTGGAGGTGTCCCCTCATGCCTCACCTGAAGGCCAGTAACAGTGAGGCGCCGGGCGTCATTAGCTGGAGCAACCACGGGCACCAGGAAGGGGCTGTCGGGGATGTGCTGCTCATTGAACTTCACGGAGATCTCGTAGTCTCCTGTTGAGGACAGAGGCGGCGTCATTCCAGAGACGTTAGCCAATAAACGTTAGCCACCAGGCTGTGCTTGTACCTACCTGGCTCCTGAGCAACGTAGGAGACAGCACAGGAGCCGTCTTTGTGGTCATCGAAGGAGATCTCCGCCCTGCTTGGGCCCTCCACAGCAATAGCCAGACCCCCAGCACCGGCCTCCCTAGTCCAGATGCTGAACTCAGCTGGTAAAGAGAGAATTAGAAATTATTCATTAAAAATCTCATCATACTTTTGTTCCAGGACAATGTTTGTGTGTGTGTGTGTGTGTGTGTGTGTACCTGGCTCTCCTGCCTGTGCTCCTTTCAGGCCCGGGCCCCCTGCTCGGACCTTGGAGGCGCCGCCCTCGCCAAGCGGCCCCACGGTGAACTGGAAGGGGCTCCCCGGCACGTGCTCGCCATCTGCTGTCACACTCACACTGTGCACACCCATCTCGGTGGGCACAAAGCGCACACAGTAGGTGTCGTGGTCGACGGCAACAAGCTCGGCGGGACGGATAGTTCCAGAGGGGGACCGGACCTCGGATCTGACGCCCTTCAAGTCGACAGCTGCAAAAAGAGTTTTATTCATGTTTGGTAAATACAAAACTTCCAGAACTTAAGAACGGATGTAGCCATCTTTGTTTTGGTCATTAATCATTTTGTAAACTGGTCCAACTAGAGATGGATGATGAAGCTCCAGATGATGTTTGGCCCCACCTTCTTATAGGACATGTTAGCATGCTAGCTGAAGGGGGGGTCTGACCCTTTCTCTAACCAATCAAGCTGACAACCCTCTTCATTTGGCTTTTGGGGGAATTTTTGTGAAGGCTCTGCTGGCCGGATTAAGTAGCTCATCGGGCCACATGTGGCCCCCGGGCCTCAGTTTGCCCTCCTCTGGTTTAGGGTAATTAGTTTTTGCAAAGACATCGGTGTCTCAGACAGAAGATATACTTAGTGGATTGTAGCAGCAGCACTTTTCTTCCATACTTGAAAAAGTATTAAACTGGTGCAAGAATCAGTTTACATGTTGAATTTACAATTCTCCGTTTTGGGTCAGAGATTTTCTTCCTTCATTCTCTTTTATGACTCCTCCTGTTCACCTCTTTCCTTGGAAGCATTTGTCATAAATGTAACAGTAATTGCTGGTGGAGTGAGAAGCCCAAAGAGGGTGAAAATCAAACCAACAGTGGAGGAAAAGATCTCGTATTCCACAGATCATCCAGAGCAGAGGAAAGAGCAGGAGGACCCGGAGGAGGTGTGAGAAAGACGGGATCGGCGGGAAGAAGGAAAGGAGGGTAAGAAGCAAGGAGTGGACGAGTGTGTGTTCCTGGGGGGTCCACAATCATGGAGAAATGAAGGATCGGAGAAGAAAGAAGGGGATGGAGACATGAAAACATGAAAATGAAGACGTCAAAGGACAAAACTGAGGCTCTGATATCCGTCGTCGCCTTTCTGTTACCTTGGCAACAATAAAGCAGCCCAAAAGTTAAAGCAGAGGTGAGTTAAAACCATACCTGGAATCTTCAGGCTGAGGTCACACAAACTTCCCACGCACGCGACAGATGCTGCCTTCTGCCTCCGCGTGATGCTTTCTCGGATACGTCCTTCCCCGGTCACGTGCACCGTGAAAGGACTCCCTGTTGGCGAACACAAACCACCACACTGTCACAAAGGAACACTTCACCTGTCAGGTTATTATGGAATATGCTCTACTTCGTTCACCTCATTAAGTATACGCATATCTTAGAGCAGAGGTGGGCAAACTGAGGCCCGGGGGCCACATGTGGCCCGATGAGCTATTTCATCCGGCCCGCAGAGCCTCCACAGTCATTTCTGATTAACTGATCCTCGCAGGAAAGCAGCCGTTTACCTGGGATGTGCTCCTCAGCGAAGCGGATGGAGACAAAGTAGTTTCCTGGTTCGGTGGGACAGTACGTGACTTTACATATTCTGTCCTCCATATCCTCTGTTTGGATGTCCACCTTACTGGGGCCTTCAACAGACAGAGCCAGGCCCCCGTAACCTGCACGTGTGGGTATATTTACAAGACTCAGCAGATCAGATGAGTAATTCTTTAAAAAAAAAAAAAAGGAAATATTGAACATCATTTTACTGTGAGGCAAAGTCACAGCGCAGCTGATAGGAACCTCAACCCCGCCCAAGATTCTGAACTACAAATGCAAAGACACGCAGGTGTTTTTACACGGTTACTGACCAGCATCCCGCGTGTCAACGATGAAGCTGGAGTTGCTGAAGGTGGTTCCCTGTTCCAGCCCATCGCCGTGAGCTCTGACCCGGCTGGCGTTGCCCACCTCAGACTGGACCACCATGATCGTGATGGGACTGTTGGCCACATGTTGTCCGTTCTTCAAAACGCTAACCCGATGTTCGCCCACCTCGCGGGGAATGAAGGAGATACCTGGGAGGAGAGAGAGGGCGCAGTCAGGCGGGAAAGCGAGGAAAAGGTCTTCCTGAGCGCCGTACCGGTGTGGTTGTTGGCCATCCTCTTCAGGAGACACGGCTCCTCGCGGCCCGATGGCGCCTGGATTCTGGCAGTGAGCTGGCTCAGATCCGTCTCGTTGATGTCCAAGGAGAAATCTGCCGCGCTGCCCAGTTTGAACTGGGACTGAGAGCGCCGCTGGTTGTCCTCTGAAAGACGGAGTTCAAAAACTCATCAAGGCAAGACCAAACGCATGCAGAGGGTAGCACAGGTTATTTGACTGATTGTCAAATCAACCTGAATTCAAATGTCAGGAGGATTTAAAGAGACTGGATTCAGCCTTTCATTTGTTTAAGTGTAGCCTGTGGCGCCCAGTGACTCTCACCCGTGATCCTGGCCGTGAACGGGCTCCCAGGGATGTGATCCTGATTGTACCTGATGATAATATTGTAATCTCCGGGCAGAGTAGGCAGGTAGCTGACGCTGCACGTCCCGTCCTTGTGGTCCACACACTTGATCTCGGCTTTGGATGGACCCTCAATGGCCAAGTCAAGACCCCCTTCAACAGATTACAAACTCAGAACACCTGCACTTTCTACTCAAGTCTTTTTTTTTTTCATATCATCCATTATTACACCCTCCACAGGCCAGGAGGTGGCGCACAGAGTCACAAGTAGGGCCGTCACGATGAGGAATTTCTGGAGACGATTAACTGTCCGAAAAATAATCACAATTGTGTTATATGTGTTTATATTCTACTATCACATGATGAGCTTTAATAACACACATCCTGTCCTGTCCTGTCCACCTTCATGAATCAGAGCGATTTACTGACTTTGAACATCCAGTAATAGTTGGCGTGTTGCTGTGGATGGTGGCTCTGGAGACGCTGGTTCAGATTGGTTGCGTCAGCGCGTTTGACTGGCACATTTTTACGGCAAATTTTCCAGATGTCTTCCTCCAGGTTACTGGGCTAGAAACCAAAACGCACCACAGCAGAGCCGTGGTACGAGGCTGTGGAGCCAGAACCTCCCCTTCCTCCATGTTGTTATTATCCTAGCCATAGCATATTATACTAGCCACAGCATGTTATCCTAGCCATAGCATATTACCCTAGCCATAGCAGAATATTCTAGCCACAGCATAAGCTCCAAATGATGTTTGGCCCCACCTTCTTGAGAGGACATGTTAGCATGCTAGCTGAAGGGGGGTCTGAACCTTTCTCTAACCAATCAAGCTGACAACCCTCTTCATTTGGCTTTTGGAGGAATGGTTGTGAAGGCTGTGTGGGCCAGATTAAATAGTTCATTGGGCCACATGTGGCCCCCGGGCCTCAGTTTGCCCCCCTCTGCATTAGAGCATTGCCATGTTTTTTTTTTGTTTTTTTGGTAAACGCTCAATGCTAGCGTCTTGTTAACCACCACACCTTCAGAAGCATCCTCTGTGAACACGGTGAAAGTGGCCGTCCTGTTGGCGACGCCGTAGCTGAGGCCGGGGCCGTACGCTGTCATGCTGGGACTGTTGGCATGGTTCACGTAGAACTGCAGCGGAGACTCTGCAAAACACGCACACGTCAAAACACAAACACGTCTGCAGGTGAGGATCTGCAAAGAGCTTCGCTGGCGCACGTGCAGGCTCACCTGGGATGTGCGTCCCATTGTACTTGATGTGCATTTCATGCAGGCCGGCCTCCGTGGGAGAGTACTGCACGGTGACGGTCCCGTCCAGGTTGTCTGTAATGGTGGGCTGGGTCGATTTACCTGAAGGCATGAACACCTCACCTGACGGGAGGAAAAGGATGTCAGACGTTTGTCAACTTCCTGTCTTACAAATGACTGAGAAGACACACGTTTATGGAAACCTCTCAAAAAGAGAGGCCCACACACACTATCACACTGCAGCTCTTTTACCCCGGGGTTCCACCGGATGCGGTGCGTCTCCATCCGCCCGTCCTGATTTCTGCGGACGGATGGAGACGCAAGAATCTAGCTCAATCCACCGCGTGCCGGACAGGAAGTCGGGTGCAAAGAGAGAATAAAACATTCTGGAAATTGTCAAAAAAGCTCCTGAATTTAGAGCGATCTTTTTCAACAGGGCGCTGAGAACGAAATCACGTACGACCGCGCGAGATGACCACTTTGTAGTTTCTGAAACGAGTCACAGAAGATGACGTTCATTGTTCCTAGAGGAGTAAAATCGCCCCTTTCTTCGGATTTTGGTGACTCGACCATGTGGAATTCTATTAATGTTTCCTAAAATGTGTAATAGATCGATTAATTCTTGTAAATTCTGGTTATTTACGTTATTTAATATATTCAAAGATCTGCTGCAAACAATGTAACTGATGTTTCACACAACCACAAACGAGATAAAACAAGAAAAAGATGATTCACACATGGAATAACATTAAAAAAAAGATGATTCACACATGGAATAACATTAAAAAAAAGATGATTCACACATGGAATAACATTTAAAAAAAGATGATTCACACATGGAATAACAAAAAAAAAGATGATTCACACATGGAATAACAAAGAAACGATCATTCTAAATACGGGAGCTTTTATTTTGACAAATTCCCGGATGTTTTATTTTTGCGGAGGGTGACAGAGCCCCCCGCCCTGCCGTGGGCGGAGCCTCTAGGCCTGCCGTGGGCGGAGCCGCAGCCAGTGGAAACTGACAAATTGACTTGAATGGAATCTAATCAGGATGGACGGAGACGCGGCGCATCCGGTGGAAACGGGGGGTGGGGGCTTCCGTCGCCTTCCGGAAAAATATGCATGGCTTCTATTTTGGACAGATGGATGGAGCACGCCGCAACAAGCTAGCACAAGGCATCGCGTGCGACACAGGAAGTTGGGTGTTAAAAAAAAAAAAAAATTATTTTTTTACACCTTTTATTTTGATAATTTCCCGGATGTTTTATTTTCTCTTCGCACCTGACTTCCTGTCCGGCACGCGGTGGATTGTGCTAAATTGTTGCGGCGTGCTCCGGAGACGCACCGCATCTGGTGGAAACCCGGGGTTGGGGGGGGGGGCGGAAATCAGGTAAACCTGCCATCGTTAACCGAATACATCCTATCCTCACGTGTTTGTAGAGAGAAGTTTGCGGCGCCGCCCTCACCCGTGATTTGGCCCTTCCTGAAGGAGAAAGGAATCACCACGTCAAACGGTCTGAAGCCACTTCCGTTGACGCCGCTGCCGACTGGCTCGTAGCCGTCTGAGGTTACCTGGAGAAGACACAGCGTTGAAGAAGTTAACGCCGCTTGAACGCAGCTCTATCCAAGCCAGGCGCAGCGCGGGGAATCGTCATGCGACGGAAGAGCAGAGAATGACACAAAAAAATAAAAAAAGCGCAATGGAGTGACTGAAGACAGCACCAGAGATGAAAGCTGCGATGAAGAGGATGAGAAGGACTCTGCTGCAACAGCCACCCTGCTAGAAAATGAGGGATACACACACACACACACACACACACCCGCAGCCACAGCAGCAGCGTCTGCAGAACTCAGCAACCTGGAATTGGGATTCCCGGCACTTCCACATCCACTGAGAAGAGACGGAAGCCATGAGACGGTAGAGGCGCAGCAGGCGAGTGAAGACTTTTAGCACGGAGTGGCTGCGGCCTTTTTCAGTGTGGAGCGTGTGAAACAGCCCATCTTTAGCTCAACCGGGACCGGACATGGATTGTGTCAAATCAGCCCAATCCCATGTTAGCGCGTTCCCAGATGCTCTGCTAAGGATGCGTCAGGACCACAGCTGGGCTAACAGGAGCTAGCATGCTAGCATGAATGACTGCGCGTGTTGGATGCTAGGTGTGCTTGCGTGTGTGTCTGCAAGGGGGGGGGGTACCCAGGGCTGGAAGCCAGCTCCAGGGGGGGCAGCCCGTTGCTGTAGAGACATCTGCTCTTGCATCACTGGTAGCTCATCAGTAGCCTGAAGACATGACAATAAGGGTCAAAACCTGCCTCTGATTTCATACCTTCAGCACTGTTGTCCCGGTAACTGAGCTGTGATCAGAACGGGAGAGAAACACTGACGACAGATAAACACCAGCTTTGAGGGAGGAATCGCACCGACAACTGTAAGAAGATGTTAAGCACACTGTCGTCTTTGTTCTTCGTTATTATCCTTTCATCACCTGTGTGTTTATCCAGAAAATAAGCTTTGAAAGCAATAATAATGTGCAGCACATTGTTCATTTGAAGGAGGACGTCACTGATTGGGTTTAGTGGTAGTAAAGTAATAAAGTGAGTCAGCGCCCTCCAAGGAGAGGCAACTTAAACCCGTGGTGATTCCTGTGGAAGAGGTCCTGGAATAAAACCATCTCTATCTTTAGAACCAGTCTTTGAGGTTACAACAGTGCAGGGCTGCAGCAATCGATCGTTTCAGTAATGGAGTATTCCATCCATTATCCTGACGATTCATCGAGTAATCGGATAAGAAATATACTGCGCACACTGCGACTTTTGTTTTTTTACGCCACTAACTTTATTGAAAAGCCTCCGTAACGTTCTTGTTCTGTTGAACATGTGCAAAATAATAAACAGATGCAGAGTTAAGTAAACTGACTTTTACAATTTAACTGACTAAAACTCACTATGGCACTTTATTATCCGTGGATGATTATTATAATTAAGCAAAAACTTAGCTGAGTTGAGGAAAGGTGCTAGCTAGCAGATTAGCCGCCGCATTGATTAAAGTCGTGACTCAGCGTTTCCACAGAGCTGTAAACAAAGTGTGTTAGCTAGCAGACTCCTCTCAGTCATGATCACACTGATTTCTGTTAATTGCTGCTAACTATCGTTAGCCTAGCTCGCTGTTTCCGGTCCGCTCTGCAGACTTTTAGCAGAGACCGGATGTTTCCCTTGGAGGTGCTGCAGCAGCAGCGTTGTGCTATTATGCTAAGCTAACTGCATCTTCCAGTAGACACGTTGCTCTAGTTTTCTTTTTTAATGTTAAATTCTTTGTAATCTGCCCTCACATGGATCTTCAGTGACCTATCAGCAGCCGACGCAGCAACAGAATGAGGATCCGTGTGAAACACAGTGAGAAGTAGAGGAGCCAATTTAAATAAAGCTTCCACACAATGGTTATCAAAGCTTTATAGTGATCAGCTTACTGGAATTATTCGATGAATCGCTTCAGCCCTACAACCGTGATACTTCCTTGGAGCAGCCACTCACCATGACGTTGAAGGGGCTGTGTGGGATGTTCTCCCCTCCGAAGCGAACGTAAATCACATAGTTCCCGGGCGCCGGTGCGGTGTAGAAGATGTCGAAGGTGCCGTCCTCGTTCTCCAGGACCTCGGCCTCCACCTCGCTGCCGTCGGGCTGAACCACCACGCAGCTCACCTTTCCTTTGCCAGCACCCTTGGTGCTCACCACCATGCCCAGCTCCTCTCCAACTGTGACCGTGGGTCCCATGCCAGGACCTGCAGCACATTTTTTATTTATTTATTTATGTTTTTTTTTTAGAATATTTCCAAGAAAACCCGACATTTTCACAAGATGCACTCATGCGTTTGACACATACCAGTGACCGTGCACTTGCTAGCATCTCCCGTTGCCATGGCGCGAACTCTATACGGAGAGGCAGGGATGTCGTCTCCACCGTACCTGATGACGATGGTGTAGCGTCCCGTACGGTCGGGAATATAAGACACGCGGTATGTCCCATCCCCATTGTCGTCTATGCTAGGCTGCTTGGCTTTGCCATCCTGATCCTGATGGAAGATAGAAAAAAAACTGGTTGCGCAACATAACATCCTCGTCATGCTGTGCTTAAATACGCCAAGTGGTTTCATACGTGTCCGAGCGCAACAGTTCCACCAAAATATTACTGTAGAAAAAGTTACCCATTGCTGCCTTTATTATAAAAACCTTTTACATCAAAAATGAATCATTCGGTATTCAAAAATTGACTGACAGCAGATGTAAATAAGCTTTTTAAATGCACCTTTCTTGCTATAATGAATCATCAAGAAATTAGAAAAATAAAAACAAAGGCTCTTTCTTGATATATTTACTATTTCTGCGACTTTATTGCTGGTAAGTGTGTGTGTGAGTGGATTGGGTCGGTACTGACCGTGATCAGCACGCTCAGCTGGCCCTGTCCAGCGTCCTTTGCGTCAATGTTGAACTCAACGGGGAAGCTAGCAGGGACGCCGCTGGTTAGACCGGGACCGCTAGCTCGCACCTTACTGGCGTCGTGAGTGGGCAAGACCCGGAACTTGAAGGGGCTGAGGGGACGAGCGAGAGGTTCCTCATCAGAGAGACGTTCCAGGTCCACTGCGTCGTGCAGTACCGGCCTTTACCTGCGGGGTACATCCTCCTCCGCGTACTTGACGGCCACAGAGTACGGCCCCTCCACCGTTGGCGTGTAGGACACCACGTGCTGGCCATCCCCGCCGTCTGTCACCTCCACAGCCTCCCACACGCCTCTGGGCCCAGTGACATCCACTGCCAGTGGGGCCACGCCGGCCTTCCTGCAGTCCACCGTGAAGCTCTGTGGGATGTTGGCTCTGACGCCCGGGCCCACCCCTGGACCTGAAACCTTGACCTTACCGGGGTCCACCACGTCTGTCACTGGGACTTTGAAAGGACTCCCTGGTGGGAGCAAAACCAGGAAGTCAAGGGGACGCAACACAGTGAAAACAACGCCAACGAAGCCAGCAGAGTGGATAAAGCCCAGGCGTCCCCCCACCTAGCCAAGAGGTGATGCAGCTTCAAAAACCAAATACAACCCAAAGGCAGACCCCCAAACATGCCAGAGCCATTTCCTGTGTGGTCCCCTCCAGTGTCAGCTGGGGACAGGAAGTTGAGTTACGCTGGCCGTGTCCAAGCCGGAGCTGCTGGACCCAGAGAAGCCACGTAGATGGAGACATGTTTTGTACCTGTCATATGAATCCATCCATACGACTGTGTAGACCGTGTAGGGCTGCAGCAATCGATCATTTTAGCAATCGATTATTCAGGCGATTAATCAAGTCATCGGATAAGAAGTGTACTGCGCACGGCGACTTTTTTGTTTTTTTTAACATCACTAACTTTACTGAAAAGCCTCCGTAATGTTCTTGTTCCGTTGAACGTGAGCAAAATAATATCAAGCCTAGATACGGCGTTAGTTAAACTGACTTTTACAATTTAGCTAACTGAAGTTCAGGCTTTAACAAACTCACTAGAACACTTTATGGTCTGTGGATTATTATTATTGTAATTATCTTAAGCAAAAATGTAGCTGAGTTGGGGAAACATGATAGCTAGCAGATTAGCCGCTGCTGTGGAAAGGCTGATTCACAAAGTGTGTTAGCTAGCAGACTCATCATGGATCACACGCTAATTATCGTTAGCTTGGCTTGCTGTTTCCGGTCCGCTCTGCGGACTTTTAGCAGAGACCGGATGTTTCCTTTGCAGCAGCTATTATGCTATGCTAGTGGAGCAAATTTAAACGAAGCTTCGACACAAATAATTTTTATCTAAGCTTTTTAGTAATGGAATTACTACCCAGCTTCATGCAATGTCAAACAAAATCAGACGCGTTTCTTTGAAGTAGTAACTGATGTGAGGACACATGGTTTCAATTAAAAGAGGCTAAACTAGCATGCGCGCAAGCGGCAGCGCTGGAGGCTGAATATTTCATCTCACCAGGGATGTGTTCTCCTCCGTAGGTGATGTTGATGTCGTACAGGCCGGGGCTGAAGGGAACATACTCCACACTGCAGCTGCCATCTTTGTTGTCTTTGCAGGACATCTTCGACTCGGACGGACCTTCCACTGTGATTCCAACACCACCGATACCTGCCCCTCTGGTAAAGCATCGAGACAACTTTCAGACGTTTCCGTTCCCTTTTTCAGGCTAAAGTCAAAGTCAACAATGTTAATGTTTCAAGTTGATAAAAGCTATCGAATAATTGCGAATATGATACCTTGTGATGATGTTGAAGTTGTTGGGCTTTTCGCTCAGGGCTTTGTGGAGCCCCGGTCCTGCTGCAACCACCCGAGTGGGGTCACATCCCTCCGTCACAGACACCTTGAACGGGCTCTTCGGGACCGGAGTGTCGTCGTAAAGAACTTGGACACTATGTAGACCTAAAAAAAAAAAAACCCACACAAATGCAACCAAACTGATAAGTCATTCTCCTCATCAAATGGGTTTGATAAAACCTGAATTCATCTCAGTTTTACCATTCTCAAAAGGAGTGTACTCAACACTGTAGGTGCCATCAGTGTTGTCAGTGATGGAACAGTCTGTCAGCGCTCCAGACGGGTTCCTGACCTTTGCCTTCACGTGGTCGCCTCCATTTTGGGTCAGAGGACGAGCGTCCACTGTGAAATCTGTGGTGGCCTCTCTGAAGACAGCTGCATGAGAGGAGAGAGAGAGAGCGGTCCTTTCAAGAACCAGCTGGCCAGTGTGCCTGGACACACGGGGTTGCGTCCTGGAGGCCTCACATTAAGGCTGGTATCCTAAACCAGAGTTTCTCAAAGAGTGGTCCACGGACCACCTGTGGTCCGCAGGCGATCTCTAGTGGTCCGCGAGGTAACGTGTAACAAATCACATTTCAAAATTTTGTGTAAAATCAGTGCTTCTTGAGCTCCCAAGATTTAAAGAATCCACTTTATTGTATATTTCCTGAAGCATCTGTCATACCAGCGCCTGATCGTTACTTAGCATTTTGTCTTGGGGTCTGTTTAGAGTCAGGTGGTCCGCTAGTGTTTATTTATGGGTTCAGTGGTCCTTGGTCTGACAAAGTTTGAGAAACACTGTCCTAAACACTCAGGTGGGGAATACTGAACCTTGTCCCTCCAGTCCAGGTCCAAACACTCTGACTTTGGAGGTATCAACAGCAGGATCCACCATCACTTTGGCCGGGAAGCCTGGGACAGGCTTGCCGCCATACTTGAGCAGCAGGGTGTACATGCCGGACGTGAGGGGGGTGTAGGTCACCCTGTGGGTCCCGTCTTTATTGTGCTGAACCTCAGTTTTAGCTTGCACACCTGCACAAAAAAAAACAAAAACACACAGTCCAACAGTCGTCTCCTTTATGGAGGACTCAAATGGCCACATTGTTTCAGTTTAGTTCATTTCTATAGCGTCTTTTACAATACAAGATGTCTCCAGGTGCTTTACTGAGGCAGAAGCCCAGGGCCTGAACCCCCAGGTAAGCACAGTGGCAGGAAAAACTCCCTTTTAACAGGAAGAAACCTTGAGCAGGACCAGGCTGGCAAGGAGGAACCATCCTTCCTCAGATTGTTTGGCAGAGGAGGAACCGGGACTTACCAGATTTGCCTGGTAGAGAACTGGCAGGGCTGGCTGGGGGGGAGTCTAGCGCAGCCTCAAGGCTGAGCTCTCCTGGTCCAGCCCGGGAACAGTCCACGCTGACCACACTGGTCTCCCCAACCTGCATGCATGCGCAGCTCAATCACAAATTCTATTGTTTTTCTTTTTTATATTCTATCAGCATAATGAGCTTTAATAACACACATCCTGTCCTGTCCACCTTCATGAATCAGAGCGATTTAATGACTTTGAACATCCAGAACTAGTTGGCGTGTTGCTGTGGATGGTGGGTCTGGAGACGCTGGTTCAGATTTGTTGCATTAGCGCGTCTGACTGGTACTTTTTCACAGCACATTTTCCAGATGGCTTCCTCCAGGTTACTGGGCTCTCCTTTATCGTTAGGATAGAAACCAAAATGCACCCACAGCAGAGCCGTGGTACGAGGCTTTGGAGCCAGAACCTCCCCTTCCTCCATGTTGTTATCCTAGCCATAGCATATTATCCTAGCCATAGCGTATTATCCTAGACATAGCATCTTATCCTAGCCATAGCGTATTATCCTAGCCATAGCATCTTATCCTAGCCATAGCGTATTATCCTAGCCATAGCATCTTATCCTAGCCATAGCGTATTATCCTAGCCACAGCATCTTATCCTAGACATAGCATCTTATCCTAGCCACAGCCTATTAAGCTAGCCACAGCCTATTATCCTAGACATAGCATCTTATCCTAGCCATAGCATCTTATTCTAGCCGTAGCATATTATCCTAGCCGTAGCATATTATCCTAGTCGTAGCATATTATCCTAGCCATAGCATATTATCCTAGCCATAGCATATTATTCTAGCCGTAGCATATTATCCTAGCAACAGTATATTATCCTAGCTGATTTGATCAAGACAAGATGTGGTTGCCACGGTGACGCTGCGTGCTGCTGCTGGCGCAATATGATGACGTCAGACTCAGATTCAATTATTTTATGTAACTTTGTGGATAAAATTAATAATTGCAAATATAAAAAATAGGAAAATAGGAAATAGGAAAATGAATCGCGATTATGAAATATATTCGCGATTGACAAATATTGTAGTAATCCCGACCGCCGTACAAACTGGCGTCATTTTGGCTCGAGAACCGGGACGACGTCGGTCTCCTGATCCTTACCTTGGCCCTTTTGAGGCCTGCCCCAGATGCCACCACCTTGGAGGGGTCAAAAGGCACGTGGATGTCGGCCTTAAAGGGAGAGCCTGGAATGTGGACGTCTTCAAAGAGGATGTTGACCAGGTACTCTCCAGGCTCAGTAGGCAGGTAGGAGACAGAGCAGGTTCCGTCGCCGTTGTCCGAGCACTCGATCTTGGCCTCCGTCGGCCCCTCCACGGTCAGGCCCAAACCCCCGGTGCCAGCGCCCTTCGTGTCGATGGTGAACTCCGCTGGGCTGCCCACCAGACCTCCCTTCAAACCGGGGCCAGATGCTTTCACCTGGAGAGGAACGTTACAAAGGTGCTCGGTTTGTTCTACTAATAATACGACGTCACTAAAAAAAAAAAATAAATCGTTTAACACGATAAGTTTGTTAGTTCATTACCTTGCTGGGGTCTGGAGGCAGCTGGGCATCCACAGGGAAGGGACTTCCGGGGACAGCGTGTCCATCATAGGACACACTGATGGCATGGACTCCCTCCTCTGTGGGGGTGTAACGCACCACCCTCACATCTGCTTTACCAGGCTGAGGCTCCACTTTACAAGGTACCACCCTCTGGTTGGGACTTAGCTGGAAACACACACAAAGGCACGAGGTGAGACGCTTTTCCTCTGGATGACGCCATGAAAAAAAAGAAGGGAAAAAAAAAACAAATCACCATGGTGACCTCAAGGTGACCCTGGCCTCCTGCTCCCTTTGTGTCCACCACAAACTCCTGCTCCTGGTGGACTTCCACTCCTGTAAGACAATAAATACCAATTATAACTGATTATATACAAGTTAATAATCTGATTTTCAATAAACAAGCACAAACTATGATACACTGACAACATGCTCCCAACCCCGGCAGATAAAAGAGCAAACCCTGAGGTGCAATTCCTCCGTGGTTAGCCTTTCTGGTGTTTCTGTGGGCGTGACAGGCCCGACAACAACGAGCAAACACCAATTTGAAAATGAGTCACTCAGAAGAAAGTATGAGCTACAGCAGGGCAGGGCCACACTGGGGTTTCGATCTTGATGAAGGGGCGGCCAGGTGGTGCAGGAAACGGATGGAGATGGACGATGAAGCTCCAAATGATGTTTGGCTCCGCCTTCTTAAGAGGACATGTTAGCATGCTAGCTGAAGGGGGGTCTGAACCTTTCTCTAACCAATCAAGCTGACAACCCTCTTCATTTGGCTTTGGAGACATGATTGTGGAGGCTCTGCGGGCCGGATTAAATAGGCCATCGGGCCAAATGTGGCCCCCGGGCCTTAGTTTGCCCACCACTGAGCTAAATAAACAAACAACAATAAAAACAGCAACAACATTAACAAAAATATCATCACATATTTTTAGTGTCTATATGTCAGAACACCTGATGGACTACTTACGTCCATCCAGGTTGTCCACGTTGACCTTGTTGAGATCTAGTGGAGCAGCGACCCCGACTGCGAAGGGGCTCTTAGCGATGGGATCCCCCCCAAAGGTCACCACGATCGTCAGTTCCCCCTGCAAACACACGTCCAGCAAACAGTCACTGAAACAGGTCAGGCAGGGAGACGCCAACAGTCACGTGGACAGGGTTAGGGTTAGACATGTGGACTGTTTTGGTGGATTTCTGTCCAAACCGGTTCCTGAGATACGGTCATCTCTGGTTGCTGCTCTGACATCTGCAGCTGAAGCTTTACCTGTTTAGCAGGCGTGTATTTGACAGTCTGCGAGTAATCGTAGTTGTCAATGATGTCAAAATCTTTGACGGGGGAGGAGAAGGACACGTCCACCACAGCCTTCCCGGCTCCTTTGGTCAACACTGTGAAGTGAGTGGGCTTTCCGCTTTCCACACCTGACAGGGTGGAGGACAAATCCATGCACGTATATGGTTATTAAGCTAGTTCAGCAACCTGAGGACGCAGAAGCGTGCGCGCGCGCGCATGCACGTGCAGCCTACCGGTGCGAGCCAGCCCAGGACCCTCTGCTTTAACCTTCGAAGCGTCGTGTGAAGGATCGACGCTAACCTGGAAGGGGCTCTGTGGAACTTCCTGTGTGGGAAAACAGATTCATCAGAGCAGCCCAAGCGATCTCGAGCCTGAAACCACCAGTGTGTGTGTGTGTGTGTGTGTGTGTGTACCTTATCTGTAAACAGGACTTTGATAGTCATTTTTCCAGCAGCAGGAGGAATGTACTTGACTGTAAATGTGTCGTTGGCGTTGGGGATGATATCAAAGTCCACGTCAGCCTCTCTGTCACCGACCATATTAGCATCACACTTAATACCCACGCTAACGTCTCCTGAACACACCCAGAGGAGAGGAAAAACGCTGGTCAGTTAGCTCGTTTAGTAACTTCCACTGGGGGATGCAGTCATGTCTGAAAATATTTATCTAATTTAAAAAAAAAAAAAAATCCCCCACATCCAAAATTGTTGACATCAATAAAAAGTGTAACTGGTAGGTTTGGGCCAAACTGGTCAGCGTCGGTCTGTACTTTACCATCTCCGGCTCCAGAACAGTCCACTGTGAAGTGTGTGGGCTCGTTGGCCTTCAGTCCACTTCTCTCCACTCCAGGACCAAAGACCTTCACCAGGTCTGGGTGGCTCCCTTTACCCACATTTACCTACGAGAGCAAACCACAGTTTGTTTTCAGCTCGACAAGAGAAACGTGACCCGCTCAGGGCCTGCAGGGTGAAAAAAGAGTTTCAAACAGAGCCCTCTCTCCTCGCTCCTCCACAAGTCACCATCTAGCAGGGCTCAACAACAGCATGATGCAGGGGTGGGCAGTTATCTAGCCTCAAGGGCCACACTGGCTTGTAGATCTTGATGAAGGGGCCGGCCAGGTGGTGCAGGAAGCTAACTAACAAGCTATTTTCTTGACTGAGAAAATAGTGTGAAGAGCCTGTAAATTGGTGCAACTAGAGATGGATGATGAAGCTCCAAATGATGTTTGGCCTCACCTTCTAGAGAGGACATGTTAGCATGCTAGCTGAAGGGGGGGTCTGAACCTTTTTCTAACCAATCAAGCTGACAACCCTCTTCATTTGGCTTTTGGAGGAATGATTGTGGAGGCTCTGCGGGCCGGATTGAATAGTTCATCGGGCCACATGTGGCCCCCGGGCCTCAGTTTGCCCACCTCTGCTCCAGAACATTCTTGACGCAGTTGGAACATATGATGATGTATTGAAATAAATCTCAGCTGCTGTATCAGCAAGAGTGATGACTGAACATTTGCTGCACACCAATCAGTGTAATGTAATGTATATAATGTAATAATGAAGCTGATATGTTGATATTTCTTCATTCATTCTTGGTCATACATGCATTCCAAAAAGCTACTAAAGCACAAGAAGTTGCAGTGAATATGTGAAACGTATGGATCGACAGCTGTATGTTTAAGAGTCTCGTTAAATCAAATTCAAAAGGTTTAAATGCAAAGAAATGCTGATTTTCAGCTGCTCTGAAGCCCCTTTTAAAGAGCGGGACCCTAAATCTAACGTAACAAAAGTGTGTTAAATAAAGTTGAGTTAAAGTACAAACTGATCTCTGATGGTTATTTTCAGAATAAAATACAACTTAAGAAAAGAAACAACACAATCCAACATTTACCAAAAGGAAGGAATTTATTTTGAAATGGGTATAAATGGCTTTAGCAGTAAGGGAATAGCATGTTGTGCTACAGCTGGTGTTTAGTCTCAGTTTGAGTCAACAAGTGAACAGAAACGCTTTAGTGGCAGTGTTTTGTGAGCTGTCTTCCAGGATCATTTTGGAAGTTAATCTCAAAGGCAAAGGGATTTGAAACGTCCCTGCAGGGCTTCCAAACCTCCCTGAAGGCTCTTATTTCAGGGTTGGCTTGTGACCCCGGGTCCTGTTGGTGCCGTTTATTTCTGCACGGCCGAGCCCAGAACCGAGTTCTGACCACGGCTATTCTGAGCTGCACGTGCACATGCACGTGTGCGTCTGGGTGGAGGTTCTGTTATCTCTCCAAACATAATGCTTCAATTATATTAAATTCTTTATTTTTTGTCGTCATTTTTTTTTCCGAGTGAGGAGATGAGCCCTTCATTTTTAATATTTAAGTCCAAACTACTATCATTTCTCTCCTGTGACCAAGTGTGACCAGTGTTTGAGTTTTTTTTGTTTTATCATTGTTTTATCTTCTATTTTTAATAGCAAACTGTGTCACAGTGTGTTCCCAGCAGTGTGGAGAGATGGTAGCACTGGAAGAGCTGGGAGAGATGGGAGGGATGGGGGAGCTGGGAGGGATGGGGGAGCTGGGAGGGATGGGAGAGCTGGGAGGGATGGGAGAGCTGGGAGGGATGGTAGCACTGGGAGAGCTGGGAGGGATGGGAGAGATCGGAGGGATGGGGGAATGGGAGAGCTGGGAAGAATGGGAGTGCTGGGAGGGATGGTAGCGCTGGGAGGGATGGGAGCGCTGGGAGGGATGGGAGCGCTGGGAGGGATGGGAGTGCTGGGATGGATGGGGGAGCTGGGAGAGATGGGAGGGATGGGGGAGCTGGGAGAAATGGGAGAGCTGGGAGGGATGGGGGATCTGGGAGAGATGGGAAGAATGGGAGGGATGGGAGAGATGGGAGAGCTGGGAGGGATGGTAGCACTGGGAGAGCTGGGAGGAATGGGAGAGCTGGGAGGGATGGGAGAGATCGGAGGGATGGGGGAATGGGAGAGCTGGGAAGAATGGGAGTGCTGGGAGGGATGGGAGCGCTGGGAGGAATGGGGGAGCTGGGAGAGATGGGAGGGATGGGAGAGCTGGTAGAGCTGGTAGATTCCCTTCGAAGGAAGCCTTTGGTTGGACAGAGTACAAACAACACAAACCAGTTCAAATGTAAAAGAACCTGGACCTGAGTTCCATCAGGACTCAAATGAACAGATCATATCTGACAAAGATCCGTCTACATGCTGGAACCTTTGAGCAGGGAACCTCAGAGCACCGCCTGGCTTCCACTGTGGAGGCTCGGCTCGTCTCCGCGAGCGTGAAAGGATGAAGGCTGAACGGCCAAACGGCTCAACGCAGTCAAATTACAAAGAAAGGAAGACAGCTGACAAAAAGGTTAACAAAACACCATCAGCAAACAGACTGAAATGTGGTTACAGGTCAAAGGTTAGTCTGTGAAATGGAACAGACGGCTGAGATTCACTAATCTGAACCCACACCAGCAGTCCCTTTGACCAGCTGTGTGTGTGTGTGTGTGTGTGTGTGCGCAAGCATAAACAACCACAGGCTTCACTTTTAATATTTAACGATCAAGCTTTGTTTTCTCTCCACAGACACGCTCCAGGTGATCCCCTAATCGCCATGGTGACGCCAACCACGTCGTAATGAACCGATCTGAAACGGTTTACTACGTGACCGTCACATGACCAATCCTGACGTCACACAAGCGTGACTTCGATCGATCCTCAAGCCGTTTCTAAAGTCGGGCTTGCGGCTAGTGAAAGGTTCAGATTAGTGGAGCTCAGGCGCGGCTCATCGGTAACCGTACAAACGGGCTGCAGAGTCCAGTCACAGCGACTGTTCAGCGGTTATGGTGCAGAAAAAAAAACATTTAGTGCATTCAACATTAAAATAAGGTTAGTTTAAACAAAAAAACAGATGTTTGTCAGTAGTGAAAGGAGAGTTATCACAGTGCATGAATTCAAATGATCCAATCACAAATCAGCAAATCCCTCCAGATACGCCACCGTTCGTTTGGTGGGAATGCAGTCTGGTTGACAGCTGGACAGACAACTCAAATTTTCAATTTTCTTCAATGAAACATCCCAGAATATATGATGATATTATTTTCTGAACATAATCATCCCGCAGAGTTTGTCCTAAAACTGAAACTAAATCAGTTACAACCGTGATTGCTCAACAAAGACCTGAGAATCAGCTCAAAATATGGCAAAACGTCTGCAAAATATTCAGCACCGATTTTTTTGTTTTATCATGAGGACGTGAATCAAAGGGTTAGCGAACCGAGGCTAAAGGCTAGGGCGATATCCCCGCTAAAGTGTAAGCATGCGTGTAGCTTGTTTAATTCAAAGATGATTAATCGTGTGCAGTTCAACTAAAAGCTGTACTTCTCCTCGGTGTACGTCACGATGATAATTAGCGGTTTCTTTGCTTTTAGAGCCACATCTTTAGTTCTGGGCTGGACGGTTTTAGTGGAGTCTGACTGAACAATTTCAATTCTTTTCGCCTTAAAGAGCAATTCCGGCTGCGCGTCCCGAGCGCTGCCTAGCGGCGCTGCGTCCGGGGCTGTGGGCAGGTTACAGCTTCCAGTGCTAACCAGGTGCTGTGACTGGCTGCTTACCCTGAAGGGGCTCCTGGGGACGCTGACCCCTCCCCAGGTGATGGCCAGGGTGTGTTTGATCGGAGAGGCTGGTGTGTATGAGCAGGAGTATAGCCCGTCACCTTCACTCGTCACCTTCACCTCCACCGGCAGCCCCTCTGCATCCTGACAGGCGGGAGACACAGGTTACCATGGTTTGCTAAAGTGTGTACTATATGCAGATGACACAACCTTATACTGCTCTGGTGACAATTTGCACCAACTTCTCACAAAAATAACAGGTAAATTATTGAAAACAAAACTGTGGTTTGATGCTAATAAACTAGCCTTAAATATTACAAAAACAAAATATATTATATTTGGTAACCAACAGATGCAAAATTGTATTAATTTAAAGATTGACGATGTCATTTTAGAAAGAGTAATGGAACTAAACTTTCTTGGAGTAATGATCATAAATTATCTTGGAAACCACACATAACACATGTATTGTCAAAAATGTCATAGCAACATTATATAAAAATCAAGTATGTCCTTAACAAATCAACGTTATACATCTTATATTGTTCTCTCCTTGTATATGACTTATGGCATTGAAATTTGGGGTCATACCTATAAGTCAAATCCAAAACCAATTTTTACGCTGCAAGAAAAAAGCTATTAGGATTGTCAATCACTGCTCACATAACGAACCAACCAATCAATTCAAATATTTATTAAATTTAAAGCATTCAAACTTTATGATTTGTTTACTCAACTCAGCCTTATTTATGTTTAAAGTAAAAAAACAAAACAAAACAAAAAAAACTTATGCCATCTAAAATTTTGAGTTTGTTTGAAACCAAAGAGAGTAAATATGAGTTAAGTGGAAAAGATAAGTTTAAAAAACAAACAGAACCAATGTAAAAAAAAAAAAAATTATTTCTGTTCAAGGGGTTGATTTATGGAATGGATTATCAGTAAAACTTTAAATCTATTTTTAATTTAAATTTTTTTTTTTAAATAATTATATGTTGGTAATTTAAGTTGTATATGGAATAAAAAACTGTGAATTTTAACTATTCTTTCATACACCATGTAAAGAAGGGTAGGAGTAATAAGCAATAGCTTCAGCCTACACCTTTTCGGTTGTTTTTGTATTTGTATAAATGCATGCAAGTTCTGCAACCGAATTAAACAAAGTCTGTCTAAAACAAAAAATAAAATAAAATAAAAAAAATACATGGGAGGAAGGTTTAGCGGAACCTGCCACACCTGAGCCATGACTTTCAGAGGTCCCCTCCCAGCATCTTTAGCGCTGACGGTGAACTGGGCGCGCTGGTCGACCAGGCAGCCGCTCTTCTCGATCCCTGGCCCGGAAGCCTGGACCTGCACGAGAGACGGCCCAGACTGAGCAGGAACAGCTTCAAACGGTTTTCCACAGTTCACTAACTTGGCACAGAGTCAGCACACGCAAGTTCAAGTCAAGTCAAAAAGAAAACAGGTCATGGACCTGGAGAAGTCAAAGCACCACCCGTGCACATGTCCTTCCACTCTGCTTGCTGCAAAACCTTCTTTCACCTCCAACGGTGCTTCAGAGAAGGGAAGTAATACATTTTTTATAAAAGTCACATTTACTGCAGAGATAAACTGGTTTCAGAGGCTTAAATGTAGAGCTGCAGCAATCGATTATTCTGGCGAATAATCAAGTAATCGGATAAGAACTATACTGCGCACAGTGTCTTTTTTTACATCACTAACTTCATTGAAAAGCCTCAGTAACGTTCTTGTTCCGTTGAACATGCTCAAAATGATATCAAACAGATGCGGAGTTAATTAAACTGACTTTCACAATTTAACTAACTGAAGTTCAGGCTTTAACAAACTCACTATGGCACTTTATTTTTCGTGGATTATTATCATAATACAATTATCTTGGGCAAAAACCTAGCTGAGTTGGGGAAAGGTGCTAGCTAGCAGATTAGCCGCCACATTGATTAAAGTTGTGAACCAGCCTTTCCACAGAGCTGTAGACAAAGTGTGTTAGCTAGCAGACTCCTCTCAATCATGATCACACTGATTTCTGTTAATTGCTGCTAATTATCGTTAGCTTAGCTCGCTGTTTCCGGTCTGCTCTGCGGACTTTTAGCAGAGACCGGATGTTTCCTTTGGAGGTGCTGCAGCAGCAGCGTTGTGCTATTATGCTAAGCTAACTGCATCTTCCAGTAGACACGTTGCTCTACGTTTTCCTTTTTAATGTTACATTCTTTGCAATCTGCGCCTCACATGGATCTTCAGTGACGTATCAGCAGCCGAATTATTCGATGAATAATCGAGCCCTACTCAATCGAGTTTGAGCCGTACTTAAATGTAACGAGATGACCATCGCTGACTGCTGATGTTTGGTTGTTACACTGACCTTCTCTGGGTGGCTGTCGTCGTTGTCAGGGACAACAAGGGCCATGAACGGGCTGTGTTCAATGTCCACATTGTCACAGGTGACATGGACGGCATACTCTCCGGGCTCTGTGGGCCAGTAGGTCACGTCGCACGAGCCGTCGTCCTGGTCCTCGCACTCGATCTTGGCCTGGGAAGGTCCC
The DNA here is from genome assembly GCA_015343265.1 of Pao palembangensis. Lineage (NCBI taxonomy): Eukaryota > Metazoa > Chordata > Actinopteri > Tetraodontiformes > Tetraodontidae > Pao > Pao palembangensis. The sequence goes on along the minus strand of CM027087.1, from coordinate 14,176,977 downwards.
TCAATGGCAAAACCTGGAGGCAAAACAGGCTCGGATCAAACAGTTGTAATCAATGCTCCTGTAAGAAGCCATTCTCTGCAGTTTGGGGTAAATAAAACACCAACTCTAACTTTTAAAGGACATTTTTAATTATGAAATTAACAAGAAAGTAAAGAAAATCACATTGTATATCAGAGGGGGGCAAACTGAGGCCCGGGGGCCACATGTGGCCCGATGAACTATTTAATCCAGCCCTCAGAGCCTTCACAATCATTCCTCCAGAAGCCAAATGAAGAGGGTTGCCAGCTTGATTGGTTAGAAAAAGGTTCAGACCCCCCATTCACCAAAAAGCTAATCAGCTGGATACCACTAAAATAATTCCGATCTTGAAAACCCGACACCAGACGCTCACCCAGCACTCCGACTTCAGCGGCCACAGACTCCACGACAAAGATGGCCGGTCTACCCACAACGCCTCCCTCCAGGCCAGGACCCCAGGCCCGAATCTGCTGAGGCCCGGCCTCTTCTCCCACCGCAACGTCAAACGGACTAAAGGAGAGAAGAGAGAACATTCAAGGAGAGCCAGGAGACACCATCCTGCGTCACACAGAGTGAAGGGGTCACCTCTTTGGGATGTGTGTGCCCCCCCAGCTGATGGAGACGGTGTATTTTCCAGGGCTGCTGGGCCGATACTCGTAGTAAAACACACCGTCCTTACTGGATATCTGCTTCACGGGCTCTTCAGCACCGCCTGAAGACACACACACACACACACACACACACACACGTGGTGTTGTAGCAGGCAGCACTTTAGGACAGTGGTCCCCAACCCCCGGGTCGTGGAGCGGTACCGGGCCGCACAGAGAGAACAAAAAACTTGCATTGCTTTGTTTTATTTATTATCTGAAATTAATGTTTTATTTTGAAAAATAACCGGATTCTCTTCTCTTTAAACCGGCCCGTGGCGCAAAAAAGGTTGGGGAGTGCTGCTTTAGGCCCCGTAAACAAAGAGTAAGCCATTCTTTACAGCTTTTAGGTGAGGAACAAAGGTGGGAGCAAAATAAACAACAACTGTTTCAATGTGAACGAAGAGATTCTATCTGGTGATGTGGATGATTTCCAATATTTGCACCATCTACTACAAACCACTAAAATACTCACTTGGTCCTTTGATGAGCACCTTCAGGTCTCCACTGCCAGCGTTCCTGGTGTCCACCTTGAAGTCACCGGCCTGTTTCACCCTCATCCCCGATGACTGCAGACCGCGACCTGATGCCCTGCAGGCTGCCGGCACACAGGCTGCAGAACCAGCGCAAATGTTCACGTGAGGCCAACGGTGCACCTTCACCCGTGCTCAGGGTGTTAAAAGCCCTCACCAGGTCCGATGTCCACGCTGAACGGGCTCCTGGGGATGCCCACGCCTCCGAACGTGACTGTAACGGTGTGAGTCCCGGCCTGATTGGGCCGGTAAGTGCAGCGATAAACACCGTCACCTTTGTCCTCCATCATGACCTCCACGCTGTTTTGGCGGCCCTGTGGATCTCTGATCATGGCGCTTACGTCTCCTGTTCCAGCCCCTGCAAACATCGGATCACTTTTTCAAACTTTGAACTCCAACGCAGATTTTGGTGTTTATTCATTTCATTCCAGTTTTTTGATTTCACCCCATAATCTGGTTTGTCTAACCCAGAGGAGGGCAAACTGAGGCCCGGGGGCCACACGTGGCCCGATGAGCTACCTAATCCGGCCTTCACAATCATTCCACCAAAAGCCAAATGAAGAGGGTTGTCAGCTTGATTGGTTAGAAAAAGGTCCAGACCCCCCTTCAGCTAGCATGCTAACATGTCCTCTCAAGAAGGTGGGGCCAGACATCATCTGGAGCTTCATCATCCATCTCTAGTTGGACCAGTTTACAGGCTCTTCTAACTATTTTCTCAGTCAACAGTCCATCAAGCAGGATTTGTAGCTAACCTCTGATCCTCATGTGGGGGGTTGGTTTCCTGCACCACCTGGCCGGCCCCTTCACCAAGATCTACAACTGGACTACTGCAACTCATTACTGTCAGGATGTCCAAATTATTCCATTAAAAACCTGCAGCTGATACAGAACGCTGCAGCCAGAGTTCTGACAGGAACCAGCACCAGGGAGCATATCTCTCCAGTTTTAGCTTCTCTTCACTGGCTTCCAGTGAAATTCAGAATAGACTTTAAGATTCTCCTTCTAACATATAAAGCTCTAAATGGACTATCTCCATCATACCTGCAGGATCTCATAGTTCCGTATATACCTAAAAGAACACTCAGATCACAGAGTGCAGGTTTACTTGTAGTTCCTAGAATTCATCAAAGCAGACTGGGAGGACGAGCTTTTAGCTATCGGGCAGCTTTACTGTGGAACCAGTTACCAACCTGGGTCCAAGAGGCAGACACCACGTCTGCCTTTAAGATCAAACTTAAAACCTTTCTGTTCACTAAAGCATATAGCTAGCCTCAAACCAAGTGTGTAGGGCTGACAGATCTAGTTTAGTCAGTTTTCACAGTTATAGCTAGAATAGGCTCATCAGACTCTTATTCTTCAATTTTTAGCACAGCTATGCTGCTACAGGCTACGCTGCTGGGGACAAACACATGATCCACTGAGCAGTTCCCCACTTCCTCAACACCAACCACTCCCTCACGTCCTCTCCTCCTTTTCTTCTTCTTTCTCCTCCTTTTATTTTCACCGGGATTATCTGGGTCCAGTCTTCCTTGTCGTTCTGTGTGTCTCCCCCCTTCTCTCTCTCTCTCTCTCTTTCTCTCTCTCTTTGCAGGTTTTCCGTCTCCAGGCCTTCGTGCTGTACGGATTTTGGCCTATGGCAAACTCAGGGTCCGCTGTCGGCACCTGCCTATACTGTTCATCTCTTTATAACAACCTGCTATGCTGGATTATGTGTATATATGTCTGATATGTTTGTATTTCTATGATTGTATTTTGTCTGTATTTCTTTGGTTTTATGATTGTATCTGTATCCCTCTCTCTCTCTTTATTCTCTCTGTCCTGTCTCCCTCTTTTATTCCTCCTTTACCCAGCCAACTTTCAGCAGGATGGTTCCCCCTTGTAAGCCTGGTCCTGCTCAAGGTTTCTTCCTGTTAAAAGGGAGTTTTTCCCTGCCACTGTGCTTACCTGGGGGTTCAGGCTCTGGGTTTCTACCTCTGTAAAGCACTTAGAGACAATTTTATTGTAAAAGGTGCTATATAAATAAAATTGAATTGAACCCAGTGTGGCCCTTCAGGCTGAATCATTGCCCACCCCTGGTCTAAAATAACAGGCCTTAACCAAGCAATGCTATAAAAGAACATTTAGGTTCCTGTATTCGACCTCGCCATCACCGGTTAGGGACACAGAAGCAAGCGCACGTACTATCGGCAGACTACCGCCAGTAACTTCCTGTTAAACACTGACTGGGGGAGGGTCCGCACCGTCATCGTGAGAGACAGATAAAAAGAACTCTGTTGACTTAAGGCAGTGGCAGAGAAACACACCCTCACCTGCCGTTCCCTCCGCCACAGCAGCCACAGGAGTCTTCTGGCTGCTTACTGAGCTTGTTCTTATTTACTCACCTTGTTTGTGGGAGTAAATAAGAACTAATCCCACAGTCTAGCATTCTCATCCAGACTTTGAAGTCAGCACATTGTAGTTTTAGTATTTTCATAAGACTTGCATGCCCTTGTGTGTTTCCACTTTCGAGCTACTGGAAATGTAAATTTCTCTTGGAGAATAAAAGTATCTTCAACCTTGCTGAAAATCTACAATTAAAACCTGCTATAACATTTCAGCTACGAGCTGCTGCTGTCTGCGTTGATGGGGGGAACTTTCAGTTGGTTAAAGACTCTGAACCCATTCAGATTTAATCTAACCAGGAAAAGCGCGTTTGTGTGTTCCAAACCCCTCAGAGGTCTGTTTTGTGTGCTCCAAACCCCTCAGAGGTCTGCTCCGTGCTCGGCGTTTCCCTCACCTGCAGTGCAAATGTCGAAGTAGGTGGGTTTGCTGGAAATGTTGCCCACGGGTTCGATGCCTGGGCCTTTCACTGTGACCTTGGAGGCATCTCCAAGCGCTTTGTCCACATTCACCTCAAACGGACTTTTAGGAATCTGCTGGCCTGCAAACAACACGGTCACCTAGGCAACAGAAATCACAGTCATCCACTGGGAACATTGCATCCGTTCATTTCTAAACAGGTGCAGGGAGCTTGCCTTGTGAGGACCAACGACTTGAGGAATGTAGGTGACGCTATGTGTTTTCTTGCCCTCATTTGGTTCCACTTTCAGCTGCACAGAGCACACACACACACACACACACACACACACACACACTCAGGGTTACTTCTGAATACCAACCATGTCAAGTGGCGCCTGTGGTTAACACCGTATTCAGCGGTGTGTACCTCCTCTCTGGTGCCGTCAGGATGATCCAGGTAGACCGTCACCTGACCCTGACCAGCGCTGAATGTGTCCACTGTGAAGACAGCGGGACGCATCACTCTGTTCCCTGTGGGCTCGATGCCTTGAAGAGGACAGACACAGGACAGTCTAGTGATGATCCAATACCGGAAAACGCAGCTTCAACAGGATGAATCATGTCAATCATTAGGGCAGTCGACAGGGCGAATATTACAATCACCGTCAATCGCGATTATTTTTCATATTCCCGATTACCGTCTTTTTTTTTATTTTATCCACAAAGTATCGATTAATCGAGTTATAGGATAAGAACTATACTGCGCACACTGCGCCTCTTTTTTTTTTTTACATCACCCGTAACGTAATGCTCAAAATAATATCAAACTTAGATACGGCGTTAATTAAACTGACTGCTTTTAAGTTCAGGCTTTAACAAACTCACTATAGCACTTTATCTTCCGTGGATTATTATTAATATCTTAAGCAAAAACTTAGGGAAAGGTGCTAGCTAGCAGAGTAGCCGCCGCATTGATTAAAGTTGTGAATCAGCACAGAGCTGTAAACAAAGCGTGTTAGCTAGCAGACTCCTCTCAATCATGATCACACTGATTTCTGTTAATTGCTGCTAATTATCGTTAGCTTAGCTCGCTGTTTCCGGTCCGCTCTGCGGACTTTTAGCAGAGACCGGATGTTTCCCTTGGAGGTGCTGCAGCAGCAGCAGCAGCGTTGTGCTATTATGCTAAGCTAACTGCAATTATTCGATTAATGATGATTAGGGCTGAAATGATTAATCTACACGTCAGCCGTTGATTAATCTGATGAAATATCTGATTTCACAAATACGTCATTGCTTTTTTAAAAAATATTGAATCAACAGCACTTAAAGCAGCACCTAAAGTCCTAATGAGACCAAAAGCTCTAAATCTAAGGAAACATCTGCTACGCTTGTGTGAAATGAGCTAGCCTGGTCGTCTGAAGCCGAAGCTGGCCGTGACGGCACGGAGGCAGGCTGCCTTGTCCCGTGTTTGAACAGCTGGTCACTTCCTCCCATTGTCACAACAACAACAACACGATTCCTACTAAGCAACAACCACAGGGAGGAAAGCGGGAAGCTCTGGCCGCGTTTTCCCACGTTCCTCAGCCTGATCTTTCTCCCCTCAGTGTTTGTGCCTACCTGGTCCATACGCTCGAGCCTTTTTGGGGTTGAGCTTGGGCTTGAGCGGAGCTCCGGGCTTCAGTTTGGCTTTGGGGAACTGCGACAGGTAGGTCATCACCGACTGCTCATCCACACTGGGATCAATGATCTCCTCTGGAGCGATCACCTGCACACAGTCAGGAGCTGGTCAAAAGACGCCCGCTGCATCTGTAAAGCTGCTTTCCGGCTGTCTGACAGGCTGATCCTTTGTAGCTAGCTCCTCCTTTCTAGCTAGCAATCAGATCTGAGGGAGAGATTTTAGGATCTCTAAAGTGTATTATGTTACAAAAGATAAAAGCAGTCAGTAAGGGGCGTTTTCATGTCTGTGAAGCTCCCGGAGGGTGAGCTGACTGACAGGAAGCAACACAACAGTGTAGTGATGGAGAACGTTAAAGTCATAATTCACACTTTAACAGCTGTGTCACTTCATTTAAGATCAGAAATAAATGTATTCATTCTGAATATGAAGCTATTGTTACTGCCTGTTTCCTTTTTGGCCAGTGAACTGGTTTCCTGTACCATCAGGAAACCAAACAGAGCCGCCGCCGCTGCTGACCTTTGACCTTGGCAGGAAAAATCCCAACAGAGGAAATAACGTGTGTGTTGACCTCACGCACAGGAAACAGCGGATCAGCTGTTTGCAGCGGAGGAAACCGCCAAAGACACAAATCTCTGCTCTGACCTGGGGGATGCCCAGCCACTCGTCAGCCAGCTGCATGGCTTCTGTGGCGTTCTCCACTGGTTTCACTGGATCCCAGGTCTCCCAGTCGGGGCACAGCCCTACGTAAGGAACACAGAAGGTGGTCAGCTGCAGGGAACCTACGCCCGAGGCCCAGGTGGCGCAAAGAAAGCCCTCGGTACCTGGTGCACAGCTGTCCACCAGTGCTCCCAGTGCTTTGCCGTTGCTCCAGTCCCGGCTAAAGTTGGTGATGGGGAGATCAGGAACCTTGTGTTGGATCCAGCCCAGAAGACGCTGTTTAGGTGTCTTTGACTCTGCCTGAATGAAAAATAATAATAATAATAATAATCAGCATTTAACGTTTCCTTTTTTTTCCCAGAACATTGCCCAGAAATGCTGAGCTGATCTGGTTACCTCTTCATCCTCCCCCTCCCAGGCTGGCATGGAGATGGAATAGTGCAGGATCAGAGTCCAGACCAGACCCAGGATCAGCTTCAGATTCCCATCCACAATGGCTTTTGAGTCTGAGGGAACACAGAGACAGCTGAGGTTAGCCGTGTCACTGTAGACCAGGGTGGGCAATTCTTTAGCCTGAAGGGCCACACTGGGTTGTAGATCTTGGTGAAGGGGCCGGCCAGGTGGTGCAGGAATCTAAACCCCCCAAATGAGGATCAGAGGTTAACTAAAAATCCTGCTTGATGGACTATTGACTGAGAAAATATGATGAAGAGCCTGTAAATTGGTCCAATTAGAGATGGATGAAGCTCCAGATGATGTTTGGCCCCACCTTCTTGAGAAGTCATGTTAGCATGCTAGCTGAAGGGGGGTCTGAACCTTTTTCTAACCAGTCAAGCTGACGACCCTCTTCATTTGGCTTTTGGAGGAATGATCGTGAAGGCTCTGCAGGCCAGATTAAAGAGTTCATCGAGCCACATGTGGCCCCCGGGCCTCAGTTTGCCCCCCTCTGATATACTGTGTAAATGCCTGTGATGCGCTATTTGCATGGGGCACATGTGCACATCCTCAAGAGGAGGACTCGCGCTGGCAACGACCACACGCGCTTCGCCAGTCTTGAATGAGTTCTGTGGACGGGGCGGAACGCCAAACTCAAACACGCGACTGAGGGCGCAGATGTCCTTCCGTTCTGTGCACGACGGGCAGCTTTCCCATCATGCACGCTTCCATGGCTTGAGACAACTCAAAGTGCAGGACTCCAGACTGAGGAACAGAAACAGTGCAAACCACCACGGCGTTCTTAGCTGAACGGAAACCCAGGAACAGGAACAGGAACCCATAATTATCCGAGGACTGCATTGCAAACATGCCTACAGGAGTCTTTACAGTGAACAATGTTATCGCTGATAAGCTCCGACTGCTAGAGCTCCGATGCTTTTATCAGTTTTCAAATATTGATCTCTGATTTAAACGGTGGTTAAATCAGGCTCCTCGCACCCGTAACCTTAGGAAAACCTACGACTGAGCGATTCCCACCGAGGGGCCTTCAAATAAAGCCTCCCAGAGTTACGACATGATCGTTTGCAGCTTGCACAAGTGTGGCTGCGCTCCCACCTCCACCAGTGGGAGCCTGTGTGTGTTCGGCGAATACGAGCCGTGCGGCGTGTGTGCGCACGAGTGGGAGAAATCTGCCAGGAGCTTCTCACCCCCGGCTGTCGACGCCGCAGCTGTGGGCCCAAACATGTTTCAGCAGCTCGCAATAAAGGTGGAGTTCTGGGAGAGAGAGAGAGAGGCCTCGCCCACAGAGTGACACAATACCGTTAATGACGGAGCAAAGTCTCTCTCACACACACACACACACACACACACACACCAAATCCTGCCTGTTACATTCTCTCTCTCTCCATTTAGCCATCTAGACACTCTCACATATCCACTCTTCTTGTTGGATTTCATTTATTTGACAAACTTTTTTAGAAATTCCTCCCTTCACCCCCACCCTTTAAATTCAGGTCTCCACTTTGGTTCTCTCTTGTTTCGGTTTCTTTAGTTGGGGAGTGCTGGTGAGTTCAGGCACATTTCATCAGAATTTCATTCATCCGAGAACATCCGTCATCCGCGTCCTTTTAAACGTTTTGTAAATAATGGGCTTGTTGCCATGGTGGTGGAATGTCAGTCCAAAGGCTGCTGGAAAGGTAATCCCAGAGGCCATTAATCAGATTCTGCACGTCTTTATGGAAAGTGACTGGTACCGTTGGCCGTTAAACCCCTCAAAGCTCATCGCCTCAACATCTAACTAAACAATCACTCTTTCAGTCGGTCGGTCCGTTCACCAAAGCAGACCGGCACTAGGCGGTCGGACTGTTCGCCCGCCCCTTCCGCAGCAGATACCTGCTGCTTTGTTGGCCGATCGCCATGGCAACGCCACCGAGGCAACAGGGACACAACTGGAGCTGTGGGGGAGGGGAAAGGTTAAAGTGTAATTCTAGGAAGGGCAAAAGAATGTCTGCAAGGAGAGCCAGAACACAAGGAAGAGATAAAGCTGTGTGTAAAAGGTGGACTGGGCAGGAAGCGAATACCTTTCTTATCAACGCGGCCCTCGTGCTGGCACAGGAAGTTGCATAATTGGGCAAGAGTTGACTGCAGGAAGTACAGCACCGGGCTGGTGTCGCCGAACATCGAGTTAAAGAGAAAACTAGCAGTCGAATGAGGAGTTCTCCTGGTCCCGCTGGTCAGTGTGACTAGGAGACGCGCCGGTTTTTCACCTCTGATATGACAATAAGACCGTTTAAATGTAATAATGCATTCAAAGATCTAAGCATTTTTCATAACCACAATTATTTTTCATATTCGCGATTATGTCAATTATTTATTTCATCCGCAAAGTTGCATAAAATAACTGTCTGAGTCTAATCTGAGTCTGACGTCATCATATTGCGCCAGCAGCACGCAGCGTCACCGTAGCAACCACGTTTTACCTCGTCTTGATCGGATGGCAGCGAGCTATGGCTAGGATAATAAGCTGTGGCTAGGATAATATGCTATGGCTAGGGTAATACACTATGGCTAGGATAATATGCTATGGCTAGGATAATAAGCTGTGGCTAGGATAATATGCTATGGCTAGGGTAATACACTATGGCTAGGATAATATGCTATGGCTAGGAAAATACGCTATGGCTAGGATAACAACATGGAGGAAGGGGAGGTTCTGGTTCCAAAGCCTCGTACCACGGCTCTGCTGTGGTGCATTTTGGTTTCTATCCTAACGATAAAGGAGAGCCCAGTAACCTGGAGGAAGCCATCTGGAAAGTTTGCCGTAAAAATGTGCCAGTCAAACACGCTAACGCACTAAATCTGAACCAGCGTCTCCAGACCCACCATCCACAGCAACACGCCAACTATTACTGGATGTTCAAAGTCATTAAATCGCTCTGATTCATGAAGGTGAACAGGACAGGACAGGATGTGTGTTATTAAAGCTCATCATGCTGATAGAATATAAAAAAGAAAAAAAACTAGACAATATAATCAGCAATCGTAATTATTTTTCTGACAATCGTATCCAGAAATTCCTAATCGTGACAGCCCGAAATCCGAGGCACAGACACACATCTACTCCCGTCCACCTCTCTTCTTTACCTAACAGCTGGTTCTTCACACAGTAACTCCAGCTAACAAAAAGACCGTGTTCTGCCTCTTAACCAGCAGTTAGCTACCAACCAGTACAGTTGATGCCTGGGGCAGCGCAGGCGTGCGCATGTCATCCCACACAGCAGCGAGCGCAAAGACTGTCATCAATATCAAGTTTATACTGGACTTGACTTGCCGAATCAAGGCTTTAGCATCTGAGACGCAACACGAAGCGGAGGGGTCGGGACAGGATTGTCGCAAACTGAATCTGTTGAGTCAAAACTGACAAACTTGCTAAAGCGTGGCGCTATGTGGTAACCTGTTACATCACCAACTGAGCATTAGCTACTGGGAGTCTCGCCCTTTGTCTTATGGTTATGACCTTAATCATCCACCACCTCTGCCTCTTGTCAACACTGACTTCTGGGTCAGGCTGAACTATGATTAAAATGATTACAACAGACACCTTCCGGGAATTTAGTAGGTCTAACATGATACTTCCCCTTATGGTTGGAAAATATGTAAAACCGAGTCCACTTGTGTATACTGTTGTTCTTGGAAAAGATGGGAGAGCAGGACTGGGCTTTCTGAGTCAAAATGTCTCAAGTTTAAAAGCAGACAACAAAGCTTCCCCAGGATAGCACCAAGTGTTGTCACTGGTATTTAGGGCTAAAACGATTAATCGAACAATTCCAGTAATTCGATTACTAAAAAGCTTCGATAAAAATTATTTGTTTCGAAGCTTCGTTTAAATTCGTTCCACTATACTTCTGTTTCACATGGATCCTCATTTCTGTTGCTGCTTCGGCTGCTGATAGGTCACTGAAGATCGATATTGAGGCGCAGATTGCAAATAATTTAACATTAAAAAGAAAAGCAAACGTGGAGCAACGTGTCTACTGGAAGATGCAGTTAGCTTAGCATAATAGCACAACGCTGCTGCTGCAGCACCTCCAAAGGAAACATCCGGTCTCTGCTAAAAGTCCGCAGAGCGGACCGGAAACAGCGAGCTAAGCTAACGATAGTTAGCAGCAATTAACAGAAATCAGTGTGATCATGATTGAGAGGAGTCTGCTAGCTAACACACTTTGTTTACAGCTCTTTGGAAACGCTGAGTCACAACTTTAATCAATGCGGCGGCTAATCTGCTAGCTAGCACCTTTCCCCAACTCAGCTAGGTTTTTGCCGAAGATAATTGTATTATAATAATAATCCACGAAAAATAAAGTGCCATAGTGAGTTTGTTAAAGCCTGAACTTCAGTTAGTTAAATTGGGAAAGTCAGTTTAATTAACTCCGCATCTGTTTGATATTATTTTTAGCACGTTCAACGGAACAAGAACGTTACGGATGCTTTTCAATAAAGTTAGTGTCTTAAAAAAAAAAAAGTCGCAGTGTGCGCAGTATATTTCTTATCCGATTACTTAATCCGATTAATTGAATAATCAATAGAAAACTTTGAAATTATGTAGTTCGATTTTGAGTTTTAAAAAAAGTGTCGAAATGTAAAGTAATTGAGAATTATAATTCGGTTTGAAAAAAATGAAGAATGAATGTCTTATTTATTGATATTCTGGGTTATCTTTTTTTTTTTTGATTGTATAGGGTAGGTGTAAATAAGCCTTTCCCTAAATAAGCGATTCCCTTTTCGGTCATACATCATATCGGGTGAACTGTGTGTATTGTTGTTTAATTGTTTTGTGTCATTTAATTGTTTTGGTGTAAAATGGTATGTTTTTGTTTGATGTAATTGACCAAAAATAAACTTTTCATTGATTCATTCATTTAAATGCTCGATTACTAAAATAATCGATTGCTGCAGCCCTGCTGGCATTCAATTCTAACCAAATATCAAGAACATGTGGGGAAAGGTGGTGGGAATGCCCCAGAACAGGAGGTACCTGCAGTCATAAACAGGATGTGGGGCTACTCTGTGTGTGTGCGTGTGTGTGTGTGTGTGCGTGCTGAACAACTGAACAGATTCTTCAGTGATGAGATCACAACCACACCCGTGCATCCCCCCCACCCCAATTCATCACAGACACCCCCCGACTCCAAGCGGATCGGATGGATGGGGGCAAAGAAACAAAAGCAGCCCCCCCACCTCACACACACACACACACACACACACTCAGACTGAACAGTCTGCAAATACTCAGTTTAAACGCAAGCATAAACACTGTTTTACTTAAAAGCCTGAGCACACAACCATCCAAAGCCATGACATCATCTGCTAGTCTGATCACTGAGAAGCGAGGGGCGAAGGCCATCGTCACCAGCAGATTATCTGCAGCTCGGCTCTGGAAACCGCTGCTTCCTTAATCCCGTCTTCACTTTTAATTCAGTGATTTACACAAAACTACACGCAACGCCATCAGACCGACGCACACAGAGAGGGGGAAGCGCGTCCCCCTCGGATGGGCCACGCACAGGAAATTCGTCTAATTTCTCAGCTCTGGTAGACGTTTGCCTGGAACCGACGTATGTTTCCCATCATGTGGAAGTGGGCTCTGGCCCCCCGAAGGCGACTGAAGCCATTTCAGAATGGACCAGCTTCCGAAGTCTAACGCCAGCCGCCTCCGCGGGTCAGCGGGGCTCCGCCGTGGAATCGTGCTCGTCCCTGCGGTGACATCACCAAGACGAGGCGCTGCTGTAGTAACGTCTACCAGCTTAGCAGCAGTCACATGAGTCACGGAGCAGCAGCCGGGAGGGGCCCAGATTAGACAGCCAGGGACGGAGGCCTTTCATGTGTTCGCTGTGGTGCACGAGGGCCCGGTGAGGTGCACGCTCTGTCGCTGAGTCGCTCTTTAATCTGGGCCAAGCTTGGACTCGAGCAGCTGCACAGATGCAGGGAGAGACGGATCAAAGCGTTGGGAAAAAACCCTTCGGAATCACGCCAAAGGGATGAAAGCATTTCAAAGAACGCTGAAGAGGTGTTTTCATTGGACTGCTGGAGAATTAGCATTACCGCTAATATGAATTGTTTTACAACCTGACAACAAATTCAAAAAAAGCAAATGAAAATGAATAAACTCATCACAATCATCCATCAATATATGCTTTTAAAATGACCCAGCAAATACAGTAATGTTCAGAGTTAAAACCTGTTTCTAGTGTAGCTGTAGCTTCAAGTTAACATGCATTTACAGGGAATTTGTAATTAAACTGCAGTCCAGAGAGTTTAAATCTGGATTCGTGGGCCAGGAGAGGTTTGGGTTTGGACGCGACGCCGCCGTAAATCCAAATTTCAGCAGCACCTCCGCTCTGGTGACAAGGACGTTCAAAGGCAGCTCGTTAGCCGACAGCGTTTAACGTCTTGTGCGATCCAGAACTCCCCGATTCCAGCGTCACAGCTCTCGTCACGCCGCCATGGCGACCGCAGCCGCGGTAACAAAGGATATTCATCCTGTCGTGTGAGGATGAGGGTTATAAGAACCACCAACGATCGAAAAAGCACATCTGGCCCGCGAGCGTAAACAGGACACATGCTGCAGCGTTTAGCCGCATGACCGCAACCGCCTGGTTGCCTTACCATGATGTCATCAGAGCCGCAGCAGCAAGGAGGTGAGGAAGGTGAGCCGTACCTGCTGAAGCGCGGCCTGAAGGGCCACACTGGGTTCTAGATCGTGATGAAGGGGCCGGCCAGGTGGTGCAGGAAACTAACCCCCAGCGAGGATCAGAGCCTGTAAACTGGTCCAACTAGAGATGGATGACGAAGCTCCAAATGATGTTTGGCCCCGCCTTCTTGAGAGGACATGTTAGCATGCTAGCTGAAGCTCTGCGGACCACAGTAAATAGTTCATCTGGCCACATGTGGCCCCCGGGCCTCAGTTTGCACACCTCAAGTGTCCTTGAGCAACACGCTGAATCACAGCGTGTGCTTGAACTGACAATTATCAATCGACATTTATCAGCTAAAACTGTTTTTCCCCCCAAACTGAACGTCTGGCAGAGCTGTTGACTGTGAGGGAGGAAAGGCTGCGAGCACAACACCGGCGGCCGCCTGGGGCTGCTTGCAGCAAAGCCAAACTGCTGGAGGTTTACCACAACCACCGTCGCTCAACACGCCAAACACGGATGCACACACGCGAAGCTGCTGGCCTGGCTCCATGCACAAGTCTGCTACGTGCACGTCCGTGAGCACACACGAGTGACGTCGCGGATTCTTTGCGGTGTGTGTCGCTACGTGTCCAGTGCACCTGAACACAACGAGGGCGAGCGAATCATAGCAACTATTTGGCGTCAGAGCGACACACACAAATGCTGACGTCATTCCCAGCACCTTCAAGGCCTTGAAGATTATTCCAGGATGATCAGAATAGCTTGTTTTTTTGGATGGCTAGCAACCAAAAGGGTTGAGGCGACTCTTGAATCACACAGAAGACGAGCGCAGCTGATCTTGGAGCAGCTGAAGGTATGAACGCTGCCCAGATATCCGGGCAGGGAAAACTGGGACCCAGCCTCCATCAGTGGCGCCGTTTGTGTCTCCAAACCACTTCCAGGACTGTTAGAAAGTTGGGTGTTGCGCTGTTTGCAATCCTTAATTGAGCGTTTGCCTCAGTTCCGACCAAATAAACAACTAGCGTACATGCTGCAAATGTTTACCTGCTCAGAAAGCGCTTTTCGACAGAAGAATTTCCTGACGATCGGGGCTCGTGTTTGGGATTTGGCAGGAACAGCTTCATCAGCGAAGGCCAGCAGGAGGCATGAGGAGGTCATCTGTTGGCGTTTTCTGCACAGATACTCCCACCGAGCTCTGGTTCTTGTAACCCGCCAGCAGATTTGCTCTTTGCTCAAAAACGGGCTTTTCGTTTGCCACACCAGGAGGCTCCTGGAAAACCGGAGAAGAAAAGGAGCGACAGACGGGCGAGGCTCTGCGGGACTGGAGCAGCTTCGCGGGAGACGTCACCCCAGCGACGGACGCAGCCGCCAAAGACACAGGAACTGCTTTTACCCACTGAATTTCCCACCAAACCTGCTGCTTCCTCCCAGCTCCAGCGCACAAACACGCTAGAAACAGGCTGTCCGCCTGCCGCACGCTAGCGCCAACACCCGAGAGGCTGTTTACAGCCTGTAAGGCTCACCTTCGTCTGCAGAGTCAATTGTCCGCAGCGGGAAACTGGCGGGGAAGCTCTGCACAGCATCTGCGCTCAAGCCGGCCCCGCTCCTCTGATTAATAACTACTGGGAGACTGTTTGCGGGGGTGACATCATCGCGCTTAAAGCTTCAAACAAAAAGCCGACAACCTCTGGTCGACCATCGTTAAGGCCCCATCCTGATTACTTCACTCATCCAGCGATGCCTCGGCCACCCGGTTCACATTAGTGGGTGTGATGCCTTCGCTGCTGCTGAAACGGATCAACATCATGTTTGCTTCACACGTTAGCGTCCCCCCCCCCCACATCCCCCGAGATAAATCACCGAGTTCAGCTTCTAAATACTCGAAAAACACCACAAAAGTAGCAGGACGCGTTCTGCCGCGTTTGGTTCGTTCAAAAACAACTCGAAAAGCCCACAGAGTCTTCAGCGCAATTAGCACGCACGTTACCATAATGGTGCCCTTCGTGGCCGAGACGTTGCCAGCCAGACTCGCGCACACAACAATTTGAAGATTTCCTCATTCCCTCCCTGAACGCACCATTTGCCTTTGGCGAGGCTAACCTCGCCAAGGCGATGGAAAAAAACACTTTAATTGCAAAAATTGTTATCAGCTAAATGTGCCGACAACAGTAACATTTCTCACTTAAACCCGTTTACCATCAATTCGGTCTTGGTCACTTTCATTGTTTGGGAGAAGCTAAGTAGCAGCACATCACACTCATTAATGTCTAGATCAGGGGTGGGCCGGATTAAATAGTTCATCGGGCCACATGTGGCCCCCGGGCCTTAGTTTGCCCACCTCTGCTCTGGGTAACAGATACTTTTCTGGGTAGTGTTATTTTAGATGTAAAAAAAAAAAAACCCTACCCTGACCCAGATTCGCTATTGTCTCGAACCAGACTTCCTGTTTCCTGTACGTCCCCACACGCTGTGCCCACACAGAAGGCAACACAAACCTCAAAACAAAACACGATATGCACACGACAAGCTAACAAAACTAATTTAAATAAAAGATTACAAACAACTACCTTCTGTTCTATATTTTTTCCACGGGCCCTGAATGCAGCCCGGCGTTGGGCCTGTCGGGGCCTTTTTGTCCTCCAAGTGACTCCGTCTTTCACACGTTGTTTACCGAGGTTGCCAGGGCAACAGGCGGAATGCACCCTTTCTTTTGTCTTTTACGCCCTACTTGTCAATTGCTTTCTATGCGCGTCTGCGTGCACGTGTGCGCGTCCACGTGGGTTTTATTCTCCGTAAACGTTATGTCCTGCTGCTGAACTGTTTTTCAGTGTGACGGAATCGAAAAACTAACCTGTTCTGAATCATTTCTCAAACTGAATTCTTTTTCAACTGGGAAAAAAAAAAAAAAAAAAAGAGTGTAAATCAGTCACCGTGGTTACTGTCTGATACTGCATGATGGGGTTTTTTGGCCAAAATATAAAATCTAAAGATATAAAACGCCTTCAGTCTCGGGCAAAAAGCTCAAATCCGTTGCGCAGGAATGCGTCAGACGGAAAGCAAACATCCATCAGTCTGCAGGGCTCAGGGTGCTGACGTACAAACACCATGGCAACAAAGGGGAGTGAAAGGGTGGAGTGCAGCTTGTGGCCCGGTGCAGCTGGAGCTTCTTCTCGGGTGGGTAATGTGTCAGAGTTCGGTGACGACTGCCTGGAAACGCATCATCGTCCACACGGAGACAAGCCACAACTTCTGTTTCTGGGGATTCCTACCACCGCCAGCTGTCACACGGGCCTCGTGGAAGTGAAAAAAAACAATGTTGCTTCATCTTAACAACTGCCCAAAGTTCACGGCAAAGGGCAATGTGAGTTACCACAGTCCAGGGGTGAGCAATTATTTAGCCTGAAGGGCCACATGGGGTTTTAGATCCTGATGAAGGCTCTGCGGGCCAGATTAAATCATTCATCGGGCCACATGTGGCCCCCGGGCCTCAGTTTGCCCACCTCTGCTCTAGTGGGATCCGCTAACGTTGATAAACAGCCTTTCACCTTTTCACGGTGGCGCGAGTGTGAGCAGTGTGTGAGAGAGGAGGAGGGACAGCAACGAGGTCAAGCCCTCGGCTTAAAAAAAAAAAAAAAACTCCTCAAGGATCTGGCCATACCTCCTTTCTGGGATTAAAAAAAAAATAATCCCAATTTCACGTGGAGGTTTTACACCTGAATCAAACACACACCACCAAAACGCGCTGCTGAATGTTAAAATAGGCACTGAAGTCAGGTGTGTGTTGGTGTACGCCTTATATTAGGGGATGTTCAGGGGTTTGAAACCAACCGTCTGCACTCTGATTAAAACTGTTAGTGTTCAAACGCAGCTCACCTGTCTGCACAGGTGCTGAGCCAACACCCTTCTTGCACAACAGGTCCACACCCCTGCGCACACGCACACACACACACACACCAAGTCCTTGGCCTACATCCAAACAGGCAGAAACCTCACCGTGATAAAGTCTCTCACACACTCCTTGTGAATTTGCCGCCGCGCACCAGCGAACAGGCACGGTGTGAAGTTGACTGAGGTCAAAGGTCACACGAGACTGACGCAGACACCAGATAAACAAACAGCAGCACGACAGATTCTCCAGGGAAATAGGCAAACGAGTGAGGGATGGGGCCGCTGCTCAGGCGCTCATTCAAAGAGCCAATCACAGCGCAGACGTCCACTTCCCAGGTTCCACCTCTGAGCTGGTGCTTTCACCTTGCAGCCTTGAACAGCCGACATCTAAAGTAGGACAGAGGTTCCGCACCAGCTGAGCAGGCAGCTCCTGCTGTTTTCATTAGACGTCGTCAAATCAGCGACTGAAATAGAAACGATGATAAAATATGAAATGCATTCCTGTTTTCATCCCTTTGCGTGTCACACTGGGCTCACTGTGCACTCCACCAGACCAGTAAGTTGAATTAGTTTCTCCTCAACAGCCTGATGCAGGGGTGGGCAATTCTTCAGCCTGAAGGGCCACGTTGGGTTCTAGATCTCTATGAAGGGGCCGACGAGGTGGTGGAGGAAGCTAACCCCCACATGAGGATCAGAGGTTAGCCAACAATCCTGCTTGATGGACTATTGACTGAGAAAATATGTTGAAGAGCCTGTAAACTGGTCCAACTAGAGATGGATGATGAAGCTCCACATGATGTTTGGCCCCACCTTCTTGAGAGGACATGTTAGCATGCTAGCTGAAGGGGGGTCTGAACCTTTTTCTAACCAATCAAGCTGACAACCCTCTTCATTTGGCTTCTGGAGGAATGATTGTGGAGGCTCTGCGGGCCGGATTCAATAGTTCACCGGGCCACATGTGGCCCCCGGGCCTCAGTTTGCCCAACACACACAACTGCATCTGATTAGTTTGCATCGTCACCACGCTGCTCCTCTCCCTCACTCTGCCATGCTCATCCTCTCACACAGGTGAGAAATCTGGGAAACCGGCGTCATCGTCCAGCTTCCCCCGTTAGAAACGGACCCCGGACCCATCACAACTACTCCATCGATCGTCATCGTCAACCCCCAGTGCAGCAAACGGTCGGTCCAGATCACGTGACTTTGATCCACCAGGCAGAGACGTTTGCACAACAGAAATCTGGCCTGCTCATTTCCATGACGATGTGTGTTGTGGTGCGTATAGAAAACATCTGGGCCTGTTATCGAGACGAGGAACTTTGACCCGATGACACAGAGCGAAACGAGCTCTTCCTCCTTCGTTCGGGGGGGGGCGGGGGTGATGATTTCACTGCAACCGCTCCCGATTGAAGGTAAAAGGGCTGAACCCTGAAGCGAGAGTCAACCCCTCCCCAGGGCAAAGACAAACATCTCCTGCGCTCCCCCGCTGAGGTTGGTCCAGAGGCCGGAGGTCTGCCCCATGTAAAACGAGCAATTTGCAATAAACATGGTATTCATTTCTTTACCTCCTTATAAAGAGGTGTTGGGGTATTCAGGCGGATGCGTCTATATTAATAGATGAAGGTGCTGCAGTTTATGGCCAAAATACAGTGGAAAAAAAGTCCGTGACAAACCTAAAAGCCGAGTCATTCTCTCTCTGATAAAGCTAGTATTTTGGAAAGAGAAGCCAGGCAACAAAATGGTTTTTCTAAATTTATGAATCCAAAACTTTTGGATTCATTGTTGTTATTAGATCACTAAATGTCTCATTTCAGCACAATAAAGACAGCCGATATCGGTAAAATTACAACTTTTATAACACTGAATCTGTAGTTTTTAAGCCACATGTTGGGATTGAAATGGAGTCTGCTAACCTTGAAATAGTCAAATAACAGTCCAGCTCCGTATAAAAGTGTACGGTCATTTCAAACAATGTGATTAAAACCACATTTTAAACAAAAATGGAAAAGGCTGCGCGGTGGTTCGCACTGAGTGTTTGGATGAAAACAGGAACAACTTTTTTGGTTTTTTTTTTAAAGAAATTAGCCTTTCCCTCATTCAAATGGATGACTGTGCAGGGACCTCGCAGACCAAGGTGGAGGCCGGAGGAAGCGCACATGGATGAAGGCAGCGTCGCCACTCACCTATGGACACCAGCTTGATGCTTTCCTTGTCCAGGAACTCCAGCGCCACCGACACGTTTTCCAGCTTCATCTGACTGAAGTTGGGCCTGGGATGGTACTTTCTGTACATTTTCTTGTGGCTGAGGACCTCCAGCAGGGCTATGAGCCTCAGGCCATCGCCCAAGTCCAACTGCAGGTCCACGATCCGTTTGTTGACGCACTTTAGGTGCTCATTGATCCAGCGGGTGAAGGTGTTCTGCTGGATCTTCTTCCACGGAGCGTCCTCAGCCAGATCCTTCTCGGTGGCCGGCATTGTTGCTCTTAGTAGCCTTTCTGGAGCACTTTGTGTGTGGACTTTGGCTGCTTGTTCCCGGTGCTTCCTCGAAGAGTCTGAAGGTGGTTTAAGTTTTCCTCAACCTCGCTGGGACGCCACCGACCGGAGGCGTTTAAGTGCTGCTCTGGGGGCTCGGAATTTTCAAACCTCCTTCGCTTAAATTCTACTGCGTCGACATGTGACGTTGCACGATGCATTACCGCCACCTTTAGGGGTTTAATCTTCATTTGAGGTAATTTACAGCGTGCTCCACGAGGATTAAACAGCAATTTTCTTTAACTACACTGTAATGAGTTGTTGGCAAACTGTCCACAAAGTAGCCACATGGCAGAAATAGGAAGTTGTAGGTACTCTTGGGTAAAACGTGTATTGATAATGTGTCTATACTAGTTATTACACACATATAACACCTCTACACACCACTCAACATTAGATATTTTAAGTGAGAAATATATATACTCTAAATATATAGTGTTTGCACTCTAAGTCTCCCTTCTTCGATATCACCCCTGTAGCTGATAAAGTATGGTCTTATTTGTATGTATCAGGTTCAAATGTTTCTCCATGTGTGTGTGGTCTGTACTTCTACAGGGACCCTCCTGCTCCGAGGCCACACCTGTGGATTATGTTAGGGGCCACACAATTGATTTCCAAGCCAATTATCTTAAATGCTAAAAGAACAAGCCTACCTGTTTGGAGTGAATACACTAACGTCACATCTGTTGCAACCTTCTGAACTTTTTCCTGCCACTTTGTGTGAAAATGCAAACAGACGCATAGTTCAAGGATGATGCTGAGCTAATGAACTATAAAGCAAAGTTTCTGAATGAATGAATGGAGTCAGGTGACTCTGGTTTGGTGGGTCAGCTTGCTACAACTTTAATCCAAATATTACTCTGCATATTCAATACATCCTCTTCAGCACCCAGTTCCTCTAGCTTCCTCTCATAACTCTAAACAACTTTAGCAAAATAAGTCTAGTAGCACATCATTCAATAACATCTTATTTTACAATTCTCTCTGCACTGTAGTGTATTTCCTCGTTCAACAGCAATATTTGTTCGTATTAATTTTTAATTTTTAACTTTAAACACAGAGACGAGACAGAGTACACAATGATGCTCGGTGATGAAGACGTGTTCGGAGAGAGAACAAACGCTCCTCCGACACCAAACTAACAAGCTCATCGTTCACAAGTGCTACGGATTTCAGGTCGGAACCGTCTCCCTTGATGTTCCTACAAGCCAGGGGCCAGGGGCCAGGGGCCAGGGCGGTTCCGGACCAGTCTCCGACCCCAGCGTCAGCGTCAGTCCTGGGCAAACGTGCCCCGCCAGCTCCGGAGATTCAATCTTCCGCTTTTTGGTCCGTGAGGGAGAAAGAGCGGCGGCGGACTGAGCAACCCGAGTTTGTGTGTCTGTGGTGAGGTTACATCAGAGGCACTTTGACCCCCCCGCGTGCAAGAGCAGGATTTTTATCTGTCAAATCATTTGGCTTCAAGGATCAACTCAAACAAAGAGAAACAACATGGCTGACAACAGAAAGGAGGACATTCTGAAGCTGAGGCTGCTTTCCAACAGGCCCAGAGCTGAACGGGCTATTTTAATGTGGGAATTTAATTAGAAACCTTCTTAAAAAAAACATGTTTCTGTGTCTATAATCCAGAATCACATATTTTGGACTGGCACTCGCTTTTCAACATTCTTCCAAAGAAAGAAACAATCGAGAAACTAAATTAAAAATACTTCTGGAAAGAGTTCTGATCATTTTGAAGTTGGGAATCAACATTTGAATATATTACCTTTAATCCCACACTGGCAAAGTAATCTTAATTATATTAAAGCTGAAGATGCAGCGAATAGGAACCTGTCTGGCTGAAAAGGGCCTGGGATATCAGGAGGCCTGTGAGAAAGTAGATATGACGCCATGTGACGGAGAAGCGGGCGGTCGGGAGGTTTCCTCTGACAGCGCTCAGGCTGCTGGAAAGGGCGGCTTCAGCCTCTTTTCTCCAAAGATCAGACCCTGCAGACGGGTTTTGATTCTCCCCGGCCTGCTGAACAACATGGGTAGCTTTTTACGCAGAAACCAGCAGAACGAGAAAGCAAAACAAAAAACAAAAAAAGTGCCCACCACATTTTAGTGCAGAGCAGAAAAACAACAGAGCTCTGCTGCTGCAGAAAAAAAAAAAACAACAAAAAAACAAAAGCACACACACCTCCCCCACCCCCCCCCCCCAGTTAAGCTAAGAAACAGGTGACGCCTCTCTGGAAAACCACAGCTTTAATATCCCTCTACCATTATGTACAATTCAACTCTATACAGGTAAAGCTGTGGTGCTCTCCACACAGCACTCCCTAACTGTTTCTGTGTGTGTGTGCACGTGTGTGTGTCCTAGGTGGAGCTGCTCTTGGAGAGGTTGGGATAGAGCACGGCTGCCGTCACGGCGACCATCACTGCGATGACCGGCATCCAGGGGCTCCAGCCGCTCTGTCCCAGAGACGCGTGACGAGACAGAAGGAGAATGTAAGAAACAGCATGGTTAACCCGAGACTAGATTAAAAAAAAAGCTAGAAACATTCACCTACTAGAGCCCTGGCAGGGTCACGCCGGGAAACATTTTTAGACTCCACTTTTGCGTTCCCTTGCGATACTTTTGGCGTTGCCCCACTGATTGTGTAACCGTCCACCACTGTTTGAATCCAGTCGCCTGTGCTAAACGAAGATGCTAACACCTCTCTGCTGATATCAAGCCTAGAGTTGCCAACCGTCCCATAAAACACAGAACGGCCCTATATTTGGACACTAAATTGCATCCCGTACTGCAGCCGTCCCCAACCTTTTTTACGCCACGGTTGGTTTAATGTCAGACAGTATTTTCAGGCACCGGCCGATAAGATGTGGTTGATGAATACAACAAAAGAATGTGATATGGCTGTCATGAAAACTGTGGTATTTTCAAAACATACAGTTCTACTGGGAAAACTTGAATATCCTGAAAAAGTGCACGCATTTCTGTAACTTTAAAGGAGAAATGTACATATTATATAGACAAATAGTATGCGAATCAAGATATTTCAAGCTTTTGTTTTTTTTTTGCTGATTAGGACTTGCAGCTTCAGAAAACCTCAAATTCAAAAATTCAGAAAATTAGAATATTGCTTGAAATCAATAAAAAAAAAAAATCACAAAAAATGCTTCAGATATCTCACTTTGCTTGTAACGAGTCTATAAAATGTATTGGTTTCACCTTTTAAGTTGGATTGCCTGAATAAAACAACTTTTACATGATATTTGAATTTTCCGAGTAGTCCTGTAATCATAAATGTGTGTCAATAGTGAGCCACAGGCAGATGTTACGAAGAGAATCAGGTTATTTTTCAAAATAAAGCATCGTTCAGTTTCAGATAATAAAAGGAAGTAATGTACGTTATTTGTTCTTTATGTGCGGCCGGTACCAAATGAGCAACGGACCGGTACCGGTCCACGACCCGGGGGTTGGGGACCGCTGTCTTACAGAACTGATAGGGGTCCATCCATGTTGGACAACGCTTTTCAGACTGTAACGGGGCAGTTCTGGCAGCCCCTGCCCATCTGGAATGAGCTTCTCCTTTACCAGTGAGACAGCCTTATGTTGCTGTCACTCTTGCTACAAAAATGTAGGTATCTTGACTAGTAGCAAGCGCTATCAGTGTTGCTAAGAAACGCCGGGGACGCTACATCCAGGGACGTGGCTGACGCGCAACACTACGCAGACGAGAGCGGTGGCAAAAAAGGAAACCGCAGAAATGTAGAAAAGAACTGGAAAATAGACACGGGTGGCAGGAAAATGTGAGATAATTCAGAAAAAAAATAACTCCCAGCAAAAAAAAAAGGCAAAAAATATTGTGAGTGAACGCAAAAAAGTACAGAGAGGGAACGCAAAAACTATTGCAAGCAAATGCAAAAGTGCGGACTCAAAATATTTACCAACGTGACCCTTCCAGCGCTCCGTAAAATATAGCCTGGATTTGTTTTGTTTTTTTTTGAAAAGCTAAGAAAGGTAAGGAATCCAAATTTAAAAGTCCATTAAAAATAAGTGAGGCTGAAAATTAAACATGAAAAAGTCTTTCAACATCAACATAGATCGATCTCGTTCCACACTGCACACAAGACAGAAAAGCTTTATAAAACATCATCAATACATAGGTTAAATCAAAAAATACACTGAAAACAAAGTGAGTGAGTGAGTGAGTGAGTGAGTGACTCAGTGAGTGAGTGAAGGAGAAAAGACTGTTAGTACATGAAGACAGCCCACCTTTAAGGGTGATGTCTAAGAACTGCTGGCGATACAAAAGTCCTGCTGTTGCTGTAACGGACGTTTCACTGATGGAAACATGGAAATGTTTCCAACACAAAGGTGGTAAAAGTCTGCAGATTTTACTTCAAATGGCCCAGTTTATTACAAAACTGCCTGCTGAGGACTGATGAGTCCTTAGAGCAATAAACAGCATCTTTCTAAAATAGGGAGGATGAATGGATAATCTTTAACCCAACAACGCACTAACACACACCAGGACTAATGCTCTTTAAACATAAACCCGTGCAGACTGACGTGCTCCTAAATGGAAGCGGCGGAGGAGGAGGAGGAGGAGGAGGAGGAGGAGGAGAAGGAGGAGGTCTCTTTGGAAAGAAGCACCCAGCAGGACAGAGGTGTGACTGACAGACTGATGATCATGCAGGCAGATCAGCAGATGAAGACGACGCTGAGGCAGGCTCACTAGGACAAGAAGGTCTGGAGGGCTCAGGAGCATCCAGGTGATCAGCATGCAGGCTTTTCTCTACAGTTAGGACCGCTTTAGCATCCTAACCTGAGAATCAGAATCCAGTCTAATCTTTTATCGTCTCCAATCATGTCCCAAGCATCAGTGTACAAATTTGGATTCAGTAACTGACCCTGAAAAGGTCACATGACAGGATGCTCCTTTCACTTCCACAGAGGATGGACAGATGGAGGCAGAACAGAAAGATGGACAAAGAGCAGCGGTCTGATGTCATGTCGGTGTGTACCTTTCTACCACAACTGGCCCAAACACCAGTAGAGCAGAGCCAGGACAAGGCCAATGAATATGGCTTGGACAGGCTGCAAAATGGATGGCTAGAGAGGAGGGAGGGAGGGAGGGAGGGGGAAGGAGAAGAGGGACAACAAGAAATCAGCCCGCAAATCAACCAAAACCAACATGGAGGATGGAGCAGCTATGCAGCGGGGCTCTAGCACCCTGAGCACGCCCCCTTCACCAGGGCTGCACGTCCCTGCTGATGCTGAGCAGCCTTCTATCCATGGACATGTCTTCATCAGCTACTGGACAGCAACCATTAGCAGCCCGCCAGCCTACTTGGTAAATCCTCTTTGCAAAGTTTTGTCCATCGTTTCAGTTAAACCTTCAACGCAACTCAGTTCAAGGCTTTCTAATGACCGCTCTGCTGCAGTCACACACACACTCAGTCAGTCTTCCTGCATCTTTAACACACATTAATGATCAACTATTTAAACTTCAGCAGCTTGCTGATAAACCTAGAAAACTGTTTTGACCACATTAAATGCACATTAAATTGTGGGTCTGGAGAATTGCAGTTATGTTCCTGTTTATGCTCAACATTTGGAGGTGTATCTCACGGTACGACATATATTGGGCCGTGCGTTGACCAAATATGAAAAGATGAACAAAACTTTAGAAATAAGGATAATGTAAACATATTTATGAGGAACAGGACAAAAGGAGGCTGCTCTGGCCTGCTTTCCAGATTTCTTTGATTTGCACTACAGCTTTAATCACATAAACCTGCCTTATTATTTTCTATATGTTGTATTTGTCTGTTATATATTATTGCTGACTCAGCACAGATAAAACAGTGGTTAGTAGTAAATCTAGACCTTTAGTGGTGCTTTAGATTCGTGTTTCTCCAGCTTAGGGCTAAGCACAAGGCTGCAGAGTGAACAAACCCAAGACTTCAAGTGCACACGTGCCTGTGAAGTCTCTCTTTTTTGTTTTTAAATCATTTACACTGAAGGCCTGAAGGTTCAGGAACCATATCTGGCTGCACAGAGCGCTGGGGAAGAGCAGAGGAAAGGTTGCCGCTGATGCGGAGAAAGGGGAGCCTTTCTACTCACGGAGCTGGTCTGGTCCTGCAGCAGCTTCAGGCTGCTTTTGCACTGCTCCAGCTCCTGGTGGATGCTCAGCTTCTCCTTCTCTGTCCGCTCATAACGCTGACGGAGGTCCGAAAGCTGGGACTGTGTGTCGTCATACTGCGTACACACACACACACACACACACAGCATTATCACGACTAGAGTAACATGTATAGATTCCAAAGCTGGTGTAACTTTCCTTTATTGAACCTTACGTTAAAAGGAAAAACAGTGTATACCTCCCTCTGCAATGTGTGTGTGTGGGCCTGAGCCTGGTCCAGCTGCACCCTCAACCTGCTGGCATCTCGCACGTGCTGATTTTCTAGAGAGCCCAGTTTGTCCTGCAGGACTCCCTCCCTTTTCTCCAGGGACTCCAGGCTGCTGGTGAGGACTTGACTGTGCTCTTTGGTGCTGCACACGTGCACAAATGCATACGGTCGCAGTTGTAATTGACTCGTAGACTACACAGCATTTTAAGAAAACAGTTGGTATGGATTCATTTCTGAAGCAAAGCGGTCATTGCACCATAGCGTGCTCTCTTCCAGTGGAGAATCACGAGTGTGTATCTGAGTCCAGCGTCTACCTGCTGAGTTCAGCTTCCAGGCGCTGCAGTTTTTCGGAAAGAGCCGTTCGTTCACCTCTCAGGTTGTCGCATTCCTGCTGCAAGCACGCACACCGCTGCTGCAGCTCCACACACTCCACTGAAAGAGAGGTCCGGTCAGGCCTTCATTCTGAACTGGGATGAGCAGGCTTGGTCTGGGAGCATTAGCGGAGCTCACCCTGCAGCTGGGTGGCAGTGTTCCGCTGCTGCTGCTGCTGCGTGAAGGCCTCCTGCAGCCGACCGATTTCCTCCTCGTACTTTTCGGCTGTGCTCCTCCAGTGGTCCAGCTCGGATCTCACCATGCCCAGGTCAGCCTGCAGGGCGGTTATCTCCTGCTCGTACTCTAAGGTGGCAGAATTCATGGCATGCTGCAAGACAAGAATCTGACATTCCAATTAAAATCCGTGAGTCACTCATTTAATTTCACGGGGACATTTTTTTTTAATTGCTGAAATCGATTCGTCTCCAATGCTTTTAAATTCCCAGTTACTGCTCTTTCTAAACGTTGTCCTAATGCAAGATGATTAGGGGTGCACAATAATTAGTGGGCACCTGGAAATTACGACGTAATTCCGATAAATCCAACGTTTTTCACTCAACGTGCTCCCACGAGACCTGAATGGGCTGCAATGCTGCG
This sequence comes from Pao palembangensis, assembly GCA_015343265.1. Lineage (NCBI taxonomy): Eukaryota > Metazoa > Chordata > Actinopteri > Tetraodontiformes > Tetraodontidae > Pao > Pao palembangensis. Next base: position 14,149,751 of record CM027087.1, on the reverse strand, counting down.
TTCAAGCAGCGTCAGCGTAATCGGAAACGTGTCCGCAGAGCAGAAGAGTGGGCCGCGGAGGTGACATGTAACAGTTTTTTCAAATTTTAAATTTCAGTACTTCAAATTCCGTGTAAAATCAGTGTTTCTTGAACTCCCAAGATTTAAATAATTTACTTGATTGGCCTTGGTCTGACAAAGTTTGAGAAACGCTGCCGTAGAGCATACCTCCCTGGCTATTTGCAATAATGTTCCAAGCAATTTCGGACAACAGCACAAGCTTCCATACTTTAAACCTAAAATATCACCTGAAACATAACCAAGGGAGTTTTAAAAGCCTATGAGGACGCCAGCGCAGAGACTTTGGAAAAGTCAAAGAAACTTGCCAGAGATGACCCAAGGGCCAAAGCCAGGGGGGATGTAATCACGGGAAGGACCAGCCCTTCAGCCCCGTTGAAGAGCCAGGCTGTCCTCGTCTCATTAATCCCGAGTGGCATGCATTCACACGTCAATTGACAGCAACGTAAACCACACGTTTCACCGCAGATATACAGACTGGTCTCACTTTTGCTCATTACTCATTGTTTCCAGGTCTGTTGTCGGTATCGGCCTTTGAAAATATATCATCGTGCATCCCTAACGAAGGTGGATGTGCTCTTTCTTAAATATTTTTCCAAGGCAAACAAGAAAAATCAAATAAAAGCTGAAACTCTATCATCATCTGTCTTTTTCATGCAGAAAAAAAATAGAGGCGAAGTTAAAATGAGAAATAGCACGATTAATCATGTGAGGAAAAGAAGAGGCAGGAGTGGTACCTCTTCCTGGGCAGAGTACAGTTCCTCTCTGGTGGTGCAAATGGTGCTCTCCCTCTGCTCCCTGAGAGCCTCCATGTCAGCCTGCAGCTTCACGAGCTGAGCTAAACACGCACAAGAGAAGGAGAACGCCACAAAGAAAAGGCAAGACCGTGATGCACAGAGGAAGAACGGAGATTTCTCTTTCGTGCATTGGTGTGTGCACTAACTCTGCAGGTACTGGATCTGCTTAGTAGACTCTTCGGTCTGCTGGTAGTTACTCCTCCTCTCCTCATCGAGCAGGGCTGTAGACAGTCACAACCATATTTCTCAATCTGATAAAACGCTCCAGGGTTGACCAAGACTATAACGGTTGAATATTATTTACATTTAAAAACAGCAAAATTCCTGTTAAAGTGTTGCTCCAAGTCTTTTGAGGCAACATAAAAACCCTATTAAATAATCTTTTTTCCAGAACAGGTAAAAGGACGTAGAATCATTTGTATTAAGCATCTTCTTTAGACTTTACGCCATAGCTGCAACAATGTTTTTTTTGCGTTCCCTGAAAGGGGATTATTTTTACTCTGTTACCTTGTAACTCAAGACATCTCTGCTTTCCAGTGTTGGCCATCTCCTGGGCCTCCAGAAGTTCTCTGTGGAGATGCTGGATGATCTGCTCCGTGTCTCCAGACTCGAGACCAGCCCGCTGCAGCTCAGCTACACCCACAACACAAACATCAGCGAATCCATCAGCATTCCAATGTTCCCCCCTAAATAAAAACTGGATTGTTTTTTTTTTTTAATATCCCTTTTTAATGTGATGTCAGACTGGGAATGTTGTGCACACAAAACAAGAGGCTAAAAACCACGAGGCTGTTCTAGGTCCTGTAGAAAACCTGAGGCTGCTGGTGGTCTGCAGCTGCAGCACACAGCAAATATGTGAAGATCCACCATCGCATTCTCACCTTTGAGAAACGTTTCTCTGTTCTGCTGTTCGTTGAGCTCCTGGTCCTCCATGTTTCCATCTGAAACACACAAACCTCTTACTTTAAACAGTTTCTAGACAGAAAGGTATTTTAAAAGGAAACGATAGTACGCTATACATATGTACAATATTAATAATACGATATTAACAATTTTGTTGAAATAAAGAGTCCAACTGAAGAACACAAAAGGATACTAAATTAAGAGGAATAATAGATGCAACATTTTTATGTATTTTTTTTAATTCAAGGTTTTATTTGTGTTTGCTAACCTGACGTATCGTCACTGCTGCGGTCTTTGCTGGGACTCAGAGTGTCGGACATGTCTGGCTCTTTGGCATCAATCGGGGTTCCTGAGTGGACACAGAGAGCAAACACACACACACGATTACACACAGAGACACTGGTCCTCATTTATGAGCCGCAACGTACGGCAGAAAACTGCGCACGGCCATTTCCACGCAAGGCTGGGCGTTTCTCAATCTGGACGTGAGCGTACGAGCCGCTCAGATCTCACCTCGGCTCTGCCGTCGTGGACGCGAGTCAGAGTCAGTGTGGATTGGTGCTGCAGCATAGCATCACATTAAAACGTAGAAATAACGATTAAACCTCAAACTGGTCATCAAGCCCAGGCAGCCACATAATCCGTACAGATTAAAACGTAACCGAATATCATTGAATAAATCAATATATCTGTTTTTTATGCGCATGTTTCTACACTAGATTGATAAATGAGGACCAATGAGGCTGAAAATATCCCAAAACTCTCCCCCCTGGCCAGATATCACAAAAAACAGCCTTTCAAGTTTCATACGTAGTGGTACTGTAAATAAAACAATTTTAGTTTGTTGCATAACTGAAAATATAGAAGCACAAAAACCAAACTGTTGATATTGTGGTGCAGTTTTTGTCTGTCAACACCCGACTATTATGGAATAATATAGAGTCGTTGTTCGAGAGCATGGGGAAGGATTGCTGGTTGAGGCGGCAGATTAGGCACTAGGATTACGGTTGGAGAATCAAGGTGCTGGTGAAGAGCGGTCCTAGACGGACTATCGGTCAGAACAGATCGACGTTTGTTGATCTGTTGTTTCATACACAACTCTTGAGGTTGCTCAGGAAGCTTGAAGCATTCCAAGTTACAGAGATAATAGTCTACAGGTTGCTATCCAAGGCACTATGTAGCTTACAAAGTTCAGGTGTTATCCAAATACCAATGCAGCAAAAATAGTGAAGGCTGTTCGACTCTGGCAGGAGAGGTTACATAGGATAGTAGGGGCTTTGTGATTACAGCCTTTTAGCCATGGTCCTTTGAAGCTCAAAGGTCAAAGTTCTGCAGGTCCTTTGCTTGTCCGACGCCTTTCATCCCCCCTCGCAAGGCCAGGCGTGTCCCAACTCGACATGAACGTCTACTACACAAACTCAGGACTTATTCTTTTAAAAAACAAAATAAAAACCGACATTTTTGGTTTTCACTGGGAGCTTCAATGTCAGCCAATCAGTTCCCGAGCTACTCTAGTAGCTGCTAGCTACAAGAGGTTTCCTCTCATCTGATTGGTTGTCGCCCATTGTCTTTTGCCTTAACAAGTCTCCCTTTGAGGCTTCCAAAAACATCTATTTCCTCTTTTGGAATTGTTGCGCGTATCATGAAGTTAAAGGAGCAGCTGCTGAGGGGCCAAAGAGCCACCTCAGGTCCACGTGCGCCGAGAATCCAAAGACTGACCAAGAGTCCAAAACATTCAGGCAGACATCAGGTGACTCGGTCAGCAGTTCTGTCAACGTGACTGACTGATAAAACTGATGTGGAGGCCCTCGAATAAATACAGTTGACTCGGTAGTCAATATATTTAATGTTGCTTCGCTCCTTGTTAAAGGTATATGGTCAAGTCTCAGCACGTGTATTACCTTGGAGACGATCAGGGCTGCCCAGGATGTCGTCCTCCGCCCTTTGGTTGTTTTGTAAATGTACGTCCAACATTTCTAGACACACATGCGGAAGCACATGAGCGTACGAGTGACGCAAAATTCACACACACGATTGGATTAGCTGCCACGACTGTGATTTGCGGATTGGCTGAGCTCTTACCGTCAAAGTTGGCTAGTTTGTGGATGGATGAACTCACACTCTCCTTCAGCTGTTTCACAGCTGGGAAAAGACAAAGAGAAAAGAAGCACTTTGGGTCAATAAAGTGTCTTATTAAGATTGGGAGTGCAGCAAGTTGATACTCAGTCCGTGGCTGTATGATGCTGCCATCATGCTATCATCATCATCTAACGTCATCTGGTCCGAGACGCACCAGACACAAAACCAGCAAGAGGGGCAGAAACAACGGTAGAAGATAAGCAAACATAAAAAAGCATCAGCAACACATTTCAAGAAAGACTAAAGCGAGACAAGTCTGTCACCGATGCTCGAGAGACTTCGACCAAGCTAACGGGCTATATGAGGAAGAATAACTAATACAACCCCACGCTAATACTGTAGAGCAGCATTAACACACATTGTCCACACCCAAATGATCAACTATTTTCCAAACACAACACATCAAATAGCCCGAAAATCAGTTAAAAGGACAGAAAGAGTTCAGAAAAGTAGGTGTGCTATACTTTACTACTGGAGAGGAAGTCATGACATGCCTAACCTCTCACAACTGACAAAAAGTGGTGAACAATAAAGACTCAAAACTGTTCTAAAAACAACTACGAGTTAAACTATAATGTATAGTATAAATATATCGATATTGCAACAACAAAAACAAAATTTCCCTCGTCAATACAGAAACATAGCATACATGTATGGATGCACCTTATGACTACTAATATTTCAGTAAAAATAAAGTTATGACCAACTATGCAGACTTTACGAATTGGCTAAAAAAAAACAAAAAAATGTTTTGTTTTTTTTTAATTTTATGGCTTAGGGAGAAGCGTAGAAACCCAAAAACTAAGAAAAAATATTTATTCTAGTTAATTTGCCTTCACATTGAGACTAATTTCTGTAAATAAATCCAACAGGGCAATCCTCAGAGTGTGTGTGTCCTACTGTGTGAGAGCAACCACAGATACGTAGGCGGTGAGGAAAACGACAAGTCTGTCATGAATGCAGTCATTGCTGGCGGGATGATTCAGGCTTGTTAATGTATCATTTCTGTAAGTAACCAACTGTTACGACTCACTCGAGGAGTTGTTGTTCACAGTAGGAATAATCCTAAAGCAGTTTCTCAAACAGCGGTCCGCGGGCGACCCCTAGTGGTCAGCCTGGTGACACGTAACAAGTCACATTTTAAAATTGTAAATTTCAATATTTAAAATTCAGTGTAAAATCAGAGTTTCCTGAACTCCCAAGATTTAAAGAATTCAACTTTATGGTATATTTCCTGAAGAATCTGTCATACCAGCACCTGATGGTTACTTAGAATATTGTTTTGGGGGCTATTTAGAGTCAGGTGGTCCGTGAGTGTTTAAGGGTTCAGTGGTCCTTGGTCTGAAAAAGCTTGACAATCACTGTCCTAAAGGAATTCAATATTAATTAAATGTAGATGCAACTGTGCTGTTGTGTGCCACAGTGTCCGTCAGGATAGAATATAATAATTGTACTCACATGGACACTCAATAAACTGTTGGATTCTAGTCGCGTCTTCTCCACTGTTGTTTACGTGACAGTTGTCTGACAGAAAGACAGATGGCCGACGTTACTGTGACGTCCATCAGAGCTGAGCTGGCTCGTTAGCAAAGATGCTAATGATTCTGCTCGTGTTGTGTTCTGATGTCAGGGAGCAGAATCAAAAACAGCTTTTTTTTTTTTTCTTTTGGAGTTCGGATGCAGCAAGATAAAAAGAACCAAAAGTAGGAAAGAAATCACGTGAAAAAAAGCAAAAAGACACAGAGGTGACGTAAAGAACGCCTGGAGGCACAGACAGTACATGCTGGAGGAAGAAAAGGACAGGACAAACTAAAAAGTCCAAATGAAAATGGTCAAATGTGAACGATGGAAATCAGACAAACGATCAAGATGAGCATCAAAATGCAGAGATGGCGAGCCCAATATTTCAAACTCAGCTACAAAAGTTAGCAAAACTAAACCGATTAATGGAAGGATTCCAGTTTCACCACAGCGACATATGCAAGAACTCCGCAAGACAGAAGACAAGGTCAGCAACAAATCAGGTTTTTAGGAGGCCGTTGCTCTGCCAGGAACAGTTCCTGTTAGATTTCAGAGAGTAAAACTGTATTTTATCATGGAAAAAGCTCCAACTTCTGCACTGAATGTGCGACAGTGGCAGGAACCCCACAGAGAGCCTGCTAACCCCTCCTCAACCTCAGGACTTCACTGGAAAAAAAGGTTCATCCAGCAAATGGATACCTGGACAGACACTGTATTATGGTGCTAATAATAACAACAACAATAATAATAATAATAATACACTCTTGAGGAGCATGGGATGATACAGCCCCTCCCTTTAATTCACCGTGCTGCAAAGTTATCGTGTCATCATCATCAAGACACCCAAAACAAGTATACCATCAATATCTTCATCATCACCAGCGGCACCATCATCTGTGTCTGTGTCCTCATCTTCATCACCACCAGCCTCCTCCTCCTCCCTCCGGTTCTCAGGGGTCTGAAGACTCTGTTCATCCTTCACAGGCTCCTCTACATCTCCGTGAGAGACGCCGTCGTCACCTGTCATGTGACCAGACGTGATATTCCATTTTTGGGGTTTTTGTGGTAAAACACGTGGTCACAAACGTGGAAGGACGGCAGCTTCCGTCGCAAGGTGGAAAGTTGTGATCAGTCAATCGGACTCCGCATTCAGTGACCACGAGCAATCTTTTCTCCAGAAGAAGAAAAGCAGTGGATAGCACGGCAACCGTGGAAACAACCCAGGTCATCTATGTAGCCGAGCAACCCTAAGAAAGAACTCGGCTGCACGCCCAAGTACGACGAGCAGCCTCCTCCAGAACAAGCAGGAAGATCAGACAGGTGTGTAAGCACCAGTGAGGACAACAAACATTCCCCAGGAACAATCGCTCAAAGAAATTCAAGGACACCGCGAGTCATCACCATGTCAGCAGGGAAAATTAACCAGCGAGAGCTGATGGGAGTTTTAACAGTTATAAATAGGGCTGTCACCATTAGGAATTTCTGGAGACGATTAAGTGTCAGAAAAATAATCGCGATTGATGATTATATTGTCTATTGTTTTTCTTTTTTATATTCTATCAGCATGATGAGCTTTAATAACACACATCCTGTCCTGTCCTGTCCACCTTCATGAATCAGAGCGATTTAATGACTTTGAACATCCAGTAATAGTTGGCGTGTTGCTGTGGATGGTGGGTCTGGAGACGCTGGTTCACATTGGTTGCGTTAGCGCGTCTGACTGGTACTTTTTCACAGCACATTTTCCAGATGGCTTCCTCCAGGTTACTGGGCTCTCCTTTATCGTTAGGATAGAAACCGAAATGCACCACAGCAGAGCCGTGGTACGAGGCTTTGGAGCCAGAACCTCCCCTTCCTCCATGTTGTTATTATCCTGGCATATAGCATATTATCCTAGCCATAGCATGTTATCCTAGCCGCAGCATGTTATCCTAGCCGCAGCATGTTATCCTAGCCGCAGCATGTTATCCTAGCCATAGCTCACTGCCCATCTGATCAAGACGAGAGGCAAACAACGTGGTTGCCACGGTGACGCTGCGTGCTGCTGCTGGCGCAATGCGATGACGTCAGACTCAGACTCAGTTATTTTATGCAACGTTGTGGATAAAATAAATACTTGACCGTAATTGACAATTATTGTAATATTTGGGACATTTAAATGGTCTTATTGTCATATCAGACGTAAGAAAATGGCCAATTTCTGTGAGTTCCTGTTGAGTCAGACAGGAAGTGGCAGAATTTGCCCATTTCACCATAAACACCGTATGAGTGGGTGAAACGGGCGCGTCTCCTAGTCACATTGACCAGCGGGACCAGGCGAACTCCTCATTCGACTGCTAGTTTTCTCTCTGACTCGATGTCCGGCGACACCGGCCAGGTGCTGTACTTCCTGCTTGTCCAATTATACAACTTCCTGTGCCAGCGCAAGGGCCGCGTTGATAAGATTTATAGTTGTTTTGTGCAACTTTGTGGCTAAAAGAAATAATTGACGGTGATCGCAAATATGAAAAATAATCACAATTGACAAACATTGTAATAATCGCGACTGCCCTAGTTATAAATAGCATTTTGACACCTGGACTTCAAACCCTTCATTTTTTTATACTAAAACAGTTTATTAAAACCGTGGAAGAGTGGTTACTGAGACGAGCAAAAGGAGATGAAGAGAGACCAGAAACCAAGCCAGAAGTGGCGATATCATGCAGGATGCGTGGTGAACGAGAGGGAAACTGCCATGCATCCTCATCAGTGGAAACGAGGGAAGTGAGTTTAACGACCACAGCAGAGAGAGAGAGAGAGAGAGAGAGAGAGAGAGACTGTGCCAGGGCGGAAGAATGGACTCACCCAGACTGTTGTTCTCTTTAATGCTTTTTTCCTGTAGCTGTTCTAACCGCACTGGGAATAGCAAGGACAAACAACAACAACAACAAGAGCAGAGTGGCGTTGACTAACACTGAGCGTGTCCAAAGGTGTGTTCTCACACAGCTCCTGTGTGTGTAGGTGTGTGTTCAGTACCTTGCAGCGCAGCCAGCCGCTCATTGGTGAAGTCGTTGTCGGCCTGCAGAGCCTCGATGCGAGCCTGGAGAACCTGCTCTTTTTCCTCCATCTCCTCGATCCGCAACTCCAGCTCCCTCTTCTCCTTGGCTCCCCGCTGGGCCAGCTCCTCCTGCCGGCCCTCTGCTGCCTGCATGCGTAGGAGCACAACAAAGGAGACTGTTAAGCCAGGGGAGAGAACGGTGATTAACAGGAACTGCTGCAGGTGCACCTTCCAATCTGCATAGGCATGCAGGTGTTTCGAGATGTTAAGTGTGCACGCCCGCATCTAAAGCCAAAGCCATTAAAGTGTCTGTGCATGTACCTTAATTTTGTCGGTGAGCTCTTTGATCTCATTGACGGCAGCATTGTATTTATTGGCGAGCTCCCTGAGCTCCTCCTGGCCCCTTTCAGACATCTCCTTCAGGTGGGTGCACTCGTCCTCTGTGTTACTGAGAGACCGCTGCAGGCCGGCAGTAAAGACAAGGTCATGGTTGAAGCCAGTGGCTAAATTAGGAGTCCAAATAGCAGCTTATCTGCACTGAGCGGTCAGAAAAAGAATGTATCCTACCTCCACCTCCGCTAGCTTTCTGACCACCTCGATCTTTTCCTGCAAGACTTTCCTCAGAGTTTCCTTCGTAGTTGTCTCATAGTTGTGTTTATCTTCCTGAAGAGCCAAGAGTTCCTTACGAATTCCATCCTCCGTTTGGGACTGCAACCAAATGGAAAATACAGTGAAGAAGCACTCTAAACAATCCGTTACAAGTACCGTTTTTACTGGACTATAAGCCGCTCCTTGTTTCCCAGGCTTTGAACCCTGCACTCTATACACCGATTATCTATGGATTTTTCCGGGCTAACGGCCTTCAGGGGGCGCTCTAGCAAGAATTGCAAAGGCGAAAAGGTGGCGCTTTTAGCAATCATTTTGCGTGCGTAGACACACCCTCATCATGGAAAGCACACAAAGAAAGGCAAGATGCAGCTTTTCAGCTTTCAAAACAATCGCTATCCAGGAAGGTAACAGAGCTTCTGCACGTTAGCTTGGTGCTAACGAATCAATGGTGAGACGTTGGAGACGCAGCGTGAAGAACTGACTCAATGCGAAAAGACCACGAAGGCTTTCAGAGGTAATAAAAGCAGACGGCCCGAAGTTGACAACGTTCTTGAGGACTGGGTGAACGCGCAGAGAGCAGACGGCCGCAGTGCGTCTGCCGTGCACATCCGTCTGAAATGATGTGGCTGAGGCTGTTCAACTCCGACACTGAAGAAGAGGACTTGAGTGGTTTCAGTGCACAGGAGGAAGATGAATAACGCATACATCTATTTTGTTTAATCAGCCGTTTGGAGACAATCAGTTAAAGTATATAAATAAAATTTGACAAAATATTTCTGTGTAAATATCTCGTTTTTCAAAGTGGACACCGGCGGCCTATAGGCCGGTGCTGCCTATACGTGGAAAAAATATCTTTTTCTTTTCAAATTTAGTGGGAGCAGCTTATATTCAGGTGCGCTCTATAGTCCAGAAATTACGGTAGTATTCCAAGTAGATTATAAGCGTATCAGATAATCCTGCAGGAGTGTATTACCTTAGAATATGCCTGCAGCTGACTGCCCATCACTTCCAGTCTGGAAAGCAGGCGGTCTTCATCAATCAGGGCCTGGTGGAGATTGATTCATTTTATGCATAATGCAGTTATACTGTTGCAGTAAAATGGACACAAAAACAAGGAGTGTGTTTAATGACCTGATGGCACACATCAGGTCATTAAAGACACAATGCGGCAGTTTTAGGTCTTTTAGAAGAGTAGTAGCGGTTCCTACCTGCCAGCTGCTCTCGGAGGCCTCCTGAGTGTTAGCCAAAAGACGCTGCAGCGTAGCTAGCTTCTGCTCCAACATCTGCTCTCTGTGTAAGGCTTCCTGTCGGAGGGAGACGAGGCCAGTTGGAGGCGGGTCAGATGTTACATTCCGACAAAACACAGATTCTTGGCTGTCCAAGCTCTCTACCATCTCTCCTGTTTTCAAATAACGCTCTACTTCTGCTGACAGCTCTGTCTAGTGACTCGGAATCACTGGTCCAAACTGAAAAGACAATCAACGTGCTTGGCCAGTAGATGTCAGTGTCTTACCTGCAGGTACTGGGACAGCTGGAACAGTTCCTGAGAGTACATACTGGGAGTGTTTGCAGCAACCTGCACATACACAGATTAATTATTAACAGTCTTGCTGCGCACACATGGTTGTGTCGCAAACATTTTAAGGAAGAAAAAAAAAAAAAAAATCGCTGTTTTGTGAAATAAATACTCTAAACCAGTGTGTCTCGAACTTTTTCAGCTTGAACCCTTAAACAAACCACCACGGACCACCTGACTCTAAATAGCCCCCAAAACAATATGCTGAGTAATGATCAGGTGCTGGTATGACTATCTGGAACTATACAATAAAGTGAATTCTTTAGATCTTGGGAGTTCAAGAAAGACTGATTTTACACTGAATTTTAAGTATTGAAATTTAAAATTTTGAAATGTGATTTGTTCCGTGTCACCTCGCAGACCACTAGGGGTCGCCAGCGGACCACTCTTTGAGAAACACTGCTCTAGTATATTACGTGATGTGAATTTGAACTATGGTATTTGTGCAAAAATGCATGTTTAACATAAATGTAGCATGCACATCTATCTGAATATTATTATCCCCACCAAATCTGACTGCAGTTGAGCCAGTTCTAGGCTGATTTATCTGGAAGCGAGTTAAAGTCCGATCTTGAGACGTTTGTAGTAAAGCTGCAATCAACAGCACGGCCAAGGGACATTTCAATATTGAATTATACCTAACCTACATTAGTAGAAAGACACTGCAACACTTCTACAACAGGTAATTAAGGTGGAGAAGAGGCACAAATGTAGTCACAGCTTCTCTCTGCGTCTCAAAGTTCGAACCTACTTTTCTCATTAATGTTAGAGAAGCTTTCTACTGGGTGGTACAAAGAAAAGACCACCTCTGTTCCTTCCTTTCATCATTTCTATCTGTGACAAATAGTACAAATGCCATTTTCTGCAAAGCTTCGATTTTTTTTTTTTTTTTAAGTCAAATGCATGTTAATTACGAAGCGCAAGGCATTGTTTACATACTGGCCCCATGTAAACAAGAGTGTATTTATTTTTCCATCCATCAGCTGTAGACCGATAAGACACCAGGACCTGATTTATGTACACATCGGATTTTAAATACAACTCCCAACACTGTCATCTGCGGAGGTTCTCAGATGACAGTGCCATTGTTGGATGTGTATCGGGGCGAGACGAGCAGGAGTACAGGGGGGTCATCTCTGACTTTGTGAGCTGGTGCGAGAACAACCACCTGATCCTAAACACTGGCAAAACAAAGGAGCTAGTTCTGGACTTCAGGAAGTCACCTTCACCACACACACCAGTGAACATTCAGGGGTCAGACACTGAGATTGTGGACTCATTCAAATACCTGGGTGTTCACATAAACAATAAACTGGACTGGTCTGACAACACAGACGCTCTGTACAAGAAGGGCCAGAGCCGACTTCACCTGTTGAGGAGACTGAGGTCCTTTGGTGTGTGTAAACAACTACTAAGGACTTTCTATGACACTGTGGTGGCCTCAGTAGTCCTTTATGGAGTTGTGTGCTGGGCGGGGGGCAGTACAGGCAGAGATAGGAAGAGACTAAACAAACTGGTTAGAAAAGCTGGCTCTGTCCTGGGCTGCACCCTGGAGTCCATCGAGGAGGTGGCGGACAGAAGGATGTTGTCCAAACTAACATTCATCATGGAGAACCCCCACCACCCCCTGCACCACACGGTAGAGGCCCTGTCCAGCTCCTTCAGCACTACACTGTTACACCCCCAGTGCAGGAAGGAGCGCTACCGCAGGTCACTTCTCCCCACAGCCATCAGACGGTACAACACAACACTATAGTGACACGTACTTATGTACCCACACAGGGCTGTCTTTGTTCACTTGTTGTTGTGTTGTTCACTATTCACTGGTATTCACTGGTCTTTGTATATAATTGTTGTGCAATTTTATTTTACTTGTGCAATATTTTCTTACATTAATATTAATATATATTTTTTTTATTCAACTTTTTTTTTTTTTTTACCTTCATACTGCTGTTCTGTTTCTGTCGTACCCCCTTTGCTGCTGTAGACAAAAGAATTTCCCCACTGTGGGATGAATAAAGTCTCTTATCTTATCTTATGAAGCCAATAAAAAGATCTAAATCATATTTATTTAGCTTTTGCCGCTGTCATTATGAGACAGACTTTGCTAAGCTGCTCTGACATTTAGCTCTGTAGCTGAAACTATCACAGAATTTCCAAAGGTAAAAAAAAAAAAAAAATCGTTTGAGAGAGGGAACAGTTTCTGCAGTTGCACCAAGTAGGCAGGTGGGGGCGTTGGTAACTTCACAACCCTGACTGAGCAGCGTTGAGCGGTGAAGGAAATGGACCGAGGAAGTGTCAAAGAAGTTGGAGAACAAGCAGAAAACGAAGAACCTGGACCAAAAAGTGGAGCTGTCGGCTGTTTGGAAGTTTCTCCTTCATCTTTTGCGAATGCTGTTGGAGCAGCTGAAGACGAGGCGAGAAAGCTGACACTGGATCCCAGATCAAAAAAGCTCGAGCCAGACAGAAATCCCCAACCAGAAGGAGACAGCGAAGCTACAAGCGAGCTAGCCGCCGTCCTCAAGCCTGCTAAGGACAGGCTGGTGGTGGAGCTGCAGCAGGGAGCCAATTCTAAGCCTCACGGCTCATTCTGGGCGTTGTGTGGTCATTTCCCAGATGACCACACCAGCAAGTGATTTGTGTGAATGTGATACCTACTTCAACAACTTTAAGTCCATGCTAATGCAAGTTGTCTTCAATTTTCATTAAAAAAATGACTGCAACTGTCATGCTTTCTGATGCCTTCATTAGAATCACGAGTGCCACCTCTCTGTAAATAGCGTCCTGTAAGTCAATTTACTGCAATAATTCTTGTCAAACTCATTAAAAAATGCTTAAAATGATATCATTTTGAAGAATACCGTGATGTACATTTTTGCTCATAGCGCCCAGCGTTAATTTACAGGGTAAATAAGGTTTATTCAACATGAAAAAAGTGCCTGGCATAAAATGTTGTCCTTTGGTCAACGTTAGCTTGCTGCAGCAGCGTGAACTGCCAGCAGTCTGTGCATGGAAGTGAGTGCACGTGTCAGTGCGAGTGAAAATCGCAATTCTTACCTTGTCTATAGGTAGTGGCAAGGGAGGCTGGATGACACTGGGGGGAGGAAAAAACAAAACAAAACATTTTGTCACCATGGAAACAGCAGTGTGACAAGGCAGATGTGTATCCACGGCAACAGGAAGGTGGTTAAAAAGTCTCATCATAGTCATTTATGCATCTGCTCTTTAAGGAATAACCTCTAATCGTTAGAAGACGCTAGCTGAGGATCGTCAAGATGACTAAACTAGGATTCAGCACGCTGATGCTGTTTATGATTCAATAAAACAACATTTGCGAGGAAATCCTCTTTTAACAACAGTGTTTCTCTCAGTAGCTTTTAGTCTGGCTTCATATCCTGACGTGCACGTTTGTGAAGCTTTTCCCGTTTTTATTCCCCATTTTAAACCGTGCAAGTTTTAACTGCACTCGGCAGTGAGACAGGACACGCTGATCTTGTCTGGGATCTTTACTGTTCAGATGTAGCGCGGTGGCTTTGTGTAACAGGTCTCATAAGCAGGAATGTAAGCTCAGGAATGAACCTTGACTGGGAAAAAAACCCATAGCTGACCCCTGTTAATGTGTGACTATCAGAGAGCAGCTAGGGCAGGACTGAAGCAGCTTTTCCAGCCGCCACCAGGATCAAAAAACTACCACCTCAGCCTACAATCTGGAACCATTCTTTCAGTCTCACGCTGATTTAATGGACAAATGTAACTCCACGAGTTCAGTCACTGGAAAGACACAAATCTGGGGTCACAAAATACAGTGAATGTTTGAGGTTTTTCCAGAATAACAACACGCGCAGACACATTAATGACACAAAAGCTTGAGCTATGGGGACCAGTGCTCCCCACTACATTACTACCTGACAGCCTACTTTACTACTAACACGTCTTCTCCCTGTCTTACAAGGTTTTACATTTATTTAAACCATTTTTATTCTCACACTCACATCAAAGAAATACTAAATTCTATCCTCATTTTGCTCTTGGCGTAGTCAGTGCACCTACAAAGGTTCTTTGTTAGGAAAAAATACAGTTTATTATCATTACTAGCAGATGAGAACATAAAAGGGTCTTTCCTTATTTTTGTTTCACTCTGTGTAAATATGTTTAGCACTAGGGGTGCATATTTTCTGATCATATTAAGGCCTCTGCTCCAGCCTAGACGTTTCCACTTCATAGAAGTACTTTATTTTATCCCCGACTGGGAAATTAACTAACATGCATCATAAACCTGAATTAATTGTCACCAGTCACTGGGGTAATAATATGAATAGAAATGCAAAAACAGACTTGAAAAAGTGCTTGAAGTGGTCAAAGATGACCATAAAAGCGAGAAAAGCCCATCAATTATTTCCTCATTTCTCACAAGCCATTAGAACATTTTCAGATTTTACATCACTTTGCGTGATATCAGCCCCGACATCTTTATTTTTTTCATCCTGCTGTGCAGGGTTACCGAACTGTTTCTGCTGCCTTCATCCAGTCGCAGCAATCTGTCACTCTTCATTTTTAAAGTCGCCACAGCCGAGAAGCTGCACAACCTTCTGCCACTCAGACAGGCTTCTCACAGGCTGGAACCAGTCATCCTGTATTCCAGCTCTCAGATTATGACTGGAACTGCAAACCCTCCTTCAAACCCTCCACCACACCCGGACAGAAACTGGTCCACCCAAAGGACCTGACACCAAGACACAAACAAAGCAATGTTGTCTCTGCTGGTCAGTGCCAGGAGGAATGCAAGGAACGGTACACTGGGGAAACCAAACAGCCCCTCCATAAAGGAATGGCCCAACACAGACGTGCCACTTCTTCAGGACAGGACTCAGCAGGACACCTACACCTAAAAGACAGCGGACACTCCTTTGAGGACAGTCAAGTAGGTGTGCTGGCCAGAGAAGATCGCTGGTTTGAGAGGGGTGTCAAGGAAGCCATCCACGTCAAGTTGGAACAACCATCTTTAAACAGAGGTGGAGGACTACGGCACTTTCTGTCACCCACGTACAAGCAGTCCTCCACTCTTTTCGTTCACACCGTTTGACCAGACCTGGTGACTCATTAACATGTGACCCAACAGACAAAGGGGAAGCACCCCAACTGAAACCAGGTGAACGACCCTGCCAACGACGGACCACCTGACTCTAAATAGCCCCAAAACAATATGCTAAGTAACGATCAGGGGCTGGTATGACAGATGTATCAGGAAATATCTCCACTGGAGACCTACATTTAAAAAAACAAAAAGCATTTAAACAATTCTGTTAACACCATCGTTCTGGGGTATTTAGATAAAAGAAAATTATTTATTTTTTTTTTTTATGTGCAATGTCACAACCTGAAGTGGAAGGGTCTGAACATTTTCAACTAAACAAAGAATATCTATGCACTCACTTGTTTGATATCATATATGTGAGTTACTGACATTCATTTGTAAAAAAATAAATCTGTTTGATGCACACTGAAGGGTTTTGTGAATTACTTTAAGTCACAACCCTCTTACTGGCCTCCTCCACATGATCAAAGGATCAATGGCGCATTCCAAGAACCCTAACCCTAACCCTAACGAGCCTGGAGGCTTCTGACATCAACAAGTGATGTTGTCATGACAACTGTACGCTACACACTGTTACGTTGTACTTTGAGTGATTTTATCTCTGAGACTGTATTTCTTTTTAAGTCCTAACTCATTAGAGTGTGCACATTATAGTTACAGTCTTAGCACAGTGAAGTTTTAGTATTTTAGTATTTACCATTTCAGTTTTCGTGTTTAGTATTTCAGTTTTAATATTTTCGAATGTAGTGTTTTAGTACTTTGTATTTTAGTTTTAGTACTTCCCTAAGACTTGCATGCCCTTTTGTGTTGGCACTTTTGAGCTGCTGGAAATGTGAATTTCTCTTAGAGATTAATAAAGTATCTATCTCTCTCTCTCTGGAAGCAAACGTGGTAATTATAAAGCTGATTGCGTTTTCAGCCTTGGTGTGCAGTCTTTAACCACAGCATGGGCAAAAATTAACTGCGGAGTTTGACAGTCAAACAACAGCCAACAATAAGTTTACAGGGGACTTTGGCACAAATTGTAAAAGGTTATTTTACACTTTTCTCACCAGATTTGATCACTCAAAAGCCCTTAAAATTACAAGTCAGCATTCATCAAGAAGGGTAACTTGAAAAATGCTTATTGCCTTTAAGAACGTTATCTGTTGAACATGGTTGGCGAGGGAGAAATAAATGGAGAGCTGAGCTGTAACTCCTCGTACGGCAATGAGACAAACCCAGCACAGTCATGCACATACCGACAAACAAGAAGCTATTTGTGCAGGCTCATCAAACAAACAAACCTTGGTTTAGATTGCCAACAACAGTCATTTTACCTTTCAGCGCTTCTTCCTGAGTCTTCTGTCTGTAATCTGCGCTAGGTCAAGGTTCACCAGTCAGCTTCTCGTTTCCTTACTCAGCCTTTGATTCTCAGTTTCAAGCCTTGGTTTCCCATCAGGCAGCCGATTCCACACTTTTGCCGCGCAAGTAGAGTCAAACTGGCGACATACTTTGGTTCTCCTGTGCTCTTTGCTCCTCCTCTTCACTGAATTAAACAGATGACCCTCGTCTTTGAACTTGTGCAAGTTCCTGTAGCTCCGCCTCGACTATGAGGAAACAGTCTGCAGCAGCCACCCTTTATGCTACGGCAGACGCTCAAGGTGTGCGGGGCTGAAACCTGCCCCTGCACAGGGTATGGGTGTGGCGCGGCTCTGATTTATAAGGTGACACCAAAAAAGGCAGAGAGACAAAAACGTCCGTTCAAACAATTTAGGGGTTCTGGGAAACAGTTATGAATAATGAGCGTATGAAAAGCTATTTATTTAATAATGTTAGCTGGTGCGATTCTGTCTGACGTCCTCTCAGCTCAAAAGCTTCTTTCAGAATAAATCCCGTTTCTGCTCATGACTCACTGAACTCTGTCTCCACCCACATAGCAACGACTTTTTTTTTTTTTCAGAAAAGTGAAATAATAATTCAGCCGTGCACTGAAATTATTTTCATTAAAATTCACAATAACCCAAAAAAGAAGAGTAGAGTTGGACTTGACCCTGGACAGGTCACCTGTCACGTACCAATAATCTCAATTTCAACAAACACTGGCGCAGCAGAGTTATTGCTATTAGCGGAGATGCCGGGACAGTTCTGTGCCCTTGCCCTTGAGCAAGGCACTGAAACCCAACATGCTCAGAGAGTTCATCTAGGGCAGCATGGTTGTTCTGACACCTCCCTCAGTGATTCTTCATGTATATACTCTATATTGTGTGTGTGTGTGTGTACTAACAGAGAGTGAAAACACTAATTTCTCCCCCCTCCTCTGACAAAGAATTCTTCTTAAATCTCACTTCAATCAACTTAATGTGCATATTTCTGACTGTGGGAGGAAGACGGACTAAAATCCACATGCAAACACTTAGTAACACTTCTCCCCCCTTCCTCGGTGTCCTCTCACAGATGGGACTCCCGATACAGTAGGAAGTTCCTTGCTGAGACAACTCTTGGTCTGCTGCCCATTTAACTGTACACACACACACACACACACACAAGTGAACGCCACATCCCTCAGCCGCCAACCCTCGCCATGACGTAATACGCGCCACATGACCACCGGTCCAAAAAGTATTCAAATACTGGACCAAACGGTGACAATTCCAGGAGCCAGAGAACTAATCGTGAACAGAGCAACTGGTTCAATCCAGAATGATGAACGGATGTAATAAACCAAGCTCGTATTTCATTAAAGCTGCCTGTCAGAGAAAAACCCTGTGTGATAATGTGTTAATGAATGAAAAGCAACAATGAAAGCACTTACTCGCATCGTCTGCGTGCTTCATTTCCGTCAGGTAAGAAGAGTTTGACTGCAGACACGATGCAGCCGTGAGTAACTGGAAACAACAAACAACCATTTTAAATCAATTTAAACTGTTTCCTATACCATATTATCTAACTAGACGCTGCCCAGTTAACCTAAAAAGAATCCATGAACATGCTCGTGAAAATAAAGAAATGTCTACTTAATCAGAAAAATCTGATTTACAAGATTCCTTTTGGGATTATTTATGAATTTATTCAGGTAACATTGGGGCATTTCAGGATGTGAAAAGTCTTTTAAACTATTAGCAAAGATCTTGGTATGCAAATTATTCTACAGTAGATATTTCAAAGCTGGATTCATCAGAAGGACACATCTGAAGGTTATACGCCTCGACTGCAGCCGAACGAGCGCGCTCTGCAGGCTCCACAGTGAGCGGCCTGGGCACTGCCTGGTCCTGCGCCTCATACTCAGGTGCGACTTATATTCATGAATCTATGACATGACCAAGGAGTAAATATTACCTACAGCCGCGAGAGGGCGCTCTAGGCTTGTGACAACTACCGGTATGTGCTACTCCTGTACCACTGAAAATTCATTTAAACATTAACTTAGAGACAACTGAGAAAGACTGAACAGAAATGCACCTAAAAAGAAAATCCTCTTCACCGAGGATGAAGAATTCACTGGATTCAGCGATGTGGAATGAGACGGAGATGTTGCTGACCTTGCTAACCAGTAGCTAGCTTGTTGGAGTCGCAAGCTTGTCATGTTAATTATGCCTTTTAAGCCTCCCAGGTATGTTCTTTATGCTACAGTGTACCTGAATAACTGTTAATGTGTGACATTATCATACCTGACACCTATTTATAGTCCGAAAAACACATTATATATCATAACTGTGGCAATATATTTTAAATCTTTCAAACTTTTTTTTCCTTTAAAAAGATGCATTTAATATAAACACATTTTTAATATGAGAGAATGGAATCTAAATCTATGCTACATTTTTAGGATGTTAAAAATATTAGTGGAGCTGAAAGAAATTGACCTCATTAAGCTCCCTATGCAGCATGTTGTCTATGACCTGAAAGGAGCCCTTAGGAGAGTTAGTCAACTGTAATTATTTAAGAACCGTGCATGTCCATTAAAATGCAAAACATATTGTAATTTTAATGCACAATGTTGTAAACAGCTCTTTTTTTCCGTGTCTAACTTCATTTTACTGGCATGATTGATTATGCATCACTCTAAACATCACGAAGCAACATTTATTTATATAACATGAGCATTTCATCTGACATGTGACATGTATGGAAAGGACCTTCTTCTGTGCATTTACCTTTACGTGTGTTTTCAGTAACGTCTACGCCAAACTGAATGATGTCTCCAGAAAGGACTTCACAGGGAGGACTCTCCTCAGAGCCACGGCTCAGCCTCTGGCTGTTGATGAAGGTCCCATTGCTGCTTTTAGTGTCCTGCAGGTAGAACTTCACACAGAAACACACAGCAGGTTAGAACTCATGAGCAAGTGGACACTAGTGTGATAAAATAAAAGCAAGTGTAATACTAACTGCAGTGATTTTAACAAGGCTCTTTGCAGTTCATGAAGAAGAGAAGGCAAAATTTACTGACTGTAAATCAAACCAAGGGTGGTGATGTCACCGCTGCACCCACAATTAATTATTAATGCACAACTAAAACACACACGTGCTGTATGATGACCCCAACACAGATAAATGTACCGAAAAAAAAGCTTCTTTTGTCCCAACTTTACATTTCAAAATAACATATCACACTGCATTTCAGGGAAGAGATAAAATCACTTACAAATTAGTTTAAAAAGTTTACATTTTGATCATTCTAGTGTTTATGGTGAATATTGAAAATATATTTACAACATTAGTTTTGCTTCATCACTAGTGGGATGACCTAAAAAGGAATTTCAGTGGGCTTCCATGGATGTGTAAACAGACTGTCTTTGAATTACAGGGCTGCATTCATTCTTACAGACGGTAGAACAACCAAACAGGATTCAGGAATAACCGTTCACACTCATACACCGAAGATGTGGCGACGGGAGCTATTTTCAGCGCCTTGCTCAAGGACATTTCAGCACATAAGCAGAGATCTGTTATCGACCAACAATCTATGTATCACCAGAACGACCACGCTACATCCTGAGGTGGGGGGGGGTATTTGGATGTGGGGAATGTGGATATCAAGTCAACACCACAAACTCATTGTTGTGCTCCAAAACCACGGGAAGGCGGGAGTCATCAGGGAATATCCGTGCCATGACAGGATGAACACGGTGTGCATGTCATAACATCCACATGGGTGGCAGGGCCCAAGGTTTCCCAGTGCACCGTTGCCCAAAGCGTCACACTGCCTCCACCAGTTTGCCTTTTAACCCTGCTGCATCCCCAGGCACCCCCCAAGCATCTGTCCTTTAAAAGCCAGCGGAATTCATGGGACTAGGATGCTTTCTTCTATTGCTCTATGCCAAATTTAGATCTTGATGAAGGGGCCGGCCAGGTGGTGCAGGAAACTAACCCCCCAAACAAGGATCGGAGGTTGGTTAAAAATCCTGCTTGATGGACTACTGACTGAGAACAGTTTGAAGAACCTGTAAATTGGTCCAGAAGGCTTCTTCATTTCCAAACTCGCTGGGGGAAGAGCTTGAAAATATAGCCCTTGTGGCCTATTAGCATGCTAATGATCCAGGTGGTGATGGAAAAACCATCTTTAAACAGAGGTGGTGGACTAAGGAACTTTCTATCACACTTTTTGTCAACAATCCAAACGTTCACACCGTTTGACGAGACCTGGTGACTCATTATCATGTGACCCAACAGACAAAGGGGAAGCACCCAAACTGAAACTAGGTGAACGACCCTGCCAACGACTCTCAGGTGACCACCCGGGTCATTAACATGCCAATGGTCCACAAGGGCTACATTTTCAAGCTCGGCCCCCAGCAAGTGTAAAACTGAAGAAGCTCTCTAGAGAGAGGGAGAAACGTCTTCAAGGAAACCTAAACAAGTCCAGCTGCACACAGAGATCTGACTTTGGATATTGTGAAGGCTCTGCGGGCTGGATTAAATAGTTAATCGGGCCACCAGGCCTTAGTTTGCCCACCTCTGCTCTATGGTCAGGTTTTGATGCTCATGTGTCAATTGTTGCACACAATTGTTGCCAGTGGCAGTGGACTGAGCACAACACGTCCATCTTGCCTGGTCTGAGGCTATGCAGACCACAGTTGCCTCCTCCAGGCTAATTTTAACCTCCATCCCTCAGGTGGACCAACTAAGCCTACCCATACTGTAAAAAAAATTGAACATCTAGTATTTTAACATGTATATAACTCTTCCTTAATTTTCTTTAAGCCTTTTACAGGCGCTAATGAACACTGGCTTCAAAAAAAATATGTTTTCCCTGATTTCAGAGGTAACAAGACAACAGTCAATACTAATTTCCTACTCCAACAGCAACAGCAGGAGCAAATCACACATATGGGAATTCTGATGAAATGTAGCAGCAGCACATCTTCATCAGCTGACACCCTAAAGGACAAACAAGTACACAGGGAGAGAATTTAGGTACCTTAAAAAGCACGATAAAAGAAATTCTTTGTGGGCAAGTCTGGTCGTAATCCAGGCGGGGAACTCATGTGCGAGCGTTTTCCAGACTGCCTTAATGAGTTGGTCATACTGGAAGAAGCAGGTCATGACTTGTCTGATCAACGCTGCTGCCGAGAGGAAGAACCTAACCCTAACCCAAACATCGCTGGTACCTGGCGGACTGTTGGAGTATATGATGCTCCCAGGTTGGGGTATTAATAACCTATAATAATACCAACAAACCCTACTGCATCATCAGTAAAGGGAATTTTTCTTCTGCAACAGCAGTAAAAGAGTATTGTGATGTATTCTAATCTCCATCGTCTTTCTACAACCAAAGTGTAATTTCAACACGAGGAAATCATAAAATAAACAGGTGCCTCTTTAAATCAACGCTGTTGATGGGACCCTTTAGCCATCTGCGCTGTAATCACAGCCTGGGTTTTCCCCCCCTTCTGTCTCCTCACTTTTAAAACTCTCCAAATACTACAACAGCCGGCACTGACACGTTACAGATCCCGGTGTGGTATTCGTGAGATGTATAGGAGAGCGACAGATAGGCAGAGGAAGAGGAGACTAATTTAGCTCCAGCGCTGTCCCACACATATCTGCCCGGCTGAGGCAGCAACACATAACTCAGCTGCAAATAAGCTAACATTCCTACATCCTACTTTCCAAAAATCACGTCTTACTCCGTTATGAGTGGCGCACTCACAATTCATCTGTTCTACAATCATTTAGCCAAATAGTTAATTGAGCTATAAATAATCAGATTAACTGAATCCTAATTTTGTGCTCCTGGTGAATAATCCTGGTTTAACATGGATTTATATGTCAGATTTATATTTTGCTGTAACCTCCCTGAATGACACGGCTGCGAAGGATCGGTGGTGTCAGCAGAGGATCTAGAAAATCACCATTACCACCAGAACCTCTTTAGATGATCAAGTTAGCTATGCTGCTAAACAAAGATTATACTTAATGGAAATTTGGCTACAAGATGCTCAATTAAGGATGTTACCAAAGTAAACGAGCAAGCCTTTTCAATGACCATAATTTCAATGTGGCTTAAAATAATTGCCCCCATGGCGTTCCTCTGTCCTCATTGTCAACTGCCATATTTTGCAATATTCTAATATTTCCTACGTTGCAACACTAAAGTTTCAAGACGCAAGAGAAATTTCAGTATAACAATAGAGTTGCCGTCACTAGTTCATGAGAAGGACAAACTGTAGGAATTTTCTGTTAGATAACAGCGATAACAGCACGTAGGTCCAGGTGTGTGTGTGTGTGTTTGTGTGTGTGAAACCACTATCAAGTGGTCATAAATTAACGATTCCTACCGAGTCTACAGATTTCTGCGTTTGGCTCCAGGCAAAAAGGGCTTTCCAGTATAACACCCAGGGCGTCCCACCAACAGGCCCACTGTTTCCTCTCTTGGAAGAGGAATTCTGCCATTCTTCCCAGAATTCCTGGCAGCGCCCCATTGAGCACAAGTGAAGCACAGGTGAGGTCTTTAACAGGTGAGGCCACCATCGCGTCAGTTATCAATCACACAATCAGATAATTTCAAAACTGAGCTTGAAACCTCAGCGATCACAACGGTAACAACAACATAGCTGATCAATTTAGCTCTGCTGTGACCACCAACAGTCTAGCAACCAACCAACAGCCAACACGGGATGGATCTGTGTTCCTCAGGGACAAACCTGATATGCCACAGTATCTGAGTGTGACGGCCCGTGTGGATTAACACGGAAAAGGCTTGGGAAGGTTTTACGACTTCACAGTTTTAGGCATTCATTTGTCATAAAATGTGATCTGATCTTCATTTACGTCTACATTATGGTCAAATATTTACAAAAATGATGCTCTTTCACATCTACAATGAGAACAACCATAAAAACCTCCCAGTGCTAGTTGAAAAAGGAAGGGAAACCTTGGAATTAAGAACTAATAATTGAGCCCCGTTGACAGAAATAACCTCAAGCAGACTCTTCCTGTAGCTGTGGATCAGACCTGAACATCCCTCAGAGGAGAATTTTAACCTGACCCAAGCGTTTTAGCTTCACCTTTTCTTGTAGAGTTCTTTTGATTTATCCACAACTTTGCTTTTGGAGCCCAAGTAGCACAGCTGTTAGCACAGCAGTCATAAGCAAACCTGAAACCTGACCGTAAAACAAGGGCTCATCGTTACACAGATTCCCCTGCAGAAGATGGTGCTTATTAACGTGTAATGCACGTGTCTGATCCTGGCGAGGGGGAAAGGATGACGCCACTGTTGTCATAAATAGCTACTGCTGTGTCCACACACACACGGGATTTTAAGGTCTGCGCGTGGCACGCGGTTAGGTAATCCCCTAGCTGTCTCAGCCTGCTTAACCTGTTCTGCAGAGAACCTCCTGCCTCTGACGGGCCAAAGAGCTACGAGTTCCTCCATCTCCACCAGAAATAAAAGCAGTCTCCGCAACGCGAAACGCACACACACACCACTTTCACTGATGCCGTGGTTAAAAACAAATGCCTGCACTATTAAGGCAGATATTGTGCACAAACTTGGCTTTGCGGATGCCAGGAATTAAGAAATAAAAAATGATAATTGAGTTATATCGACAAACTGGGAAAACGTATTACCTGGAGCCATAAATTTGCATTTAAATCGGATCCGACTTCAAAATCTGCACGGAAATAATGTTGAAAACGATTTTATTACCAAGCGGAAATGTAATTTACATCTCAGGGATAGTTTGTATATTTTCCATTGTACAGTAGCTACTAGTGGTGTGTGAATCAGAATGTTGACACCCCCAGACAAGAACCACCTACTGAGATCGGTGAGCTAACTCAGCGTGGTAGATAATGAGCAGATCAGGGTCCACGCTGCCGACTCACAACCGCCGTAATGCAGCCGAGACGGATGAATGTGACAGAGTCGACAGCGTGTCCGAGCTCCAACTATGCTGCTAGAGTCACCGCTGGAGTATTTTAATCCTACGTGTAGAGAAAATGGCCTGTCTCGGTTAGAATGGGAGCTTTGGCTATGGTCAGCCTTGTTAGGACCATTTCAATTTGGCAAGCCCTGGGAAAAAAAAAAAAAAAAACCTGCGTGAAGAAGGAGCCATGCGTGACAAGGGCAATAAAGGCAATATATTGTATATTTCTTATTATCACATACATTTTATTCCCTAATCTTAAAATAAAATGGGCCTAAAACAGCAGACAGAAGCAACACCAAAATATCAGTGCAAGCTTTCAGGCTTTTGAAAATGATAGTAAATTTCAACAAAATCATAGGAGCCAAGTGCTTTTTTTTTTTGGTTTTTTTTGGGGGGGGGGATTAAATCATTCTGGTTTGCAGTTAATTTAAATAAGATTAAATTCCCACAAGCAGATGGCTTCAGATAACTAGTGGAATATCCATCCACGGCTGATCGTGACACGTTTTGTTCCTTTTCTGCTCTGAGCACGTGGTGGGGGAAAGATCTGTGTTCCTCTACTAGCAATCCCTAAAGTTTTAAGAATATTTCCTGTTCTCCACTGGGATTATGTATTAGCCTCCAGGTTCACTGATTACAGTCAGAAAAGGCAGCACTCGCGATGTGTGCTTGAGGTGAGCAGGCTTGACCAGCACAATCTGTTCAGACACCATTTTAAAAACCAGACTATTGTCATCAAAAAGACTTTTGTAACCATTATATTCCACTTTTAATGTGGAATACAAGGGTGGTGAAAGAGGTGCGCCAATGTTCTCGTCTTACCTTGCCAGTTTTGTGGTCGAACCAGACGAGTGCATGATTCCTGGACAGCACCTTGCAGTCGAACGTGGCGTTGTTCTGGGCCGGACGACACCGAGCCACTGACCTGCCGATCTTGACCGGCTCATCCAGGTACACGTGTCGATCCTGGAACGGGTGCGAGTTGGGTCGGCAGGCGAACACGGCCAGCGCAGAAGGCATTGATTTTGGCTTGAGTGTGTTACTCCAACCAGATACGAGGGGGATGTTTTCTTGATCCAGAGTGACAGACTGGTGTTGCAATGCCCCAAAGAATAATTTACAATATCTGTGACCCGTGCAGACGGAGCCGGAAGTCCTCTAAGCCTCTAGGCACTAACTATGAAGCATTTTTCACTGTACACAGCCCAGACTACACAACTTTGGTAAGAAAAAAAAAGGAAATCATCTGTTTAAAACTGACTAACAGGTATAAAAAAGACAAGACATTCCGTTCTCTGACTGTTCGCCAAAGCTACATAGCGACACTTGCATCTGACAGCAGCTATGTACAAACCACGCTGTTGTGTGTCAAGACACGCATGACTGAGTGTAGCTCCGACAGCCTGGCAAACAGCCTTCCACGTCCATCAAAGTGTTCCTGTGCTGAAGCAGGCCAAGGTAGTCGCTCAGCCAGCACCGGCCTGGTCTTTAGTCCCCGCGGATGCAACCGACTGCATGAAATTTCAGTCCGTGACACGATACGGTGTAGATCGTCAACGGTTCAGTGGAATCTTCAGCGCTTTCTAGTGAAATCTTGCCATGCAGCAAGCTAATTACAGGCACACACACACCCAACGCGAAACATGCCGCGGTCCACAAACGTTGTAGTCGTCCAGGAATATGCTATAGTTTATGATTTATGCTTCATTTAAAACATGCCACAACCTGAATGACAATGTCGACCTGATACAGAGGACTAGCTACATAACATTACCGCTCCTCCAGAGAACACCTAGAAGACCGCTACGATACCTAGCAGGACAGACTACCACAAATACCCCTGAGATTAAGACAGTTAAGGTTCGACAACTAAAACTGGTTCAGTGTAGAGGCTTCGAAACAATAAGACGGAATGACCAGGAGATTAACAGGTCTTATTGTGCAACTAAGATGCTAATTGGCTAGCTCGCTAATGACCAAGCAAAGCGCTAACTCTCGGTCAACGATTTCTGGCGTAGTACCAACAAGCTAAGCTAGTCTAAGCTAATGAGTGCAGACAAACTTATCATCAAGGCTCGAAAATGTTTTCTACCCACCATTCTCAAACAGTCGGTTTACCATTCGGAGGCGAAATGCCATCCTTGTCCTCCAGGTCAAGTAAAGTAACAAAATAACCAGCTTTTTGACTAAAACGAGGCTATGCAAGGGAAGATTAGCACGGAGGTAGTGAGCTAACCGGCTAACTGACAGTGAGACCAGCAACAGACGCGGAAAAATCAGGAGAGTTTCTTGACTGCGGGTCCACACGCACAGCACCAGCCCAGTTATCTTCCAGGAACAAACTCGGCAAACCCACAAGTTCCACTGTCGTCGTTTATCTCAGGCTAGGTTAGGTTTTCCGCCACGGCTATAAGTTACAGCCGCCGCCTTGCAACAGTTTTCTGGAAGGAATCTAGAAGAAGTTGTCCTCCTCCGCAAGACCCAGCCGCCATACTGTAACTGGAGCAGCAGGGTGCGTTCACTGGTCCGGTCACATCAACTCCACACTGCATCAAATCACTTCACTTTTTCTTTAAAAAAAAAAAAAAAAACTATTTTTGTCACAGAAAAAAACTGAAAGTTTTGGAAATAAACGACAAGAAAATATTTTAAGAGTGATGTATCTGTTTTTGCTGTAATATGCTGTGCTTAAACCAACAAATCTAAACCTTAAAAATATACTAATGGAAAAAAAATGTTAATTCGATTTATGAAACCACTTAGCTGTATTTTCGCTATTAAAAATAATGATCTGATAAATACAGATTTGATTTTGAGATTGCCTGGACTTGAAATATGAGTCATTTATATCTGATCAGACTCCAAAATCTAGGTAACATATTTATCTCTTTATGTTGTTACATTTTGAAATGTAACAAAGGCTCCTTGCAGACATAGTTTTGGACTGTAACCTAGAATTTTCCTTCTAGACTTCATTCACAACCATTTTGCATGCAAAACATCTGAAATGTCTGTGTAGATTCACACTCGTCCAGGTCATAGTTATCCAAAGTTAGATCTCTCTGTGTCAACTGGACTGAAAGGTTTCCTTGAAAAATGACACAGAGAGATCTAACTTTGGAAAACATCTGAAAGTTGTAGATTTCAAAGGGTATTTTTATTCAATTAACACACTTGAACAGTGTTATTTTAGTAACAAATGAAATGCCTCATTGAAAGAGTTTCCCAGTGAATCCTTCCTTGCTATTCTGCCATTTGCTATTATTACGGTCTGATCCTTTGTACTTTATTACACAAATTTTCTTACTGCACATGCATGTAATTATACTGGATGTGTCAGGATGAATTTAAAATCAGCCTGCTCATCAGCAATTTGTAAAAGCACCAGAGTGGGACAAATTATGAAACATTTGCCGTGGTCCAGACTCAGGTCCCTGCAGTCCCCCGCAGAGTAAGCAGGAGACCAGCTGTCACAAAGATAACACTTTGACTGTGTTTCAGGGTTTAACAGCATCTGACTGTGTTTAGCCTCTTAGCCCAGTTTGACATCACAGTGTTCACAACACAACCACACAAAGTGCAGTCAAAACTACAGTATACTCAGCTCATGGAAGACAGGCAGTTCAGCTCATTGTACGCAACATCATTTGGCCATGACACTGTAGGTGATCCATTTGTTTTTTTAGAAACTTACAGAAATATTTTTTGCAGGTGATTCTGATTGCTTTGATGAATTTGTATCCTTCAACAATGGAAGTTAAGATTGCCTCACTATCAGCTTCCTGAAAAGGAATTGAGCCTCCATATGCTCACTTTGTGATGGTGCTATTAAAAGATTTAGATAAAGCTGATTTACTGCCCTGATTTACTCAAGTATGAGGACTGCTAGTCCTCATACTTGAGTTTTAAGAAATTTGTAAAGGTATAGGTTCCACAAAGTGTAGTGACAAAGTAGATTCCACATTGACATTATTGACTAAATATGATAAAAATCATAGATTTGTTGTCCTCTGGTGTCATGTCTGACTGGCATTTAAGGCACATATTGTCAAATGAAAAGTAAATGTTACACTTTCAGTCTCGCTTCAGCCCAACACATTATTACAATTTTAGCTGCGAAAGGTATCGAACAACCCTCAGTATTTTCAGACCATCTGATGAATGAAAACATCAAAATGACCCCTTGTCACCATAAAAGTAATCAAATATTGTTGGGCTGGTCAAAAGGTTCGAAATCGACTTTACATTTCATTATTTCAACTCTATTACCGCTTTACTTCGTGTTTATTATTTAACTTTTATTCTGTTTTATTTTCTTTTATTTCTGTCTCAAATATTGAAAATCGTCTGCATTGAGTACGTCTCTTCTTTACGCGATGACGTCAATTCTTACGTACGCACGTAAGCTCGCACGTTCTTTCCAGTGTTCTTTGCTAGCCTCGGCTACTTTTCTGTACATCTGCTTTACTTGTCTTATTTTGACCGGAGGGATTAAAAGCTGATTTTCCGAACGTGTTTTAAAAACCCATCCAACATTCTAGTGCGCCTGTGTGTCTCTGTTGGGTCGCTATGGCTCTGCAAGGCCCAGAGGAGCTCGGGGAGCAGCTTGAAGAGCCAGAGGATCTGGACGACCAGGACGCTAGTAGCATCTCCCCGGCTGAGGAGATAACGCTTCCATCTGGGCTCGGAGGCGACGATGAAGCGGAGCAGGCTCTCCTATTGCCATGGGATCGGTTTTCCGCCTGGCTGCACTGCATTTGTGTGGTCGGTTTCGACCTGGAGCTGGGACAAGCGGTGGAGGTGAGAGGACGGACTTGGCTTTGTAAAACTCCTTCACATTTAGCAGAAAATGCCCAGGTCAGCAGCAGTAGTGGAAGGATCAGACTATTTCGCTTCCCAAAACAGGCAGAACAAACTCAGAACAGTCAACAGACACACAGGACCAGTGACGACTGCCTCGGGTCTTCTTGTAATTCTTAGTTTTCTTTTCTATTTTCCTTTGTGGTGAGTTTAGGGGTCACGTTTAACTACATCATAGCTACGCACCTTGTTGTGGCTTTAATAAAATAGTGTTTAGGGTAACTTAACTTATGGTTAACTCCACGTCCGATAATGATTGTTAAATATGTGTCTTGGGAACTTTTCTGCGTGTTAACTCTGCGCACATCTTGCAGGTTATTTACCCACATCATTCCAAATTGTCGGAGAAAGAGGTGAGTTGGAATGATTGACCCAAAGAGTCTTTTCTCAACTGTCTAATTGACTTTGTAAGACATGCTAAACAATCCATAAATTCTCAGTGGATCATCTGCATTTTTCTGTCGTGTTGTTTTTCATTTTTGCTGAATTCAGGTCTGACAGAAGTAACTAAAATATTTTCTTTCAGAAAACCAGCATCTGCTATCTTTCCTTTCCAGACTCTAATTCAGGTGAGGATTCAAACCAGTCTGTTATAATTGTTTTGGTTGATGTCTGAGACTACCAACTAGTATACATGCTGTGAATGTATATCTAAAAGCGAAGGTAAAGTAGCTGCAATTGTTTTTTTCATCACTGAATCTCCTTTTTGGTGACTGTGACTTGATTGAGTTTAATTACTGTAAAACTGTCAGTGTGTTGAATTGGAAAGAACTTCTGCCGCGTCCAGACTGCACTTCCAAAAACCCCTATTGGAAATCCGTTCCATTATCTCAGCTAACATCAGCCCCGTACGCAGCGCTGATGATGTTGTGGGGAACTATTATTGCAGTATTATGAAAGGCAGCTCAGCAGTACGGCAAAATGAGCAGAGTTTGCGTTCTGTCCCAGCCTCCGTGTTTGCACTGTTTTCAATACTGTTTTTAACTCTTTCTTGTCTACACTACAGGTATAGCAGCTAAATAGCTCAGTGTATAAAATATGTGACAAACCCTCAACACACAGTTTTTCAGAGCCCACTTCCAATTACATTTTGTCTCACTCACAGGTTAGTAATGTGAATACTAACAGGACAAAATGGACTGTCATTGTTCATATAGCAAAAACTGTCTATGTGCAATATGGTTTCATAATGCACGTACAGCACGCTACTTGTATATATATGTTATTTGTGTATATAGGGTTTGCCATATTTCTTATTCTTCTTTTTATTTTTTTTCTAAAGTTTTTTCTAGTAGTTATTTATTAACATACGCTGCAGCTGGAAAACTGCTATTTCCACATTGTGGGATAAATAAGCATATTCTATGCTATGTCATTGTATGATTCAAACGTAGCCTCTGAAGAATAATAATTCACTTATTTTATCGTGATGTAAAACATATGTTGCCCATTTCTCAGTTACAGCTGCAGCTGCTAAGGTCCAATTTCAAATGTAAACGCAGGACAGATAGAATAAGGGTTACATGTTAGGCAATCAGATGTTTGCTGCTGCACGAGTTGACGTTGTGAAAACTACAAATATTGCATCACATTGTGCTGCTGTAAAAGGAAGGTACTTCCTGTCCTGTCAAAGGTCAGTGGGATGCTGTGCCTTCTTCCTTTTTGGTTGTTGTGGTGCTTAATTGGCTCAGATTTGATGCTGAGTAATCAGAGCAACACATGACCTCCAACAGCAGTTTGATGGTAAAATCACAGTTGGATCATCAGTTTGGCTCAAATATGTTATGAAACAAAACTCAGTACAAGTTCAGTGTATTTTCCGTTTGGATAGTTATTACATGAGCAGTTATTACACGTGTCTTACCATTATTTCAAATCATTCATATTATATGTGTATTTTTTCTTGTCCAGAAATAAACTCTGATGATAAATTTTCTGGGCAAACTTAAAGAAAAACTGTCAAAAATATCACTATAATTTGTGTATGAAAGTTAACATTATTAAGGACTTACTAACAAAGTGTGTGTGATAAATCTATCTATTGGCAAAGTAGAAACATTTCCATGGTAATCAGACTGTTCTCCTGTGTTCCCAGGTTGCCTTGGTGACACCCAGTTCTGCTTCCGCTTCCGTCAGGGTTCGAACAGGAAGCAGTCTCTGAGCTGTTTCCTAGAGAACACTGACCGGGATGCCCCACCGTGTCTAAAGGTTGACATTAATACACGCACACACACTTGTACATCTATCTTTGTAAGGACTTTCATAGATGTAATGCATTACCCAGCTCCTCACCCTAAGCATCACAACTGACTCCCTGACTCTGACCCCACCCTAAACCCACTTCTAACCCCAACTTTAAAACCACGTCTTAACCCTCAAACAGGCCCTAAAAGTTGTGAGGACCAGCCAAAACGTCCCCACTTTGCTACTAAAAGTGCGTTTCAGCTGATTGACTCTTGTGTGTTTCTCTGTGTGTTGCAGAGGGAACTGGGCCATTACTATGGATATGTGTATTTCCGTCAGGTGCGAGACAAGTCCTTGAAGAGAGGCTACTTTCAGAAGGTCAGTGAAAAGCTCAAGCTTAGCTTTAGCAGGACCAAACACAAAATCCAATCACTGCATTTCATGTTTCTTTGTCAGAAAATTGATTAACGACTGATCAGTGTATAGCAACAGCACTTTGTGCCGTGTGATTCGGGTCGTTTGCTGGTTAGATAACGTGTCAGTTCGTCATTGAATCGCACTGTTGTCTTCCAACCTTGAGTTGTAGGACGACAAAACGTTTAAACTGACTTTGGATTACAGCGTCTGCCTTGCATTCTGGGGGCAGCTGCTCAGAATGTTGGTCTGGACGTATTCGCTCTCTTTACTTATTTTCTCTGCATCGAGTCAAAGGAGAGCAGAAAGTGGGAAAAAGCATGCAGATGGACTCAGTGGCCCAAGAGTGTGTGTCGCTGTTCTCAGCTCTTCCATTCAGATGATTTTGAGTGTTTCGATCAACCACAGCTGAGAACCAAATTGCAGTAATATAATAATACTAAGATTTTACTGTTCTACATTATTTCTAACGGCTCCTGTGAAAAATTGCCTCTCTTTCCAACTGATCAACTCGCTCTCAGTAGCCACGGGAAGGCAGTTTCCACGTAAACACCATCCTCTGCCTCCCACTCTAGCCTCTGTACCTCCCAGGTTGTCGTCAGGAGGATTCTCCTTATGTTCCTCACTGTCAACCTCACTGTGGTGGTGTTGACGCTCACATTGGAAAGGCATGGCAGCCACAGTTGTATTTGCGCTCTGGTATTAGCGATTAGCAACTGCTTGTGCAGGTCCACCACGAGTTTGTAATAAAACTCAAAGTGTATTTCAAGTATGGACTCTTCACTCATTCCTGCGTCTACCGCACACTTTTTGTACGGAAATAAAAAGGATTTACGACGAGAAAATGCGCTGCTGCGCAGCGATACACGTGGAGCGAGCGGCAAATCTAGGTTCTCTGGCCAGGAGTCGTCAGAGTGGAAGTAAACATTGCGGACTCTGTCCATCCCAAACCTTCCCTAAATGTAATTAAATCTGAGAAATGCACATAATTTAACGATTGTTTCCCAAAAGAAATCCAACAAGGTTTAAATGTCATCATAGTCATTATTCCTTTTGAAGAAAATCTGCAGGCACTACTCTTGTGGTTTTGAGGCTTTGCCTCTTAAATACTTGTTTTTAACAACCCACCTTGCCCAAGCAAATTGAAAATTGAGCAGACATAAACACTGCTCTTGCTAATAATTTTTACCTGGAAACGTTGTAACTTAACTAAGTACCAATTCACCGAAGCAGCTGTTGAAAAAGTGGAAGAATAAAGCGACTAGCATTTATGTAAATATGTCATAGTACTAAAAAATAAATAAAAATAAAACTAATAATTTTAAAAAACAGTAAATAATTAAATACAAATAAAAAAGGAAGTTAATTTCCCATGTCTGGGATAAAATAAAGTACTTCTTATCTTACCACATACTAAACCACAGAATATTGCTGAACTTCACCAGTTGACTGTTGTAATGTGATTTGTTGCTTTTTTCCCCCTGTTTCACATCCTTACATAGTTGATATTTGTAGCTGTGGAAGTGTTGGCCACACATTGTCGACCACGTCGTTCCTTCCAACAGTATTGAAGCTGAGGAATTTCAAAAGACAGATGTGTCGGTGGTGACATCATCTGCTCTCCATGTGTAAAACAAGTCCCGCTCACAACTGAAAGTGCACCCAAGCTGTGCGTTTTATGGAATACTTCTATGATAGCTCCACATACTGTAACAGGTCATTAAAGTCGGCAACAAATCCAGGCAGGAGTGCATTCCTGCTCCTACTCCCTCTGGAATGCTGGTTTTGTTGTTCTGCTGACCTTTGTCTACGTTACGTGCACAGAGATAAAGATATCAGCCTTAGGACAAGATCAGAAGGAGGATTACTTTGACTCTCAGCACTAAAAGATGCTTAAAGAAAAAAAAAAAATCATGTTTGCAGATAACCCTATCACGTGTCATTCCCAGGGGGGAATTGCAGCAGATGCTGGATCAGTTCTGAAAAGCATGTTTGGACTTGAGCTCAGCCTGAAAAAGACACAAGCCCTTCAGTTTCCTCCAGAGCCACGCGTTGATAATATACCCACGTGCAGAAAAGCAGGTGTGTGTTCACCTTGACCCAGTGATGGGTGAGATGGCCTAGACAGAAGAATCCCCTAGAGAAGGTCACTGAGGGCTAGTGTTCCAGAGGAAACCCAGCAAACGGCCACTCAAGGCTTCTGAAGATTCCCAGGAGCAATCGGGAAAGATGAGCAGGGAGTCCAGCAGGCAGCACAGGACAGAATATCCACATCCGTGTGTGGAGAGATCGCCTCTCCTAGATGGAGGAGGAGAGCCCAGCATAGCCTCGATGCTGATGGATGATAGGACCATATTACTGCAGCCGGAAAGCTGATACGTCCACCTGTTCTTACATTAGGACTAAATAACAGTTAAAGTCATCCTCAGCATCATTTGTGTGTGTGTTTTTGTTTTTCTGACAGAGAAAACCATCTGTTAAGATACATTTCAAAAGCAGCTCACACAAGCTAACTGAGTCGTTAAGTTGTCATTTATGATGTGGACTTGGCAGATAAATATGAATCTAAATCCTTTGTGTGGCCAACAGTCTCTGGTCCTGATCAGCAAGCTGCCCTATGTGACCTTCTTCCACTCCCTGTTGAAGATCATGGCTCCAGAATACTTTGAGAAACAGGAGCCTTGTCTCGAGGCTGGTAAGTTGATTTATTTATTTTAACCTACACGTTAGTACATTTTGGTAGCTTCTAAAAGAAAAAAGAAAAAGAAAAGTCCACTAAATAACCGATGAGTGGAAAGTTTCTGCCTCCACCGTTTGCTGACCGTCTCCTGACAGTTGCTGATTGCTGAATGTGGGTTCTGTCAACAGCTTGTAATGACGTCGATCGCTGGCCGACGCCCCATCCCGGACGAATCCTCACTCTGCCCATTATGGGCATGGTCATCAAGGTACCACAGTCTTTTTAGGAAGTACACACACCCGCACTTTTCCTGTAGGTCCAGTCTTTATTTCTGTCAACCTGCTTGATCCTCAAAGCAGATTTTCTTTTCATTGGAAATACAAACACACTGGCCCTCATTTATCAATCATGCGTAGAAACGTGCGCAGATCTGCGTGCAGGGGTGGCGGTACGTAAAGACGCACGTGTGATTCATGAAAACTTCGTAAATGGCCGATCCCAGCGTACGAATCAGCGGGTCTTGATAAAAGCGGCGGCTGAAGGCGATCCTCATTAACTTGTTCTGTCCTTAAATATTCATGTCTCAGAGGCTCCGCCCACTGAAGTCAAACAGAGGAGAAACCTGAGGAAGAAAGCAACCTTTTCCCAGCTGAAGTTGTTCCCTCCAGTCTGAGGTGGAGGTTAAACAAGGAGGCGTGTTTGGAGGCATGAAAACTGGTGTTGAAGGAGCCACAAACACGCTGTGGAGAACCATGACAGCGGCGGGAGCAGCGCCGCCGTGGACGAGCAGACGTGTGGCTGCTGACACGGTCGCGCGTGTGCGCGCACGGTTGAG
Source organism: Pao palembangensis (assembly GCA_015343265.1). NCBI lineage: Eukaryota > Metazoa > Chordata > Actinopteri > Tetraodontiformes > Tetraodontidae > Pao > Pao palembangensis. Next base: position 14,113,691 of record CM027087.1, on the reverse strand, counting down.
GCTGCGCTGCTGCGCTGAGGCAGCTTCATCAGTTATTAGATCTTCTGTCAACGACCACCAAAAACAGAAAACGTTTACTCCAACAAAAAGCACAAGATTGATTAAAAACAAACAAAAAGAAAGGAATTAAGTCAGAGAAACAGAAATAATTACACCGAAAAACAAACCAAACGCGAATTTCTCAGGAAAAAACAGGTTGTGTTTTATCAGGCGAAGCAAAACGTTTCCGTAAAAAACAGATATATTGATTTATTCAATGATATTCGTTTACGTTTTAATCTGTACAGATTACGTGGCTGCCTGGGCTTGATGATTTTTTTAATCGTTATTTCTACGTTTTAATGTGATGCTATGCTGCAGCACCAATCCACACTGACTCTGACTCGCGTCCACGACGTCAGAGCCGAGGTGAGATCTGAGCGGCTCGTACGCTCACGTCCAGATTGAGAAACGCCCAGCCTTGCGTGGAAATGGCCGTGCGCAGTTTTCTGCCGTACGTGCGGTTGATAAATGAGGTTGCTGTCAGTTTAAATAATCTGCTTCCAAGAGCTACACATCACAAGCACAAATGTGGATATAATGTTTGTAGTGTATTGTGAATGTAAAACGCCATGCAGCGGACAGCGCCCTGTCACTCACATCCCGTTATGATGGGTGTAAAAATGGTGGGCAACTTTTGTGCTCCTGCAGATTCGCATCCCGACCTGCTACGACAAACCTGGAACGTCTCAGCTGGTGCAGTCTGCACAGGTGAGCTCTTTGTAGTCCAAAGAAAGCTTTCCCTCAGTCTGCCTCACAATTAAAACTCTCATGGTTGGTCATTTACCATTTTAAATAGTTTTTAGTTTGTCTTTTTGTGTGTCTTCTCTGTTGTCTTAATATTTATGTCTTTGCTAAATGTCGTCTTTTTTTTTCCTAGAGTGTCAGCCAGGTGTCCATTGTGCTCCCAACCATCCACGAGGTTGACCTCTTCAGGTACACACTCTTCACAAACACAAAAGAAACATTCCAACCACACACATCCCACATCGTGGTGAAGTCAATATTCCAGCTGAAAAATTCTTTAAAATGCATTCATTACTGAGCGCGAGAGCAGTCAGCTGCAGCTCAAATCCTGAACTGCTCTGGATTCAGAAGGATCTTTGAAAATGATGAGCTGATCCAACCTGTGGGAACTTCCTCAGCTCAATCAAGATGATGACCCTCTTCATTTGGCTTTTGAAGAAATTATTGGGGCCGGATTAAGTAGTTCATCGAGCCACATGTGGCCCCCGGGCCTTAGTTTGGCCACCTCTGTCCCAGACCATCACGGACCCACTGCCAAACTGGTCACGCTGGGGGATTTCCAGCTCCAGACTTCCGCTCACATCTGTCTCAGGTGTTCCGTGTGAAGCATGGGGTCAGGGTCTGAGCAGGAACATGCACGTGAGTGGCTGCTGGAGGTTCCTTTAGGGATGGGGAGGATCTGGTGTTTCGTCTTGCACCAAGGAACAGATAAAGCAAACTTTTGAGAAATCAGAAGTCTACTAAATGTTATTTTAACGTGTTTGGTGGAAAGCATCCCTGTGTAGTCACTGTGCCCTACCTTCATGCTTTGTTTCTGTGTCCAGGTGTTTCTACCCTGTCTTCTTCCACATCCAAATGCTGTGGGAGCTGGTTTTGCTGGGGGAGGCTCTTGTTGTCATGGCGCCCTCACCAGCAGAGTCATCCGAAACTGTCTTGGCGTTGGTCAGGTGAGCTGCATGTGATCAAGCAGGTCATTATGTCACACGAGTCTGGACGTATGCCGAGAGATTTAGATGGAACACATTTCCGTGTGCTGACCTCTGATCTTTGACCTCTCTGCAGCTGTATCTCACCTCTGCGTTGCTGCAGTGACTTCCGACCGTACTTCACTATCCACGACAGCGAGTTTAAGGAGTACACCACCAGGACTCAGGCCCCGTCAGTAATCCTGTTATTCCCCTGCTGCTGTATCGCTAGCGAAAGCTCACTGGCTGGTTCTTTTAACAGGCCGTCGGTCATCCTGGGAGTGACCAACCCCTTCTTTGCTAAAACCCTGCAGCACTGGCCTCACATTATCCGCATTGGAGACATGAAGCAAGCAGGTAGGTGGGATATTTCTGGGGAAGCTGCAGGCGAAGTTATTTAAAAGCATATTCTGTTGGTGGCTGATCAGAGCAGAAACCTCCTGGGAGCTCTGTTCAGTCCCATAATCTGCTGCCTCCAGGGAGGGTTTATTCTTACAGGAATACCTTTGTCAGTAGAGAGCTTCAGAGCTTCATTCTGCATCATTTACAGGAGTCTCTAGATCAGTGTTTCTCAAACTTTTTCAGACCGAGGACCACTGAACCCGTAAATAAACACTCACGATCAGGTACTGGTATGACAGATGCATCAGGAAATATATAATTAATAAGCGTGTTCAAGAAACACTGATTTTCACACTGAATTTTACGTATTGAAATTTTAAATTTGAAAATGGGATTTGCTACGTGTCACCTCACGGACCACTGGTGGCCCGCGGACCGCTCTTTGAGGAACTCTGCTCTAGATGATCATCTGTGGATACTTTCAGCATTGAAAACTCTTTCCTGTGTCTCCCTGCTTCTTTTTCCTTCTGTCTGCGCTCCTCAGGGGAAATGACTAAACAGATGAAAGTCAAGAAACTGAAGAATCTGAAAACACTGGATTCTAAGCCCGGTAAGCTCTTCTCTTGTTTTCTTCATCGGGCAACACATTTCCAGTGGTAGCTTTTCAGCGGCGGCTCAGCTTCTGTCCTTCGGTGTTTACTGTGCAGGGGTGTACACTGCTTATAAGCCATATCTGAATAAAGATGAGGAGATCATCAAGCAGCTCCAGAAGGTCAGTTACTCCTGTGCAGGTAGAAAGTATAATCATTTAACCAGCATTTCTAACTGGATTGACCAGGCATAAGGTCATCGACAGCAACAGCCATCGCAGGTGTTTCATGTGGTCGTGTTTCCCTTTCTGCGCTCAGTCCTGAGACACGTGCACAAACAGCTGCTTGAAATAAGTGATATGTTTCTGGCTGTTTCTATGTTCTTCAGGGTGTCCAGCAGAGAAGACCATCAGCTGCCCAAAATGCAATTCTTCGGCGCTACTTCCTGGAACTGACCCAGAGCTTCATTATTCCTCTGGTGATATAATTGTATTTCAGTGTGTATTGATTGAGATTTTATTTTTCATATAGCTGTATTGTGTAATTGTGTGTGTGTGTGTGTGTGTAGGAGCGGTATGTGGCCAGTCTGATGCCTCTGCAGAAGTCCATCTGTCCCTGGAAGAGTCCTCCACAACTTCGACCTTTTGTCCAGCAGGACTTCATGAAGACGCTGGAGAAAGCTGGACCTCAGCTCACATCCAGACTGAAGGGAGACTGGATCGGCCTCTACAGGTGGAGTCACACACTCGGCTCACGCTCATAGGACAACGGGTAGGCCCCAAAGCTATTCATATACCTGGAGATGAGCAAAGGGGCCAAAAAGGATCAACAACGTCAGCCATTCAGTTCTCACAGCTACAGCTAGAAGAGGCTCAGTCTTTAGCATAGCTGTGCTGCTACAGGCTACGCTGCTACAGGCTACGCTGCTACAGGCTACGCTGCTACAGGCTATGCTGCTACAGGCTACGCTGCTACAGGCTACGCTGCTACAGGCTGTGCTGCTACAGGCTACGCTGCTACAGGCTATGCTGCTACAGGCTACGCTGCTGGACACAAACATGAGTCACTGAGCAGTTCCCCGCCTCCTCAACACCAGCCACCATCTCTACTCCCTCCTCCTCTGTTCCTCTCCTCACCGGGATTATCAGCGTGTCCAGTCTTCCTTCTCTCTCCCCCTCTTCTCTCTTTCTTTTTGCAGGTAGACCATCCCCAGACCTTCAGATCGTGGCTTCCAGTGCCCACTCTCAGCACCTGCCTATGCTGTTGCTCTTTTTATAGCAACCTGCGTGTGCTGAAATATCCTGTGTTTGCTATGTTTGTTTCTCTCTCTTTATTCTCTCTGTCCTGTCTCCCTCTTCTTTTCCTCCTTTACCCAGCTGACTTTCAGCAGGATGGTTCCTCCTTGTCAGCCTGGTCCTGCACCAGGTTTCTTCCTGTTAAAAGGGAGTTTTTCCTTGCCACTGTGCTTACCCGGGGGTTCTGGCTCTGGGTTTCTGCCTCTGTAAAGCACCTAGAGACAATACCGATTGTTAAAGGCGCTATATTGAATTCAGGGGCCTGCTGGAGCCCGGACAGGTGGCCAGCCTGTCGCTAACGTAGATCAGTTCTGTCTTTGGACCGTTGGGAGGAATCCAGGGTGCCTGGAGGAGCAGGCTCCACGGAGGAGTCTTCTATTCTGTCATAACTATTGTAGCTAAAGTCTTCCAGCAACATCAAGAGGGGGTGAAACGCCGTTTCCTTTCCTTCCTCTGAAGGCATTTCCTCAAATCTCCCAACTTTGATGGCTGGTTCCGCACCAGGAGGAGAGAGATGACCCAGAAACTAGAAGCTCTTCATCTGGAGGCCTTGTGTGAGGAGGTGAGGAGGTGTCGCCTCGGCTGTGGTGGCGTGGAGGCGCTTTGGCGTGGGGGGCTCACTGCTCAGTGTCTGTGTGCAGGACCTGCAGCAGAGAATCCAGCAGCATTCCGAGGTGGAGACGGTGGACCTGGTCCTGAAGCTCAAGGACAAACTGGTCAGTATGAAGCAGCGCTCGCCTCCAAGCGGAGCTCCTTTGCTAACGTCCGGGCAAACCTGTCTCTGCTGGTGCTGCAGACCCAGGCGGAGAAGGAGCTCCTCCCGGTGCGTCCAGGGACTTTAGGCAGACTGAGGGAGCACATGGAGGCCGTCATCCTGTCCCTACCGGAGGACCTGCAGGGCATCCTCCACAAGCCCTGCACGCCCTGATCTCCGCCAGCCCGGGCTCTAACTAAGCCCGCCCCAGCTCCTTTCAACGCGGGTGGAGGGGTGGATCAAAGCAACATCAAAGCCACACGGCACAGAGCTGGGAGGTGATCCTAGCTGACCTCTGACCCCTGGCGTTTACTTTTGTTTGTGTCTCAAAGGTTTTTCATCCCTTTTGCTATTTCTAAAAGAAGAGCGTGTGACGGTTACCCGGACTCGCTTCACACGCTCACTAACGCTGATGGAAAGAGACTGAATGAGCAGAGCCAAGCGACCATTTCTACAACCTTTTCCTAAAGTCTGGAAGCACACACACACTCACACACTCTCTCTCAACACCAGCGTTGCAGCAATAACGGTCAGGCCTGCCTCGTTTATCGTGGAGGTCCTGTAGAGCTGGAGGCCAGCAGCCAATCACAGCGTTGGATCCTGGTCACATGACCTTGGGACGCAGTCATCCAGAAAGCTTGTAATGAGTCCTTTAGTTTTATTGTTATTTTTTTTTAATTATTCTGAGCTCCTCTCAGGGAGATCTATGGAGGCCAATCCACTGTTTAGAATGAAGAAATGAAAAGGAAAAGTTAGAATTTCTGCTTGTGTTTTTGGCTCGTGGAGGCGACCAGTTTTTGATTTTGATCCTTAAATTTATCAGTAATTTTTTTTTAAAGTGAAAAGTATTAATGTAGAATGTTTAAAGTACCAGTTTAGTTCTTTTTGACTGACATTGATGTTTTTCTTTTGCCATTTTTAATTTTTCTTTTAATCTGGGCTCTAAATACTGCAAATCTGCAAGTCCATCTGGAAAATGTTGATTTCTAGTTCCAAGCTGACTGACCGGAGGCTCACACCTGGTGCTGCAGTCGTGTACCTGGTCCAGATATTTGAATTTTGTGATCAGTGATGGGTGTGTGTGATTTGGGTTTATCTCTGTCACAGGAGGGAAGAAAAGCACAATGTTTAGGCCAGACGACCGTTTAAAGGTGGACGGACTGTCCTGACAGGGATGAATGCAGATCTAAGAACTGGTTTGAAAATGATGCCTTAAAGGAACCGAAGCAGAACCAAAGACTTCGTCGATTCCTCTGGATGAGAGAGAGAGAGAGAGAGAGAGAGAGAGAGAGAGAGAGGCTTTTCAGGGAAGCTGAGAGGTTCATTGGTGAGAGGAACCACAGCACCGCTGCTGTGGTTCTGCTGGGGGTCTCTACCGTCAGCTGATGTGGAAACGGGCTTTTGAATGGAAAGGTGTTGGTCGAGGTTCAAACACTAAAACGCTTGGTGTGGCCCTCAAAAGTACAGTCAGGAACTTCGCATTGCAGAGCAATAACCTTTTATTGTCATGAGTTTGGCTGCAGTGTCATGTCAATTAAGAAGATGTTAGAAAATGTGTCACTGCACACTTATTTATTTGATGGTTTGAAATGTTTAATTGCTTAAAAATGCTTGACCTCTTCTCAGATTGATTGTTTAGTTTTTTTTTCCAGTGCGTTGATATTTGCCTTCTGCTAGTTTAACAAGTCTGTTGTGACATGTGACATTTGGTTGTTGGACAACCATTTAACTTTTTATATTTGTAAAATATATATTTTAACAACTTAGATTTTTTAATGAATGATGTGGAAAACGTGAATATATAAACGTGTATATAATCTTGTACAGTGAATTTCAGGCCCAGAAATTATGATGTACAATATTTTTTTGTAACAATTCCAACAGATGTCTTGCAAAATATATATGTAACAACTCTGCAGCATAAAGCGTTCTTTCAAGTAACTGCAGTACTTTTGAGATGCAACTGTTGCCTGATTAACAGTGTCTGTAAATAACAGATGTTTTGAAAGGTCTATCTCTGCCCTGTCAGCAGTCATTATTGACCTAGATGCTGTTCTCTCTATGGTGCTTTCAGGGCCCATTCGTGTTTATTTATATCATGAAAATAACATTAACATGCAGACAAAAGCTAAAGACTTTAACATTTTTAGAGCAACCAACGAGCAGTAACACCGAAATGCCCTCATACAAAAATAGAAAATGTTTGAAATGTTTGGACCTTAAATATGGTATAAAATGAGGTGGTGAGGATGTGCCAGCGGCCATTCTTCTGTATGATAGCAGCTGCTTTTCATATAAACGTCAACAACTATATAAGCAAATTTATTTTACTATGAATTTAAATATCACAGGTGGGAAGGTTTTTGTTTAAAATTCATGCGACCACTTCATTAAACCACTAATTCCAGTTTGAATAAAACTGATGAGATTCTTTCTGAGGGAAGAGTAGGTTTTTGTCATGTTTTTGGAAGCACAGTGAAGGCAGCAGTGTCTCTAACTTCAGTGTAAATCACATGATTTTCAAACGTCCTTAATGTTATTCAGCTTTGCACAGCTGGACAGATTGATAACACCACGCAGGGAAGCTGAAGAGGATTTTCGTTTCAGGATAGATGTTTCATCTTTTTTTCCTTCAGTTTTTATTCCTGTGGCACTTTCAGCAATTCCATTTGTATCGCTGAAAAAAACATCCATCCATCCATCCATCCATCCATCCATTTTTTACCGCTTTTCTGGGTCGGGTCGCGGGGGCAGCAGCCTAAGCAGGAAGCCCAGACTTCCCTGTCTCCAGCCACTTCATCCAGCTCTTCCGGGGGGATCCCGAGGCGTTCCCAGGCCAGCCGAGAGACAATCTCTCCAATGTGTCCTGGGTCTTCCCGGTGGCCTCCTACTGGAGGGACGTGCCCTAAACACCTCACCAGGGAGGCGTCCGGGAGGCATCCTGACTAGGTGCCCGAGCCACCTCATTTAGTTCCTCTCAATGCGGAGGAGCAGCGGCTCTACTCCGAGCTCCTCCCGGATGGCAGAGCTCCTCACCCTGTCTCTAAGGGAGAGCCCAGCCACCCTGCGGAGGAAGCTCATTTCAGCCGCTTGTACCCGCGATCTCGTTCTTTCGGTCACCACCCAAAGCTCATGACCATAGGTGAGGGTAGGAGCGAAGACCGACCAGTAAATCGAGAGCTTCGCCTTTCAGCTCAGCTCTCTCTTCACCACAACGGACCGGTGCAGAGTCCACATTACTGCAGACGCCGCACCGATCCGCCTGTCGATCTCCCGCTCCATTCTTCCCTCACTCGTGAACAAGACCCCGAGGTACTTGAACTCCTCTACTTGGGGGAGGATCCCCTCCCTGACCCGGAGAAGGCTCTCCACCTTTTTCCGGTTGAGAACCATGGCCTCAGATTTGGAGGAGCTGATTCTCATCCCGGCCGCTTCACAGTCAGTTGCGAACCGATCCAGCGAGAGCTGGAGGTCACGGACTGATGAAGCCAACAGGACCACATCTGCAAAGAGCAGAGACCCGATCCTGAGGCCACCAACCCGGACCCCCTCAACACCACGGCTGCGCCTAGAAATTCTGCCCATAAAGGTTATGAACAGAATCGGTGACAAAGGGCAGCCCTGGTGGAGTCCAACCCTCACCGGATAACGAGTTCGACTTACTACCGGCAATACGGACCAAGCTCTGGCACCGGTCATACAGGGAGTGGACGGCCCGTATCAGGGGGCCCGACACCCCATACTCCCGGAGAACCCCCCATGGGACTCTCCGAGGCACACGGTCGAATGCCTTCTCCAGATCCACAAAACACATGTGGACTGGTTGGGCAAACTCCCAAGCACCCTCGAGGACCCTGCTGAGGGTATAGAGCTGGTCCACAGTTCCACGTCCAGGACGAAAACCGCACTGCTCCTCCTGAATCCGAGGTTCGACTATCCAACGGACCCTTCTCTCCAGTACCCCCGAATAGACCTTTCCAGGGAGGCTGAGGAGTGTGATCCCCCTGTAGTTGGAACACACCCTCCGGTCCCCCTTCTTAAAGAGAGGGACCACCACCCCGATCTGCCAGTCCAGTGGTACCGCCCCCGATGTCCACGCGACGTTGCAGAGTCGTGTCGACCACGACAGCCCTACAACATCCAGAGCCTTAAGGAACTCCGGACGGATCTCATCCACCCCTGGGGCCCTACCACCGAGGAGTTTCTCAACAACCTCGGCAACCTCAGCCCCGGAGATAAGAAAACCCGCCTCCGAGTCCCCAGGCCCTGCTTCCTCACTGAAAGGCGTGTCGGTGGGATTGAGGAGGTCTTCGAAGTATTCCCTCCACCGATCCACAACATCCCGAGTCGAGGTCAGCAGCACACCATCCCCACTGTACACAGTGTTGACAATGCATCGCTTCCCCCTCCTCGATCACGCCCCTCTAGGTCTCACTGTCACTGCCGACGTGAGCATTGAAGTCACCCAGGAGGACGAGGGAACCCCCAGAAGGAGCACTCTCTAGTACTCCCTCTAGGGACTCCAAAAAGGGTGGATATGCTGAACTGCTGCTGGGGCCATAGGCACAAACAAAGTCAGAATCCGTCCCCCCACCCGAAGGCGGAGGGAGGCTACCCTCTCGTTCAACGGGGTAAACTCCAATGTACAGGCACCAAGCCGGGGGGCGACAAGAATCGCCACCCCTGCCCTCCGCCTCTCCCCATCAGCAACTCCAGAGTAGAAGAGAGTCCAACCCCTCTCGAGAAGGCTGGTTCCAGAGCCCTTGCTCTGTGTCAAGGTGAAGCCGACTATATCTAATCAGAACTTCTCAACGTCTCGCACCAGCTCAGGCTCCTTCCCCATCAGAGAGGTGACGTTCCACATCCCTAGAGCTAGCTTCTGCAGCAGGGGGTCGAACCGCCAAGGTCCCCGCCTTCGGCTGCCACCCAACTCACACAGCACCCGACCCGTTTGGCCCCTCCTGCAAGTGGTGAGCCCACGGGAAGGGGGTCCCACGTCACCTCTTCGGGCTATGCCCGGCCGGGCCCCATGGGCAAAGGCCCGGCCACCAGGCGCTCGCCAGCGTGCCCCACCCCCAGGCCTGGCTCCAGGAGGGGGCCCCGGTGACCCGCATCCGGACAAGGGAGACTTGACACCAAATATTTGATCCATCATAAGGGGTACTGTGGGCTGCACTTTGTCTGGTCCCTCACCTAGGACCTGTTTGCCATGGGAGGCCCTACCAGGGGCATAAAGCCCCAGACAACTGAGCTCCTAGGATCATAGGGACACGCAAACCCCTCCACCACGATAAGGTGGCAGCCCAAGAGGGGCTGAAAAATACAAGAAACAGAAAATTAGCATTACCAAAACATGGCTGCTGTGTCTGGTCACAAAAATATTTGTGTCTAATATACCGAAATATCTGAACTTTGCTATACATTTTTATATATATATATATATATATATATATATATATATATATATATATATATATATATATATTATTTTATTTATTTTTTTTTTTTTGAAAGGAAATAAAACATCTATAAGCAGCTGTTTATATGTCAGTGCAATAGCCTGTGACGTGTGGGCGATACCATCTAGTGGACAATCTCGAACATTACATCACGAGCCACATCGGTGACGGACTTGCGAGCACAAGTCTGCCAACCAAGATCCAACTTGCTCAATATATCACCCAAAGTTAGGCAAACGTAAATGTGAATATCAACCAGTAACTCAAACAGACAACGTCTCATTACTTCCAGACAAAGATTTAATCCAGGTTCAAAGAGAAGTCAACTTGTAATTTTTTCCACTCTGTACACTGAAACTGTTCCGTCCCCCAAATGGGTCCGACTAGAAACAATAAAAATAAATAAATGCTGCTTGACACTGTTATTAGATTTAGAAAGTCATCAAATTGCATCTGGTTTGTCTAGATGTTCTTTTACAAACTTGTGAAGCTTCTAAATTTTGTGCTGTGATTATAGATGTCGTTCTTCTGATGACTCTTCCACAAATTTCATATTTATGCAGGTGTAGCTCAACAGTGGAACAGTGAAACGCAATTAAGGTCTGACACTGTGGTCAAAGTTATCTGAGAGCTCAAACCTCTTGGGGTGTATGGTGACTATTCGAGTCAATATTTTACCAGTTTGACTGGTTTATTTGAGTTTATTTTCCAGTTTGACTCGTCTTGTTCCTCTGCCCAGAGTGGATCAAATAAAGTACAAGATAAAACAAGATATTAAATTCTGCTTTAATAGCTTGTCACTTGAATAAGACACCAAAACGTTCTTAGGTTCAAAACAGTATTTGAAAAATTAAAAGATTCATCTTTTTTTGTTAGAATTAATTCATGATTCCTGTGACTTTGTATTATAAGTTGGAAATCAAAGTTTTCATTAAAACTACTGATTGCTTGTCATTTTATGCTGCACCATACTAGAAAACATCCTCTCTCTCTTCTTTCCCAGTTTTCCCCTGAAAGGCTGTTTGGCTTGATTTTCATAGGTGTCCTCCAGTAGGACAGCTCCACTGACAGAGTAGCTGATGTGGGACCAGCTGAGGATGGTTCCAGCTGGGCTGAAGAAAAAACAGACTCGGTCACACCATAACAGTTACTTAGTTCTTTACTAAGAAGTCTAATCTGATTACAGTTAGTTTTTTACTCAAAAGTGTAATCGGATTACAGGTATGTCTTTCTTTTCTCAGAAGTCAAATCGGATTACAGTTACTTAGTTCTTTACTAAGAAGTCTAATCTGATTACAGTTACTTAGTTCTTTACTAAGAAGTCTAATAAGATTACAGTTATTTAGTTATTTACTAAGAAATCTAATCAGATTACAGTTAGTTCTTTACTAAGAAGTCTAATCAGATTAGTTATTTAGTTATTTACTAAGAAATCTAATCAGATTACAGTTAATTTTTTACTCAGAAGTGTAATCGGATTACAGATTTTTAGTTCCTTACTAAGAAGTCTAATCAGATTACAGTTAGTTCTTTACTAAGAAGTCTAATCAGATTACAGTTACAACATCCTTCTGTCCGCCACCTCCTCGATGGACTCCAGGGTGCAGCCCAGGACAGAGCCAGCTTTTCTAACCAGTTTGTTTAGTCTCTTCCTATCTCTGCCTGTACTGCCCCCCGCCCAGCACACAACTCCATAAAGGACTACTGAGGCCACCACAGTGTCATAGAAAGTCCTTAGTAGTTGTTTACACACACCAAAGGACCTCAGTCTCCTCAACAGGTTGTTGAGATCAGCAGATTGTTCTGGGGGCTAGAGTCAGGTGCTCCGTGAGTGTTTATTTATGGGTTCAGTGGTCCTGGGTCTGAAAACGTCTGAGAAACACTGCAGTAGACCAACACTCAACATCTAGGCCCCCCAAGGTTGCACCTCTACCCTTCTGATTGAACAGCTCAGGGAACCCAGAATATGGCCTGTCTGCACTCTCGCTGCTCCCCTCTGCCGTGGGAGGAGGTAGTGTTGCTCCTTCTCCCTCCTTTAGTAGGTCCTGTCTCTGACTTCCGTCTCCTTTCCACACCAGCAAGTGAAACAATCATTCAGCTTCTTAACTGGGCGGGTTAAGATCCCAGAAATGTCTTTGATGTGTCAGTAAATGGTCACCGTACTGAACATTTGAAAGCATTTATCTGCCATTTTTACTTCAGTTTCAACAGAATTTGCACGTACATTCAGACATCTACGTACCGGAATCTGGGAAAATTCATGTAGGCAAAAACTTCCTTGTAGGAGAGAGGATAATCCCACATCTGGACATCTGTCACCTGACCGTCAAAGCCCGAGAAATTAATTACAGGTTTACCCGACGGGACGTACTGAAAACAGAGAGAGAGGGGAAAAAGGCTGAACTGAAGGAAGCTCCTCGAAAACAAACAAAAACCGTGACAGCTCACCGATTTTGGCAGAATCTTCCGGATGCTGATTTGCCTCCCGCTAAACATCTGGATCAGGTTCTTCCTGGAGTCCACTGTGAGGCAGACTCTGGTCCACAATGACTGTCCGACGTTTGACCAGAGGAATATGTCTGCAGTCAGGTACACAGCGTAGCTGCTGAAGATGATCTGATACCGGTCCCGGTATTCCACTCTCAGCCTCAGGGAGTCGCTGCTGGATGGACTGAGTGTGAAAATGGTGGTTGAGGGGGACTGCGGCCTGTAATCTACGACGTATCTCAGACACACAGACATGCCTGCAGGGGTCAAAGTTCACAACAGCTGCTTTAAAAGATCCGTTGGAAACAATCTCCCAAGCACTAAAACCACATACACATGCACACACATACGAACGGCACAGGCAGCTTCGTTTGTGGCGACGTTGTTCTGACCGATAGTCAGTAATACGAACGTGTCCTCTAGGTGCGCAGAAGCTGTAACGTGTGTGAAGTTGTGACATATTTGTGCTGGTTCTCGGTTTCATTTGCTAATATCAGCAGATTCGGTTCCGCCACTTTCAATGACGCCGTCACGTGTGCTTCATGCTGTGAGCCTCGTTTCCATCACATATGGATTTTACTCAGAGTTCCTCTGACTTTTCTAAAATTCTTATTTCAGGGAATATTTCCGCTTCTCCATCTGGCTGAAAAAAAATCTGATTATACGATCATTCATTTCTTTTTATAGAGAAAATTTCCGTTGGCTGGCTGGGAGGGACTCCCAGTACCTGCAGGGGTGGGTGCTGGTGTGGAATATGGAACGGTGGCGGCGGTGGCGGGCAGCCCGGCCTCATGAGGGGCAAAAAAAGATATTCCTCCATATTGTTGAGATACAGTGACCATCTTTCCGTCTAAGTTGTACCATGGGGATTCTGGAAAAAAAGAGAAAATATGGGAAAATTGTTTCAATGCTGGATGGTGTCCACCATCAGACACTGTGTGTGTGTGTGTGTGTGTGTGTGTGTGTGTGTGTGTGTGTGTGTGCGCACCTGTAGTGGTCATCCTTGTTGTTGCTGTTGTTGTTGTTGCTGTTGTTGTTGTTGCTGTTGTTGTTGTTGTTGCAGTCTCTGCACCATTTGCTGGTGCTGATATTACTGCTACCAACATGGAGAAGTAGAGCAGCTTCTTCATGTCCGTCCGTCCGTCTTCTGATGTCCCTCTCCTGCTACACTGACTTTAAGTCTCGTTTCCGTGTTCAGACACTCTTTTGACATCCGTCCTACTCCACACCCACATAGATGTTGTATTTACAGCGCTAGCTATCATAAATGTCTGGCTTTTCAGATACTTCAACGTTTAACACTGAAATTAAAGTTAAACTTATGTAACATACTTCTGTGACGTAGTAGTAGGTAGGGATAGATAGATAGATAGATAGATAGATAGACAGACTTTGCATTTATAAAAAAGAATCCGTCTTTGTTTTGCCAAACCTGGACCTTTATTTTGAAGAGCGTGCACGGTTTCCGGTGTTTTCTGCTGTTTGTGTTCGTTTTTTCCCAGCTGTTTCCGGTGTTACCGGCGGTTTCTGCCAGCTCCACCGGTGCCACCGTGGACTCTGCTGACAGGAGCGGCTGTGACACCATGGATAACACACACACACACACACACACACACACACACACGCGCGATGCTGTGCTATAAAGGCGAGGACAGCAACAACCGTCCCGGCACCGACGGAGAGGAGCTGCGGACCGGCTGAAGAACCATGGGGGTCGTCTTCTCATACGTCTTCTCTAGATTCACCTCCAACACCCCCGTCAGGATTTTAATGGGTGACAAATAACTTGTCTGTGTTTTTACAACATTTAGAACTTAATTTTAGCCAGATTCTCCCTTTGTTGCTACTAGTCGTGTTTAGTGTGATGTTCTTTTAAGAATGTAGGATATAACCTCCGGGTACAGAGCTGCTTTACTTCTCTTAGTTTCACACCTGTTTAACACCTGTTAAATATCAGCATATGAGGAAAAAGGAGTTTTACATCGGTTCCAGCTAAAACATTCCATTATTGTAGAATTCACTCTTTCCTGACTGTGGCGACTGTTTGCTGGTTATTTTTGCAGTATTATTGAAATTAGAGCGGAGGGCCCCTGAGATGCTTTGGATTGTTGGGAAACTGTCCCCATAAGCTCATGTTGCCACCAGAAATGATGGGGTACACCTCCACAGAGTCTGAATGTGTCGTGTTTTTCCACAGTGGGTCTCGATGGAGCGGGAAAAACCACTCTGCTCTATAAGCTGAAGCTGTCAGAGGTGGTAACTACTATTCCAACCATTGGTCAGTGCCTTTTCCTCTTTATATCGCCTTAATGATATGCAGCGGAATAAGAGGACGGTCCCATCCGGACTTTTGCAGGTTTTAACGTGGAGACTGTGGAGTATAAGAACATCAGCTTCACTGTCTGGGATGTCGGGGGTCAGACTATCATCAGGCCTCTGTGGAGGCATTATTACGTTAGCACGCAGGTAATCTAACAGCTGCTGAACGACTCTGACGCAGAGACAGCTTGGACTGAGGGTGTGTGTGTGTGTGTGTGTGTGTTTGTCCTCAGGGTCTGATATTTGTGATCGACAGCAACGACCCTCAGAGGATTAAAGACGCTGCCGACGAGCTGCACACAATGGTAAACAGCTGTTTTGGGCTTCTCTCTCCATCTGCTGGTGGGAGCCAGGCACTTCCTGTTATTGATTAGTGAATATCTGATTCAGAAGAAGACGGGCAGCCAACGAGGTGTGGGCGGAGGATCTGCCACCACCTGTTTTTGGTTTGCTAGCTCGTCCAGTAGCGTCATCAACACCAACCAAAACTCCTGTTTGCGTCCGTGTGTTTCAGTTCGAGGAGGACGAGCTGAGGGATGTGCCCTTGCTGGTCTTTGCTAATAAACAAGATCTGCCCGGAGCCGTGCCAGCCGGTGACATCACGGAGGCCCTGAGGCTGTCAGGAACCTCTCGAGCAGTAGGTGTTCTTCTGTGTGGAAGTGTGAGAGGGCGCCTGGTGCCTGAAGGATGCTACAAGCAGTTGTGTGGAAAGAGCAACAAAAAGCTACAGTATGAAGTACCAGGTGGACCAGTTGGTGAGGTCTTCACCTCACACATGAGCAGCTTCCGCCTTGATCCTGGGCAGATATGGTACCACAAAGTGATTTAAGACGAGATGGGGAGCTCTCTCTGATTTCAACATAGTTTAACTTAAAAAAAAAACTAAAAACTAAAAAAACATACCAATAGTGTTTTGGAGTAAAACCCTGTCAAAGCAAACATTATTTCACATTAGGTTCTCAGAGTGGTGGTCCGCTGGCGACCCCTAGTGGTCCGCGAGGTGAAACGTAACAAATTACATTTCAAAATTTTACATTTCAGTATTTAAAATTCAGTGTAAAATCAGAGTTTCTTGAACTCCCAAGATTTAAAGAGTTCACTTTATTGTATAGTTCCTGATGTATCTGTCATACCAGCACCTGGTCGTTACTCAGCATCTTGTTTCGGGGGCTATTTAGAGTCAGGTGGTCCGAGTGTTTAAGGGTTCTAGTGGTCCTTGGTCTGGAAACGTTTGGGAAGCGCTGATGTAGTTCAGCAGTGTTTCATCATGAACTGAAGGACTCTGCTGTTTTATGTTCCTCAGTTACAAACGATGACGCTGAAGGAACAGAAGGAGCTTTAGATGTGTAACCTCGGTGACCTTCCTTTTGTGTGTGTCTGCAGTGGTCCGTGCAGGCATCATGTGCTGTCAGCGGTTCCGGGCTGGTGGAGGGTTTGGACTGGCTCTCTGACCACATCCTGAAGGGGAACAAGTGAACCGGAGGCGCAGGACAAGCGCTGCCAGGGTGAAACCGATGGGCTGAGCTTCACCCCGGAGCAGCAGCAGCACAGCCAGATGTCTGAAAGCTGCGGCCGTGGAGCTTAAAGTTGAGCATAGATCCGCTGGATGATTTTACCTGGAGGAAACAAGAGCTGCACTGATTTTATTTATGTTTGTTTTAATAATTTTATACAGAATTTTACCTGATTCTGTACTTGGCACAAATCAGTTTGCTCTGTTATTTTACCCTATAAACACATTTAAGGAATTTTACTGACCAGCTATGTTTGCTCTCTTATTGGGTGGGGGTGGGGGGCGTAATTAAATGTCTGTGGCCACTAGAATAACAAGTGCAATTCATTGTTTTCAATTCCACTTTTTGCAAATTCTATATATTTTGAAATATTGTTTTTTTCTACATTAAAGTAGTTGAAATGTCCAGTTTGTGCCATGTTTTGATTTGACGTTATTGAGGAAGTTTCCCTCAGGAGGACCAGTGGACTGACTGAGTGGGAAAATGTGACTGATAACAGGCTGCAGCGATCCGACCCGCATGTTTTCGGTTCTCTACGTTTTTATCTACGGTGAATAAAGCGCCACAAAGACACACAGGACACTCAGGTGGCTTCTGCTGAGATAAGGTTTACTGATCAGGAGAAGTGACACTAACACAGCAGCCGTTCATGCCTGCAGAGCCACCATCAATCCTCAGGAGTCCTCCGTGCACGAGGCAGATGGGTGAGGGGGCCCTGCCACACTGCAAAAAGTGAATCCTAAGTAAGAGGAAATATCTCAGATTAGTGAGATTTTCCTATTTTTTCTCTTACAAGTTAGCTGTTCTTACTAAGTTTTTATGTAACATTTTTTTGACTTAAGTGTTTTGGTCCTAAATTATCTCAAATAAGATATTACACCCTGTTCCTGAGATTTTATGACCTATTCTGAGTAATGCTTGCTTGAAACTAGAATATGAACAATTACAAAGCTGTTTCAACAACACTTTCAAGTATAAAAAGCTACTGAAAGTAAAAAATATCTTATTTCTTTCTGTGCGGAGTTTGCACGTTCTCCCTGTGCACGCGTGGCTTTTCCCCGGTTTCCTCCCACAGTCCAAAGACGGGCTTGTTAGGTGAACTGATCAGTCTAAATGGACAGATGATGGTACTAGAATTTACTTGATTTAAGAATATTTTTCAAAATACTGAGAAAAGCAGCCTCATGTATCAAGAAAAATGTACTTGTCATTAGGGAGAATATATATTAATTTTAAAATCATTCTGGGATTATTTATGTTTGGAAGTCTTGACAAGCCTCATTTTATTTTTCTGTTGGCAGATAATTTTGCTTAATTTAAGTAATTTACCCCTAATTTTTGAGATTTTTTTTTTTTTTTCTTGTTTTCGAAAGTTGACTTTTTGCAGTGCAGGCAGCTGGCCCGGACAGACGGACGGACAGACGGACGGCCGGACGGACGGACGGACGGATCTAACCCTGAGGACAACAGACAAAATCAGCTGCTGCCCTTGTGAGGAAAAGAGTAACTTTTCTTTACTCACAAATTCCTTAAGATCAATGGTAACGATTACTTTTAGGGGGGAAAATGACGACAAGCAATAAAAAAAAAAACAGGTTCAGACTCAGAGAATTAATCTTGGCGACTGCAAACACCGTAATCAGCAAAACTGTTACAAACTCAGAAAGAATTTTAGATGAAAGCGTCAACTTCTCCTTCAGTCGTTCAGGGAACCGTGAAAGTTACAGCCTGTCAGCCACAAAGATTATGCAGGTAGGAACAAAAACCCAGTGGGGAAAAAATGTTCCTACCACCCCCCGATAACGCTGGAGATGGATGTCAGACCCAATTGTGGGGCGGTGATCCTAGAGATCTGCATAACAGCTGAACAGGCTGCAAGAAGGGGAACCTATCTGTCCCCGAGAAAAGAATCAACCGGTGCCGTCACTTAATAAAAACCGACAGACACGAGGACACAATGTCCAGCCAGCATGTAAACCATCCAGGAGTTGTAGTTGGTGGAACCGGGTCTACCAGGAGAGCGCACGGGGCTGTGCTGGTGTTCAGAGTCTCTGACTAGAAGGGCCCTCGAATCTCGGAAACTCACCTCTCAAAGCTGCTGGAGGTTTGCTCAAGGGCAGCGGGGTAAATCCACTGGATGAAGACGGTCAAGGCGAGTCTCCTCCACACCAGCTGTCACGTGTGAGTGTTCCCTGCTAGGTCAAGCTGACGGGGCGCTGAAGCGGCTCAGGCCCGTTACCGGAGAGCCGCATGTTGGCTGCTGACCCCAGCCCGGCTCCCTGGGACGGCAACAGTCCTGAAAGGTCACCAGACTCGGACCCATGGAGGCCGTGGAGTTCTTTAATTCCCTGGGCTGTATCATGGACCATAGTCTTCACATCAGAAGTGGCTTCGGCGACATAGGAGCAACACTCAGGTTAGTTCCTGCGCTGCGAGGAAGAGATCTAGAGCCGTATAGGTCTGCAGAGCTCCGGTCTCCTCCTGGTTCCTGCTATTTGTCGACAGCGGAAGATCCTGTGCTCCTATCCAACGGCAGCTCCATGGCAGTGTCGTAAGTGTTTTTAGATTGCGACACGGTGAGATCAGATCCTCTCATGTGAGGGTGGAAACTGAAGTTTCCCTCTGAGGTCCTTTCTCTGTCTGTGGGGGGGCATTCAGGCGCGAGACCTGGAAACCTGCCCCGTATTCTGTGTCCAACAGCTGCTCTCCACGTAACGGTGCTGCAGAAGTGGCCGTGTGCTGCGCTTACGGGCGTCACACAACTCCAAATGTGGCCTTCCTCTCTGGGTTGGCGCTGATGAAGCTCCTCACTATGCTGCCGATGTCCAGACTGTCCAAAACCTCTCCATGAACATGCGTGAGAGCAGGCGCCTCAGTCTTTTTTGCGTCACAGTTGTGCGTAACCATGTCTTCAGGAGGCGAAGGACAATGTTCTCTCCGATGATGCAGCTGAGACGCGGAGACGTGATAGTTTGATGAGGTTTTCAACTTCTTGGAAAAGAGCCTTCGTTTGTGGATGAAGTTTAGACATCTTTGCAGCTATGTCTTGTACGGTGTTGCCGGGAGAGTCACCGAGGACGTCTCCTGACCACCAAAGGTCGAAGCCTACTGACCTAGCCTATGGCGTGCCTCAGGGTTCCGTTCTTGGCCCACTCCTCTTCGTCCTGTATATTCTCCCTCTTGGTGAGATTATCCAGCAGTGTAAAGACCTTTCCTACCACCTTTTGGCTGATGATTTAGTTATATTGCTCGTTTAAGGCATCGGAGTCACATAAATTGGCCTCTTTGCTCAGCTGTTCGTCTATTCTAAAACAGCGGCTAAGTGATAACATCCTCCAGCTGAACTCGGAGAAAACGGAGACTCTCATTGTTGCTCCAGAGAGCGCCATGAATGGCATCAAGCAGTACTTGGGCAACCTGAGTTCCTTAGCAAAATCTAAAATCAGAAATCTCGGCGCGTTTCGATGATTCAACGTCGCTCGAAAACCGCTCCAAACAGCGTGTTAAAAACTGCTTCTTTCAGCTGTGTATTCTTTTTAACCTCAGATCCATTATATCTACAAAAGCATTAGAGATGATCATCCGTGCGTTTGTTTCCTCACAGTTCAGCAGCGAGACTTTTGACCCATACAACTAGGAGGACCCATATTACTCCTATTTTAAAAAGTCTGCACTGGCTCCCCGTTCTCTGTCGTGTCCGCTTTAAAATATCGGTCTTGACCTTTCGTGCTCTCCGTGGCCAGGCCCCCGTGCACATATCTGAGCTGCTGAAGCCCTACAGCTCATCCCGGGGCCTCAGGTCCTCAGGGCAGAACCTGCTGATGGTCCCTCGATGTCTTTAAAAACCACTTAAAGACTTCTCTTTTTAACAAAGTGGGGGGAGGGCAAGGTGCAGGAAATCCACGTTCACTCGTTGTTCCTTTTTGGCTGCCATGATGACCACCTGCTCCCTAAGAGCGGCTGTTTTCATAAACTCACACCACCATGAGTGTTGTTCTGCTGTGGCCGACCATTTATAGTGATTCATGTTTCCAGTTTACTTTTAGCATGTTTCCCCACTTTATTTCATGTATTTATTTTTTGGGTAAATAGATTTTTGGAGCGCTAGCACTGCCACCAGCAGGGGGTGCTGCAGCATCCCCAGCACCCCTACTTCCCGTGGTGGTGGTGGTGGTGGTTCTGGTGGGAAACAGCCCCCACCCAAGACAAAGAGCGACCTTTTCCAAGGATGCAATTAGTAGATAATCAGCGCACCTAAAGAGATGAAGGGGCTCCTCTGGGGGTTTGGGGGGCCTGTCAGAATTCTGTGAATGGAAGCTGCAAGTTTTCAGCCAGGTGCAGTCACATAGTCATCAGTCCACATTAGGGTGACTTTGTCTGGGGTCAAAGGTGGACTAGACCCTGAGGACATACGCCGACCCTTCGATACCTCATGAGGGCTTAGCCCTGTCGTGGTGTTTGGTGTGCTGCACACTGAATGTAGCCCAACAGGAAGTGCGTCCAGGCCACTTCAGACCTGTCGTCATCATCGTCTTTGCCAGTTTCTCCTTGATGGTGGAGTCCATCCTCTCCACCTGTCCTGAGCTCTGGGGATGATAGGAAACATGCCTTCGAAAGCCCATCAGCACTGCGAGGCTCTGAATTAACTTATCAGCAAAGGCTTGGCCTCGGTTGCTGGTCAAGCCCAGGGGAGCCCCGAAAAGGGGCTCACCGGGGCCGTCTGCTCACTGAGAAGCAGACGGGGTTTTCTCCTTTTCACGCCCCGAGACTGAGGCCTCAACATCAGGAGTTGCCCTGAGGTCAGGAGAGCGACTGGCCGTGCAGAAGAGACCAGGTTGTGTCGGCGGGCACCAGGCCTCAGTCTTCAAAAGCCTCCCTTCTTCAAAAACTTAACGGTAAATGCGCCAAAGCACAGGTAATCTTATGAGCAGCACCGATGGTTGCGATTTCTATCTTATTAATGCATTCATTTTGCCATTTATCTTCTAAATATATAACCATTTACATGTAATCTGCATAATCCTTTAATAAAACAACACAAAAGGAGAAGTTTAAGTCTGATTATTGTAGATATATTCATCATAAAACACCACATTAGACTAATTTATGCTGATTGAAACATCTCAAAAGTAAGGTTAAACTTCTGGTTAAATTAGTTAGTGTAAACATCAGGGTGTCAGGATAAACACCCTGTCATTTTGATCACAACAACATAACACTGGCGCTGAATGAACAAATAGCCATAAACCCTCACTGAAAGCAGATCCTCCACCAGACAAAGGTGTGTTTGTGTGCCTCAGAAACAAGATCTGGGTTGATGCGGCTCTAATCGGTTCCTTTAACCCCGAGCTAAAATATTACCCTTTCTGTATAGCGGTCTGTCTGCAGCTATTAAAACCTGATCTAGCATTTACCAAGTGCCCTGATTCATGAGAGAGGAGCCATCGCAGCGGCTGTGTTTGAAGCAGATATTCAGGACCTCGCTAGGCTGCACAGTTCTGAAGACTGCTCAAAGGAAGCAGGGTAGAACAGCTGATGAAGATGGCCAGCGGCTAGACGAGTCCTCTCAACACGCGTAAGTTCTCCCTGTGAGCCCAGGCTGACGGGGCGGTGGAGCAGCCCAGGCCCGTTACCGGAGAGCTGGATGTTTGCTCCGACGTGGGAGTAAACTCGGGAATCCAAGTTTATTGATGCTTCTTGCTCTTTGTCTTTACTGACACATCATACAGGTGCTTAACAGTGTTTGTGAAACACCTGTGATGCCTGGAGCAAACCCCTGAGATTGAGTTATGTCCATCATCCTTCCTTTTCCAACATGAGCTGGTCCATGTGCCACACGAGCCAACACCTGGGGGAGAGAACGGGGGCAAACAGGCTGACCGTCGGGGTGGATCCTCAAGCCAGACTCCTGCTGGGCGCAACCCTTCCTGACCCAAAGTCTTTTCTCCTCAATATCAGCAGCGGGCACAGCAACAGGCTCAGGAGGTTTGGTGGAAACACACTGATGAATCACAGGTGTTGAGGAAATCGCCGCTTGCTTGGCTGCTTTTTCAGCTCTCGCACTTCCCGAGGAAA
This sequence comes from Pao palembangensis, assembly GCA_015343265.1. Classification (NCBI taxonomy): domain Eukaryota; kingdom Metazoa; phylum Chordata; class Actinopteri; order Tetraodontiformes; family Tetraodontidae; genus Pao; species Pao palembangensis. The sequence goes on along the minus strand of CM027087.1, from coordinate 14,091,105 downwards.
CAGAATCAGGACCATTAGTGTGCACTTCGCACTTTCCAACAGCCAGACTTTCAGGCTACAAAACTGCATCCAGCAAATCTTTGATCGGTTGGTGCTGCTTTGTTGGTTTTCCACACGACGTTAAAGAAAACTCCACAGTCTACAGCGGTCAAAGAACCAGGCATGTCGAGCTTCCATGAGTGGTCTGACACCGGGCAGGTTTCTGCACCAGCAGGCCAGAAGCTAAACCCTCCTTTTCAGTCCCATAGAGACGGCAGGCCCAAACCCGGGGCTGAGATTAAAGCAGCCTTCGAATCCACAAAGGCATTTCGTCTGTCCATTTCCCTGTGGGAGGAGCATCCACAGCAGCATAGTCCCAGATCCACAGACGGCAGTAATTAGCCATGCCTAAGAAAGCAAGCATCTCCTCCTTAATCCCGGGAGGGGCCATGTTTGGCAACAGCTGCAGTCTGTGAGGGGGACAAAAACCGCAAAACGAGACCCAAGTACGCGACCTCAGGGCTGCGGTATTGAAGCTCGATGTCCGAGCTCAGCCGACACGACGCGCTTCAAGAAGCCACCAGCGTATCGTTGGAGAGTACTCCCACCTCTCAAATGCAAATCTTGCAGATCACGTTGCCCCGCAGCCGCATACGTCATCAGTACTCGCCGCAAAAGCCTTGTGGCAGCCTGGTCGCGACTTAAATGTGAATGCAAGCTGATACTGGATGAATTGGAATGGAGGAAAGTGCTTCTAGTACTTGGAATCTGGGGGCGAGGAGGCCAAAATAGAATCCGAGTCAGGCACAGCTGGAGCTGAAGGTACAACAATGCTACTGATCTTCAACAAATCCCGAACAAACATCCATTTGTCAGGTCGGTTATGGGAGAATGGGAGTGTTGGACTGCAGCCTCTCTTCCTGCTGTGGCTTTTTGGGCTAATTCATTTTGCCTGATCATTGGAAGTTTAGCATTTGGTTTGAGTTTAACAACATGAGGCGGAGCAGACGTCACAAATCGTGTCAATAAAAGCTAATCACTCCGCAAAGCAGTGATGACATGGCACCTTCAGCAACTTTAACGTGAGGCAACACATCAGGAAATCGGTACAGAATCAAAAGGTGTCAGCTGGCTTAAAGCCTGGGAATGCCCAGCAAAAACAGAAATCAGAGGCAGATTGCAAATACTGGACAGCCTGTAATGTTTCATTATCAGGGACGGTGAGAAACAAACCATCAGGAGTACAATCAGTGCAGGGAAGCTGCTTTTCTCTCCCTAACAAACTTACAGGAGTCGGAATTTCCATTTTGGTACAACCAAAATTCCCATGGCTGCTGGAAAGCGGCTCCAAATTTGTGCACGAGAAGGTCCCGACTTGTTCCAGTTGTTTAGTGTTTACAGATTTTTTCCTGTGCACATTTCCATCAGTGTGCACACCAAGTCACTCCACTTACATCCACACCAATTCCCATTAGCATCTTGATACAGATTAGCAACGTGCGGATGGACAACTGACGTGAACATTCTCACTGCTGATCTACCACTTTTCCCCATATCGGCGCCCACAGAAATGTAAGAACCACTGCATGGATGCTGGCAGCGATTCATCATGATCCTGCACACAAAGCCGTTTTAGAGTCGCAAGTCACGCGCGCCTTCTAACCAGCCTGTCACGCCTTGGCAAGAAGAATTGACCTTTACGTAAACCCTAGTTTTCTGCATGTACCTTTAGCTAAGAATGATGTTTGCTAGGATTGAGCCATGGGATCGGGAGCATTTTTCTCGATTGGTGTCAAAGGCCTGCATTCATCTGCGTTACCGTTATCAATCTCAGGAAACAGTTCACTCGTAGTTTGCTGGGAGCCATCCAGCTTCACACACTCAGAAGGCAGAACATTTAGAATACTATCAGGAACTCTCACGCCTGCAGCCGATACCAACGCAAACAACATTCCGGGTTCCCTACACGCTGGTTCACCTGTGCTGCAGCAAGATCGAGCTTTTCCTCTTCAAAACTACCAAGATAAGGCCTTTCATCCCCTCTCAACACTCATTCAGTCGAAGCAAAACAACACGCTGAGGTTCTTTAAAGACACGTTAGGGAAGGAACGAGCCCCGGCCTTATTTCAGCTGCATCGTCAGTAGTGCCAAAGATGTATTACATCATCTTTTCTAACAGAATTTAGTAAATGTGGAATTATTCCAATCTTTTATTTACATCACTTTATCTAATATTTCTAGACTATTCCAATACAAACTTAGTTGCATTTCCTAACAACCACCATCCATTAGTGGATTTTTCTGTGTGCACAACTGCTCCAGCTGCCGGGTCGCACAGCTGGTGTTGCAAATGTACAGATAAATACTTTTACATGTATCTAGAACCTCCAGAACCTCAAGGTGAAGCATTTGTCTCTGTCCAGGAGCCAAACATCCAAATCCCTGCTACCTCTGCTTAAGGCAGTCAGGCAGCAGCCTCTGCACACTTTCACTTTAACCACCCATCAGCTAGCGATCATTCCATAACTAACTAACAGAATCTCATCAAACGCAGACATGGCAGTAGCAAAAGAAAAAAAAGAAAAAAAGAACTGCACTCACCAGCTGCTGAAATTCTGGAGGTTGTGCTAAAGGCACTGCAGACTCACGTGGCTTACGCTGAAATAAGGTTTACCGATCAGGAGACGCGACGCCAACAAAGCATCAGTTCTGAGGAGTCCTGTGAGCAGGGAGGTCTATAAAGGAGGGACAGGAGGGAGGTCAGCGTCTGCCTGTGGCCCTGGGAGGCATCAGTGAGCCGGTCTTCAGTCAGTCAAAACAGAGAAATCGGACCTTGAACAGAACAGAAGCTTCTGTAAGGCCTTTGTAAGGAAAACAGCCATCTTTCCTTCACAAACACAAGTCTAAAGGATCACATTAATCAGACTGATAGCCTAGTTAGCCAAACTAAAATACAGACTTTTCAATGCTTTCGGAAATTTACAGACTTGTTTGATGGATTTGTGAATTTGCATTTAAAAAAAAAACAACAAAAAACAAACATAAAAAGTCTCTGAACTTCTGAAAATGTCTGACATTATTACATGCCAGCATTTCAAAACTGGTACTTGAAACTCATTTCTTACAGCTGTCCGGGCCGTTCAAAAACATGAGTAAACCGAGAATAGCAGGTTTGTTTTTTTTAATTCACCAAAGAAAAGCCTTTTCATCACTCAGAAAACATCTACCACAGATCAACATCTCGCTCTTCTCCTGCATCGGTAAAGTGCAGCTTCGTTGACACGACTTTATCAACAAGCCAGAAAATAACCTCAAAAAAGGCAAAAAAAAAAAAACCACGTCTGGCTTTCAGAAATGATCTTCAGTGTGTTCGCATCTTCAGGGGGAGGTGACATGTTTACCTTCAACTTCCCCACATTTAGTATCAACATTAGCGTCTGATGTTTGAAATGAAGCTTCTTCACCCTGGATGAAGGCAGAATAATGAATAAAAGGCCTCTGACTGTGCTGCAGGTTGATCACAGGTAAATATTTGTATTTAATGAAACATGCAGAACAAACAGAAGAGTTAAATCCCACAACTGTTCTGGATGAAAAGTATTGTGCTCTTGTTGACTCATCACCAACCCTTCTAAAACACAGCAGCTTAAGTTTGTTACGCATGTTACCGGCTGTACATTAAACACGTGTTACTTTGCACGAACCCTTTTAACCTTCTGGATGACCTCTGGCAGCAGAGCTGGCTCCTTTCACAGCATCAAGCTAACGCACGCTGCACACAACAACATGGCTTGCGAGTGGTTTAGACATGCACAATGTCACGCAGGAATTCTTTTTCTTGAGCAGTTGAGTGTTAATCAGCAGATGAGCGTGTGCGTGTGTCCGTGCGCGCCCGAGCGCTGCCTTAATATGTTCCAGGTCCAATTAAACCGCACTGATCAGCTTTTTTAACGCCTATGAAGCTGACTACGATAAGGCGAAATGACCTTTAAACCTTAACAACGTAGAGAACTCTCTCCTTGGAAAAGGAATGAAATACCTTAGATTGCCCGTTACATCAGTGAAAGGCATGCTGGGAATCTATTTTAATCTAACTCAGCGCTCAGCCAAAATAAACTCCCCAACATGAGTTGGCTGTAACCAACAGACTGAGTGGTTTCAAAATTCTAATGTTCTGAAAAGTGAACGTCTCACGACAGACAGAACCTAAAAACCAGACTATTTACGTCTGATATTGGCCTCTTTTGGACCCCCTCCAGATCCAGCCAGCCTCCTGGCTTCTCTCTGAGCAGGGTCCATTATATTTAACTTCTGTTATATAACAAATTTTAAAACAAAATGTACAGGTTCATCTACATTTGCTGAAGTGGTATAAAAAAAAAAAAAAAAAGCAGCACTTTTTTCAAACGTTTGTATAAGGAATAAAAACGCAAATTTCCGATAAGACACTTCCACCCGTCAACTTCTCGGAGAATGAGGGTTTTCGTTTTTCTCGTCCTCGAGTCTGGCAGAGATGCTTTCCCGTCCCGGGGGTGAGCAAAAGGTGGTGGTTCCCACCATCTGCTGCTGCACCAGTATGAGCAGGACGCTGCCTGGCTGCTGGAATCCTCTACCGTGCCCTGTTAGGCCTCAGACTCGCCCTTCTTCTTCCCCTCCTCTGCAGCATCGCTGTCCTCTGATTGGCTGCTGCTAAGAACCAAGAACTGTCCATCAGGACCAGGCTGGTTGGAGGAACGGCTTGAAGCGGCGATCAGACGGCTCTGCTCCTCCAGATCCTGAAAGCAAAATTTAAAAAAAAAAAACAAAAAAAAAAACACACAAGCTAAACAAAACCTGCCCGTTTTCTTTGAATCACCGTGTGACGAATAAATAAAAACAGCACTGATGACATCGTTTACAGCTGCACAGACTGACTGGAGCTACAGCGTTTACATCCCTTCCACTCAGACAGATCTCACTCATCATGTCTGCAAGTTTTTGTGGGATCAGGTAAATGTTAAAAACCCAAATCCAAAAAGAGATCCCAAAGGCTTTTTTTGTTTTTCATGGGCAACCCCTAAATATCACTTTAGGTTCTAGTCTATGATCAATTTAAATCCTGTCAGAAGAATTTATTATTAGATTTATGGCTGCAAGCCTGATTCTCTGAAGTGTTTCTTTCTCCCTGAAGTGCTAATGGACAGCACTTCTATAGCACTTTATATTACCAGTATGGATTCACCCATTCATACACTTGTGGCGGAGACCACAACTAATCCAGGAGCTGAAGTTTACTGTATTTCTGTAAGAGATAAATAAAGATTCCAATTTCCTCTTATTCCATTAAAACTGTGGATGAACATTAAAGATCACCTTCTCTATCTGCCTCTGCTTGCTGAGCTCTTCCTGCTGTTTCTCTTTGGCTTTTTCCTGCTCCTTCTTCTTTTCCACGGCCTTCCGATCCTACACACACACACACACACACAAAAACGCTGCAGTAAAACACCAAAATCTTCACACTGTGAAGGTTGAACGGACTTACCATTTCAGAGTGGAAGGCTATCTGCTTGGCCAGACCAATGCTGTCACAGATCTGAAACAGATGAACAGGTCAGACACACATTAAACCATATTTGGCTCTCAGGTCCTCTGTAAATGTATGTACACAATATCTCCAACTTTTTTTTTAAATATCCAAAAATACTTTACACAGCAGGGCATCTACTCTTCTTGCCTCAGCTTTAGTTACCTTTTTTTGGCAACCAACTGTTGCTTTTTCACTGTATAAATCAGAGGTGGGCAAACTGAGGCCCGGGGGCCACATGTGGCCCGATGAACAATTTAATCGGGTCCACAGAGCCTCCACAATCATTCCTCCAGAAGCCAAATGAAGAGGGTTGTCAGCTTGATTGGTTAGAAAGAGGTTCAGACCCCCCTTCAGCTAGCATGCTAACAAGTCCTCTCAAGAAGGTGGGGCCAAACATCATTTGGAGCTTCATCATCCATCTCTAGTTGCACCAATTTACAGGCTCTTCACAATATTTTCTCAGTCAATAGTCCATCAAGCAGGATTGTTAGTTAACCTCTGATCCTCATGTGGGGGTTTAGATTCCTGCACCACCTGGCCGGCCCCTTCATCAAGATCTAAAACCCAATGTGGCCCTTCAGGCTAAATCACTGCCCACCTCTGGTATAAAGTATTCCTTTTGGTGCAGTCAAGTTATAATGCCCAAAGACAGCGAGAGATAAGAGAGGAGAAAGCAAAGGTGATAGAGTACTAGCTACACATTAAGCATATTTCACAGTGGTTGCCAAATGTCATAAACACTTAGATCACTTACATATGTGGGCACGCACGCACGCACGCACACACAAACACACACACAGACAACCTTCTCTCCTTCATTGTTGGACTCAAAGATGTAGCAGACAGCACGACTGTCGCCCTGACCAGCTGCAGACTGCAGAATAAACCCAAACAGCCTCTTGTTGTCCTGGTGCGATGAGCACTGGAGCACAGTTGACAGAGGGAACTGCAACAGGAGAGAGGACGTCCGATGAGATTGGCTCTGATACCAACAGCATAGCCACAGAGCAACAAAGGCCGTCTTACCCTGAGGCGAGTTACTTGTGTCTGAGGATCAATGAGCCTGAAAAGATAAACACACACGGAGAGAGAGACATTTTATCCAAAAAGAAAAAGCTTTTATTTTCCAAAGATATTCTATAGCAGTGTTTCTCAAACTTTTTCAGACCAAGGACCACTGAACCCATAAACAAACACTCACGGAGCACCTGACTCTAAATAGCCCCCAAACAATATGCTAAGTAACCATCAGGTGCTGGTATGACAGATGTATCAGGAAATATACAATAAAGTGAATTCTTCAAATCTTGGGAGTTCAAGAAACACTGATTTTTACACTGAATTTTAAATATTGAAATTTTAAAATTTTAAAATGTGATTTGTTATGTATCACCTCGCAGACCACTAGGGGTCGCCAGCGGACCACTACTCCGAGAAAGGAGTGGACCTAGAGACCTAGTTGTCTCTAGGTGCTTTACAGAGGCAGAAACCCAGAGCCTGAACCCCCAGGTAAGCACAGTGGCAAGGAAAAACTCCCTTTTAACAGGGAGAAACCTTGAGCAGGACCAGGCTCACAAGGAGGAACCATCCTGCTGAAAGTCAGCTGGGTAAAGGAGGAATAAAAGAGGGAGACAGGACAGAGAGAATAGAGAGAGAGAGAGACAGATACAATCATAAGAACAGATACAATCGTAGAAATACAAACATATCAGACATAATACAGCATAGCAGATTGTTATAAAGAGAGGAACGGTATAGGCAGGTTTTAATAAAAAAAGGGAACAGCAGAGGCAGGTGCTGACAGGGGACCCTGGGTTTGTCAGAGGCCGAGGTCCGTGCAGCACAAAGATCTGGAGATAGAAGACCTGCAGAGAGAGAAAGAGAGAGCGAGAGAGAGCAAGAGAGCGCAAGAGAGAGAGCAAGAGAGCAAGAGAGAGAGAGAACAGCAAGGAAGACTGGACACACTGATAATCTCGGTGAGAAGAAATGGAGGGGAGGAGGTGAGGGAGTGGTTGGTGTTGAGGAAGTCGGGAACTGCTCGGTGGACCACCACTCTTGAGAAACACTGTTCTATAGTAATATTCTTGTCCAATTTCTGATTACATGGAGGGTTAGGGTTATGGAAGGATCTACAGGTCGTGATGTACAGCATGGTGACTTAATGTCTGTGTAGATTCTCACTCATCCAGGTCATAGTTATCCAAAATTAGATCTCTCTGAGTCAACTGGACTGAAAGGTTTCCTTGAAAACGTTTCTCCCTCTCTCCAGAGAGCTTCTTCAGTTCTAAGCTTGCTGCGGGCAGAGCTTGAAAATATAGCCCTGTGGACCATCGGCATGTTAATGGCCCGGGTGGTCACCTGAGAGTCCTTGGCAGGGTCGTTCACCTAGTTTCGGTTGGGGTGCTTCCCCTTTGTCTGTTGGGTCACATGTTAACACAGGTCACGGGTCACAGGTCTCGTCAAACGGTGTGAACGAAAAGAGTGGAGGACTGCTTGTAGGTGGGTGACAGAAAGTGCCGTAGTCCTCCACCTCTGTTTAAAGATGGTTGTTCCAACTTGACGTGGATGGCTTCCTTGACACCCCTCTCAAACCAGCGATCTTCTCTGGCCAGCACACGTACTTGACTGTCCTCAAAGGAGTGTCCGCTGTCTTTTAGGTGTAGGTGTCCTGCTGAGTCCTGTCCTGAAGAAGTGGCACGTCTGTGTTGGGCCATTCCTTTATGGAGGGGCTGTTTGGTTTCCCCAATCTACAGTTAGAGCAAGCTTAGAACTGAAGAAGCTCTCTGGAGAGAGGGCGAAACATTTTCAAGGAAACCTTTCAGTCCAGTTGACACAGAGAGATCTTATTTTGGATATGGTGACTTAATACACACACACGCACACACACACACGGTTCATACTTGAGGCAATCACATGTGACCAGCAGGTGTGATTCGGTCATCCTGAAGATGTTGTGGATCGCCCTGGCTGCGAGGATCTGCCTCATGGTCTCAGATATGACGTCTGCGGATTCAGCCGTCTTCACCTCCATACACCCCAGGAAGCGAACGATAAAGAGCTGGTGGAGGATCGAATCTAGACATCGGATGGATTAGTCCTCAATATAAACATTAATGTGTGTATGTATGCGCGTGCACACAGACATGCTTCTGACCTTCACTGTTTTCTGTGTCGTCTCCCGACTCTCCAAAGGGATTGCTCCGTCTGTAGACAGAAAAAATTCCACACTATCCAGCTGCTACACTGTCAGATCACACATGCATACCAGCACAAACTACTCCTAGATGACAGGAATACTTGAGGCTCCATCCGACAGAGTGTGTGTGTGTGTGTGTGTGTGTGTGTGTGTGTGTGTGTGTGTGTGTCAAATCTGATCTTCATGCAGGATTTCCCAGCGAGAACAGAGCTGATGCAGACCATAGTTTCATTTAAAGATATGTCCCCACTCCCCACTAATGTCCTTTTTCTTTGCTGGTATAATGCCTATTCTGGCACACACATTCTGGCACACACACCTTCCAGACTGCGCCGTCGTCTTGTTCTGTCCGGAGTTTTCCTCGCTGACTGGTGAAATGATGTCAAACTGGATCGGCGTGTCAGGTGCCACCAGAGCATCCAATGAGAGCACAGAGAGGGCGGGCGATGGCTCAGAGCCCGCCGAGCTAATACTGCTGGCTCGAGCCACGCGACCTTTACTGGAAAAGAGGAGAAACTGTGATGGGTGCATGTTGAGAATGGTGGGAGTGTATATTTTAAATAACCTGCAAAAGAATGAATGCTTTGTTTTGATTTAAAAAATAAATAAATAACATCATGGTTTAATGAAATAATCTATCAAACAACACCCAAAAAGGGAGTAGGCTGAAGCCCTAAGGCTTATTTAGCCTATCCTATACAACCCTAGTCCTCCCCTAACCCCGCTAACGTTAACCTCTGAACCCTAACCCTACCCTAATCCCCTAATCCTAACCTCTACCCCTATCCCCCTAACCCTAACCTCTACCCCTAACCCCAACCCTACTCTAACCCTTAACCGTACCCTAACCCCTTAACCCTAACCTAATCCCCCTAACCCCCTCCTCTACCCCAACCCTAACCCTAACCCTAACCCCAAGTACCGGTGAATTTTTCAGTGTGTTAAAGCAGTCACCTACCTGCCTGGCCTCAGGCTCTCATGTCTCTGCTGGAAAGATGGCGATGGTGTCACAGCTTCAAGCGCTGATTGGTTGACTTTTGCTGCTAGCTCCTGCCAGTTTAAATGTTTGTGATCATCATACTGTTCTAGTCACGTGCCCTAAAGTTCACATTGTTGTTGCACTGCACTCTGCCATTTTTTCATTTAACATTAAAAAAAACAACTCTAAGCCTTTTTATAGAGCCAAAAGTGCATGTTAGTATTTGTTTTATTATTCTACTGCTCATCTGGCCTTTGGGTCACTAGATAATGGCGGTTCACCTCACCACCGGGGCCCAAAATGTCTGTAAATAAAGGACTGGGGGAGGGAGCAGTGAACAAACCTCTGCATTCTCACTCAGGTAGATCCTTTTCGAGATGTTATTGATGGTGGCGATCCACTGGAGGAGGAATCAACAGAGAGGAGGTGAATGGACAAAGTACAGCAGCTGACAATAAATAAAGGGACTTAAAAAAGGTTTCACCTCCTCACAGTCCTTCTTGCTCTCGGACTGCAGCGTCACCATCCTGACAGAAGATTAGAAGAAAACAAAAAGGTTTCATCAATTTAAAGTTCAAAATCTGGTCAAAATCCAGAGTCCACTGCAGAGGTGGGCAAACTTTTTGACTCGCTGGTGACAATGGGTTCTAAAATTTGACAGGGGGGCCGGACCAGGAGCAAATGGGTGAGTGTTATGAGTGTTCACCTCATAGGAGAAAAAAATATATCATGGGAAATGTAGAAAACATGTGCTTATATATCAATATATATCAATATCAATATCAATTGGAAAATGAACAACAGCACTATAACAAAATATCTGTCTTTGAAGCCCCACGGTATTTAGCTCTTTAAATGAAATGACTCTTAAAACACTGAAAATTAAATAAAATACAGCTTTTTTTATTACTAACAGTTACTACTTAAAAGCACTGTTATCTTTTAGGATATCATCATTATAATCACTCGTCCTTCCCCAGCTGGCATGTTCATGAGAATACGTTGGTTCAACATCAAAACAACATTGAGAACCAAGTCATGTTGTTAGCTCACCACAAATTCAACATTAATATATAACCATTTTCAAACATTTTTGAGTTGTAAATCTCTATTATTTATAAATAAACAAGGTTTAATGTTTGAGTTTAGCGGGCCGGATTAAAAACCTTAACGGGCCGCACACGGCCCGCGGGCCGTAGTTTGCCCATGCCTGGTCCATTGCTATATTAGAGAGATACTGTAATATCCACAAGACATCCACTGACAACTTAGCGTTTAGGATGAAAAAGCCAACAAAAGGACTCACTTCTTGCCATCAAAGGATGTGACCTGGAAGCAAAAGCGTCGGTCATCACAGTCAACGGCCATGACTGAACAGTTGTCCAGGTCAGTGACCAGGCTTCCTGCCACCTCGCCACGTGCCTGCTGCATCAGATTACCCCCCTGGGTGAAGAAATACTGACGCTCCCAGGTGGATGACACCAGCCCCGTCTTACTGAAAGACGGACAGAAAGCCACACAGATAATAAATAAACAATGACGATAGTAGACAGAATAAATCAATGCAACAGAAATATGCAGAAGTGTCCTACTTTCGGATGTAAAGGTAGCCCTGCTTCTGGGTCAGGTTTCGACAGACGGGTGAGTGGTTTGGGTCAGGCTCGTACGGAGCATACAATAGGTCACATGACCTCTCCATGTCCTGGATGGTCTGCTGCATCTGTCTGACCTCCTCCTCCATCTCCCGACGCACGCTACACACACACACATTACACAGTCTAATAGCCCATATTGGTCCCACATGTCTACAAATAAGGGAAAGGAACTAAAGAAAATCGTTTTGGAGCGTGAGAACCATCCTTACTTCTGGACACTTGTTCCTATGGTTGCCAGGAAGTCCTCCCACTGCTGAGTCAGATTTTCTGAACCAAGCTTAAAGAAACTTATCTGCAAAGACAAAACAAAAAGATGTCTGGAACAACACTGACATGGTTAAGAACTTATAAAAAAAAAAAGAGTAAACACAACCATTCAGTTAGGTGAATTACCTGGCACCTATGAAGTATTTGCTCCTTTTCAGACAAATAATTCCACGCGGCTACTTTGTTGTTTGCAGTTTACGGGACTGTGATAAATTCATCGCATGTTGGTTCACACATTATTTTGAGAACTGTGGCATTCAAAGTTCAGTCTGTTGGTGAAAGCATTTCACAGCAAGGACGACTTCTGAGAAATACCATGTTGTTTCCAGTGTTTTGACTGGTTGACAGAAGCTCCAGACTTCTTATCTGCCATTTCTGGAAAAATGAAAGTGTGTGTGTGTGTGTGTGTGTGTGTGTGTATTTGTGTGTGTGTGTGTGTGTACCTGGGCCTGCATGTATCCCAGCAGGGGCTCCAGCAGAGCCATTTTCTTCTTGTATTGCAGGGTGTTGAGCGAGCAGAAATAATGCATCATGGTCTGATGCTGTTTCTTGCGGGAGGTGTAAACATCCTCAACAGCCTCAGCTCGTACCTGGTGCACACACAAGATTTGCTCACCAGAGTCCGAGTGACAGCACACACTAAGACATGGAGTCGACTTTGTCTTTTTTTAGTTAAGGCTGCCAGCTTTGAGTCCATTTAAGTCATCAGACAGTAGAAAGTAGGTTAAACGGCTTTCCTCTTGCCCAACCCTAACCCTAACCCTAACCCTAACCAGGAACACACATTGATACAACGGAATCTGTTTCTAGACCAAAAATAACAGCAACAGAACACACTTCATCTCATCTCTTCCTGAATTGTACAGCTCTCTTAACGACATTCCCTATGAAATTCTTGATTAATTCATAATTATGATACTAGAGATTTATGACTGTGCTAAATACAGAACCTCATTTATGTTGGTAAAATTTATACCTTGTCATTGTCTCTCTTCTTGGACAGGCGACTGTATCTGTTAATGGCCACGTCATGATCTGGGAACAAAACAAGTGGCTTAAAAACTGATATTTTAAAATATTTCCTTAATTTTTTTTTTTTTTTTTTAGTACAAATGGTCTGTTGTACACATTTTCCCTTCTACAAGAGTAATAATACATTTCTATTTAAAAGCACCTTTCAGGACCCTCAAGGTCAGCTACAAAGTGCAATAAAAACAAAAAGAAAAGGTGCATTTGAGTTTTGACTTAAAAGAGGGGACGGGATCAGTGTTGTTTGCTTTGTGGGAGAGTTTTTCAGAGGAGCGAGGCCTGGCTGAAGGCTCTTGACCCCCTGGAGGACAGTTGAGTTGGATGGAAGAAGAGGACCTGAGTGAGTGGCTGGGTGTGTAAATGTGGCGCAGATCAGAGAGATACACAGGGGCGAGGTTGGTGATGCAGCACTTAACTTACCATGGCTGGATATTTGAAAGACTTCTTTAAGAGTGACAATCTCTGGAGAAAGACAAGAACGCATAAAGTGAGGTGCTGCCTGAGAATGGCAGAGCCCTAACTTCAGCCTTTGGATCACCAAATAAACCCGCACAGCTCTGCAATGTCAGCCATGAAACATTTTAGTTTGAACTATTAGTGTATTGTGTGTGTGTGTGTGTGTGTGTGTGTGTGTGTGTGTGTGTAGCTTACCCTTCAGATCTCTTTCTTTAAACTGAGTGACCGGAAACATCATAGCATCAGCAAGCTGGGTTGACAGGACAGCTTGACAAGAACTCAGCTAAAAAGGTGTGTTTGTGTGCGTGTGCGCACGTGTGCGAGGGGGAGAAAGTAAAAACATATGAGGATTCAGGAAAGCTCAAAAAAATCCAAAAACTGGTATCCTTTCTCACCTCATCAATGACTTTTGCAAACTGCTGCAGGGTAGAGCTCATCACCTCATCATCACCCCCCAAAGGAAAACACTGCAGACAACATTAACAATGTGAAGAAATGAAGAATTGATTTATTAGACTTCTTAAGTAATAAATATGTATGAAACACCCTCTTTGTATAGAACCGACATCATGAGGGCAAGGTTCCAGTCCATTTGTCCAGACTGAACGAAGAAACTTGTTTAAACTGGTGAGTTCAATTGGGATTAGCCTTAAACCATTTCCAATTATTTTTTATGGTTTACACATCTTACACAGTTGACCCACCCGAAAGACAAATCAGAATATTATTTGTCCATTATTTGTCTGTCACCGCCAAGGACCTAAATAATCCACAGAAATGCTGGAAGGTTCATTCTTTCAGTGAGTAAAAGCTCTCAGGTTCTACTTGCCCACGTTTCAAGGATTCTGTTCATGTCTATGCTAGAAGGGGATAAAAAAATCATTCAACAAGCACTTTATATCTGGTGGCTCTTTCTTTGACTCTGTGGGACAAAAACAGTGGACTAAACCGAACTGCTGGTGTGTAATATTTGATTAAATAAAAGTTTCTGGTTATAAGACCTACCTGCTTGTCATATTCCTTCAGAAGTCTAGATGTCAGGTGTGTTGCAGCACTCAATTCATTCTTTAAAAAAAAAAAAAAAAAAACAAACAGAAAATTCCAATGAGCAGCTGGGGAAAAACTTTGGAGGCGCCATTACTTCATAAATTTCCCTGTGTGCTGGACCACCAGCATCACCATGTCTGTGAAGGATGTTTTTACCTGTGCATCGTAAATCCTCTGCATCGCCTGATACAGCTGCGTGCAGTAGTTGGAGACGGCTGCAGTATCCTCCTCAAACACTCTCAGCAGAGAACGGGTCTAGTTACAAAACATTTGACATTGAAATGAGCCATTAGTCTAATCAAAAAGACTTTAGTGAGGGACGGCACAAAAGGATTTAAAATTCATTCTAAAACATTGTGAATTTTTATTAATAATTGTTCTTAAGCTTCCTTGTGAGCCCTTAAATGGGAATCTCGTGTCTTTAAATGTGTTGGAATGACAATAAAGTTTCTTGAATCTTGTTGATAAAATTGTTGACACAGTGATATAGTCCAGCCAGGGAAAAGTCAAAGAGTAAGAGCTCAGACTCGGGCTACACCCTAATGATGATTCCACAGTCGGTGTACGTGGATCTGTATCGGTTCAACACCGTCTTACGGTTATTTCAGGGTATCTTCAGTAGTGCATCAAGGCTGGTTATGGCATCTAACGATAAATGAAAAACTCGGGATAATACTGTTACGAGGGGGAAATAGCAGCGCTTGACGTTTCCAGGCGGAAATTCCCACAAATGATCAGTAGTCGTTAATGTTTTGATGTTGATGGACAACAATTGACAGCTTAACGTGAGGTGTTGTCGTTACCAGACTGTCTTAACTTGACATTTAATCCATTAAACATTAAAATGTTGGCAAACAGATCTAACAAAGATGGTTAGCCTAGCTGGCTAACCTAGCTAACATTAGCATGTCTGAAGAAAGCTCCAAGAAAGAAAGTAGTTACCTGCGGACTGTCCTCCAGGGTCTCTTCTATCGGCAGCTTCTCTATCCCAGGCATGGTTGTGGATGGTTATTTGTTAATTGATAGCAAACAACAGCCAGAACATACAACAAAACCAGTCCGACAACTCAAATTCACAACACCCTAAATCAGCTCCTCCCAGTGTCGCTGGTCCAGCCTCGTAGGTGGCCAATGATTGGATACGTACAAGTCTGTTCACGTGATTGCTTTTTTTTTTTGGGAAAAGAAGAAAGGGCGCCATCTTGGCTCCTAATTCCATTCATTCAAGACATTTTTCTGCAATTTCGAGCCGTAATGTCCTCCTTATACAGTCGTCAGAATTTATTTCTAGTGAATGTTTGTGTAAATGAAAATAATTATATATATATATATATATATATATATATATATATATATATATATATATATATATATATATATAGAGAGAGAAGAGAAGAGAGAGAGAGAGAGAGAGAGATAGATAGATAGTGCTGTTATAACCGTTTGTTTACAAGAGGACATATCGGCTGGGTTTGAGAGTTGCTCTCAGAAACTATCATTTATATTCTTTGTCTTTCATCATATCATATACATGCCATGTCATTCCTCAATCTCACTAAGATTATGGTTAGGAATTACAGAAATAATCTTTATTATTTACAAGGCAAAGGGTTTCACAGTTTTATTCCTCTGCGTGTCCTGTAGATGCTGCAGAACTAAAAAAATAGCAAACTTTAATAAAATTACTTTTATTATTGTCCCATTCACCTTGCGCCAATAACACTGGGAGCTGTTGTATATTTTACAGCAAAATCTTGCGATTGTGCCTGCGAATGTGTCTGAAAGAACGCTTTCAACTGTTTATTCAAACTTTTTATTTCAGTAAGAAAATGATTTCAGTATCTCATTTCTTCATTGTGGCGTATTAAGGCAATAATCCAAACAAATGTCATCAACAAGGATCACAGATGCTCACAGCCTTCATTGTGTCATTTGTAACCTTACATATATATATACACACACACACACACACACACACACACACACACACACACACACACACACACACACACACACACACTAGGTCGTCACTGCACGTCTCCGTGCCTCAGAGTTGTTCAGACTTGAGGGAGGAATGGCGTCCTCAGGTCTTCATCTCTCTCTCTACCGCATATGTGCTGCTGTGTTTCTGCGAGAACGACGATATCGGTCGGTAAAACCGAACCAGGACCGATGCGCCATCAAGGTAAAACATCATCACACTGCTTTTGGAAGTTCGTCTTGGCAAGCAGCATTTCATTCAAGTTGTCGCCTAGTCGCCTCGGTGTGTTTCTCTTTTCTTTTTTTAATGGGCTTTACATGGTACTGTTTTCTTTTCTTTTCTTTTTTTTTTTGCTAATTATCTAAAGTCAGATTTATATAATGTATTTTGTCTTGTTCAAACAGTTCCCTTCCTGTCCTACCTTACCTTTCTCACCTGGGGCCGAAACATGATTTTACTGTTCAGCATTTTAAAGACATCTTAGTCAGTTCAGTCAACTCGTTGATACAACGCAGAAGCTCACATTAGTGTTTTCTTTAAGCAGAAATGCATTTGGTTATATGATCTTCTAGGATCAATGGGGTGAAAGCTGTTCACCTTCTCTAAGATCAGTCGGAGAGATGAATGTGATCCTCACTCCTGCATGTCTGTCAGGACGTTTGGATCCAGATAATAAAACCATTTACTCCCTATTCTTGGCTCTTATCTGCTGTCGAGGGTTGATTTTCTAGACTTTAATAATTTTTTTTTTTTTTTTAAAGTTTAGTAATATTAAAGCAGGAACGCTGAACTAGTGGTGCTACGTTTACGTTCTTATTGGGGATTTGCAGGTGGTAGCTGATTTCCTGCCTTTTTGTGTGTGTTAAAACATTTGATGGAAACAGAAACTCCAGGTGGCATTCTTTTACACTCCAGCCTTGTTCCTGGCCATGAATAAAACATAGTTACTATTCTGTCATTTTTGAGCTGCATTGTGTCCCACTGGACACAAAACACCTGGGAACAGATCTATAAATCATGACGCTGTTGCTGTGGAACTGTGCAGCTTCTCATCAGACTCTGAAATGGCGGACTTGGAGTTAGCTGCCAGGCTGCTCTGCAGAATGAACTCAGCCCTGAAGCCCAGACTGAAAGTGCCATTTACTGGCAGTTGCTACCTTAGGTGTTATGCCATTCTACTGTAATCAGAGTTCTCATTATATTTTGTAGTTTTTTTTGGCCAGTGAAAATGTCGTGAGTGGGCTTAACCTCCAGGGATTTCTCACCCAAAGGTCTTTAATAATTGTCCATGGGTTTCTAATTAGATTGTTGTAATTGAAACTGAACGTGGACGAATTTGTCAAACGTTATTTTATTTTAGAACGATGTGCACAAACTGGCTGGGAAACGAATTTACACATGAGCTGAAAGAGAACCCAAATTATTCTTTCTGGGTCTTTTTATAGTTTTGCAATACAGGGTTTGTGCATTTCAAGAGTTTAAGATGTGTGTTTGTGCCTGCCTGCTTGTGGGAAGAAAAATAGCCCATGTGTTGCTCCTACCTGGCTTTTATGGTGTGTGTGTGTGTGTGTGTGTGTGTGTGATTTTCCTCTCCAGGCTTTCAAGTATTGTGCGACGAGCTTTACACTGTTTACTCTATTCCAAAACATTCCTTCCTGCCTCCCCAACTTTACACACACACAAACCCTCTCCTGCTTCCCTCTTTTTTCACACACATCAAAGGCAGCTGGATGGGGGTGTTAGGACCTGCTATTCTACAGGTGTGAGGTTATTAGAGCTTTCTGTGTGTGTGTGTGTGTGTGTGTGTGTGTATGTGTGGGTGCGCTCTTGCCACCAATATACTCATGCTACTAGCAATGTGAGGAGATTTTTGGGATGTGAGGACATTTTGGCTGGTCCAGGGTTAAGACTTGGGTCTAGGGTGGCTTTGGGTCAGGTTAGTTGTGATGGTTGGAGTGAGGCTGGCTTCTTACATTTAAGCCATAACGTCCTCACAAAGGATAAGTAAAAGGTGTGTGTGTGCATGAGTGTGAGCCCTGTAAATGCTCTTATTGTTTAACAGGACACTTTCTTATTTTAAAAATGCTTTTAGCTGTTTTTTTTTTTTTTTTTTTTCCTAATCAGTTGGAGTGTTTCCTTTTAAGCTTGTAGGGCAGAATTTGGGATTAAGGCAGTTGGTAAAGTAGGTTCTTTGAAACTCAGTGCCTGCAACTGTCTGATGACACTCAGGTCAAACGTTCTGCTGAGGTTGGAGTTTATGGCGGTTCGCTGGTCTTTATCAAATCTGTTTGTTTGTCTGTTTGTTGTTGCTTGTGTAAAAGATGTAGGAGCTCCCCACTTAAATTCAGACTGAATGCAGTGGTGTTTTCATCATGGGTGTCATTTCCGTCTACCCACCAATCGGCTAATGTCAGATATCCGGGTGGAAATGGAATCCAGTGTTTTCTCTGACCCAACCAGGAGCAGTTACTATTTTACTGCATGTTTAAAAATCAAGATCACCTGGACTCTTTCTTAGAGCGTCTGCTAAAACCATTATCACGTCAGCCTCAGTTCCACCAGGAAATCAGGAAATCAATCAGCTTCTTCGCTCTGCAGCAGACTCCTCATCTCTGCGCACTGTCTCCCTACACCCACAGCAAACAAATCCTGCTCGCCCGTTACTTTCAGGCGTTGTAATGCACTCCATAACACATCTGGATGTGTATTCAGGCCTCTTTATGATGCCTGAAGAAGCCATTAAGTGGCAGATTGGTGCTGGAAATTCACCTGGCCATGAATTTAAATGCATTCTTACACTAAAGAGAACCTCTTCTTGGACCAGTCTGTAGGAGAGAACCATAACTCGAGTGGATCTAAACTGCTCTGGTGGGTTGGTGAATAGTTCCTGCAACATTTTGGTGGTCGGGCCTCTCTGCGCTTCCACACAGCAGCTTGGCGAACACGTCGGAGCCTGCCTCAGGTTAGTGCTGCTGGTGGTGGCGGTGCTGGTTGCATCCTTTCAAAGAAGTCAGTAGCCAGAAAAGTCTTCTAAAGGCCGGACTCATAGACTGGCACAGCAGGAGGGAGGAGGAGGAGGAGGAGGAGGAGGAGGAGGAGGAGGAGAGGGGGGGTTGGAAGGAGGACAGAGGTGGGGAGTCATTGTGGAGCAGTCATGCAGGAGAAGGAAGCTGCAGGTTTTGTTCGTGCGGTGGGAAAAACTCTGGTTGGCTGCTCCTAAACACACACACACACACACACACACACACACACACACACACAGGGGGAAAGTTGAATTGTTGTTCCTCACCTTTGTTTGCAGCTTTCCTCACATGTTCTCCTGTGGAGCTGAGCAGCTCAGATCTGCTTTAATTTCTATCCTGTAAAGGAGCAAATCACCGTGCAGATAAGCCTAAGCTTTTGGGGGATGGTACCATGTCTGCTCATTCTAGCATGGTTCCGTGTTATCATTTCTGCATGTAGATGTTTAAACTGGACGCTGAAAATCTCCTGATGTCCTCGCAGCTTCTCGGCCACAGCTGCGTGTGTTGTTAGTGTAGCATATTACGTTCCTCGGCGTGTGTGAATCAGTGTGACACACCTCAGAGATTCAAAACGAAGGTTCTCGGAGCAGCTTTTAGGTTCGCGGAGTCTGAACCAATAAAGACCATTAAACTTCTTGGAATGATCAGTTTCCTCTGAGGTTTCAACCAGCTGGTAGCTAATGTTGACCCTGTCCGATTAGGGATGGATGCTGTGTGGCTGAGCTGCTGCTCCGTCTATTAGCGGTCAGCGGTGGGCTTGTCCAGTGTGCCCCACATCTGGAACTGGTCTGCTTGGCCTAAACAAAGTGAGGGAGGTGGAGAAGTTTGCTATGTGAACCTTAAAGGCTGTAATTGAGGAAGTTCCTGTTTAATCAGATCCCTCCCTCTCTTTTCCCTGACTTCCTTCCCTTTCTGCTGGGTGGCTGATTACTTGCCCCGTCACCCTCCGCTCTTCATCCTGGTTCTGCATCCATTCTTGTCCATTATTTTTCCAGCCTTCCTCTTTTTTAACCCTTTCATTTCTTGCCTCCGCTGTAAATAATTGCTCCTGATGTTGCAATTAGCTCTCTGATTGCTGGAAGGAGCTGATTGTGTGTGTTTGGGGGGGGTTCTTCCTGGAGGGAAATTCAGCTTTTTTTTTTCTCCTTTAAGAAGGAGAAACAGAATCTGAGTATGACACTCTCTTCACACTTCACAAACATTTGTTTCAAAGTCTTTTAGCTTTCTTCTGATGGTTCTTCGGTCAGAATGTTGATGGTTGAAAGCTGATTTTTGACATTTCTACAGTGGAAAGTGGGAAAGGGGATCTGGAGATGCAGAGCAGACACTCTGGATGCCTCTTTTATGTATTTGAAGTTAAGGTACTGACGGACGGATGTAATTGACGTTACTGCAGTGCCTAGACTTAACTGGGAAATGGACTTTAATTTTTTTGTTTGTATCGACACCCAGTTCACCAGAATAGAACTTGTATTCATCGTATTTTAACTTCCTGCTATTCCAGTATCACCTAAACAACCAAAAAAATGAGTTACGTTTGTTTTAATCGTGTCTGTGTAGTATAAATCCACACAAATATGCACGTTTAGCTGCATTTACTATGAAATCTGGACAGTCAGAATTTCACATTAATAATTACACAATAATCACTCAGTAATTACACAAATTACTGCGTTTTACTTTTGTGCTTGACAGTTTTGCTGTTTTTCAGGTGCAGTCTGGGCCTGACGGAAGCCGCAGGTTGTCCATCACCTTCAGAACTGAAAGTAAGTTCCTACATAGTCACGTGACTGGGGTTTTTTTTTAACGTAACCCAACGTTTGGCCAGCGTAAGGCCTCAGATAAGCTCCAGCTTTCGTTCTCATTTTCTGTGAACGGGGGCGTGTGTTTTAATCACAGCCTAAAATCATTCTTTCATTCAACAAGCATTAAAATCTAAAGCCCTCTCACCCCCACTTCTCCACCGTCCTCCCCCAGCTGCCCCCTTCTTTTGTTCTTTTTTTCTGTAAAAGTCAAGTTCCTGAGCCGTAGCGGATCCCTGCCTCCCGCTTTTGTCCGTGACCATGAGCGAGAAACACTTTCAGATGATTCTTTGTGTGTGTGCGCGCGCGCGCGTGTGTGTTTGTGTGCGCAAAAACGAACACTTTTTAGTGCCGCTATAGTGATGATGATGTCACAGGAAAAACTATAAACTTTCTAGCAGTTTTAATAATGGGAGCAAACCGATCTGCAGTTGCCACGACAACATATGCAACCTTATATTCCATCTCTGTGGGGTCATAGAGCTACACCAGTGGGTCACAGATACAGTCTGGTTTTATTACAAGCACGGGAAACGTTGACAAAAATGACATTTATAGACAAAAATGTGTTAAAAAAGTCTAATCATAAGACCAACTGACAATATTAAAGAATTAAAAAAAAAGACTCCGATTTTTAATATGCGTTTTAAACGAAAATGTTTGAAAATGTGCACACACTCGAGGCCTTTATAGGGTTGACAAGCTGTGGCTGAGAAGACCCTGGAATTACTAGCTGGAACACAGGTTGAATTTAAAAAGTGGGACTCTGAAAGCTGGTGTTTTAACGTGCCAACGTGGTCCCTGGCCAGGATTTATGTAAAACCTTCTGCTGGTGAAGGCTACCTTTTTTTTTTTTTTTTGGCTGGGTTTTTCCACATCTGTAGGCACACTGATAGAGACGTTGCAGCAATTGCGTGAAATTGCAGTCGTTTTTGCAGAGTTGATGGTGGTTTTTTGTTTTTTTGTTTTTTTTTTCATGAGAGGTGATGAGGGATGGCTAGGAAAGATTTGTTTTCCTCGGAACTTGCTTCCTCGTTTGCTTGAAAAAGAAACAGTGGAGGAAGAGGAGGCGCACACTGCATCGGCCTCACATAGAGAAGGTTAATGATGGAGGAAGAGGGGCAACCAGCTGTGACATTCTGCTTCAGCACTGACCATGACTCCATCGTCAAATCCAGGGCAAAGGGAGCAGTGACTCGTATCAGATCCCGTCCCCTCCTTACTCATCTCTGTTCCTTTTTGAGCTCTTCGCTCTTCCTCCTTTTCTTCCTCAGCTCAGTCCTCTCTGTCAATCAGTGGGCAGCAGGAGGAAGACGACCAGTCATTCGTGTCTGGGCTCACACCCACTTTCTTTTCTCCTTCCTAAGTCCATATTTTCTGTTCCGGTCCCTCTCATGGCTGGGCGCTCCTCTCCCTCCACCCTCACTTTTATCATTCAGCACATGAAGCGAGGGAGCAGATGCTGTTGTTCTCACACATCGATGATGAAATGACATATCTTCACACTGCTCCTCTATTTTAAACAAAGTTTAAGAAAGAAACGCACACATTTAAAACTGGTTTTAATAAAAGGTAACACTATAAGCAGCCTCACGCAAGCTGGCTCATCGTCTGGACATTTTTCATGGCCCGTTATCATTTCTGACCGCCGCTGGACGTTTGTCACTCCGCTGGTTGTTTGTTTTTTAGGTATTAAAAGTGTCTGAAACAGCCGTCTTGTGTGTCTCTGCAGACTGTTCACTCAACTACCCAGTGGGGAAACATGTGATCCATCAAGTCACCAACGTCTCCTTCACCCATTTAGCCTGCGAGGACCAGGCTGCTGTGGTCATCCACTGGTCTCCCAGTCCATTAGGTACGCGTGTGTGTGTGTGTGTGTGTGTGTGTGTGTGTGTGTGCGTGTGCGCGCACCTATCTCGCCCGCCCTTTCATCAGGGCCAGAGAATAATGGAGGGGATCACATCTCCTGCTAACAATATCGTGATCTGACCGAGAAGGAATGTGTGTGTGGGTGCCTGGGTTTGTGTGTGTGTGTGTGTGTGCGTGTATGTGCACTCATTCACTCACTCAGGGTAACCTGAACCTCTCTGTGTCACAATATAGCCTGTTGTTTCCCAGTGAGACCCTGAAATGTCTCGCATCACAGGAACAGCATTCAGAATGTGATCATTACCTGCAGAAAGTTCAAGGAAAAGGAATTACACTGGGCTTCCACACGGTGCTTTATCAGAGGCACTTCAGACACAAATCAATCCTTTTCTTTTTTAAGTATAGGGAAAGAGACATAAGAAATAGTTTTGAGGAAATCTCATATGAAAACAGAAATGAACTAAAATGCAAAAATGTAATGCCAAAATATGAAATGTCTTGTTCACGAGTGGGGGAAGAATGGAGCGGGAGATCGGCAGGCGGATCGATGTGGCGTCTGCAGTAATGCGGACTCTGCACCGGTCCGTTGTGGTGAAGAGAGAGCTGAGCCGGTCGAGCTTCGCTCCTACCCTCACCTGTGGTCATGAGCTTTGGGTAGTGACCGAAAGAACGAGATCGGGGGTGCAAGCGGCCGAAATGAGCTTCCTCCGTAGGGTGTCTGGGCTCTCCCTTAGAGACAGGGTGAGAAGCTCTGCCACCCGGGAGGAGCTCGGAGTAGAGCCAGATGAGGTGGCTCGGGCACCTAGTCAGGATGCCTCCCGGTCGCCTCCCTGGTGAGGCGTTCAGGGCACGTCCCTCCGGTAGGAGGCCCCCGGGAAGACCCAGGACACGCTGGAGGGACTATGTCTCTCGGCTGGCCTGGGAACGCCTCGGGATCCCCCCGGAAGAGCTGGATGAAGTGGCTGGGGAGAGGGAAGTCTGGGCTTCCTGCTTAGGCTGCTGCCCCCGCGACCCGACCCCGGATAAGCGGCAGAAGATGGATGGATGGATGGATGGATGGATGGACAATATGAAATAGAAAAGCTACCACTTGCATGGCAGTCTAGTTTCAGTTATTTAATTTCATTTCCTTTGATTCATGTTAGGTTTTGATGTCAGTGAACATTATGTTGTAGACTTAAGTAAACGTCCCCCTCAGCAAATATCCTGTTGCATCTGTGGAAAAATATTTTTGCCGTATTTTTAATGCTTTTCCTCATCTTTCCCAATAAAAGTCATAGTTAAACACACAGAAAGACCTCTGATATTACACATCAAAGGAGAGTTAAACTGCGTTGCACCTCCAGCTGCATCAAAAAGTCATCAAAGGTGTTTCCAGCAGGAAGCACAGCTGGAGAGCATCTGGAGCCCAGACAAAGCGCTGGGACCGAAGCTGCTGTGTTCAGTTACCTGTTGGTGCTTGTTGCTGCCTAAACCTTCCACATTGGAGTTAATGTCATGAGTTTGGGCTAGACACAGATTTGGTTAGTGCCAAAAGAAAAACATTTAAAAGAAAAACATGAGATAGGTACGTGGCACAGTCCTGGGCCGGTTTTCTGGTGCAAAAACATTCCCCTCTGTCCCTTTCACTCTGCAGAGGTAGACGCTGGGAATTGTTCAGGAATCTGCCCGAAGAACAGGTTTTTGTGTCTTCGGGCAGAACGCGGCGCCTCCGTCTCTCCTGCAGTGTAAAGGCTAGACCACGATGTTTTCGCCTTATTCAGTCCCCCCAGGATCCTCTCACTGCGCTGCCTGCAGAGCTAATGGGAAAAACATGTCCGGTGTACATAAAGGTGTAATTATGGGACGTGTTTTCAAAGAGCACACGGGAGGAGAACAAAACAAAGAAGACAGACAGGGCATGTGGAGGTGGGAGGGGTCGAGAAGAAATGGCGAAATTTGGTAATAAAAGGAAATAGGAATGTAGAGGAAGAGATGGTACTGGTCTGAAAACAAAAGCCTGGAGGAAGAGTGGTGTCACGGAAAGAAAGGATGGAATGAAGGAGGAAAAAAAGGAAGAGGAAGCATCTAAATTGTAAAAGAGGAACAAGGAAAGGAGCACAGGTCAAAGTTGAACAGCTGAAACAAGATAATGGTGTTGTAAAAGCACTTGTGTTTGCGGTGTTTCCTCACCAAAAGGCACTTACATGGAATGAGTTCCAACAGGACACAGGTGAGCCCCCGGGTGCTAAGGAATCCAGCTGCTGTCGGGTTTTTTCCACCCTGGGTTGGGATTTGATCACTGGTGAGGGTGTGGGAGCTGAGAGGGACCGTCCTGGCTGACGCTGCTGCTGCGTCTCCGCAGGGATCGAGCACGTTAAAGGATTCAGAGTCTATCTGGAAGATAAGAACCCAGAGGGGAAACGGTGTCAACATCTCATCCTCAAAGACCCCCGACAGCTCAACTTTTCCCACAGAAACATGGTAAACACCGACAACAACGTCAGCTAGTAGTAGTTTTTTAGGGTTTTTTTTCATCACGCACTTCGAGAAAATGTCGACCCCACCCCCCTTGTTTTCACCGGATACGCTGCATCTCCGTCCGTCCTGATTAGATTCCATTCAAGTCAATTTGTCAGTCTGGAGGCTCCGCCCACGGCAGGTCTGGGGGCTCCGCCCACGGCAGGCCTGGGGGCTCCGCCCACGGCAGGCCTGGAGGCTCCGCCCACGGCAGGTCTGGGGGCTCTGCCCACGGCAGGCCTGGGGGCTCCGCCCACGGCAGGTCTGGGGGCTCCGCCCACGCCAGGGCTGGAGGCTCCGCCCACGCCAGGGCTGGAGGCTCCGTCACCCTCCGCAAAAAGATGGATCGCTTCTATTTTGGACGGACGGAGCACGCTGCAACAAGCTCGCACAAGGCATCGCGTGTGGCACAGGAAGAAAAAATAAAATAACCGAGAATTCGTCAAAATATAAGGTCCCGTATGTAGAACGATCGTTTTTTACCTTATTACATGTATAAATCACCATTTTTTACGTTATTACATGTGTGAATCATCTTTTTCTTGGGCCGTTTTATCTCTTGTTTGTGGGTGTGTGAAACAGCATCACCAGTTAACTCATTGTTTGCAGCAGATCTTCGAATATATTAAATAAATAACATAAATAACCAGAATTTACAAGAAATATTCGATTTATTACACATTTTAGGAGGCATTAAAAGAATTACCCATGGTAGAGTCACCAAAATCTGAAGAAAGGGGACATTTTACTCCTCTAGGAAGAAAGAGCATCTTCTTCTATGGCTCCTTTCAAAAACTACAAAGTGGTAATGTCGCGGTCGTACGTGATTTCGTTTTCAGCGCCCTGTTCTAAATACGGGACCTTTTTATTTTGACAGTTTCCCAGATGTTTTATTTTTCTCTTCGCACCCGACTTCCTGTCCCGCACGCGGTGGATTGTGCGAGATTGTTGCGGCGTTCTCCGTCCGTCCAGACGCATCCGACAGAAAGTGCAGTCAGGTGTTGGTGTTCTAGTCTCAAAAGTTCGACTTTATTCTCAACATTATATTTCGACTTTATTTTCGACAGTATATTCCAACTTTATTCTTGACATATTTAGACTTTTTTCTCGACATTGTATTTTGACTTTTTTTTCTAGACATTTCAACTTTTTTCTCAAAGTGCGTGATGAAAAAAAACCTACCTCCTCTTATTTTTTTTTCTCATGAGTGGCCCTGATACTCTTCCGTATACATATTATTTCATATATAAAAGTGAAATTAATAAAAAAAAAAAACCAAACCGAAATGACTAAACAGTTTAACAGGATAAAAAATAGTTTAAATAGATCATCATAAAGTTGTTTAACATAATTGTTACATAGATGTTATGTAAATATTTGCAACATTTTTACAAGCGTTTCCTGTATTTTGTGCCCGTTTCTGCATTTGGAAATCAGGATAACTGCCTATTCTTTTCTCACAGAAGCTGAACAGTCAGCCGTTCAGTGGCTTGAACTTTGACACCGACTACATGGTTCGTGTAGTTCCTTTCCCCAGTCTGATGAACGAAAGCTTCTTCCCTCCGTCGTTCCTCAAGACCAACTGTGAGTCCAGCACTTCATTGAGATGGTTTATGTGATTAATACTGGAACCAGAAGGAAGCAATCAGCCCAGTTCTCCCAAAACACAATAACACTTGTTGAATTGAACACAGCTGGTAGCAGCACTGCCCTGACCTTATCTACGTTATTTCCATCAAACGCATTCATACGGCGTGAGCTGGTGAAGCCTGCTCAGATATGTGGTGCAATCATTAGTAACATTTACGTCTGTGTTCATTTTGCAGCCTGTCAAGTCCTCCTGGGATCAGACAGCCTTGTTTGCAAACCATGTGAGTTCTTCAGTGCGGTCGTCATAGCAGCAGCATGTGTTGGCACTTAGGGTTTCTGTTTAGGGTAATTAAATATAAAAAAAAAAATAAATCTTTTGTTTGTTTATTTATCAGCAGACATAATTAGTTACTAAGCATTTTTAAATGGGACCAACTGTGTTTAGATGCTGTTTATAAAGAGTTATTAAATTAACCATTCACAGCAGGGCTGGGCAGTTATTTAGCCTGAAGGGCCACACTGGGTTGTAGATCTTGATTAAGGGGCCAGCCAGGTGGTGCAGGAAGCTAACCCCCCACATGAGGATCAGAGGTTAGCTAAAGATCCTGCTTGATGGACTATTGACTGAGGAAATATGTAGAAGAGCCTGTGAACTGGTCCAACTAGAGATGGATGGTGAAGCTCCAAATGATGTTTGGCCCCACCTTCTTGAGAGGACATGTTAGCATGCTAGCTGAAGGGGGGGGGGGGGGTCTGAACCTTTTTCTAACCAATCAAGCTGACAACCTTCTTAATTTGTCTTTTGAAAAAATGATTGTGAAGGCTCTGCGGGCCAGATTAAAGAGGTCATCGGGCCACATGTGGCCCCCGGGCCTCAGTTTGCCCACCTTTGATTTACAGTCATGGAAACCCTTCTTCCTAGGAAACTGGGAGCTAATTTATAATCAAATATACTTGCTGATTGCGGATGAATCGAAAGTTAGTTTTGTCACTGTGGTTAAATAGAAGGATGGTGAATAGTTGTTGATCGGTCTGGTGTAAGTATACAGTGGAGTGTGTATTCAGCAGCGGGTTTTGTTTGTGTGTGTGTGCAGTCTGGAAGCCAAAAACCATGAACGTGTCTCAGCTGGGGTCAAACCTACACGTGGTGTTCGAACAGGCCCCGTCCTCGTTCGGATTCACTCTCTACTACCTTTACTACAAGCTGCGGCAGGACGGACCCTTCAAGCTGCAGCGCTGCAAACCAGTGAGTGCCCATGGAGTTTAAAAGTGTAGGCCCTGTCCTGGTACGAGCAGTCTGGCTACGTGCTTTGGCCAAATGTCTAATTTTCTGTCAGTGGTCACAACGTACCATTATCTTTTTGTGTGGTATTCAGTGTCTTCCCTTAAAAAATGCAGTATTGACATGTGCAGAGGAGGACATGCTAATAATGCAGTTTTTTTAGTCAAGGTATAAATTTTAGTGACGTATGGTGCAAAACTGGCGATGATATTCGTCTAGCATCCCTAGATGGTTTGGAGAGTGCTTTAAAGAATTGTACTCTGTGCAGGATGTGAACCAGCTCAGAACTACGTGCATCCTGCAGGACATCACTCCAGGGACCTACACCATTGAGGTGAACCCACAGGGCCTGAGCCACACATCAAATATATTAGTATTATTATTATTATTATTATTCTGGGTTTAAAACTAGGGCTGCACAAGATATCATATGTCGATATATCCTACATGATCTAAACTGAAATTTCTTTCTTTCACTGTCAGCTGAGAGATGATGTAAACGTGACCAGGAGGCAGACGCAGTACCACGTTGGCCAGGGTGAGACACACACACACACACACACACACACACACGTACCCATTGCTCTATGTTCAGCACTTGGGCCAAATATTTGTTTCCGTTGCCTGTTGATCACCAGCCTGATTCTGCTTGTAAGAGCTGAAAGAATGTGTAAGACTGGGATGTTTTAATGCAGCTGACCTTTTTGTCCCTCTTCCTGTTTGAATACAAGATACATCAACACACACACGTATAGGCTACACCAAAACTAAAATAACATGGTCGTGAGCCCTTTTCATTGCTTCCTGTTAACTGAATAATTGTGATATTTTGCAGACTAGCGTGCCCTCTTAAGCCTAGTACACATGGAACGATTTTCGCTGTCTTAGACTCGCCCTCACCCAAAATCGGGGTGAGGCACTAATCCGCTTGGCGACTGAGTTAAGTACCTCGAAGACTCGGCTAATGAGCCTGACGACGCCCCGCGCCAAGTCTCAGACGTAAAACTGGATATCAAACCTGCTCGATATCCAGTCTGCTCGTAGTGACGTAGCAAGAGCTCCAGCCAATGGGAGCAGACGTGGGCGTGGCCGCAAAATAAGGAAGTGAAAAGGAGCAGTAGAGCGGCTGAGCAGAGAAACAAAACACATCGGGAGACTAAAAAACTGGTCAGTGCGAGGTCAGTGGACACAGGAGACTCTGGCTCAGCCACTGTCCGCACCAGCCCCACTCCACGCCATCTTTTACCACCAATCTGCAGGCCACCACCGCCGCATTACAGACAGAACAAAGGTTTTCTGCAAAAACTGCGTAGTTGTGACCCCGATCTTGAAACCATTTGAAGTTGTGTCGTCCTCTCATCTGTTTTTTTGTAAGTTGTAATTTTTGAGCTTTGAGCTGGTGTGTTTGTTTCAGTCCAATCCCCCTGGGCGGGACCCATCCGTGCCATGGCCATTACAGTCCCTCTGGTCGTTATATCGGCCTTTGCCACTCTCTTCACTGTCATGTGTCGCAAGAAGCAGCAAGGTGAAGACCTGATTACTGATTACTGGTTGTCTCGTTAATGTTGCATACGTTGAACGCGAACCCTTTTCTTGATTAGAAAACATCTACAGCCAGCTGGATGAAGAAAGCAGCGAGTCGTCCAATCAAAGCGCAGCTTTGAACCCGGAACGGCCGTGGCCACGCCCCAAAGTCTTCATCTGCTACTCAAATAGAGACTGCTTGAAACACAGCAACGTCATCCAGAGCTTTGCCTACTTCCTGCAAGACTTCTGCTGCTGTGAGGTGAAGCGCTGAGCGATGGAAGAAAAGTGCACGTGTTTGGGAAAGGTTTGACATCGTCTTCTTTGCTCGCGCCTGTTCAGGTTGTGCTGGACCTGTGGGAGCACCTTGAGATCTGCAGAGAGGGTCAGATGTCATGGCTCAGCAGACAGCTGGACGAAGCCGACTTCATCATCACCGTCTGTTCCAGAGGCCTACGGTAACAGCTTCCCCCACCGACAGGCTGATTAGCTCTTAATAACACACTCATTTCCAATGAATTATGACGACTTTTTCACATTTCTGATTTTACTGTTAAAGGTTCAATTGAAAGCAACATTATTCTCATTTCTGTCTGATCTCATTTATATTGTTGCTGGTAAATGGATGGTGCTAGTGGTGGATGAGGTGAAACTGGGAAAAAAAAAGGCGCTGTCGTCAGGATTTATCAGCATTTGATGATCGTAAATAAAAATTGTCGCAAGAATTACCCAGCAGCCCCAGGCAGCACGAGCATGAGTGCTAAATAGGCAGAGATCACCAGGATAATTTTCTCTTATGATTACCGTATTTTTCGGACTATAAGTCGCACTGGAATATAAGTCGCATTTTTTTGGGGGTAATTTATTTTACAATATTTGAGACCAAGAACAGACTTTTCCTCTTGAAAGGCCAGTTATAATAACAACAACAGAATAGGAAACAACAGGCTGAATAGGTAACGTAACACACTGATGGTTATTCCGCTACATGAAGCACCGACAACGGACTGAATCCGTGTCTGGTGTGTTAACGAAACATATTAACAGTTATTCAGAAAACTATAGCATAACGAACATGCTTGCAAACTCTCCATCTCACTTCAGATCTCTAAAATCCACCGAATCCTTCATCCTCGGTGTCGCTTATGCACCGTAGCACCGGAGGGAGAGGAAGCGCCTCTTCCTCTTTTCTTTCCCTTTTCGGCTGCATATTTCACTACTTGCAGTTTGTAATCTGTAGAATATGATTTCCATTTTGGGGACAGTTTTGCTCAGTCTTTCTCAGATGTCTTTATAAGTTACTGGTAATAAAGCACAGAGCGCCCTCGCGCGGTTGTCAGTGTGAAAAAAACAAACGCAAAATTACCGTATATATTTTAATAATTTCACATTAAAAGTCGCACCTGAGTATAAGTCGCCTCCGGCCAAACTAGGAAAAAAAAAGTGCGACTTGTGGTCCAGAAAATACGGTATGTTGATCTCCTTTGCTGTGAGTTTGAGTCATTTTCTAGTCAGCTGCCACCTCAGGGTCTCCCTTTTCTGTTTCCCCCCTCTCGATCCTGTTCTCCATCACTTCTCTTCCTGCAGCTACTACGTGGAGAAGAGCCGCAAAGGGAAGACTCCGGTCAGCCGGCAGAGCAGCAGCTTGCTGCCTGCTGCGTGCATGGGTGACCTGTTCATTGTGAGCGTGTCTATGATTGCTGAGAAGCTACGCCTGGCCAAGCAGAGCGACGGCTATGGCGCTCCGGAGCTGAACCGCTACCTGAGCGTCTACTTTGACTACTCGTCAGAGAGTGACATCCCCACCATGTTGACTTTGGCTTCCAGGTACAGTATAACCCAGACACTGAGAAACAGCAGACGCAATCCATTTACCGTAGTTTTCGGACTATAAGTCGCTCCGGACTATAAGTCACACCAGTCGAAAAGGAGGAAAAAAAGGAGAAAAAAATGTATACAAGTCGCATTTTTCTGGGGGAAATTTATTTTACAAAGTCTGAGACCAAGAACAGACATTTCAACTTGAAAGGCAAGTTATAATAACAATAACGATAGAGTATAGAACATAGCATAAAGAACATTCTTACAAATGCTCCATCTCACTTTAAATCCACTGAATTCTTCATTCTCGGTGTGACTTTTGAACAACTTTTTTCGACTGCATGTTTCACTACTTGCAGCTTGTAATCTGTAGAATATGATTTTTTTTTTTGGGTGGGGGGCATTTCTGTTCAGTCTTTCTCAGATGTCTTAATAAAGCACAGATGCCCTTGCGCGGTTGTCAGTGTGAAAATAACAAACGTGAAATTACCGTATATATTTTAATAATTTCACATTATAAGTCGCACCCAAACCATGAAAAAAAAAGTGCGATTTATAGTCCAGAAAATACGGTAGTATGGAGTTTGACTCCAGCAACGTCAACAAGGGGGAAACACCAGGAATATTTGTCCTCTCTGGTGCTGAGATGGTGTCTGGTTTTAGGTTCAAGTTGATGGACCAGCTGCCTCAGCTCTTCAGTCGCCTCCACTCCAGCCAGTCGAGTTTGGCCGAGTCTGAATCACTTCCTGTCAACGTCTCCAGGAGGAACTACTTTAAAAGTAAATCTGGACGCTCACTTTATGTTTCCATCTGCAACATGCATCAGTACATCAGCCAGAACCCCGACTGGTTTGAGAAGCAGCTGGCTCCTTCAGGAAGTTCCTCAGCCGTTCCGAAGTCGGCTCCAGCGGCCACCGATGAGGCTCCAGGTCTTCCGCCCAAGCCTCATTGCTCCTCCGTGTCCTGTCAGCCTGAGCGCAGAGTCGAGTCTGGGTTGACGCTCAATGAGGTGGTGGTGAGGACTCAACCACTGGAGGACAGAAGGGGGGCACTGAGGAAGAACATGCCTCTGCTGCCTCCAGGCTCCAGCCTCAGCCTTGAACTAGGATCCAGCTCCAGTCCTGCTCTCTGCCCCAGTCCTGCTCTCTGCCCCAGTCCTGCTCTCTGCCCCAGTCCTGACCCACTACCGTCTTCTCTGCCCACGCCGAGGGAC
Organism: Pao palembangensis; assembly: GCA_015343265.1. Taxonomy (NCBI): domain Eukaryota; kingdom Metazoa; phylum Chordata; class Actinopteri; order Tetraodontiformes; family Tetraodontidae; genus Pao; species Pao palembangensis. The sequence goes on along the minus strand of CM027087.1, from coordinate 14,058,327 downwards.
ACTTTAAGGTAAAATGATGTGTGACACAAGCCACTGGTGCTACTGTCGGGTGTGTTTGAAGAAGAGAAAACAAAAATCCGTCCAGATTAAAGAGAAATCACCCACAGGTGTGTTTCTCAACGTGCAGGATTTTAAATACTTGTTTCTGACAGAAAATGGGAAAACTACAGTATACTTCACTTAGTGTTAATTCATAATAATTTAAATGGTGAGGAGCCATCAGAGGAGGCAGGTGAGGCATATATATATTATATACATGTATATAATATATAAGGTAGCGTTTTTTTGTCAACAGCTGTCTGGAACGCGTTTCTTGTGCTGAGTGATCATAAATCGGCTAAAAAGAGACACCAGGTGAGGCAATGCTCGCGCCTCGCAGTAGGGGGCGCTGGTGATCCCAATGATTCTTAACGATCCAGCGGCTGCAGGGTCAGTGACAGCGCGCTGCTACACTGCGGTCAACTAAGAGTTAGCGACCAGTCTTTACTTTTTTCCAGTCGCCTGGCCTCTACTTTGGCTTCCGTATCTAAAAACTTTTAAAACCAAAAGAAGAAAAATTAAACCAACAAGTTATCGATGGACTTGATTTATAAGTAAATGTAAGAACACAATAACGTGGTTTTTTAAGTATACTGAACGCTGCTGCTGCTTCATTTGTCCCTCAGGTCCACATCCAGAACATCAGCACCACTGCAGGAAGAGCCCTCCTCCTCCTCCTCCTCCTCCTCCTCCTCCTCTGTCCTCCACGATAGCCACTGCTGCCTTCCAGCCCCAACAGAAGAAGGCCATTCTCCCCCCCCAGAGCGTCCTCCTCCCCGTGATTCGGGCATCTATGATTCGTCTGTTCCCTCCTCCGAGCTTTCCATTCCTCTGATGGAGGGACTGTCACATGACCACGCTGACTCTTCCTCCCTGGCTGAGAGTGAGTCATCCTCGTCAGGGCTAGGTAACCTACGTTTTTTCTCTTTTTTTAGACTTGCAGTGCCAAAAGTAAACTACATTTTAATAACAATAAAGGCACTCTTTCAGGCTGGGATTGAAAGCCCGGCTGTTTTTGATCTGTGACGGAAAAAGATGCAAAAATACCTTCTTAATATAACGTAATATAAAGCTAGCATGTACATAAAATCGCCGCCACGCAGCAGCAGTTAGCACGAGCAGAAACTGACGTTTTAAATTGAAATTGTTCAAGGTCACGTACATGTACAAACCACCCGAGAGCGGTCCTGTTTCTCTTTGTAAGACGCTGTCCTGACATCTGGAACAACCCTTGAGCTGGCTCTTTGTTTCAGGCGATGAGGAGCCGCCGACTGTTGGCCCGCTCGGCTGCAGCGCCACCACAGTTTGTAAAGCGGAGCTACACCATCATCAGCAGATGGAGCCCTGTAACGGACGCACCAGTGTAGCGTCCTTGTAGAGGACGCCGCCTGCTGGTCAGGACTGGCATAAAGCCTGCCAAGGCCGAGTACCCTAAACGCAGCACCATCCCATTGCCATGGCAGCAAAAGGGGGAGTTTTGAGACGATGAGACCTAGTAAAATCATTACCACTCTTTTAACCACTAAGTTGTCCAACACCAGTCCTCCAGGGGGCAGCAGAGCGTTTATGAAGACGCGGACTGGAGACTTGTGAAGTGAAGGCGCAGAGGGTGCAGAAGCAAAGACCTCTGCCGGACTCCAGCTTGGACTGTCCAGGTCCTGTTGGGACACAAAAGACGTTCGGGAACAAAAAGGGAAACGCTGAGCAAAACCACGTCCCCGTCCCTGTCCCTCTGTCCCCGATCCTCTCGATCTTTGGAGACCTTTGTGTGTTTCTTTATGTACGTAGGGGAAATTCTCCAAGATGGTTAAAAAACAATAGAAATATTTATTAGAGTTTATGGACAATGAAGTTTCTTCTGTGTCTTTTTTTTACAAACTTTTTACAAACTTTTCAGATGAAAATATCTTACCTATGGACCTACATATTATTCTGTATGTAAGTGGAACAGTGTGTGAAAAACCGTGAAAATAACGTCTTTTTAGACCAGTTTAAATAAACGCCACTGTAATCAGGCTGACGATGGCGGTCGTAGGGTTAAGCTTGGGTCTCAGGATTGATAACTGCTTCCCAGTTCCTTGCCATCTTTTCTGACGTGCTTCCGCGATTTCAATGGGATGAAAGCCTTACGAAAGTGTAAATGCAATGAAAATGTAATAAAAAAGTGCCTAATTGGGATTCAGTAAGATTTAAATTAGTCCTGACTCAGATGTTCGATTCACCCTTCAGCCTCAGTCTTACCTGAGTCTGGCTTACCTGATCTTGCAGGAAAAGATTTGAAACTGTAAATATCATTTTACTTTTTGCCTTAAAGCTTATGTCTTGTTTAAAGGTTGAAATTTGGGTGTCGATATATATTTTTAAGCATTTTGTAGGAATGTACTGTTTTAAAGTACCTGCCTAAATGTAGTAAATAGGTAAATCTAAGTAATAAACCTTTACTGCTGTAGTCCTTTGTCCACTCCAGGGTTGAGGGTTTTTTCCAGACACCATGCAGTGGTGTTTGTTGGGAGGCGCTGGAAGCAGTTGCTGTTGGATTGTATCAGGTTAGACAAAAAGAAAAGCGCCATGTAGTCCCAGGTCATTCAGATTCATCCCAGTTGCTTTACTCCGGCTGCCGGTGTTCTTTGCAAAACAGAGGAAAACACACACAGCTGAGTTGTAAAAACAAGCAGACAGATCTCAGGGCTTTGAAGCTTCACTGGGTAGAATAACACAAGCCTCCAAAACTCACAGAAGGCCAGGGCAGCCTTCTTCTCTTCACAATAAAAGCCATGTTCGAAGTCAGCTGGGACTCAGAAATAGGATTGATTTCACTGGCATCGTCAATAATTAGGACCTGGAACTATTTATGTTGTTGGTTATACAAAGTGAAGAACCCTTCTTATACTCTCTTACGCTTGTTTTCTTTCTACTTTTTAAATTTGTGACTTTTTAATATCTTCGAAAAACCTCAACCTTTGAAAGAAATGCTTTATTTCCTCATAGGACACGGCAGCCTCGGTCTTTTATTTGGAAGGGATCACCGGAAGTGTGACTCACGCTTGACGCTCAGACGTGTTGAAGAATCTGCGGAATCACAACTCTTGTTCTGTCTTCAATCTTCGGATAAAACTGTGACTCGGTTCGCAGGAGGACAACTTGATTTCCGTTACCCGGAAGAGCAAGAGGAGACGGAAACTCTGGACCTGCGCGTTCAAGTTTTGTTCTGATCTCAGACATTTGGATCTGTTTTGCTCCGCCGGAAGAGCTGCAGCCCGATGCAGGCAGGTGATGGATGTCAGAGGAGTTCAAGGTGAGGAAAAAAAGTGTTTTTTTTCTCTCCGTCAAGCCAAGGAAAGGTGAAGAACATGGGACATTTTGTCCGTGTCTGATGTGAAGAGGACAGACTGTTGCAGACAGAGCAGAGGCTTTTACTGCTGCCCAGGGAGTCACAAGTTTGCTCCAGAGACTTCTAGCGCCCTCTCTCTCTCTCTCACACACACACACACACACACACACCTGCCCTTCTATATTTGTGAGGACTCTCCCTCACACCTCGCTCCACGTGAGGGAGTTAGCCTAACTTTAAAAATCAGCTAACCCTTAACCATTAACCCAAACCTAATTCCAAACAGCTTTTTGAGTTTGTAAGAACCAACCAAGACGTCCTTAACTCCCGAAAATGTCCTCACTTTACTAGCTAAATGCTTATTGTGTAAATCCTCAGTATGAAGCATTTAGAAGAACACACACACACAGCAAGAGAGTGAAAGTAAACAGCCAGTATGGTGTAAGAATGTGATTTATTTCTTAAACCGAACAGTTATTGTGAGTAAATAAAGTAAAACTATTTCTAAACAAACTTACAAAAATCAATAAAAGCGTGTAGAAATCGTATTTTTTTGCGAAAGTAAATGTAATAATTTACCAATCAAAAGTCAAAATCTTTCAAAACCAATGTTTTTGATAACTTCTGCTATAACCGTGTAAAAAATAGTCATAAAAAGGTCTAATGTTCCATCTTTCTGAATGAGAATAAACCTTATCTGGTCACCAGCAGGAAAAAATTGAAACTGCAAAGTGACTAATAATAATAACGTAATGTAATCTAAAGTAATACACCCCCCTCCAAAATAAAAGAATTCAAATGAAAATGAAGCGCAAAGTTTTACATTTTAAGGAGGCGCGTCTACACAGACTCCATGAAGCCACTGTGGCCAGGGTCCAAGATCTGGAAGATCTGGACCTTAGAACCAACTAACGTCATCGCGACAGATCTGGAAAAAGGAGGGTTCAGAACCCGCAAACACAATAACAGATAAATGATGACGGCGACTTTAAGGACGCTTTTCCACTGTGAAACGTGCTTGAATAATTGATTGGAAATCATCACGTTCAACCTTTTGACCATGTGATCTGTTTTAAACATTGGAAATCGGCAAAATGACATGATAATGAATGAAAGGCCGATGAATAAACCGCCTGTTTTCCACTGCAGCAGTTGAGCCGTCGCATTCTGCAGATTCCATCAACGCCCAATAATATTTGTCATTTTTGCGGCTAATTGTCGCTCTGTGACCGCTGGCTAACGTGGGATATTCGCTGCCGGAAGGTGACTGTTTCAGAGCTCATGAGATCACTGGCGTTGATAACTAATCCAGCCGTCCCCAACCTTTTTTGCGCCACTGAGCGGTTTAATGTCAGGCAGTATTTTCAGGGACCGGCCGATAAGATGTGGCGGATAAAATACAACAAAAGAACCTGACGAAAACGGTGGTATTTTCAAAATTCAATAATAAACGTGTTGTCAATGGTGAGGCATAGTAACGAAGCGAATCCGGTAATTTTTCAAAATAAAACATCAGTTCAGTTTCAGATAATAAATTAAACAAAGTAATATAAGTTATTTGTTCTTTCATGGGCGGCCCGGTACCAAATGACCCACGGGCCGGTACCGGTCCGCGGCCCAGTGGTTGGGGACCGCTGAACTTAACCATCACAATGGCGCGCTGCTTGCGTCCCGGCGTAGCTGGACCAAGCCTACGGTAAGATGGAAGTATTCAGAGGAATGTGGCTCCACTGCTCCAGCGGCTATGCGGCTTATGTTGGCTCTGCTCCTTTGTTCCGTCGCTAATCTTTGTGAGAGCAGCAGCAATTATGTGGCCCTGCTGGTTTCTGCAGTTTTCTGCTGCTGCGGCGGCCGCCATTAACGCCAGGCCAGGTGGATTCACTGCACAACCACATGTACTCATCTTTACACACACATTCATGCGTCATGCTTCACACTGCCGTGAGTGTTGCGGTTATATGCGTCCAAATGTTCCTTTTAACAGGAAGCAACCTTGAGCGGGACCATGCTCATACTGGGGGAGTGGGCAGCCAGCACAAAACAGAAGCAGATGGGAGGTAAACATTCAACAACAGGAGAAAGAGAAGCGGTGGCCTACAGCGCACGTCTGGCCTGGATGGGAAACGTGTGTTTGTGTACTGGGCTGGGGTGTATAGGCATACTGCAGCTCCCTGGAACGAATGACTCACACCTAATTTCTGCACATTTCTGGCTCTAAAAACTGGCTGGAAACTGGAAACTGGCTCTACAGCACAAGCCCAGCTGGAGGATTATCAGAGTAACATTCAATGACACGACTTAGCATCTCAGCGGCAGCAGACACACAGCCTCACTGTGGACGTGACCCACTCAAACAGGGCATTCACCCACATGTTTAATGAGCCACCCAGCAGTGAATCACACTGATTTAAAACCAAAACCACGGCCCTTAGCTCTGTCTTTGCTTCCTCGTTTAAATAATTTCGATTCATTCGTTTGGATAAAGCGTGACGCGTAAACTTTTACTTCTTTTTTCTTGCTCTGACGGTCCTGGAACCATCATTTCACAAACATTGTTACCTACACGTGTAAAAGTCACTGTCAGGCAGTAGATGTTTTATAAACTGTAGAATCTATATATATATATATGTATATATGAAATCAAATGCACCGGGAGCCGAACATATTTACGCCTGTAGCTGCTTTATTTACAGTGTGTTTACACCTCCTGGCCAGCAGGTGTCGCCAGAGCTCGACAAACGCTTTAACGACACAAACACTTTGATCAGAGTCTGAAGGAGACAGAAGCTCATATATGTATCTCACATTTATACATCCTACCTAATCACGGAGGAGCTTTTCAAATATACTTGAATATTTACCCTCCAATGCTGACTATTAACAAGGTATAAATGTCAATGTTGTCCTTTAGAACTCTGATTTAACGGCAGCCACTACGACTTTGCATTTTGAAGAAACTTCCGTTGATTTTTCATTGTTTATATAATATGTACAATCACATTTTTTTTTCAAGGTCGAAGATACGGAAGAAAACCTCCTCCTTCTCTCTTCTCTCTACTGAAGGCTGGTCCCTCAGAGGGGTAAGAATAAATCCTGTTTTTAGTAGCTAAACCTTGAAAGGCAGCGATAAAGACCCTCGACTCCAGCCGTCTTCACCTCGGAGCACATTTCGGACCATAATCATCACTTTTTTTATTTGTGACTGCACGCCGTCTGCCTCCCTGACTTGGTTTAGTTTGGGTTTTCGGTAACTACCTACTCGTCTTCTACGTGTTTCTCCTCACGTGTCCTACCGTGTTAAACCATCTTCTTCTTTTTTTTGTGGGTCGTTCCTGAGAGTCAACGTCTGCTTGACCTGAGAGTGGAGACCACAAGTTAGCTCCACACCAGGGGCCCCTGGGCTCTCATACTGAAAGAGAATGTAGCTCACTCCTACTTTGGATTGTTTTAGCCCGTGTTTTTCTATTCAAACTCGAGTCTAAACTGGTTTCCACTGTGCTGTGCTGTCTCGGTGTCTACTGTTTTCTTTACTAATTATAGACAGCCTTCTTCCCCCGACGCCCGTCACGTCCTGTTTGTTCATTAGGACCTAAGTGGGCCCACACAGACTCATTGTGAGGTGTTCCTGTTCCTGAGGTCCCTGAGACACGGTGCAAGTCAAGGAAGGGAGAGGAGCTGCTGGAGAGGAGTAGCTTTTCACCGCTCAAGAGGAGAAGAGCGCAAAGAAGGCAAAAGAGAGAGAGGAGAACCAAGAAGAGCAAGAGCTTGAGAGAAGGACGCAGGGATGTGACTGTGAGGGACACAGAGGAGGAGAGGACTTGGGAAGGATAGAAGGTGCCGGAGTCCTGATGTGACTCAGAAGAAGAGCCAAAAGAGTCAGCGGAAGGAGTCAGCAGCCACCCGGCGCTCAGGACCAGCCTCGATGATGGGTTGCTGCCTGTTTGTTTACTATCGGGTGAGTGTGTGCCAGCGTTCCTGCCTGCTGCAGGACCAGCGCAGCGCCTCCGCGGCCTCAGAGACGCACCCGCAGCCACGCAGCGGCGGCCTGCGGCGCCCTCACACGCGTCCCGCCTGAGAAGCTCCAGCCAGCCATCGTGAGCCAGGGCGACCGTGTCATCTTTCTCAATTTGGCATTCGGTCTCCAAATGAGCGCTCTAGTGTGACACCTTATATGGACACGGATGCCCAGACTCCACCTTTTGTGGTTGCTATAGTAACAGGGTGTTTTGAAGGTACGCTCATCTAGGTTATATAACATCCGGCCAACATCAGGTCTCGATACAATAGCAAGCAAACATCAGATTTCCGGCGATTGTAGCCTTCTGTCACAGCGTTCCCAACCTTCTCCTCCAGCTCTTCTCCTCCACCTCTCCTCCTCCATCTCGTCTCCTCCATCTCCACGAGCGTGAGGCTGATTCATTATTTCACACGCTGGCGTCGAGCGTTTGTGCCTTTTATTCCCGTAGCCGCTGTTTGTCCTCGGTGACCTGGCTCCTCAGGTGTTTGTGGGGTCGCTTCCTGTTTTTCATCAAACGGAAGCGGTCGGCTTCCCATCAGAGCCGGACCAACACAAACGCCGGTGTCCAGAAGCAGACGAGGCCTCGTCTGCAGCTCACACCCTCGCCCACTCGCTCACGGGGGTTTTCAGCCAGCAACAGAGCCACAAAGTGCAGAAGTTCACTCTTTAGCATATTAGCATATGCTATTAGCATGTTATTAGCGTGTTATTATCCGGACTTCCATCATTTAGAAAGCTGATTTAACTGAAGACGTGAATGAAAAAAGGTTATAAATCGCCGCACACGCACACATGCTTTGAAATGGCCTTTTCGGGTGGTTCATTTTTACACTTTTTTTATACTTTTGGTTGTTCTCACCTCGTTTATACGGCTTTGAAAGCGGGGATTTTCTATAATACACGCTGGTCTAGGTTGCCCTGCTTCAGCGAGGGTGCTCAGGGCGCTCCTGCCTTTTATTACAGTCATGTGACCTTTGTCACGTTATTTAGCATTATTACAGCTCAGTTTGTCCCTTCGGTTTTGGGCTGGAGGGAGTTTGAACGAACCAATAACCTCATACAAGCATCTACAGAGATGAACGAAAACAGCCTCAGAGCCGCCCCTCAAGTGTGTTTTCGCTGGAAATACTTTGACAAGTGAGGTTACACCCAAAAGAAAAGAGTGGATTTTATTGAAAAGAGTGTTTACATAAAGGAAGAGTGTGAGCTGGAACACAGGAGGTGAAGAAAAATCCAAAGTCGATCAGAAAATAGCGAACAAGCAGCTAGAGTGTCGTGGAATCGTTTGGAGGAACGGCTAATGGCATTAAAATCCCAACGTTTGTCTTCTCAGAAGAAGAGGAAGCAGAACAGTGGGGACGCAGACTCCCTCAGCCTCTGCAGTCTGGACCTCAACGTAAGTTCCCTTTTCTCCTCCGCCCGCGCTCACTCTTCTTCTGCTGTTGTTTGGGATTACAGGCCGAATCGGGCTAGCTGTTAATCCCCTCATGCTGTCGTTTATTGCGTCTCTGACCTTTGTGTTTCATTGTCTTTCGCGTCAGCTGGGGCCTATTGTGTACCCAGACCCTCAGGGGCCCTTGCTCCTGGTGCTGCAGCCCTGCTTGCCTTCTCTTCTGTATTTTTAGCCCTCTGCCAGCAGCCCATTCCTTCCTGGGCGTTTCCTTCGCTGCTCAGTCCAGCACAGGACGTCCAGCCTGCTTGATAGGACCCAGTCAGACACACACCCACACACACACACACACACACACACACACACACACACACACACACACATCGTCGGCCCCACGGTGCCATCAACCAGTGGTGGCAGACAGGGAGCCTCACAGAAATGATCTATTGTTCCTCTATGTTTAGTTGTTTTAGCTTCGTGAGTCACACACACACACACACACACACACACACACACACACACACACACACACACACACACACGAGGGGCTTTCAGGAAAACTACAGGATGTGCACATTAACTGATTCTGTAAACGATGAGGACTGAGGAAAGATAGATCTCTATCAGATAGATAGACTGTAACTATATGTGCGGATTTTTTTAGCATATAGAAAAGACTCCTTGGCTAGAAATACAGTCAGTACAAAGGAGAGATTATGTTGTGTGTGAAACAGGGTCTGGAGCCATAAGCGGAGGCAGAAATCTCAGTAGTTGCAGTACAAGTCTGTTATTGTCCAACAAAAGGACTAGAGAAACAAACTAAAAATCACTAGCCGCGCTAGCAAACTCTTTTCCAAAAACCAAACTAAAAGCGCCAGATTAACTAGGTTTAACTACTTCAAAAAATAAAGGAAAAGCCAAGATCCAAAAAGGAGCCTGAGGAACCCGGCCTTAAATAAGATACCAATTAGACGGAGTTCAGGTGGGCACGATCAGTCCAAACGCAAGAAGTAAAACTAGCAGCAAGCACAGGAAAGGGAACTAAAAACACACAAAATAAAAGCATCCAGCCAGACATGTTACACATTATTTTTTTCTACCCGTTCATGACATCGCCCCATCTCCCCACATCTGACCTCGTGGAGCGGACACACGCCAGTGTCCCGTTGGTTTCTCTTTGGCTTAATGCCATAAGACGAGACAGTTACGACGCTGTAATAAACAGGCTAATGCAGGTATCAAATGTTTAAAGAGCAGCAGAATGAGGGCAGGGCTGTGAGGCCCGCAGGCGTCTCTCTGTGGTAATTATTACTCTTCAGATTGATATTGACTTCTAAAGTGTCCAGGCACCAGCAGCAGCTCCGGGATCAGTTCCAGCAGCAGCAGCACTGGGGGTCAGAAATGCATGAACTGGTTTCCAGCCGGGCTCTTTTCTCTTGCCGTTTGGTTTCTGTCTACGTACCAGCTACACATTAGTCACTCTAAACACAGTCAGATTTAATGACGCTTCAGATCACATGACCAGATCAATCCTCTTGCAAAGGTTGAAATCAAAAGTTTAATTTCATTTGTGTATTTCAGCTGGGAGTCCGATTATAAATTATAAGTAAAACATTCCTGTTTATACCTCAGGTACCCGAAACCTGATCCAAACGACCCCCACTGACTGATCCGCACAAAGACATTGTGTTCATTTTTGAGTAGAAACAAAGTGTAAGGTGTGGGCTCACTGACTCACCGATGTGATGGATGTAGCAGGATTTGTCCAACAATTGAGATCTCTTTCATACAGGAAGTGACACGCTAAAGGATTATTAATTCTGGTATTTTCCTGGGACTTAGTGAAAGTTAAAAATACATAATCCCTAACGTTATATTGTTTAACCAAGGTCATGGGTTTTATGCAGAAAAAGTAAAAACAATAAGTGTCAGGAAAATTAGAGGACGGGGAGAAAGGGGAAAAAGAGAGAGGAAGAGCAGTGAGTGACTCAGAGAGAGCGAGAGAGAGAGAGGGAGCACAGTGAGCTGTGAGATTCAGACAGTCGGGAGGGCCCCAGTGAACATCATATGGTCATTTTCTGGACTTCTGGAGGTGCGTTCCTCCCTCCACCTGCACCCAGGGTTTTTTACTTGAAAAGCTGATTTAGGACCAAGAACCCTTTCAAAAAAGGACTTCTGAAATCCAAATTCTGGATCTTGGCTGCTTTTGAAGTGACACCAGTGCCTCCAGTTTTCCTCTTGGTACTGGGGAAACTCCAGTTCCTGTGCTGGGATTTTGCGTGAACAGCATGTTGGAGGGGCAGAGCCCCGTCTCCCTGCTGGTAAACTGGTGTCAGTCTGGATGCTCCGAGTTCATCAGAGGGAGAAACAGCAGCATGGGGAAGAAGGTGGAGGTAAGATGGAGGAGAAGCGTCCCTTTGTTCACCCCAACAGCGATGGGGAGATTTCGGTCTTCACTTTCCTTCCACACAAGTTCTGGCCAAAACAGCCTCCATCAGGTAGATTTGTGAGCTCATCATCTCAATAGGTCCTTTTTTACTTTTTCCTAAACTGTTTCCTGTTTTTTGTATTTTTCTATGAGCGCTAACTTTAGAATTTGGTTTTCTGTGCATATCACGACAAATAAACAGCTTTTTCTGCTTCTCAGACGAACAGTTAAAGAATAAAACAGTGTTATAAAAGGTCAAATTCTAAGCTGAAGCTGAAAATCCTTTTGGAATCCAGAGGCAAAAAAAAAAAACAAAGTGTCCAGTAGAGAGTGGTTTTTTTTTTTTTTTTTTTTGGTTGGATGCTTCCTGACTTTGAGCAGTGATGGAAACAAAGTTTGATAGTTCCTCTCTTCCAGCAGGTCAGCTGACTGTGGGCTGTAGGGCAGAGCCGAAGATCAACACACAAACACAGATTGATTTATCGTATGTCTATAACCAGGGAATAGAGCCTGCTGGCATTTACAGAGAGACAGAGAGAGAGACAGAGAGAGACAGAGAGAGAGACAGAGAGAGACAGAGAGACAGAGAGAGGTGTACTCATTTTGTCTTGTTGTTGTTGAGGACGTCCTTAAATAAGACTTTCAGGGCGACCATATGCAATAAGATGAGTGTAAAAGGTTGACCAAGTTTAAGGTCAAACTAGAAACTAGACATAGCGATATAGCTTTAAAGATGTTTTCCTTTTGCTTTTCCCTCCCGTCCTTCATTGACGCCCCGGGAGCGATTCTCAAATACCGCTTTGTGTCATGTTGTAAATAAAGCTAAATATAATGACTTTGTTGGGCAAATTTTGGTGTAGAAAATCAAATCCTTGACTGGTAAAATATTAGGCCTAGGTTACACAGGAAGTGGTGGTGTGGCTGGTGCTGTGTTGAAGTGCCCTGGAGCACCAAACTGACCACAGGAGCCTGTATTGCAGGAGCCGAGCACCAAGCGCACTAAACTGGTCTCCCGGGTGACATCTCTGGCCAGCCTGCTGCCGCCTGTCAAGACTACGCCGCTGAAGAGGATTGGCCAGACGTTGCAGGTGAGGCAGCGGTCGACTGGCAGAGAAGCCCAAGCTGCCTTCTCTATAATGGCCAGTAGGGGGAGACACCGTGCGGAAGCCTTCCCTGTGAACGGCGTTAACCTAAAAGCTCTTTATCACACATGCTACACTTTTTAACACAGGGTAAAGTGAAAATGACTACATTTCCTACAGTTAATTGTTGATTTTTTTTTAGGCTCTGTAGCAGCATTTCTTTTTAATTGAAATCCAAAGTTATTCCAAGAAGCATTCTTCCTGTTTTCTATATTTTTGAGTTTGGGCTTTACCGCTATATGCCTTGTCATTAATGGAATATATAACCAGCCAACCACAAAGAAGACACCCGTCTGGCAGGAAAACCAGTTTTTATTCCTGGGTAGATGAAATAATTAGTTAGGCCAGGTGTCAGGGCTCAGTTATAAATTATAATTAAGCTAGTTGTATTGATTTAACGTCTGACACCACAAGATACAACTTGATGCATCCTGTTTCTGCAGCGCTCCATCAGTTTTCGAAACGTGAATCAGCCGGAGGTAGCCTCTCCTCCTCCTCCTCCTCCTCCTCCATCTTCCTCCACCGTCAAGACGCGCGTTATCTCAGCAACAGTCTCCAACCCGTGCTCGTCCGTGACTGCGCCACGGCTTTCCGCAGGAGCCGCTTCCACTGGCAAGCGGCGCGACAGTAAACTTTGGAGCGAGACCTTCGACGTCAAGCTGAGAGCGATGCAACCGCTGAGCCCGAAGGAGATTAAACGACAAGAGGTGAGAGCGAAAACAATGACGTGTATATATCAACCTGTCTTTTTTTCTTTTTTGTTTTTTACAAAAATAATTAAAATAAGGTCATTTTTGGAGATTATTTTCTCTTCTTCTGTACTAAACTCTTCCTCCAGGCAATATTTGAGCTGGCTCAGGGTGAGCAAGACTTGGTGGAGGACCTCAAGTTGGCTAAGAAGGTACTTACGCTTGAACCAGATTATTCATAATAAAGCTAATCTTGCTGTTTTGTTAGATTTATTCTACAGAAAGGTTAGCTTCTGAGTGAAATGATGTCCTCTTTCTGTGCCCTGTAGGCCTACCATGACCCAATGCTGACGCTGCAAATCATGACCGAGCAGGAACTGAACCAGATCTTTGGGACTCTGGATTCATTAATTCCCCTCCACGAAGGTAGCGTTAAGCCTCTGATGATGAGCCACCCTTTGAGTCTAAATATTGACTTTGATGTTTTGACGAACACTTCTTACTGTTGAATATTAGCAGTGTTTTTCGCCTTTGAACGTAGCTTTAAATAATCGCCGTTTCCTGCCTTGGCTGTGGTGCGTCGCACTCTTTAGGTCTGTTTTGTACGTTTTCCCTCAGATCTGTTGAGTCGCCTCCGAGATGCCAGAAAAGCAGACGGATCAACGGAACACGTGGGCCACATCTTGGCTGACTGGGTGAGTCTTTTTACATTTCTAAACTTTTGACTTTTTCATTCTCGGGTCTCCAGTTCAGATCAATGAAAGGGTGTTTTTTTTTGTTTTTTTTAGCATTATTAGGGGCCCAAGGAGGGCAGAATTTACACTAGTACTGTAAACTCTGCATTCTGTGTTCCTCTGTGGTGTTTTTATTTCTGTCTGTCATCATTTAACATTTTAAAAGATGACATAGAATCCTTGTTCTCAAAATTCCAGCAACGCTTAACCGTCCCTGCCTTCCTGGTTATGGTCTCCTGAGACTTATTGATACACCTTTCCTTACCAGTCAGTCACATAAGTGACTAAAAGATCACCAAGTCCTTGACAGAAACATATTACACACACTTACATATAAATCTAGGGGGGTCCTAAATGTGTTTGTGCTTTGTAATAAGGCATTTACAATGAAAGCCATGTTTCATTAAGACACGAAAAGAAAGAAATCTAGATTACACGTCAATTAATCAGGAGTATTAACTAGTTAGGCCTTTGGGTTTACCTACCACTGCTATAAACTGGCACTTGAACCTTTACAAATGCAAATGATACATCAGATGTGTTATTTTCCACATCCTCCTCGTCTCTATAGCAACCATCTGTCTGCTTGTCCCTACAGTTGCCCTGTCTCTCCTCCTACACGCCGTACTGCAGTAATCAGGTGAAGGCCAAATCCTTGCTGGACCAGAAGAAGCAGGATCGGCGGGTGCAGGATTTCTTGCAGCGCTGCCTGCAGTCTCCCTTTAGTAGGAAGTTGGACCTCTGGAACTTCCTGGACATCCCACGCAGCCGATTAGTGAAATATCCATTGTTGCTCAGGGAGATCCTGAAGCACACACCCAACGACCATGCGGATCGGCAACTCTTGGACGAGGCGGTGAGGAAAACAAAAGCTTTTTAACTTTAAGATACTGGCCCTCATTTATCAGAAAACTGCGCACGGCCATTTCCACGCAAGGCTGGGCGTTTCTCAATCTGGACGTGAGCGTACGAGCCGCTCAGACCTCACGTCGGCTCTGACATCGGGGACCCAAGCTTCACACGCGCGACCGTGTCAGCAGCCACACGTCTGCTCGTCCACGGCGGCGCCGCTGTCATGGTTCTCCACAGCGTGTTTGTGGCTCCTTCAACACCAGTTTTCATGCCTCCAAACACGCCTCCTTGTTTAACCTCCACCTCAGACTGGAGGGAACAACTTCAGCTGGGAAAAGGTTGCTTTCTTCCTCAGGTTTCTCCTCTGTTTGACTTCAGTGGGCGGAGCCTCTGAGACATGAACATGTTAATGAGGATCGCTTTCAGCCGCCGCTTTTATCAAGACCCGCTGATTCGTACGCTGGGATCGGCCATTTACGAGGTTTTCATGAATCACACGTGCGTCTTTACGTACCGCCACCCCTGCACGCACATCTGCGCACGTTTCTACGCACGATTGATAAATGAGGGCCAGTGTGTTTGTCAGAGACTGTGAGGGCTGAGACATTCAACTGGATGGAATTCTGTGCGCCTTCTTTACAGATGCTGATGGTTCAGCGCGTGGTGGCAGACATAAACAGACGCACGGGAGAGTCAGAGTGCCAGTACTACAAGGACCGACTGTTGTACACAGAGGATGGACAGAGGGACGAACTCATTGACCTGTCCAAAACCCTCAGCTGCCACGGAGAACTGAAGAACAACAGAGGACTCGTCAGTAGACGTCCACATCTTCTTCCTTTCATAGCTGTCGCCACCAACTTCCACGTGGTGTCATCAGTCTTCTCTTCTTGTACTTCTGCCTGTGTTGACGCTCATGAAAAACAAAGAATCCTGATCGTCGTGTCCCTCACGCTCGTCTCCCTCACGCTCGTCTCCCTGTCTTTGCAGAAGCTCCACGTGTTTCTATTCCAGGATGTCCTGGTCATCACCAGGTCCGTCTCGTTCAACGATCAGCCAGTCAGCTACCAGCTGTGTCGCCAGCCAATTCCAATAAGGCAGCTGGACCTGGAGGACCTTTTAGATGGAGAGATGAGAGTGGGCGGGTCCATAAGGGGGGCCTTCAGCAACACCGAGCGGAGTCAGTACATCTCAAACAACACTGTTTGCTATGTTTGTATATTTGTTTCTCCCTCTCTCTCTCTCTCTCTCTTTTATTCTCTCTGTCCTGTCTCCCTCTTCTTCTCCTCGTTTACCCAGCTGGCTTTCAGTTCAGTTCAATTCAGTTTTATTTTTATAGCGCCTTTTTACAATAAAATTGTCTCTAGGTGCTTTACAGAGGCAGAAATCCAGAGCCTGAACCCCCAGGTAAGCACAGTGGCGAGGAAAAACTCCCTTTTAACAGGAAGAAACCTTGAGCAGGACCAGGCTCACAAGGAGGAACCATCCTGTTGCTCCTTTATCCAGCCTTCTTTCAGCAGGATGGCTCCTCCTTGTAAGCCTGGTCCTGCTCAAGGTTTCTTCCTGGTAAAAGGGAGTTTTTCCTTTTCCTGTTTCCTTGCCACTGGGCTTACCTGGGGGTTCTGGCTCCGGGTTTCTGCCTCTGAATCAAGAAATATTCACTATTTGGTGTGGAAGGATGGAACTGTCCTGCACAGCCGGCGTGTCTGGGGTGAACTGCAATTCCAAGTTATAATAAGCCTAAAGAATAATCCTAAATCAGCGTCAAATCTTCTTTATTTTTCAAAGTAAACAATTATATCGGTGTAAACTGGGAAGTCATGAAGTTTAGTGAGGTGTTTAGTGAGGTGTTTAGTGAGTTTTCAGGGCACTGTGGACTCTCAGGAGACACAGATGTACTAACCAGGCTGCCTCTCTCATTGTCCTCGCAGCAAAGAACTTCTTCCGGGTTTCATACCGAACCGGAGGACAGCTGCAGAGCCACTGTTTCCAGGCCAGCGACACCTTCAACAAGCAGCAATGGATTAACTGCATCAGACACGCTAAGGAGGCTGCAGCGCTGACAGGAGAGCAGCTGCCAGTGAGGGGCCAGTCCCTGCAGATGGACCTGGGTGGACAGATAGGACCCGTCCTGAGTTCTTGCTGCGATTTGAGGCAAGAATGCGAAAGGGTTGTGTGGGGGGAGACGGATTCAAGACAATGTTTGGAGGTAGAAGCAAGCCTGAGCGGGGACAGAGATGTCAGCCTGGGTGAGGGGTTGCTCGCAGATAGTGGGACAAGTCTTGGGACGGACACAGAAA
The DNA here is from genome assembly GCA_015343265.1 of Pao palembangensis. Taxonomy (NCBI): domain Eukaryota; kingdom Metazoa; phylum Chordata; class Actinopteri; order Tetraodontiformes; family Tetraodontidae; genus Pao; species Pao palembangensis. The sequence goes on along the minus strand of CM027087.1, from coordinate 14,041,404 downwards.
CAAGGAGGGATGAAGAGGTGACTCCAGTAGACCGCAGCGAGACAGAGCATGGCGCCCTGGACAAAGCGGTGGGAGTCTGGAAGATGGATGGAGGTGAAGGAGACACTCTCGCTGAAGCTGCTGGTGACGTTTCTGCTTCCTCTTGTCAAGAGGAAGAGGAGAGGGAAGAGATGGAGGAGGAGCAGAGTGGAGCTGTTGAGGAGGAAGAGGTGAGCATGCACACCAGCGAGGTTACCTCGCCACAGAGTGAGGAGGATACCCACAGGTGTTGATGCTGACCACAAACCAGCCAATCAAATGAGAGTCCTGACAGTGATGTCACAGTGTGTCAGGAAGCATTCAGTAGCGTTTCCATGGACACAACTGCTGTATTCTGACTGGTGTGCAGATATCTGGATGAAGACTTTCACTCAGGTTCAGGTTCATATGAAAGTCATCGGGTATCTGAAAGTCACTGGGCAACTACAAATGTCCCTAAAGCCCGAGACCTCTCTTGTTTCAACTCCTTTCCCCTTTTTACCCCTAAGAAACAACTGATACAGGAGATCCCCTTTGGACGCAGGAACAGAGACATAAATAAAAGCATTTTAGAGCTTTGACCTGCAGTCCTGACTCACTCCAACCCAGCGGTGGGCAATTATTTAGCCTGAAGGGCCACACTGGGTTTTAGATCTTGATGAAGGGGCCGGCCAGATGGTTCGGGAAACTAGCCCCCCAAATGAGGTTAACTAACAATCCTGCCTGATGGATTAATTTGGCTTTTGGAGAAATTATCGTGAAGGCTCTGCTGGCCGGATTAAATAGTTCATCGGGCCACATGTGGCCCCTGGGCCTTAGTTTGCCCACCTCTGCCCCAGCCTGTTGTCCTGACTACCAGATGGAGCCCAACAAGGGTTTGAGCTGCTGTTGGACAAACTGGCCAAACCTCTTCATTATCTCATGTTGCCGTGGAAATGCAAGCGCGATAAAAATGCAATAAAAACCGAGCAAGGAAGTGTCTAATGTGTTGCCAAGCCCTCAAAGCCATCTGTTGACTTAAAAGCCCAATAAAAAGACTGTAACAGATTTTATTACAGAGTAGATCCTTATTACAGTTTTACTTTTTTAATAACAGATCTTAAAGTAATATATTCAAAATGATTAAAAATGCCTAAATGGACAATTAGATTTGTCCATCTCACTGAGCAACGTAAGGTTCTCGAAGACGTTTCTTCTCTTCTCCAAAAGGTTTCTTTAGTTCTGAAATGAAGCCAGAGCTGGAAGACATGAAATGTTAGCATGCTGGGTGGTCAGCTGAGAGTCCTCAGCAGGGCCAATGACCTAGTTTGGCTCGTTGGTGCTTCCCCTGCGTCTGCAGCATCACATGGTGACTCACAAGATCCCGTGTGAAGGTTTGGATCAATGATGGAGGGAGTGTAGGACTGCTCTGGAAGTTGGTGGAAATGGAAATTGGAAATGTTTCAGTCCCCCACCAAAGATCAAAGATGGTTTTTCCAACTTAACATGGGTGGGTTCTTTGACACCCCTCCAAAACCAGCTAGCACACGAACCTGGTTGTCAAAAGAATTTCCTGTTTCCTTCCTTCCCTTCCTTCCTTTCCCTTTCGTGTACTAGCCAGAGAACCCACTTACAGAGGAGCCATTTGATCAGTGGCTCAGTTATCACTGAGAATTGGTTCTGAAGCTCTTTTCACTGAGTTAAATGAATATTATGTCTCCATTAACAACAGTTTGATGAGGCTCATTTTAGGATATGTGTAACGGTGACTTTATACAGAGAAGATTTCTGCGGTGGGAAATAAGTGAAGGTGTTGTCAGTAAACATTTAACATACCTTTTACATACCTTAACCACCTTTACAATGTGGTTCAATCCTTCATTTAAAACCAACATTGTGACAGAGGAGAGTTTTAAAAGAGACAGTGCTGAAGTGTGTATTATTCTGGATGTATGTGCTACATGTATGTAAAACTGTATTTGTCTATTTGTGAATGTATGAGCAACGCTGTTGTGTAAGGAACAGATATAAATGTATGTGCTGATAGAAATACTCACTAGAAAAAGGATTTACAATGTCAAGACAATCATTCGATGGATCAATCACCCTTTCTTAAGAAATAGGAAGAGGCTGAAGCAAACTTTGAGTTATTTGTTCTCTTCAGTCAAAAATAAAATGTCCTGTGACTACTGTGTGGATTTTAAAACCAAAGCAATAAATTGATGTTAAAAATGCCGATGGCTGATGATTGTTGTCTAAGAAACTGCTCTGAAAGATGCGGATGCTCTCTGGGCGTACTGATGACAAGGAGATTTTGAATCGATTAGGAATTTTCTAGGTTTGCCAACATCAGCTACTGGTTGCTATTTTCACAACTCCAGCCTGGCTGTAAGTGCCCAGCTGAGAGCACCTGCTGGTTTCAGTTCTGTGCGCCTGAGCTCCTCGATGCTAATGTACATCTGTGCTAAAGCTGTTGTCTCCTATATTGTACAATATATGTTTTCTTCCCGATCAGCAGTTGTGCTTTTTCATTCAAGTGTGTCCAGAGTGCTTTTTGCTGAAAATCTTCCACGACACTGACCCACATGGGTTCTCTTGAACTCAGGCCCAGAAGTCCTTCATGAGTTTCCTTCTTGAGTAACCCAACAAGGTTCATTTGGTCTTCTTAGCATAGATATAGTACAGATTATTTTCTTGCCACAGAAAAAAGGGGGAGACCAGAGAGTGACACCGGGCCAGTGTCTTCACTGCCTCGTGATTCCCTCATCACTCCCTCGTCACTCCCTCTTACACTGCCTCGTGACTCCCTCTTCACTCCCTCGTCACTCCTCGTCACTCTCCAACTGGATAGCTTGTTGGTTGGATCGATGGCGTTTGTGCAGGAGGACAGGGTTTGTGTCCAGGGTCCGGTTCGGACTATCCAGTCTTAGTGAGGGTGTGGGTTCCAGCCTAGGTTGTGGCGTCACTCCCCCGTCACTCCTCGTCACTCCTCGTCACTCTTCAACTGGATTCCAGCCTAGGTTGTGGCGTCACTCCCCTGTCACTCCCTCGTCACTCCCATCACTCTCTAGTCACTCCTTATAACTCCCTCTTCACTCCCTCTTCACTCCCTCGTCACTCCTCGTCACTCTTCAACTGGATTCCAGCCTAGGTTGTGGCATCACTCCCTCATCACTCCCTCGTTATTCCCTCTTCACTCCCTCATCACTCTCTCGTCACTCCCTCATCACTCCTTCGTTACTCCCTCGTCACTCCCTCTTCACTACCTCGTCACTCCCTCATCACTCCCTCGTTATTCCCTCTTCACTCCCTCATCACTCCTTCGTTACTCCCTCATCACTCCCTCTTCACTCCCTCTTACACTGCCTCGTGACTCCCTCGTCACTCCTCGTCACTCTCCAACTTGATAGCTCGATAATTCTGTCGATGGCGTTCGTGCAGGAGAACAGGGTTTGAGCCCAGGGCCCAGTTTGGTCTATACAGTCTGAGTGTGGGTGTGGGTTCAAGCCTAGGTTGTGGCGTCACTCCCCCGTCACTCCCTCGTCACTCCCGTCACTCCCTTGAGTTACGCTGTGCACAGAGATCTAAAAAGTCTTATCAATGGAACACAGATAACGTGATTCATCATGGCAACAAGTAAGTAAAAAATTTTGATGGTCACACTTCTCCCCCTTGATGTCCAAATTATTCCATTAAAAACCTGCAGCTGATCCAGAACGCTGCAGCCAGAGTTCTGACAGGAATCAGCACCAGGGAGCATATCTCTCCAGTTTTAGCTTCTCTTCACTGGCTTCCAGTGAAATTTAGAATAGACTTTAAGATTCTCCTTCTAACATATAAAGCTCTAAATGGACTATCTCCATCATACCTGCAGGATCTCATAGTTCCGTATATACCTAAAAGAACACTCAGATCACAGAGTGCAGGTTTACTTGTAGTTCCTAGAATTCATCAAAGCAGACTGGGAGGACGAGCTTTTAGCTATCGGGCAGCTTTACTGTGGAACCAGTTACCAACCTGGGTCCAAGAGGCAGACACCACGTCTGCCTTTAAGATCAAACTTAAAACCTTTCTGTTCACTAAAGCATATAGCTGGCCTCAAACCAAGTGTGTAGGGCTGACAGATCTAGTTTAGTCAGTTTCACAGTTATAGCTAGAATAGGCTCATCAGACTCTTATTCTTCAGTCTTTAGCACAGCTATGCTGCTATAGGCCTACGCTGCTGGGGACAAACACATGATCCACTGAGCAGTTCCCCACTTCCTCAACACCAACCACTCCCTCACGTCCTCTCCTCCTTTTCTTCTTCTTTCTCCTCCTTTTATTTTCACCGGGATTATCTGGGTCCAGTCTTCCTTGTCGTTCTGTGTGTCTCCCCCCCTTCTCTCCCTCTCTCTCTCTCTCTCTCTCTTTCTCTCTCTCTTTGCAGGTCTTCCGTCTCCAGACCTTCGTGCTGTACGGACTTTGGCCTCTGGCAAACTCAGGGTCCGCTGTCGGCACCTGCCTATACTGTTCATCTCTTTATAACAACCTGCTATGCTGGATTATGTGTATATATGTCCGATATGTTTGTATTTCTATGATTGTATTTTGTCTGTATTTCTTTGGTTTTATGATTGTATCTGTTCTCCCTCTTTCTCTCTTTGTTCTCTCTGTCCTGTCCCCCTCTTTTATTCCTCCTTTACCCAGCCAACTTTCAGCAGGATGGTTCCCCCTTGTAAGCCTGGTCCTGCTCAAGGTTTCTTCCTGTTAAAAGGGAGTTTTTCCTTGCCACTGTGCTTACCTGGGGGTTCAGGCTCTGGGTTTCTGCCTCTGTAAAGCACTTAGAGACAATTTTATTGTAAAAGGAGCTATATAAATAAAATTGAATTGAATTGAATTGAATAGTTTAACCAAGTCCAAACAGTCTGGCCACGACCTTCCCGTTTCAGCCATACATTTCTCTAACCTTGATTTCACAGTTCCATTTGTTCTTTCAACTTGTCCTGCACTTTGTGGGTGGTAAGCACAGTGACGTTTCAACTGTATTCCAAAATGATGTCCCACTTTGTCAACCACTTTGTTGACAAAATGGCTTCCATTGTCACTCCAAATCACTTGAGGGATGCCATATTGTGGAATGACATGTTTGCACAATGCTTTAGCCACAGTTATTGCATCTGGATGTTTAGCTGGTACTAATTCTACCCACTTAGAGTATGCATCCACCAATACTAAACAGTACTTGTATGGACCCACTCTGTTTAATTCAATGAAATCCATGTGCAAGGTTTGAAAAGGATATTGTGCTTTTGGAAACTGTCCTCTTTTTGGTCTGATGTTCCCTTGTGGGTTGTGTTTAGCACATATCAGACACGCTGCACAAATATTTCTTGAAAAATGATTAAATCCGTATGCAGCAAATTGTTGTTCAACAGCCTGTACCATCCCTCCTGTTGAGACATGGCAAGGCCCATGGCTCATAATGGCCGCCCATTTGAACAACCCTTTTGGAAGGATAGGTTTTCCAGTCAGATCACAAAAAATTCCTTGATTGTTTTCAACAGCCCCTTTATTTTTCCAATATTCTTTCTCTGACTGTGGTGCATGTTGTTGCATGTCTTTTAGAATGTTATGATCAATAGGTTCTTGTTTTTCTTGAGACATGGCTACTAATTCAAAATGACCTCTTTAGCTGTTTTATCAGCAAATTCATTTCCTTTTGAAACTTTATCATCTTTTCTGGTGTGGGCTGCGCATTTGCACACAGCCACTTCCTTTGGCAGCATAATAGCATCTAGAAGTTGTGTCAGTAAGCGGGCATGAGTGACAGGTTTTCCCGTTGATGTTTTCATACCTCTATTTTTCCACTGTGCAGCAAAAACATGTAGCGCTGAAAATGCATACTGGCTATCTGTCCAGAGAGTTACTCGTTTGTCTTTCATCAACTTACATGCTTCAGTCAGGGCCACTAATTCTGCTGCTTGAGCTGAATAGTGTGACGGTAGCTGTTCTGCTTTTAATACTTTATCTTTGGTTACTACCGCATAACCTGTAGCATCTGTGCCATCAGGTCGTTTCTGTGACGATCCGTCTACAAACAGTTGTTCAGAATCAATTAAAGGTGTGTCTTTTAAGTCAGCTCTGGGCAGATTTACTGCTTGTGATAAGTCTAAACAGTTATGTGGTTTCCCATCGTCTGTTGTTGGTAACAATGTTGCAGGATTTAGCGTTGTCCATCTTTCCAATGTGATGTGAGGCTGTGAAATAAGTGTTGCCATGCACGCAAGTTGTCGTGTAGGTGACAAAAACATCATCTTGCTTTGCAAAAGTAAGACTGATACTGCATGAGGAACTTTTAACGTTAATGGGTGGAACAAAACTACATCAGCTGAGGCTTGCACTGCCATTGCAGCTGCAACCACGGCTTGCACACAAACTGGTGTGGCTCTCGCTACTGCATCTAGCCTGGATGAATAGTAGGCTATTGGTCTGTTTTTATCTCCATGTTTCTGCAACAAACGAGATGTCCTGTGTCCATTTTTGCAGTCTACAGTTTGTACAAAAGGTTTCTCATAGTTTGGTAAGGCAAGAACTATAGTTCCTGCCAAAGCTTGCTTTAAATGACAGAACGCTTTTTCTCCTTCGTCTGTCCATGTTATTTTGTCTGACATTGCCATAGGTGTTTCATAAATTAGACTCTGCACTGGAGTTACTTTTTCTGCATAATTCGGAATCCAACTTCTACAGTAATTACACAATCCCAAAAATGACATCATCTGTTTCTTAGTTTCAGGTTTTGGAGTAGCCAACACTGCTTGCTTGCGATTTTGATCAACTTACCTTCCCTCTGCGGCGAGCACATGTCCTAAATATTTTACTTGCTTTTGACAGAATTGTAATTTTATTTTGCTTACTTTGTTCCCAGTTTTTGCTAGGTGTTTCAATAGTGCAGTTGTGTCTTGTCTGCAGCTCTCCTCATCTTTAGATGCTACTAAAATATCATCTACACACAAAAGAATCTGACTATTGTGTGGAGGTGTAAATGTTCCCAGACAGGTATTTAAAGCCTGTGAGAAGATGGTAGGGCTTTCACAATATCCCTGAGGTAGCCTGGTATAAGTGGAACTTTTCCCCTCGAATGTAAATGCAAACCAAAATCGACTATCTGGATGTAGCGGGATAGAAAAGAATGCATTGCTTAGGTCTACAACAGAAAACACTTTTGCTTCTGGACTCAAATCATTGAACAATGTGTGTGGATCCGAAACATTTGGTGCTCTAGCGATCACTGCTGCATTTACTGCTTGCAGATCTTGCACCATTCTCCATTCTGTCGATGGTGGTGCTTTCTTTACTGGAAAAATAGGCGTGTTGCATGGTGAGTCTGGACACTCAATCAACACTCCTGCTTGCAGCAATTTATTTTATGACAGGTCTTATTCCTTCCTTAGCATCCGGTCTCAGCGGATACTGTCTTTGACACGGACGATACTCAGTTTAGCTCTGATTACACCTGGCTCACTTGTTGTCATCAGACCAACATCTGAGCTTCCTTTTGTCCACAATGTTTCTGGGAGCTCATTTAACAGCTCCTCCTCTTTACTTGTTAGCATGATGTCCAATTCACTTAAATCTAACATCTCGTCACAATCAACTTCCTCTTCGACTCGTCCTACTAGTCAGTCCTTGTCTGACTTACTCACTTCAGCTCTGCAGTTACGTGCCCAATGTCCTTCTTTTCCACAATTCCAACATGCGTCTGTCTTTCCTTTTCTCTCCTCACTTCCTCTATATCCTCCTCTGAAACCTCCCCTGAATCGTTCACGGCCTCTGAAATAGTACACACTGTCTTCAGATAACTCATCTTCCTGCCAAAAAGCTTCAACTTTCTTTCCTACTCTGCTCTTCTTTTTGTTCATCACCACACTCTCAGCATGACGAGCATAAGCCATAAACTCCTCCATGTTTTGCAGTGCCAAACTGACATCATGTTTTTTGATCCATTCACGAATCTCGGGTCTTAAACCTCCTAACAGGGCATTTTTTAGCTGCTGCTGATAAACTCCTGCTGGAACACCATCATCCTGTAATCCACTGTTCATTTTAAACACCTCTTCAAATCTAACTCTATATTCATCTACTGGCTCTTCTTCTTTCTGCTGTGTTACCCCTATTTTAGCATAATCTGCTCTGTGTCTGAATGTCACTCTCATTCTACCTAACACATCTTCCACTCTCTGCCGCAACTCTTGACTGTCATGTGGCAATGGCTGTGGTGGGTCACCAGTCACAGGACTAAAATTTCCTCTCACTCTTCCCCAATCAATAGTTAATGCACTCTGCAGTGCTTGTTGTGTTTCAAACCCATTTAGATGGTATGTATTTATCAATTGTGTCATATCTCTGCACCACTCTTCAACATCTCGTTTATACGGTGTCAGGCTCTCCACTGCTTTATTACACTCCTCTTTTGACCAGGGCCTGTACACCAAAATAGTTCTATTTTCATCACCATTGTCTCCTGGATATGCTGGGTTGGCAACTTCAATCAGAGGAAACATATATCCCTCACTTAGATCGTTCATACACGGAGTTGGACTCAAACCTCTTCCCAATGTTTTACTCCAGTTAACGCTAACTGCTCCACACTGACTTCTATCTACCCCCCAATTAGTAATGATACTAAGACAGGACCATTCAAGCCCCACAGGGGGCCCCCAAATCGTTTTATGTGTTTCAACTTTACGGGAAACAGGTATGATTATGGCACTATTCCTGATGATTGGTGCAACCACACGACACCAGGAAATGCCTCTCTAATAGGTCTAATTCCCCGTTCAGGTTTATTCTGGTATTGCGGAGGCGGCCTTCACACAGGGTTGCTACCAGGTGCAAGAGGAAGTTGTGCCATGGTACGCCTCGTGGCTCCTCTTACTTTAATAGGGCATAAGTTGGTTCGTTCCGCTCCTACAACCCCAGGATCCCTTACAGCTCGACGGAGGCGACATGTGTTGGCTAAACGAGATCTAGCAAAAGATTATTTTGATCTGACCAAAAATACACCAACTTACATAGATGCGATAGGCATTCCTAGAGGCGTCCCCGACAAATATAAATTAGTGGACCAAGTTGCAGCAGGGTTTGAAAACAGTGCCGTTGTGTCGGCACTATTCCCCGTTACACCAAACAAAAATGTTGACAGAATTAATTATATTCATTATAATGTTCAAAGATTGGCGAACCTTACCAGAGATGCTGTAGAGGGCCTCTCTGAACAACTGGCAGCGACATCACTGATGGCTATACAAAATGGCATGGCCCTAGATATGCTCTTAGCAGAGAAAGGAGGGGTTTGTTCAGTGTTTGGTGACATGTGCTGTACTTTCATCCCCAATAACACCGCTCCTGATGGGTCTGTGACGCGTGCCCTAGAAGGCCTTCGAACCCTGTCTAATGAAATGTTGGGAAATTCTGGGATTGACAGTCCGCTCAGTGACTGGATGACCGGTATTTTTGGCAAATGGAAAACCTTTATTATTGCTCTGTTGACTTCTATTGCTTCATTTTTGGCTATAATTCTTACTTGCGGTTGCTGTTGTGTTCCTTGTACTCGCGCTCTGTGTGTACATTTAATCTCTTCTACCATTGAGAAAGGCTCTCAGTCTAAAACAGACACGATGATGCCACTTTTGCCGTCCAATCCATCAGCCCCGGAACCGGACGAAGATGACCTGCCTGTGTATGCGTTTGATCTTTAATATGTCCTCTTTTAGAGGCCAACAGGGGGAATGTAGCAAAATGAAGATTTGTTCTATTGTTGATGTACATGTAATCATATAAGGCTTTATTTTTCTGTCCTGTGTCTACGTGTCCCACGCATATCTTACTTCGCCAAGGACAATCACGTACGGAGCCGTGGATCACTCGCGATAGACCATACACAGCGGCGTCTTGCGTCAGTGCTGCATGGTCCTCACGTAATTAGCAGATACGCCAAATGTTCAAGAGGCCTGTGCACGGAAGAAGAGATGCTCTTCTGCCCCCCCGCGGGTCTGTGTGAGTTGCCACAGAGTTGCAGAGAGACCACAGTCGATTGTGCAAAATAAATCTTGCTTGCTAGTTCTGGTTTCCTGTGACGAACACGCCCGGATCCCAAATTTGTAACATTGGTCATTCTCCACCAGCTTTGGAGGTGTTTCCAGCCCATACTCCGCACAGATGTTTCTGTAGACAATGCCAGCCACTTCGCCCAATTACTCCTCATGCCCTCCGGGAATCAAACCATGGTCCCCCGTGTACCAGTCCAATGCCTTGCCAACTGAGCTATCCTTCCGCCTGATGGTGCTGTCACTTGGTATTGCCACATCCACCCCCGTGCCTTACCAATAGCCACATCGGCTTTCCTCTGCCCTTCATCCACCATCCCCATCCCGTCTGTCTGTCTGTCTGTATCTGGAAGTCCCACAGGATCTTCGCTTGGTCCTTCTCCACCAGCTTTGGAGGTGTTTCCAGCCCATACTCCGCACAGATGTTTCTGTAGACAGATGTTTCTGTAGACAGTGCCAGCCACTTCGCCCACTTGCTCCGGGAATCGAACCGTGGTCCCTCGTGTACCAGTCCGGTGCCTTGCCAACTGAGCTATCCTTCCGCCTGATGTCGCTGTCACTTGGTATTGCCACATCCACCCCCGTGTACCAGCACTACTTACTATAGGAGTTAGTTACTGGTGGCGTTATTTACTAGAGGACTTAGTTACTGTGGGAGTTAGTTACTGGGGAAATTATTAGTGGAGTTAGTAACTACGGCAGTTAGTTACTGGGGGAGATAGTTACTTGGGTAGTTAGTTACTTTGGGAGTTAGTTACTAGAGTAGTTAGTTACTTGATGAGTTAGTTACTAGAGGAGTTAGTTACTGGGGGAGTTAGTTACTGGGGGAGTTAGTTACGGGGGAAGTTATTAGAGGAGTTAGTTACTGGGGCAGTTAGTTACTGGGGCAGTTAGTTACTGGGGGAGTTAGTTACCTGGGTAGTTTGTTAGTTTGGGGGTTAGTTACTATAGGAGTTAGTTACTTGATGAGTTAGTTACTAGATGATTTAGTTACTATAGGAGTTATTAACTGGGGGAGTTAGTTACTAGGGGAGTTAGTTACTCGGGAAGTTATTAGAGGAATTAGTTACTGGGGGAGTTAGTTACTAGAGTAGTTAGTTACTTGTTGAGATAGTTACTAGAGGAGTTAGTTACTTTGGGAGTTAGTTACTGGGGAAGTTATTAGAGGAGTTAGTTACTGGGGGAGTTAGATGCGTTAGTTACTTTTGGTTACTTTAGTTACTAGATGATTTAGTTACTATTGGAGTTATTAAATGGGGGAGTTAGTTACTGGGGAAGTTACTAGAGGAGTTAGTTACTGGGGGAGTTAGTTACCTGGGTACGTATTTACATTGGGAGTTAGTTACTAGAGGAGTTAGTTACTAGAGTAGTTAGTTACTTGATGAGTTAGTTACTAGAGGAGTTAGTTACTGGGGGAGTTAGTTACTGAGTATGTTAATAGAGGAGTTAGTTACTGGCACAGTTAGTTACTGGGGGAGTTAGTTACTTGAGTAGTTAGTTACTTTGGGAGGTAGTTACTATAGGAGTTAGTTATTGGTGGCGTTAGTTACAAGAGTAGTTACTTACTTGATGAGTTAGTTACTGGGGGAGTTAGTTACTGGGGAAGGTATTAGTGGAGTTAGTAAGTACGGCAGTTAGTTACTGGGGGAGTTAGTTACTTTGGGAGTTAGTTACTATAAGAGTTATTTACTTAGGTACTGTGGAAGTTATTAGAGGAGTTAGTTACTGGCGCAGTTAGTTACTGGGGGAGTTAGTTACTTTGGTATTTGGTTACTTTGTGAGATAGTTACTATAGGAATTAGTTACTTGATGAGTTAGTTACTAGAGGAGTTAGTTATTGGTGGAGTTACTTACTTGGGTAGTTAGTTACTTTTGGAGGTCGTTACTATAGGAGTTAGTTACTGGTGGCTTTAGTTACTAGAGTTGTTAGTTACTTGATGAGTTAGTTACTAGAGGAGTTAGTTACTGGGGGAGTTACTTACTGGGGAAGTTGTTCGTGGAGTTAGTAACTAGGGCAGTTAGTTACTGGGGTAGTTAGTTACTTGGGTAGTTAGTTACTAGAGTAGTTAGTTACTTGATGAGTTAGTTACTAGAGGAGTTAGTTACTGGGGCAGTTAGTTACTGGGGGAGTTAGTTACATTGGGAGGTAGTTACTATAGGAGTTAGTTACTGGTGGCATTAGTTACTAGAGTAGGTAGTTACTTGGTGAGTTAGTTACTAGGGGAGTTAGTTACTGGGGGAGTTAGTTACTGAGTAAGTTAATAGAGGAGTTAGTTACTGGCACAGTTAGTTACTGGGGGAGTTAGTTACTTGAGTAGTTAGTTACTTTGGGAGGTAGTTACTATAGGAGTTAGTTATGGGGGAGGTAGTTAGTGGGGGAGGTTATTAGAGGAGTTACTTACTGGACCAGTTAGTTACTAGAGTAGTTAGTTACTTGATGAGTTAGTTACTGGGGAAGTTATTAGAGGAGTTAGTTACTGGGGCAGTTAGTTTCTGCGGGAGTTAATTACCTGGGTAGTTAGTTACTGGTGGAGTTACTTAATTTGGGAGTTAGTTACTATAGGAGTTAGTTACTTCATGAGTTAGTTACTAGAGGAGTTAGTTACTAGGGCAGTTAGTTACTGGGGAAGTTGTTAGTGGAGTTAGTAACTACGACAGTTAGTTACTGGGGGAGTCAGTTACTGGGACAGTTAGTTACTGGTAGAGTTAGTTACTTTGGGAGTTAGTTACTATAGGAGTTAGTTACTTCATGAGTTACTTACTAGAGCAGTTAGTTACTGGGGGAGTTAGTTACTTTGGAAGATACTAAAGGAGTTAGTTACTGGGGCAGTTAGTTACTGGGGGAGTTAGTTACTAGAGTAGTTAGTTATTTTGGGAGTTAGTAACTATAGGAGTTAGTTACTTGATGAGTTAGTTACTAGAGGAGTTAGTTACTGGGGGAGTTAGTTACTTGATGAGTTAGTTACTGGGGAAGTTATTAGAGGAGTCAGTTACTGGGGCAGTTAGTTACGGGGGAGTGAATTACCTGGGTAGTTAGTTACTGGGGGAGTTAATTACTTGGGTAGTTAGTTATTTTGGGACTTAGTTACTATAGGAGTTAGTTACTTGATGAGTTAGTTACTAGAGTAGTTAGTTACTAGATGAGTTAGTTACTTGGGGAGTTAGTTACTGGGACAGTTAGTTACTGGTGGAGTTAGTTACTAGAGTAGGTAGTTACTTGATTAATTAGTTGCTATAGGACTTAGTTACTGGTGGAGTTAATTACTAGAGTAGTTAGTTACTTGATGACTTAGTTACTAGAGAGTTAGTTACTGGGGGAGTTAGATACTGGGGAAGTTATTAGCGGAGTTAGTTACTGGGGCAGTTAGTTACTTGGGTAGTTAGTTACTTTGGGAGTTAGTTACTATAGGAGTTAGTTACTGGGAGAGTTAGTTACTAGAGTAGTTAGTTACTTGATTAATTAGTAACGATCGCAGTTAGTTACTGGTGGAGTTAATTACTAGAGTAGTTAGTTACTTGATGAGTTAGTTACTAGAGGAGTTAGTTACTGGGGAGTTAGATACTGGGGAAGTAATTAGATGTGTTAGTTACTGGGGCAGTTAGTTACTTGGGTAGTTAGTTACTTCGGCAGTTAGTTACTATAGGAGTTAGTTACTGGTGACGTTAGTTACTAGAGCAGTTACTTACTTGATAAGTTAGTTACTGAGGGAGTTAGTTACTGGGGAAGTTATTAGTGGAGTTAGTAACTACGACAGTTAGTTACCTGGGTAGTTAGTTACTTTTGGAGTTAGTTACTAGTGGAGTTAGTTACTAGAGTAGTTAGTTACTTTATGAGTTAGTTAGTAGAGGAGTTAGTTACTTGGGGAGTTAGTTACTGGGGCAGTTACTGGGGGAGTTAGTTCCTTGGGTAGTTAGTTACTTTGGGAGTTAGTTACTATAGGAGTTAGTTACTTGATGAGTTAGTTACTAGAAGAGTTAGTTACTGGGGGAGTTATTTACTGGGGAAGTTACTATAGGAGTTAGTTACTGGGGGAGTTAGTTACTGGGGAAGTTATTAGTGGAGTTAGTAACTACGGCAGTTAATTACTCGGGGAGTTAGTTACTTGGGTAGTTAGTTACTTTGGGAGTTAGTTACTATAGGAGTTAGTTACTGTAGGAGATAGATACTGGTGGAGTTAGTTACTAGAGTAGGTAGTTACTTGATGAGTTAGTTACGGTGGAAGTTATTAGAGGAGTTAGTTACTGGGGCAGTTAGTTACTGGGCGAGTTAATTACTGGCGTAGTTAGTTACCTTGGAATTTAGTTACTATTGGAGTTAGTTATTTGATGAGTTAGTTACTAGAGGAGTTAGTTACGAGGGGAGTTAGTCACTCTGGAAGTTGTTAGTGGAGTTAGTAACTACGGCAGTTAGTTACTGGGGGAATTAGTTACTTGTGTAGTTAGTTACTTTGGGAGTTAGTTATTAGAGGAGTTAGTTACTTGTTGAGTTAGTTACTAGAGGAGTTAGTTATTGGGGGAGTTTGTCAATGGGGAAGTTACTAGAAAAGTTAGTTACTGGGGCAGTTAGTTACCAGGGGAGTTAGTTACTTGGGTAGTTAGTTACTTTGGGAGTTAGTTACTATAGGAGTTAGTGGTGGAGTTAGTTACTAGAGTAGTTAGTTACTTGATGAGTTAGTTACTTGATGAGTTAGTTACTAGAGGAGTTAGTTATTGGGGGAGTTAGTTACTTGGGTAGTTAGTTACTTTTGGAGTTAGTTACTAGAGTAGTTAGTTACTTGATGAGTTAGTCAGTAGAGGAGTTAGTTACTTGGGGAGTTAGTTACTGGGGAAGTTACTAGAGGAGTTAGTTACTGGGGCAGTTAGTGGGGGAATTAGTTACTTGGGTAGTTAGTTGCTGGGGAAGGTATTAGTGGAGTTAGTAACTACGGCAGTTAATTACTCGGAGAGTTAGTTACTTGGGTAGTTAGTTACTTTGGGAGTTAGTTACTATAGTAGTTAGTTACTGGTGGCGTTAGTTACTAGAGTAGTTAGTTACTTGATGAGTTAGTTACTAGAGGAGTTAGTTACTGGGGAGTTAGTTACTTGGGTAGTTAGTTACTTATGGAGTTAGTTACTATAGGAGTTAGTTACTGTAGGAGTTAGATACTGGTGGAGTTAGTTACTAGAGTAGGTAGTTACTTGATGAGTTAGTTACTAGAGGAGTTAGTTACTAGGGGAGTTAGTTACGGTGGAAGTTATTAGAGGAGTTAGTTACTGGGGCAGTTAGTTACTGGGCGAGTTAATTACTGGGGTAGTTAGTTACCTTGGAAATTAGTTACTATAGGAGTTAGTTATTTGATGAGTTAGTTACTAGAGGAGTTAGTTACGAGGGGAGTTAGTCACTCGGGAAGTTATTAGTGGAGCTGGTAACTCCGGCAGTTAGTTACTGGGGGAGTTAGTTACTTTGGGAGATAGTTACTATAGGAGTTACTTACTTGATGAGTTAGTTACTTGATGAGTTAGTTACTGGGGGATTTAGTTAATGGGGACGTTATTAGTGAAGTTAGTAACTACGGCAGTTAGTTACTGGGGGAGTTAGTTACTTGGGTAGTTAGTTACTTGATGAGTTTGTTACTGGGGGAGTTAGTTACTGGGGTAGTTAGTTACTGGGGAGTTAGTTACTGGTGAAGTTATTAGAGGAGTTAGTTACTGGGGCATTTAAAGACTGGGGGAGTTAGTTACTTGTGTAGGTAGTTACTTTGAGAGTTAGTTACTATAGGAGTTAGTTACTGGTGGAGTTAGTTACTAGAGTAGTAAGTTACTGGGGGAGTTAGTTACTAGAGTAGTTACTTACTTGATGATTTAATTACTAGAGGAGTTAGTTACTGGTGGAGTTAGTTATTGCAGAAGTGGAGTTAGTAGCTACGGCACTTAGTTATTGGGGGAGTTAGTTACTTGGGTAGTTAGTTACTTTGGGAGTTAGTTACTATAAAAGTTAGTTACTTTGTTGAGTTATTTACTAGAGGAGTTAGTTACTGGGGGACTTAGTTACTCGGACAGTTAGTTACTTGGGTAGTTAGTTACTTTGGGAGTTAGTTACTATAGCAGTTAGTTACTGGTGGAGTTAGTTACTAGAGTAGTTAGTTACTTGATGAATTACTAGAGGAGTAAGTTACTGGGGGAGTTAGTTACTTGGGTAGTTAGTTACTTTGGGAGTTAGTTACTATAAAAGTTAGTTACTTTGTTGAGTTATTTACTAGAGGAGTTAGTTACTGGGGGACTTAGTTACTCGGACAGTTAGTTACTTGGGTAGTTAGTTACTTTGGGAGTTAGTTACTATAGCAGTTAGTTACTGGTGGAGTTAGTTACTAGAGTAGTTAGTTACTTGATGAATTACTAGAGGAGTAAGTTACTGGGGGAGTTAGTTACTTGGGTAGTTAGTTACTTTGGGAGTTAGTTACTATAGGAGTTACTTGATGAGTTAGTTACTTGGGGGATTTAGTTACTGGGGACGTAATTAGTGAAGTTAGGAACTACGGCAGTTAGATACTGGGGGAGTTAGTTACTTGGGTAGTTAGCTACTTTGGGAGGTAGTTACTATAGGAGTTAGTTACTGGTGGCGTTAGTTACTAGAGTAGTTAGTTACTTGATGAGTTAGTTACTTGAGGAGTTAGTTACTGGGGGAGTTACTTACTGGGGAAGTTATTAGTGGAGTTAGTAACTACGGCAGTTAGTTACTGGGGGAGTTTGTTACTTGGGTAGTTATATACTTTGGGAGTTAGTTACTTGATGAGTTAGTTACTAGAGGAGTTAGTTACTGGGGAAGTTACCAGAGGAGTTAGTTACGGAGGCAGTTAGTTACTGGGGGAGTAACTTACTTGGGTAGTTAGTTACTTTGGGAGTTAGTTACTATAGGAGTTAGTTACTTGATGAGTTAGTTACTAGAGGAGTTAGTTACTGGGGAAGTTACTAGAGGAGTTATTTACTGGGCCAGTTAGTTACTGGGGGAGTTAGTTACTTTGGGAGTTAGTTACTATGGGAGTTAGTTACTATAGAAGTTAGTTACATGATGAGTTAGTTACTAGAGGAGTTAGTTATAGGGGCAGTTAGTTACTGGTGTCGTTAGTTACTAGGGGAGTTAGTTACTATGGGAGTTACTTACTAGAGTAGTTAGTTACTTGATGAGTTAGTTACTAGAGGAGTTAGTTACGGGGCAGTTAGTTACTGGTGTTGTTTGTTACTAGGGGATTTATTAGTGGAGTTAGTAACTACGGCAGTTAGTTACTTTGGGAGGTAGATACTATAGGAGTTAGTTACTTGATGAGTTAGTTACTAGAGGAGTTAGTTACTGGTGGAATTAGTTACGGGGGAAGTTACTAGAAGAGTTAGTTACTGGTGCAGTTAGTTACTGGGGGAGTTAGTTACCTTGGTAGTTATTTACTAGAGTAGTTAGTTACATGATGAGTTAGTTACTAGAGGAGTTAGTTACTGGGGAAGTTATTAGTGGAGTTAGTAACTACGGCAGTTAGTTACTGGGGGAGTTAGTTACTTGGGTAGTTAGTTACGGGGGAGGTTATTAGTGGAGTTAGTAACTACGGCAGTTAGTTACTGGGGGAGTTAGTTACTTGGGTAGTTAGTTTGGAAGTTAGTTACTATAGGAGTTAGATACTGGTGGAGTTAGTTACTAGAGTACTTAGTTACTTGATGAGTTAGTTACTAGAGGAGTTAGTTACTGGGGGAGTTAGTTACTGGGGGAGTTAGTTTTTTGGGTAGTTACTTACTTTGGGAGGTAGTTACTATAGGAGTTAGTTACTGGTGGCGTTAGTTACTAGAGTAGTTAGTTACTTGATGAGTTAGTTACTAGGGGAGTTAGTAGTGGAGTTAGGACCTACGGCAGTTAGGTACTGAGGGAGTTACTTACTTGAGTAGTTAGTTACTTTGGGAGTTCGTTACTGGTGGAGTTAGTTACTAGAGTAGTTAGCTACTTGAGTTAAGTTACTGGGGGAGTTACTTACTTGGGTATTTAGTTACTTTGGGAGGTAGTTACTAGAGGAGTTAGTAACTACGGCAGCTAGTTACTGGGGAGTTAGTTACTAACTAGAGGAGTTAGTTACTAGAGTAGATACTTACTTGATGAGTTAGTAACTATGGCAGTTAGTTACTAGGGGATTTATTAATGGAGTTAGTAACTACGGCAGTTAGTTACTTACCAATTGCCACATCGCCTTTTCTCTGCCCTTTATCCGCCATCACCATGCCATCTGTCTGTATCTGGAAGTCCCACACGATCTTCGCTTGGTCCTCCTCCACCAGCTTTGGAGGTGTTTCCAGCCCATAGTCCGCACAGATTTTTCTGTAGACAATGCCAGCCACTTCGCCCAATTATTCCTCGTGCCCTCCTGGAATCGAACCGTGGTCCCTCGTGTACCAGTCCGGTGCTTTGCCAACTGAGTTATCCTTCCGCCTGATGTCACTGTCACTTGGTATTGCCACATCCACCCCCGTGTACCAGTCCGGTGCCTTACCAATAGCCACATCGGCTTTCCTCTGCCCTTTATCCGCCATCACCATCCCGTCTGTCTGTATCTGGAAGTCCCACAGGATCTTCGCTTGGTCATTCTCCACCAGCTTTGGAGGTGTTTCCATCCCATACTCCGCACAAATGTTTCTGTAGACAATGCCAGCCACTTCGCCCAATTACTGGGCCTGAGCAGAGGAGATGCCCTCACGCTTTCACACATTTGGAGCACCCTTGCAAAGCAGAGCGAGCAAATATTGCCAAGTCAAGATGTACACAACTGATAGACTCCTCCCCCAAAAAAACTGAAAGCTGGAATAAAATCAAAAGATGCTTCAACAAAGTATTACTTTAAAGTGGTGCATGTTTATGCAACCACATCAGGTTATTGTGATTTTGTTTTACAAAGATCATGGCTTGATTTTCAGTTATTAGTTTCAGGTTAAAGGTCATGCTAAAGAAAGAACTCTGACATGAATTCTCTCTCCTCATTTTTTCTTTTTACCTCACCAAACCAGCCATTTCAACAACGTTTGACACTCACTCTGTAATATTCTCCCTCTCAGAGCAGGATTGTCTGAGGGCGTCACGAGGGCGTACATGAACATCACTCTTCATCTTTTCTTTTTGTTTATTACCACCTTGTCATTGTTTTTATTTCTTTTAATCTGTATCTTGTGTAAATGTCTGTACTTCTTCCTTGAGTGTTAAGAAAGGCACTGAGATACTGATTAAACTGCCTGTGGGGTCCCAGTGGACCATTAACCCACTGGGACCCCACAGGCATTGACACTGTTCACACAAAGAATGGAATGAGGCTTTAACCTGGCAGAAGGAATACTCACCGAGATTTATTTAAAATGGAGGCGTGACGTTTGGTCTAGCGTCTAGCTGGTCTGTGGGGTGACTGAACTCCAGTCACCTCACAGGCATTAGACCTTAGAGAGCAAAGGTGTGAATACCAAAGTTAAGGTTTGTTAAGGTCTGTCAGTGCAGTTGTTCTACACCTAACATCTTCTTCTCCTCCTAAACTGAAACCGTTCATCTCTGATTTAGTCACAGTACAGAGTTGCAGTGTATAGATGACACGAAGCAAACAGAAATTTAGATTTCTACTACAATTTCAAAAATCCTCAAATTCACAATGTAAATATTGGACAAACATGCAGTGTCACACTGACCATCTCATTCACACCTTAAATGCTTATCTTATATTGTGAATTTGCTTATTTAAAATTGATTTCAAGGTAACTACAGAGAAATTTAAAGTGGTGAAAAAAATTGATACGTATATTGAAGGACTGTATTGGATCTGTTGTGTAGTACATGACAAGGTGGTACATCAGAATCAGAATTAGAAAGGGCTTTATTGTCATTGTCAGTGAACAGAATTCACAGACTAGGAACTTGCTTAGGTGTAAGGTGCAACATATAACACAGAATAGAATCTAAAATATAGTCTCTTAAAATAAATACACAAAATCAGAACAGTGCAACTGTAGTGCATAGAGTATGTGTAAATGGAACATCAGACACAGGTGCCATATCTTTAATAAATGGTTTTAAAAAGTATGCAAGAAAAGAGAATAATTTAGTCATTTCAAAACGAAATCACAAATCCCATCTGTAATAATTTCTTGACGCGTGTGGATAACGGTATGTCCAGTAGGTGGCAGTGTAGTCGTATTTAACTCACCGGCTGCAGTTTGACCCCAAGTGAAGAAGAGTTCGTCGGGCGAGTATGTCAGCGGCCGCGCTTTGGTGTGATTCGCTGCTCCACGGAATTAGGAAATCGTGACGGCATCGTCACGGCCCGGGCTGAAACCCAGAAGCAGGAAGGAAGTTGTGTTTGTGCGGTGGACTGGTATCATCCGCAATGGATGACAACTGTTTTCGGAGGGAATATGGGACAGTCAACCCGAGGAGGATGAGCGCCGCTCCTGAGCTGGGCTGTTATAGTAGCTTGCAAGATGGCGAGGTACTGGAAGTATTCTCTGTTAGGGAATTTGAAGCTGGTCCTGCCGCACTTGGTGCTGCTGGTAGGAGAATGAAGAGGAGGAATTCGGCAACGCAAGGTAGCCACCAAAGACACATGCCAATTGAGCCGCTTAAATTGCCGATACCGAGGAAAACCAAGGAAAAGATTGGTAAGTTGTCCGGTAAAAAAAGACTGATTGTGTATTATAAAATCTGCTCTATTCAGAAATTGTAAATGCCGTATTATTACCATACGTTATCTTTAACATGTGGGACGAATTAAATTGAGTTAGTAAAGGTTTATTGTTGATTTAGTATACGCTTGTTTTGTGTTGATACGGCTGCTAGCTAGTGGTTAGCTCGCTAATTTTAGTTATTTTCTTGGATTACAATTTGACGGTTGTTTATTTCCGTTAAAACGGAATTTTAATTACAGCGGACTCAGTTGATTCCTGATGCAATTAGCTCTCTGATTTAAAATTGTATTAACCATTTTACTAGCTACTCAGGAAGCGTCATTCTGGATTTGTTTACGTTTTGTGACGGGCACACGCTAGTTCATGGATGGTAATTGACTTTAAAACAATAATCACTAAGATGACATTTGTTTACCATTTTAATTCGTGAAAAGCTTAAATTTCATCTGAAACCTCGACACTGAAGTCAAAGTTTACCTTAACCACTTGCCCTCAGAGTGCAATTTTGTTTTTCGGTTTTTGGTTTATGAATATTAAGGTCAAGGAAATGTTAATGTGTTCTGCTCCTGTCTGTATGTTAGGTTTTCAGCAGGTGTCGAGTGAGTCCCGAGAATATGACGACCTGATGAATATCATGACTTCCAGCTACCTGGATGCTTGCTCTGCTGCCTGCTTTACCTACAGCAAACCCCGACTTATAAACAACGAGCTGCTGGAGAAAGAGGTAAAGGATAGATGATCATACATGATCACCTGGTGGTGAGGGATGCCGTCAAGCTGAAGAAGGAGTCGTATCAGGCCTTTTTGGCCTGTGGGACTCCTGAGGCAGCAGACGGGTACCGGCAGGCCAAGTGGAGGGCAGCTGCGGTGGTCGCTGAGGCAAAGACCCGAGCGTGGGATGAGTTCGGGGAGATCCCCTGATAAGGGCTGTCCGCTCCCTGTATGACCGGTGCCAGAGCTTGGTCCGTATTGCCGGTAGTAAGTCGAACTCGTTATCCGGTGAGGGTTGGACTCCGCCAGGGCTGCCCTTTGTCACCGATTCTGTTCATAAACTTTATGGGCAGAATTTCTAGGCGCAGCCGTGGTGTTGAGGGGGTCTGGTTTGGTGGCTTCAGGATCAGGTCTCTGCTCTTTGCAGATGATGTGGTCCTGTTGGCTTCATCAGTCCGTGACCTCCAGCTCTCGCTGGATCGGCTCGCAGCTGAGTGTGAAGCGGCCGGGATGAGAATCAGCACCTCCAAATCTGAGGCCATGGTTCTGAGATCCTGCCCCAAGTGAAGGAGTTCAAGTACCTCGGGGTCTTGTTCACGAGTGAGGGAAGAATGGAGCAGGAGATCGACAGGCGGATCGGTGCGGCGTCTGCAGTAATGTGGACTCTGCACCGGTCCATTGTGGTGAAGAGAGAGCTGAGCTGAAAGGCGAAGCTCTTGATTTACCGGTCGGTCTTCGTTCCTGCCCTCACCTATGGTCATGAGCTTTGGGTAGTGACCAAAAGAACAAGATCGCGGGTGCAAGTGGCCGAAATGAGTTTCCTCCGTAGGGTGGCTGGGCTCTCCCTTAGAGATAGGGTGAGGAGCTCGGAGTAGAGCCGCTGCTCCTCCGCGTTGAGAGGAGCCAGATGAGGTGGCTCGGGCACCTAGTCAGGATGCCTCCCGGACGCCTCCCTGGTGAGGTGTTCAGGGCACGTCCCTCCGACAGGAGACCCCCGGGAAGACCCAGGACACGCTGGAGAGATTGTCTCTCGGCTGGCCTGGGAATGCCTCGGGATCCCCCCGGAAGAGCTGGATGAAGTGGCTGGGGAGAGGGAAGTCTGGGCTTCCCTGCTTAGGCTGCTGCCCCTGCGACCCGACCCCGGATAAGCGGATGAACATGACATGACATGACATGATATGATCAACTACAGACCTTGTAGTTAGTCATGCTTATTCAAGCAACATCAGATAACAATTCCATCACTTTCAAAAGTACATCATCACCTCACAGAGCACAGGACATAAGATGAAGACATGACTTAAGGCTACTGATAAAACACAGTTTTATGGATTAAAGGGATCATAAAAACATGTTTTTCCAACAGAGTATCAAAGGGAGCTAACACACCCATGTGGTGGTTTTTGTGTTATGTGTGTTTTTGTTTTAGTTTGTGGAAAAGAGGAGAGAGATGAAGTCTGACGGGAGGACAGACAAGGAGCTGATGGAGAGCTATTGTTTCCTTTTGACCGATACAGTTAAGGTGAGATGTACAACAAGCTTTTGATCAGAGATAGTGTTAATGAATTACTGACTTTCTAACTAAACACAAGTTTAGTTAGAACACAAGTTCTGACAGCATTGTAAGAAAATATTGCGTTATTATTGTTAGTATTGTTATTAATATTACTGTCTTTGATGCCAATCTCGGTGCACATACTGGTCAAAGGCTGTGCACAGTGGCTGTTCTGAGAAAAGTAAACTCAGGGTTGACAGGTAACATATAAAGCTGTGACTTTGTTTAACAGATTATTGTTGTTTTTTTAATGCTGCTGCAAAAAATACATTCTTTAAGCTTTAAAAATCCTTAAGGTTTCCTTCATTTCGATGATGTCAAGGTACAGTACAAGAATTAAACAAAATTAAGACAGACAGATTAGACACGAAAACTCTATAAACACATTAAAATAGAATATATATTTATTATCCCGCAAAGGGGAAGTTTCCGTGTCCCAGTAGCAGCATACAGAGCAGAAAATAAGAAGAAATAAATAATGTAGAAGACTTTGAAAAAAATAAATAATATATAAAAAAATTGAATACAAATAAATAAGTATATGGCTAAAACCTATATATGTACAGTCCAGTGCTTTACATTAATAGCATTACCATTTTCCATGGGTGGGTTATTGCACATAGACGGATATTGCACTGATTGTGTGATAGCTAGGATGCTGTGTTATAAAGTCTGATGGCTGTGGGGAGGAACGACCTGCGCTGGCGCTCCTTCCTGCACTGAGGATGCCTCAGTCTAGTACTGAAAGAGCTGCCCAGGGCCTCCACAGTGTGGTGTCCCTGTCTGTGCTGCTTCCCCCCCAACACACGATGACATAAAACACTGCTGAGGGCCACTACAGTGTGGTAGAACGTCCTGAGAAGAGCCCTGCTCCCGCTGAAGGACCTCAGTTCTTGTACAGGGCTTCGGTGTTGTGGATCCAGTCCAGTTTCTCGTTGAGGTGAACACCCAGGTATTTGAAAGAGTCTGTGTCCGAACCCTGGATGTTCACCGGTGTGTGGGGTGTGGATGTCCTGCGGAGGTCTATCAGCACCTCTTTTGTTTTAGTGGTGTTAGGGAGAAGGTGGTTCTCCTCACACCATTCCACAAAGTCAGTGATGACTCTTCTGTACTCCTGTTCGTCCCCCTCTGACCTGCAGCCAACGATGGCGGTGTCATCACAGAACCTCTGGAGGTGGAACTGTTCAGAGTTGTGTCTGAAGTCTGATGTGTACAGTGAGAAGAGGAATGGTGAGAGCACAGTGCTCTGTGGAGCCCCTGTGCTGCAGACCACCACCTTCGATGCACTGTCCTGCAGCCTCGCGTACTGTGGTCTATTGATGAGGTAGTCGGTTGTCCACGCCACCAACTGCTGGTCCACCCCCACGTCCTCCATCTTCCTCCTGAGCAGCAAAGTCTTGAAGGTCTGGAAGGCACTGGAGAAATTAAAAGAACATGACTCTCACAGCACCTCCAGAGGCCTCCAGGTGACACAGGCCCGGTGCAGCAGGTAGATGATCGCGTCGTCCACGGCGATGCCAGGTCGATACACAAACTGCAGTGGGTCCAGAGCTGAGTCCACCTGGTCGCGGAGGTAGCCAAGGACAATCCTCTTCATGCTATTCGTCAGATGAAAGGTCAGGGCCACGGGTCTGTAGTGGCTCGGTTCCCTGGGGTGGGCTGTCTTGGGGACCGGAACCACGCGATGTCTTTCACAGGGTTGGGACCTTCTCCAGGCAAAGGCTCAGGGTGAACATGTACAGAACCACCTCGCTGAGCTGGTCTGCACACCCCCGGAGCAGTCTGGGGCTGATTCCCTCTGGCCCTGTGGCCTTCGTGACCTTTAACCTCTTTAGTTCCCTCTTCATCTGGTCTCTCTGCACCAGATGACGGGGGTGGGGGGGGGCACTGGTGACTGGGGGCATGGTCCATATATGCAGGACACCAACTCCCGAACATCTGTGGGGGCGTCACTGGCCTGGGGTGGTGTGAAGCGGGGCCTGGCTGAGTGGGGGGAGGGGGCAGGTTACAGTACTGAGTCAAATCTGTTAAAAAACAGGTTTAACTCCTGTGCCCATGTTTGATCACCAGAGGCCTGGTGACAATCCCCCCTGGGCTGTGGCCTGACATCTGCTTCAGACCCCTCCATACATCCCAGATGTTGTTCTGTTCCAGACGCTGCTCCAGCTTCCTCCTCTAGCTGTCTTTGCACCTCCTGAGACAATACTCTAGTGATCTGTAAAGCAGTAGCACACTAGGGTAAGGTGATTTGTGAGCAATGATTTAACTTGTCCAGAAGTAATCAAAGTTTCAGTCGTGCATTGATGTAATCAAAGTGTCATCAGTACATTTTGAAGATGTGATTGGTGCACAAAACCTAAAAGCAGATGTTCCTAGTTCAGAGTGAACCCGCGGGTGTTGGAGAGTAAGAGGGTAATCCAAGCTGCCTTGGTGAATTCTTGCTGTTCAGTCCAGTATGGATGATATATATGATGGTAAAAATCCAGTAAGAGCTTTATAGAGAATAAGAGAAACGTGTTTGTCCCGCCTCTGTGCGAGAGACGTCCCACCAACTTTATTATATACGAGCCAGTGATGAGCATTGTAGGGGCCCCCAGTAATAAACCTAATGGCAGAGTGATGACTTGAGTTGAGGGGTTTGAGAGTGGTAGCAGCAGCTTGGCTATAGATTCTGTTGCCATAATCAAAGAGTGATAGAAAGATTGCCTCTACTAAACCTTTCCTGCAGTCCAAAGGGAAATTGGACCTGCTTCTATACAAAAAACAACAGTTTTTGCCAGAGTTTTGCGATACGATTTTCAATATATTTAAAAGTGAATGAGTCATCGTGCCAAATCCCAAGATATTTATAGTCTGCGACTCAAGCAATGTAACAACAATTTGGTGTTGATAAATGCAGACTGTTAAAATCAATGCCTGTTGCTGTTGGAAAAAAGCATGAGCTTTGTTTTACTTGCATTGAGTACCAGTTTAAGAGCAATTAGTGAATTTTGAAAAAGCTGCAGATTTCAAACTGCTGGTTGTATAGTATCAGCAGAATACAAAACAGCATCATCTGCACAAAGATGAGCATTACAGTTGTCTTGTTGGCATAATATCGTTTATATAAATAGTAAACTGAGGAAGAAAACAAAGAATAATGTATTGTATTTGAAATACCTACACCTCTGTATATGAGAATGTTTGTTCTTGTATTTAGAATGTCTCTGTATATCGGAATGCCTTTCCTGTTAGCTGCCTTTTGTATATTAGGAACGTCTCAGACCACCGGTTCCAAAAACAACCAGGACTTCTCACCTCTTGAGGTCTTGTAGTTTCCTTTTCCTCCTTTGGCTCCTGTCTCTGATTATCATCTTAATCAGAGACCCCTTTAATCTTGAAGCCTGTGCCCAAATGGCACTGTTTCTCCTTCCCACCCCTGCTGTCTTGTCTTCCCCCTTCCTCCCGTATTCCTGTCCTTGATTAACATCTTAATCAAGGAACCTCCATCCGTGTCCCCTTTGATCCTGGGGTCAATGTCCAAATGGCACTGACCTTCTCCTTAGCACCCATTGTCTCCCCCATCCTCCTGGTTCCTGTGTATTACACTGATGCGATCACTGCCTTTTGTTTCCCCCGTATAAATGTACCCTGATTCCACTGCTCTGGCTCAGTTCACCAGTGTGCAGGCATACTTTAAAATTAAACTCGCACCACCACAGCAAACCTCAAACTTGGACTGAGCGATTTCTTCGACAAAATCAAACAGGTCCCAGGACCGATCCTTGTGGAACATCTTTTTTTGCTGATAAAGACTGATTGGCTGACCTTCCCTGCATAATAAAGCGGAACTAAAACATAAAGTTGTAACACCTTCACAGTAAAGTTAGTAGATACATACATAATGAAGCTATTGGAAATAAAGGACGACTGCATTATTGTTAAAGGGCCAATGAAGAGCGTTAAGATTGGACATGTAGAAAACTTCAGTTACAATGTTTTTAAACCCTGTTTATACTATATAACAATATTTACTTCCATAAATAACATTATAATCCAAATTGTTTTTCCATAGTTGGTCAAAAAGAGTAAGGTAAATATAAAGAACTGATGTGTAGTAGCACCATTACTCCTGTGAATGTTGTGTCATTGTGCAGTGTGTATAATGTTTGGTATTGTTTGTGTAACTCTAGCTACCTGGGCTTTGTGAGAAGGGTCTGTGCGTGGGTCACAGCAAGACCACAGCGTTGGGAAACCCCAGTAAAGGTAGGCCTCAGCAGACGCTGCATAGAGAACACTTTGAGATCATCTTACCTGATGCAACGTCCGTCGGCTGAAAAATGCATTGCCAAGTGTGGGGATCATTTTCCTCTTCAAAAACAAAATTAAGATCTATGTCATTGTGCCGTGTAGGGGCGTATTTGTCCAGGTACTCAGACCTCCTCCAGGTTGAGCCCCTAATACCAGGAGCCACTGGGGAGATCATCATCTTCAAAGTAATGAAGGTAAATCAGATTTTTTGTCAGACCCAGAACATGTGATGTAACTTGCATATACATATTTTTATCCACGGTCTCAGCGTTAATGAAGCTCTTTGTGTTGTCATTGTTTTTCTTATGCGGTCTCACAAACAGCAGTCAGTTTTTGTTTTTTTTTTATGTTGAATGACATAAAAAAAAAAAAATCTAGATTATCACCACCTTCAGTGTGTTGTAATCCAGATATATGAAGATTAAGAGTACAGTCAGTAAAGACAACTTATTTTTTATACTCTCATTCAAAATAAAAATGTCCTTCCAGTGATGCTATTAATATAGACATTAATGCACAGCGACTCAATTTAGTCAACACCTAGTCGTTGTTTCAGGCAGTGTCTCACAACATTTCAACTGTTTATGAAAATACATTTGTGAATAATCTCTAGTACTGACGCTTGTGCTGTGGTTTACAGAAGCTACCATGTACTACTAAAGTGTACACTATGTAAAGAACACGTTTGTAATGAAGGCCTCCACAAGTGAATGTAGAAATGGAGCAGGTGGTGATTGTGTCTATGTTTGGTTTCAGGGGAAAATGAAAAGTATTTATGAAAACACGAAGAACCTCCTCGATCCGACGCCTTGCTTTGACAGTCACATCTGCAAAAATGCCAGCAAAGTCACCTCCGTCACCTCCTACCGTGCCTTTGAGCACACACAAGTAAATATCTCGCACGCGCTGGGTGTACTCTGGTCGTGTTTGTATTTAAGAAGTGAAGCCTGGCTTTAAACACTTTCCGTCTTTGTCATTTCAGCAATATTTCTACGAGTACGTCTGCGCCGAGCTGGCGCAGAGACCTCGCCAGGTTCTGCCCTACGCTGTCGTCTCTTTTGGATTTAAAGGAAAAGACTCAGCACTTCCCCCTGCGCCTCTAGCGCCAGTCAGGTTTGAGAGTTCAAAATTCTATAATGTACGGAATTTGTTTTAAGCTGTGTGTCATTTAAGTTCAAATAAAACCTCCGAATGTCCTTTGTGTTTGTGGTGTGCTTGGTGGTAGGATGAACAGTCTGTCCAAAGAGGGGAGTGAAGGTAAGCTCCGATCCAGGATGAGGCTCCTTTAGTTCACACCGTAGGCCTTTTTTTGCTTTCAGAGCCTGATGATGAGGCTGATGATGGCTCTCTCTCTGCTGTTTTCTTTCAGAGCTTGCTCCGTTTACAGTGTGGAGTGGAGATTTAGTGAAAGGTGGAAAGGTTCTCTTCCAGATCTCCCTTCATTCTGACTCTCCCCCCTTCCTGCCACACAGGCTGTAAGTAACATACTAAAACTAATGTGACAAAAATGAATTGATGAGCTATTTCAGAGGTGGGCAAACTGAGGCCCGGGGGCCACATGTGGCCCGATAAACTATTTAATCTGGCCCACAGAGCCTTCACAATCATTCCTCCAAAAGCCAAATGAAGAGGGTTGCCAGCTTGATTGGCTAGAAGGTTCAGACCCCCCTTCACCTAGCATGCTAACATGGCCTCTCAAGAAGGTGGGGCCAAAAATCATTTGGAGCTTCATCATTCATCTCTAGTTGGACCAATTTACAGGCTCTTCACACTATTTTCTCAGTCAATAGTCCATCAAGCAGGATTTTTAGCTAACCTCTGATCCTCATGTGCGGGGTTAGTTTCCTGCACCACCTGACCGGCCCCTTCATCAAGATCTACAACCCAATGTGGCCCTTCAGGCTGAATAATTGCCCACCCCTGAGCTATTTTCTATTAAAGAAATAGGTTTCTTTGTCCCAAGGCTTGAAGGAGGGGCAAAGAAGGCAGTCTAATCTGTTTGGCTGTTTTTGTTGGACAATGTTAAATACAGTCTCTTTGGACACAATCTGATGACTTTTGAGCTAGCGCTGGAATGATCCTGCGTATCATGATGCTTAAGGCCTGCTTCCTCTGCGTGTGTCCACCTCGTGTCTTCCTCAGACCAGAGAAGTTGGAAATCGGTTGGGCAATGAGGCTGAATCAGGTAACCAGGCAGCTCCCTGCTGAGTTGTTCTCCTACAAGCTGTACAAAGGCAGCAGAGAAGGTAAAGTGAAAAAAAAGCTTTTCTTGGATTTGCTTATTTTATACCCACAGTGATTATTTTTTTGAAGTGTTGGGATTTTCATTTTACACATCACTCAAATCAGTCGTTACGTAGGTGGTCTTCTGTGGTTTTCTTTTTTAACTGCGCTGACACTACAGGGGCAAGTGTTCGTATTGTTGAAAGATTGTGTGTTATGCAAGTATGCTGACATTAATATGACTTTCTTTTGTGTGTAGTGGAGAAAAAAGGATATTACTGCAGCCTGTTCTGCGCTTCTGACCGAACCCGCTCGGTAACCGATGTGCCAAAGCTGCTTCAAGAACTGGAGACGGAGGAAGTGGTGAGTTTCCGTATTGGGAATGATTTGTTCTTGTCTTTTGTGAACTCTGGGAATTTTCTGTCCCAGCTACACATGGCATGCTCTCAGTAGGTGTCAGTGGGGAGATCCCGCATATTTGGGAACACCAACGTCCTTTCTTTATGTCGACAATGAAATTTAGAATTTTCAACAACCCTATTTGTATTAAAAGTATTTATCAGGAAAACAGGATCTTTAGTGTCATTATATGAAGGGTACAGTCCCATTCAGTGCAAATAAGCAATCTAATTATGTAGCAATTAGAAGACAGATACTGCAGAGTTTAATGAAAAGAGTTGTTCTCTGGGACATGTGCAGTTTTTCTGTTTGGTTGGACTACTGCTTCCCTGGGGGTAACCAGGGTTGGGTTCTGGGTTGGAAGAGTGTTTTGGGATCTTGCAGGTCTTTCTGTGGCAGTCAGACACAAGATGATGAATGGTGAGCTAAAAGAAGGAGCCTGGGGTGACTCTCCCCTTTCAGATGGCTCAGAATTGTTAGAAGGAATTAATGACTTACTTCTTCATTTATTTATTTATATTCATATTTATTTTAGTTTTCATTTGTATGTGTGTAGTTATAATTTTACACAGTGTAGCACTATAGATGCTTTTTGACACTTCCAACCAGTTGTGATGTATTAGTTTAATATCAAGAGCATCAACACCCAGATTCTCAGACAAGACATTAGCCTTCCTCCACCAGGCCCTCACCCCTCCCCGACGGCCTGCTCATCCAGTAAACTCGCCTTTTCTTCCTGGCCTACCCCCACCTTTAAGCCCTTAACCCCTGCTACTGTTTAAGTTGGCTTTCAATTTTGACTTCACTGCTTGTGAATGTCCACCCACCCATTTTCTGTACCTGCATTCTCCAACTTTTTGGGTTGCAGGGGTCTGCTGGAGCCGATCCCAGCTGTCAAGGGGCGAGAGGCAGGGTACACCCTGGATAGGTCGCCAGCCTATCGCAGGGCTAACACAGAGACAGACAAGCACTCACACATATGGTCAATTTAGATTGCCCAATTCACCTAACAAGCATGTTTTTGGACTGTGGGAGGAAACCGGAGTGCCCGGAGAAAACCCACACATGCACAGGGAGAACATGCAAACTCCACACAGAAAGGCCAGAGCCAAGATTTGAACCCCGAGCCTTCTTGCTGTGAGGCGACAGTGCTAACCACTGCACCACCGTGCCTCCTGCTTGTGAATGTTCCATCTTTAAATGTTGATTTCATTATATTTTATGTAAAATGACCATTACTTTGGATGTTATCATTGCTTTTGAATGTAGATTTCATTAAGCTTTATGTAAAGCCACCTTGAGGATCCGAAAGGCACTTAACAAGGCACTTAACTTAACATGTATTGTTGTTGTTGTTATTATAAATGCAATAGCATTTTGCATGGTTCGTCAACTAAAGCTGCTCACACCACCATCTTTGAGTGTAATGGATTGCCCGTAATTATGATTTTATATGATTAACATTGCTTTTTTTTTTCCAAGTGTCCTGTATTGCCAAGTATTTTTGAGTGTCTTAAAAAGTGCTTTGCAAATAAAATGTAACGATAATAATAAGAAGATATGAAAATGTAAAGTTGCACATGTGCGTTCTGTGCAGGTCTTGGTAACTCAGCTTAATGACAGAGGATTTCTCTTCCTGTTATCCAGTGTTCAGATGGCTCCACCCACGGGTGAGATGGTAGAAAGGATTTGTATTTGCAATCTATGCCGACGGAAGATTGTTTTTCAGATGTTTCCTCCATGTTTTTGTGTTTTCAGAGAGAGAGGAGAACTGGAGGAGGTGTCTTCAGGCATTGTTTGTCTTCCCAGAGTCCAGAGATGTGGTCAAATCCAGTGAGTCAAGCTGGAACAGTATAGATGCTTTTCTAAAATTCTATAATCAGTGTGAATGTTTATGTCAAATTTTGAGTTTGCTTTTTAAAATTCATGTATTTATTTTTTTTTAATTGAATGCCTTGTCTAGATAAACTTTTAGTGTTATGATTTGAAATAGTGGATTCTTTTTCCTCCTTACTACAGAACCACAGCTTTCGACCTCTTCCAGCGACGCTTCTGAATCGGTGATGCCACGGCTGAGTCATTTTGTTCCCGCTTTGCATCATGCCTTGATAAAAGCTCGTGCTAACCCCCCAGAGGAGCTGTCTGCGTGTGTGGAACGCCAGGCACGGGAATATCTCATGGGCCTTAAAGATGGGAAGGTATAAACAACCTTTTATTGAATGTAACGTGTGTTTAATTTCTGTTGGATTTGGACTCATAAAGTTTTCTATGAGACAGTTTTTCCTTAGGTTGAGCTTGTGTACTATTCCATATTTCATATAGGAATGATAAGGAACCAGCATATCGAATGCAAATGTGTAGATGCTGGCAAAGAATTATCAGCAGGCCTTTACTGTTACATCTTATATTTGTAGTTGTATATTACTGCTACTTAGTTGTGTGTTTGCATGTTCCTTCCTTTGACTCCCAGGTCCGGGCGTACCCGATGGGAGAATATGAATCCATATTGAATGAGCGAGGGAGCACGTTTCACCGGCGAGTGAACACGGATGGTTATCTGCGGTCCTACTTCTACAAGCCTGCCCTCCACCTGCTGTCAGTGGCCAGGGCCACACAGATGGTGGAGGCACATTGTCACCACGAGGAGCCACCAAAGGTGAGACTGACACATATACAAGGAAAAAGGCTGTAGGGAGTGAGGAAACTTCCCACACTAGGAGTTGACAGTTCAAGGCAAAGGAATATTTCGGCAACCTTTGCTATTGATTTATATTTGAGATATAGATATATATCTATATACGTCTGTCTATCTTCATAGATAGATACAATTACGCTTAACTGATTTAAGAAGACATTTTCTGCCCTGTTAGCTTTAGTCTGGACTCACAGCAAGTGTGTTTGGTTTTGTCTCTCAGTTACAAAGCCTGATCGACCTTGTTCTGACCTGTAAGAGGAATGCTGAGAATGAGGTGAAAAGGAAGGAAACGTTAGTAGGAGGAGAGATGCTACCGTGGAGGAAGAGGCGACTGGAGCAAGAGACGGCCGAGAGAGCGCTTAAGTTCCTGAAGGCATCACAGGAATCCAGGAAACGCTGCAAGATTCCAGGTGAAAAGACTGAGAGAATTTCATCAATGGGAGTGTGTCTGCCACGGAATCGTTCCTACGACTGATATGGTCTGTATTGAACTATTTTCCCTTAGGTGAGGTAAAGCAAACTCCTGCTTCTACCGGCTCTCTACCATCTGTGTTTGCCTCCGTTGGTTTGAACCTGGGTGACTTTGAGATTAACAGCAGTACGTCTGAACTCATGGCCAAACTTCACAAACTCCTCACAGGTAATTCAAATGCAAGACATTGTCAGGCGACTTTCTCCGCTAACAATTCCACTCAGGACGCACCTGGTTACAAAGGCAGGCAACATGTACTTTCTTGCAGCAGGGGGACAAGTCACGTGCACGCAGCAGCACAGTCTGTATACTGGGCGCAGCTAGAGCTGAGCTAGCGTAGTAACCTCTCCTTTCCCAAAACAAAGAGATGCAAGGAAGTAGGACCTTGAAACGACGACAACAGTGTGATTATTTCAGCATTCCGTACTTTCTGTGCTCAGCTTTATCAATTCATGGTGGATGTGTGTCTCTTCAGCTTTCTTGCAGAGCGTTAAAAAGCATGAAGCGTTTAATTTTTCCAACAACGTTATTGAGGCGCAAACAGTTTTAAATGGCGGAAACCGGACCCTTTACCCCAAAAAGTCAGCAGGGGCTGATGAAGGCGAAGAACACAAACATAACATGGCGACAGGTGTTCCGCGCTGAAGTGAAACCGAACCAACGGAACCGGTCATTTAAAAGTGTAAATTGGTCATGTGTAATAAAGGCGTCTTTGCACTCTGACAGATCTCACCCAAGCTGCTGAAGGGTTCACCAGTCAGGAGGTACCGAGGGAATCCTGTCCATTCGAGAGGTTAGCTACCAAACTGGGTCTGCCGACCAACTGCGACATTGACCTGAGGAAGCAGGAGGAGATGGAGGTAAATGTGCAGCTTTGCTGTGTTTAATGGCAGCTAGCCGGTTTTGGATTGTCACTGAACAGAAATAGCTAGGCATCCTGGAAGCTAGCAAACTAAATAAAACAAAAAAAACAAAACAAAATATGAAAACAAAAATACAAATAGAATTCTAAATTAGGCTCTATTACTTGATTGACCTTCTTAATTATTTGGAGAGAGTCAAAAATCCTACCAAACTGTAGGGAGTTTAATTGAAATAAACATTGTCATATTAATCAGATACTTAAAGAAAACAATACAATCTTTAGAGAAGAAGAATTCAAAAGTGTTAATTACTGAAAGACGGAGATCGAATTTTATTCCGATAAATATTTTCAGTTGAGATGAAAAAGTGTGTATTTGTAGGAGCAGATGGCGGGCAGTGTCAGCAGTTTGGAGGGATTCAGTCCCAGCTCACACGGTGGCGAGGCAAATTTCTACGGAGCAGCTGGTCGAGGAGCCGGAGGGTGGCTGGGAAGGAGAGAAGCTTGCTATGAAGACAAGGAGGAGGAGTGGCAGATCCCCTGGGTGCTCATCCCCATTACAGGTCCGTGTGTCTGCCTGTGCAGTCAGGGTTTATTTCACAGAAGCAAATTCATGCGTGGCTGCTGGTGAAGATAGTGTTATAGCGTTATTATTGACGAGGGAGTGATTATGGTTGAAAGTTTGCTCAGAAAAGGCTAGGAAGGAATTATTTTGAAATTGATGAATAACTTGTTCATTATTCTTTCAAACAGCTACAAAACTACCAAGTTAGAAATAAAAAACAGCGTTAACTAGTTAACTGTGTAAAATCTGTGGGCAGGTTTGTCTTCAGAGCGCTACACCTTCCGAGACCAAAGCATCCCCCAGGACCCTCGCTTCCAGCACCTCACTACCACAGCAAGCAACACCTCAACACTGAAACCAGTCAGAAAGAGCCCCACCCTGTCTCCCAGACGCAGCCCTCCTCCCTCCTCTCGTTTCTGCCCATCCCCTGAGGCCAATTCTCCGCCCTCTCTACACTTGTGCTCATCCCTAGATCCCAGACCTTCTGTCGCCCTGTCCCAGTACCTGTCACCTGAGGCCAGCCCCCCTCCTTCACCCTCACAGTACCTGCCTCCAGAGCCCAGTACTCCTGCGTCAATGTCCGAGTGCCCATCCCCCGAGTGCAGCCCTCCCCCATCTCCTTCCCAGTGCCCGTCTCCAGAGCCAAGCCCTCCCACTGCTCCTGCACAGCATCCTAATAAGCACTACCACGGTGCTGCCGTGGAGCGCGTGGCCCCTGCAGCCTGCAGGGAGTTTCCAGGTAATCTCACCCATTCACACTCGTTTTGGTGTTATCTTTTCACATTTGACTTAAAATAAAAGTCACTCTTCCCTTATATCATATTTAATGTTTAAGGATTTTAAATAAAAACACATTTCAACAATTATGTTCATACAGTACACAGTAATAGATTATGTTGTAACACTATTATAGTGTCACACAAGGAGTTGTGACTGTTCGTCTCTGTACCTGAGCAAGACTACGAAAGATCTAAGCAGTTGTGTTCAGTTTTGGAGTGAAGCACATGTGGCATTAAGAATATAACAGGATCATACTTCTGGTACTTTGAGCACAAGTGCAGTTATTAAATTTCCACTTTTTAGAAATTAATTCTAGTATTGAGTTCTGTGCCCACGAATGCTTTTGTTGTACACTGTTAAGTGAGTGTGGTGATACTGGCCCTCATTTATCAGTCATGCATAGAAACGTGCGCAGATGTGCGTGCAGGGGTGGCGGTACGTAAAGACGCACGTGTGATTCATGAAAACTTCGTAAATGGCCGATCCCAGCGTACGAATCAGCGTTACTTGATAAATGCGACGGCTGAAAACGATCCTCATTAACTTGTTCCGCCCTTAAATATTCATGTCTCAGAGGCCCCGCCCACTGAAGTCAAACGCTGAGAGGAGAAATCAGATTGAGAAATGGCCGTTCTCAATTTTCTGCTGTACGTGTGGATGATAAATGAGGGCGGATGTGTTTATCGATTGTTATGTAACCTAATGTAACCTGCTGTTGTCAGGAGAGTCCAACGTCCAGGAAAAGAAGAAAGCTTCATCAGTTTTAGCATCTATTCCACCATCTGTGCGTAGCAATCTGGAAAGGACAAAGTCTTCACCATTAATAACCAGGCAGGAGAAGGAAGCACCAGAGGACAAAACCAGCAAAGCAAAGGCCGTGACAGCTGAATTTGTTGAAGAGGAGGGTCAAGAACGAGAGGCGGCTCGGGAGGTGGGTCAACAAAAGAAGCTGAAGAAAGCGCAACAAGTGGGACTTTGTGATAAAGAACCAAAGGCAAAGCCCGACGGACTGACGGGTGGATCCTCCTCATCGCCTTCCCGTCCATTTGGACACATAGACAGCATCGTGGAGAAACATCTGGGTCATTTCTCGGCTGAAATGCAGCTCGTCCTGCAGCAGGAGAGCATTTCTTACAACTACCCAGAGTCAGCGCAGGTTCCTCCAGAGTCCACGGCCATTCGGTACAGCCTCCCATACCAGCCCATGTCTCAGTTTTCACAGTATGTGTCTTTCTACAACCCCTGCCCTCCTGTCCAGGACTACGTCAGCTCGCTGCACGACAACATTGAAAGCATGCTCACAGAAATGGTGGATGACTGGCCGCGTCATAAACCCGCCAGCGGTCCGCGCAACAGTGACGCCGCTTTAGCTAGCAAAGTCAACGCTTTTGTGTCCAGCATCCGAGCGTCCAAAGAAGACTCGAGTGATGCTGAATTGACAGCTGCGGACGCTGACGTTTGCCAGAATCCAGTATCTTCCATAGAAGGCGAAGTGTGGCAGCAGCGCACGTTGGAAGACCTTCCCGATGCTGCGAAACACCATTCTTCTACATCTTCTTCCATCAACACTGCCGTCAGCCGTCCTCCCTGCGTCACTCTGCAGCCCCATCTTACACTCCAGTCAAGCCCCACTTCACAGAACAGCAGGCACATATCAGAGAATACCGTCTCCAAGACTGTCCACTGCACTAGCGCTTCAGAAAGGGATGGTATCCTCGAACAGACTAATTGTGAAGTGAGTTTTAGCTGTGCATCTGACCCCATGGCAGAGCCTTCACTCCCAGCTGAGCCAGCCTCCAGTCGCTCTCCTCCACCAGCCACAGCTCTGAGCTCCCTGATTAGACAGCTGCAGCCAGAGGTGTTCAACAACCTCATGGACATCATTAAAGATGTTAGGAGAAACTCTGTGCAGTTCTACCTTCACAGCAGTGAGCCAGGGGACCAGGTGTATGAAGACATCAAGGTATGCGTCAGACAGCATGAAGCTTTTGGGCTAAATGAACTCTGTCATTTTGCTAAATATATCCAGAAACTAAAATGTTCTGTTGGCGCATTAAAGTAGCTTGGAACTTTTGTTTGGTCTACACCTCAGGTGGGCAAACTAAGGCCCGGGGGCCACATGTGGCCCGATGAGCTATTTAATCCGGCCCGCAGAGCCTTCACAGTCGTTTCTCCAAGAGCCAAATGAAGAGGCTTGTCAGCTTGATCGGTTAGAAAAAGGTTCAGACCCCCCTTCAGCTAGCATGCTAACATGGCCTCTCAAGAAGGTGGGGCCAAACATCATTCAGAGCTTCATCATCCATCTCTAGCTGGACCAGTTTACTGACTCTTCAGAATATTTTCTCAGTCCATAGTCCATCAAGCAGGATTTTTAGTTAACCTCTGATCCTCGTGGGGGGTTTCCTGCACCACCTGGCCGGCCCCTTCATCAAGATCTACAACCCAGTGTGGCCCTTGATGCTAGATAACTGCCTTCCCCTGGTCTACACATACATAACTGACAGCTTCTATCATCTTGCTTTATTAGGAAACAAGTCCCCTAAAAGGCTGCACTATAGCAGAAATCATTCCTAATTCTTGCAGTGCCACACAGTAAGAAGGGGATTCTTTTTTTCACTAGTAAATATGGTAACGTCAGCACCTGTGGAGTAGTTCTTCTCATGCAGGAGGACCGGTTGCTGTCCATCACATGCACTGACACTCATATCAGGTATTTGCTGACTGTGTGTATCTTTATGTTGTAGGAACATCTGTTGAAGCAGGGCAATGTAGAGCAGAGTCCCGTCACCTTCCTGAACCAAGAAAACACTGACAGCAAGCTGCTGGTTATCATTAAAAACGCAGACATCTCGGGGAAAATCCACACTGTAAGTCACTGCTGTAGGTTGGCTAAAACTGCCTTTTTGGAATTGTCTTGCAAAGATGATTCCAGTCCTTGAAAATCCTTGATTTTTAATATGATGGCCTTTTTTTTACCATCATATAAAAAGCTATAGATTTTCTTGGAAATGAGTTATATGTCTGTAAATGTTAGATTCCAGGTCTGGTGTCTCTGAAGCGACACCCCAGTGTGGTGTTTGTGGGAATCGACACACTGGATGACCTCAGGAACAACAGCTACAACGAGCTTTTTGTCTCCGGCGGCTGCATCGTTTCAGACGACTTGGTTCTCAACCCAGACTTCATCACTCAAGGTGCCGTCCACTTCTCT
The DNA here is from genome assembly GCA_015343265.1 of Pao palembangensis. Lineage (NCBI taxonomy): Eukaryota > Metazoa > Chordata > Actinopteri > Tetraodontiformes > Tetraodontidae > Pao > Pao palembangensis. The sequence goes on along the minus strand of CM027087.1, from coordinate 14,002,885 downwards.
CTGCAAACACTCCCACACAAACCTTTCACACATATTTGCATCATCATTGGCTTTTTAATAAACCTACACCTGAAGCTGAAATGATTGGCCCTAGAGGAGCTCTACTGGTTTTATAACGTCAACCACATTTGGATTAATAAGATGCTTTTCCTTTGCAGATCAACTGAATGGTCTGCTGTCGTTGCTGGAACAGTACAATTCTCCAGAGTGTCTCTGGAGGTGGAAGGTCCACTTCAAAACCCACAAAAAATTAAAAGAACAGTCCAGGTACTCGCCTGTGTCTTTACTCTGTAACGGCTGAAATCACAGCAAACATATAACTCTAGCTCAGAGGTGGGCAAGCTGAGGCCCGGGGGCCGCATGTGGCCCGATGAGTGATTTACTCCGGCCCGCAGGGCCTTCACAACCGTTTAGAAAAAGGTTCAGACCACAGTACCTGGCCAGCCCCTTCATCAAGATCTAAAACCCAGTGGGGCCCTTCAGGCTAAGTAATTGCCCACCCCGTCTTAGCTAGTTATTTTTCAGCATTATCTGGAAAACGTTATTCTTGTTTTCTTTTTTGCATGTAGGCTGCACATGAATGTTCTCCTAGCTGAGCTGAGAAGGTCCTCTAACATATTTTTGTCCTCTTTTGGATGTCAGGTTCAGAAGAGATGCAGCTATCCTTCTAGACATACTGTCAACTTATCAGAAGCGGCAAATAATCGAGTTCCTCCCGTATCATGACTGCGACAAGATGGTGACTCAGTCTCCAAACGTGGACTGTGTCATGGAGCTGCAGGCGCGCCACACACAGTTCCGACACACCATCCTTCTGACTGGTACCTGGAACCCACCTGCTCCTAACTGGTACAGGAAATCCCGCCTGATCGGCTGCCGTGAAAGACAGTTTGTTGTGTGTTTGTTTGTGTTGTGCAGAGCATAGTTTTGAGAAGTTCCCCGTTTACACCAGTCGGGGCATCATCATGGCCAGTATCGAAGAAATACGCCGCGACTTCACCAGACTGGTGGGTTACCGCGACACTGCCAACGACCACACAAACCCGGAGGACATTTTGGCTCCTAAAGGTCGGTAGAGAACAATACCAACAGAACTGAAAACTGAAACATACGCCAGTGCTAACCTTAATATCCACATTAATATTAACGACAAATTGGGAAAAATGTCGCCTAAACGTGTGCTGAGATCATCATGTGTGATATGAAAAGGAAAAATCAGTTGAGGCCGGTCGCTTAGGTCATGAAGGGGCCGGCCAGGTGGAGCAGGAAACTAACCTCCCAGATGGGGATCAGAGGTTAGCTAAAGATCCTGCTTGATGGACTATTGACTGAGAAAATATTGTGAAGAGCCTGTAAACTGGTCCAAGTAGAGATGGATGATGAAGCTCCAGATGATGTTTGGCCCCACCTTCTTGAGAGGACATGTTAGCATGCTAGCTGAAGGGGGGTCTGAACCTTTTTCTGACCAGTCAAGCTGACAACCCTCTTCATTTGGCTCTTGGAGGAATGATTGTGGAGGCCGGATTGAATAGTTCGTCGGGCCACATGTGGCCCCCGGGCCTCAGTTTGCTCACCTCTGACTTAGGTACTGCAGAGAGGCCCAGACTATCCATGAGTCGGTCTGCAGCCGAACCAGTTTGACACGTGGAAACGTGTGATTTGGTTTGTTGACGTGTCCAGTTGAAGCAGGTGGAGTCACACTGAGTGTCTGTATCATCAGAACACGTCCCGTCCCACTCATCCCTGGAACAACAACCTCAGCAGCCGGCCTCCACGCCCCCAAATCACTCACATCTCTGCGACCAGCTGGTTCCAGAGGGCTTCAGCAAGGACTGTGCGGCGCCCCCTTCAGGCAAAGACTTTGAGGATCTTCGACTGGCCATCTCCCACTTACGAGCTGAGCGACGGGCGCAGGTGCAGTCCTTTCAGACCGTCACCCCAGACGCAACGCCCCATGAAGATCAGGAAGAGTTGATCCAGGACCCCGGCAGGAATGCGGTGTCCGCCTCCCTGGACTTAAGCCACTCCACCTTGCAGAGGGAGCTTGGGCAGGAAGAGGCCGTGTCGGTAAGCCCAGATGGACAGAGCAGCAGAGCGACTTCAGGAAGAGGAGCAGAGTCCAGGTGTCAGGGAAACGGCCCTCCAGTAAGAGCCCCGGCGCCACAAGTCGATAAGCAGGGTTCCAGTAACAGCAGCATGTCTGTTCCTAAGCCGAGGGCCCCCACAACAGCCATGCTGAGCGATCAAGCACAATCAAGCCGGTACGGAGGGAAAGAAGCTGGTCCACCAGGAGAGCCTGCGTTTCCCGTAGAAGCTAGCTGTGACGCTTCTAATACCTCAGAGCAGCACAGAACAAGGTGAGCACCTATTTCTCTTTTGTAAGCAAATATGTGGGATCTAGTTGGAGCAGATTCTTTACATAGGTGTGTTTTTTAGTGTATCATCACCTCTGAAAACCAAAGGACTGTGTTTGTCTTCCCATAAGAGTCAACAATGGAAGCTATGATTAAACAGCAGATTGCATTTTGATCCTATTAGACCAGGGGTGGGCAATGATTCAGCCTGAAGGGCCACACTGGGTTGTAGATCTTGATGAAGGGGCCGGCCAGGTGGTGCAGGAAACTACCCGCCCCCCCCCCAGTGAGAATCAGAGGTTAGCTACCAACCCTGCTTGATGGACTACTGACTGAGGAAATATTGTGAAGAGCCTGTAAACTGGTCCAACTAGAGATGGACGATGAAGCTCCAAATGATGTTTGGCCCCACCTTCTTGAGAGGACATGTTAGCATGCTAGCTGAAGGGGGGGTCTGAACCTTTTTCTAACCAATCAAGCTGACAACCCTCTTCATTTGGCTTTTGGAGGAATGATTGTGAAGGCTCTGCGGGCCGGATTCAGTAGTTCATCGGGCCACATGTGGCCCCCGGGCCTCAGTTTGCCCACCACTGGCAAACTTTAAAACGTCCCTTTGGAACCTTTCTCCACCAGACATGACAACCTTGTAGCATTGTATTGGCTTGTTGTAAATGTCTCCTAACACAACTAATTTGTTGTTGCCTGGTTAGCTATGAATGATGATGACGATGCTCGCAAGTCTGCACTGCTCATAAAATAAAGGAACGCCCAATCATCGTTGTTTTGTTATTTTAGTGAGGCACGGATGGTTCAGGAACGACCAGTCACAAGGACGGGCTCACCGTCGGAGCGCAGCTCTGAGGGACCCGTCAACACTGTCGCTGGAAGCCACTTCATGGGCTCGGACGGAGAGCGTGAAGGGAATCAGTGCGCGCCTCATCGACGCCAGAACCTGCAGCCCCAGCAACGGAGACCGTTAGACCTACGGATATCATCAGCATACAGCCTGCAGACCCCCCCCCTGTATCAGCTGCCCAGCCAAGCCTTCCTCCATGGCCCCCTGGTGGGACCCATGACTACCTATGGAGGTGGGTTCCTGGGACCTCCCCCTGCTTGGTACAGAGCACAGAGGCCCACAGACACTGCTACCCTTTTCTGGGGTTTCCAGCAGATCCGAAGGGACTTTACTGACGCCAGGCTGGGGTACCACAACCCTGCAGGCCAGGACAGCCATATGTACAGAGGGAGGAGAGGAGGAGGAGGAGGGGGGGGCTTTAACAGAATGTAGAAGGCTGGATTCTTTGGCAGCATCAGTGCAGCCACAATGAATTCATTCATTTTGAATGGAATGAATGTCTTGATTTCTTCTCACCTGAAGGCACCAGTTCATCCTCAGTTCCAGTTCCAGTGCTCCCTCTCTGCCACGGAACCTACACAGGTGGGTCTTGGCCCCTGCTCGTTAGTGGATGGCTCCTCAGTCGTAGTTTGGTGTCCGTCTGGTCATCATCAGGGAAGCAGATGCTGAAAACTGCGACACCTTTGAATGTGACCGCTGAGGGTCAAAGGAGCGCCGCCTGCTTTAGCAGCAAGTTTACTCCTCCTTGTTTGGTTTAGTTGCGTTTGTGTTCATCTGTTGTACAGTATAAAGTGTCTCTGTACCAAAATGGTTTTAACTTAAAACTTTTTAATGTCTTTTTTTTATTATCAGAAGTTTTGTATTAAAATAACCTGGATACAACAGCATTTCTTCCTGAAGATTGTCTTAAACTCACTTTAAAAAGTGTAAAATGTCAGGTTAGTCTGTGATGGTGAAGCAGGAAATCACCTCCGCTTCATGACACAAAGCAGCAGGTAAACTTTGGTCACTCTAGACTTTGATTATAGATCCACACAGCAACACAGACCAGACGTCTTTTACATACTTTAGATGTTAGACTGAACAAATTGCTGTTGTATTTCTTTGAGCAAAAAAGATAAAACTGGAAAAGCGGGTTAAAAAAAAAGTATAACTTTACCCTTTAATGAAAATAGATAATTAAAAATGTCAGAAATAAGAACCAAGGACAAAACAAAAACATCACACACACACGCCTTATATGAAAAATTAGTCGCAGGTTTTGCAACTGTTTAAATTTTAGTCACCAGTAATTTATGTGCAGTGTGTGGAATTCACCATGACTCATTTTTATGAACTGCAGGGTTTATTCTTCAGCCATCCTGAGCTGCGCAAATATTAACTATTCGTCAACATACCGTATACCAGAAATATAAAAAACACACACTCAACATGTTCACAGAGCATGGTACTCATCCACAACAGCGTGATTAAATAGTTGGCATGAGCCGTCAAATAAAAACTGCAGCAAGAACAGATAACATATTTATTACAAGTGAAATAAGTAAAATCACAAAATGCCAGAGACGTCCTGACAGCACATGGTAATTCTTAAAATAAAAGATGCTATAAACCATTGGCTAAGAGTGATAACATCAATAGCTGTTTGGTGAAGGTCATTTAAAAAGATTAAGTGCTGATACAGAACCTGGTGTTGACAGGTTACACCATTCCTGTCATTAGAAAGAATAAGTTAGTTATTGTAAAGACGACCTTAGACCAGCACATTAAGACAACAGGACAATCTGAACTGCTACATTTCACAAATCACAGCATAACTTTTATAGTAACTCCAGTCTTCTGCACAAAAAACAAACTTTAGAAGTGATACAAATGGACCTCACACCTGCATTCCTCCAAACAGCCAGCAGGGGGAGACTCTGGCCTATACTTCCTAATTGTCGCAATATGTTGACTTTTTTTTCCCGCTGTCAGTTTCCTGCGCTCAGTGGTCGCGCTGCAGTTGACTGGACATTTAATCATCAAACGCTGGCTGACTGAGTGACTCTCAGATGGCCGTCTGCAACGTCGTCCAAGATGGCTGATGAACACCGCAGCGATGCCCCATCACGCAAACACTCCTCAGAGGTCAGAGGTCATCGAGGCTTGTTTTCATAGTGCCTCAGTACGGGGCTCAGCTCCCTCTCCAACTCTCTCTGCTTCTGTAATAAACCCTACAAATACAAACACACATGCTGACTCCTGCATGGGAACAATTAGACAACGTGTGTGTGTGTGTGCGTGCTTTACCCGCCGCAGCTGAGCGAGACTCCTCAGGGTTTCCTGGAGGTTGTGCGCGTCATGGATCAGTTCAGGCAGGAGGGGCGGATCTTGACGGAAGGGAGCAGGAGCGGCTACTGATGAGGAGAGGGAGGAGCAGGGAGGTTAATAAGCAGCTTTTTTATTCGTCTATCATGAGAAGTCACAGGTGTGTTAACAAGTCCTCAAAAGTCAAGATGCAAAAGCAGCTGATCAGAGAAGTACCGGACTTGTTGGAACTTTGTGTCAAGGTAAAAACAGCGACCTGAAATGAGCTCCAGGTCCAGGAGAGATCAAGGAACTGGAAATATCTCAAGCTTTTTCTCTATTCACCATATAAAGCTTCAAAATAAGTAATTAAACTATCGCTATGTTTTATATAAAGTTCATTTTCTCCCACTTTTAAATCCTGTTTTTGACATTTCACATACTTTGGCACAGACGGAACTAGTGAAAATTAAAAGAAGAAGACTGCAGATACTCTGAGGAAAGACTCTCTGTGTCTAACCGGCTTGGGTGCGAGGTGGGGGGAGGTTATCAGGCTCCAGTGGATCCAGGTTTAAGACTTCCTGAGTCCGGACATACGGAATGAAATCTAAACCTGGAAGTGGGGGTGTGGAGGACGGTAGGTCTTGCTGCATCTGTGCTCCAACAGGGACGGCTGGAGGGCACCTCCTGAAAGACACGAGAGAAGGTTCAAGCAGGACAACAGAATGTTGAAGGTTCGGTTCCCGCTCAGGTCTTTGTGGAGTGCTTTGTTCTCCTCCAGCATGTGTGGGTTTTCTCTGGGTACCAATGTTGCCTCTCACAGACCACAAACGTACACCAGAGGTGGGCAAACTGAGGCCTGGGGGCCACATGTGGCCCGATGAACTACTGAATCCGGCCTGCAGAGCCTCCACAGTCATTCCTCCAAAAGCCAAATGAAGAGGGGTGTCAGCTTGATTGGTTAGAAAGAGGTTCAGACCCCCCGTCCAGCTAGCATGCTAACATGTCCTCTCAAGAAGGTGGGGCCAAACATCATCTGGAGCTTCATCATCATCAATTTACAGGCTCTTCAGAATATTTTCAGAGCTGCTTACCCTCTAGCATGGATGTCTGCAGTGCTGCTGTGTCCTCTGGAAACCTGCAGAAACAGGAGAATAAGGAATCACAGTGAGACAACACAGCAAACGCCCTGTTCACACTACACAATCTTTATTTAGTTTTAGTCATTTATTGTAAAGATGCTACTTCCCGGCTACTACAAAGTTAAAGAACTTGTTACGACGCTGCTTGTATTCTGTAGGAAATTTTCAAAAGCAGTCCTGACCCCAAGCACAGAGCAGCAGAAAGAAAGTCCAATGAGTTCTAGTTCAGTGGATACCAATTATTTGAAGGGGCCGGCCAGGTGGGGCAGGAAACTAACCCCCCAAATGAGGATCAGAGCTTAGCTAAAAATCCTGCTTGATGGACTCTTGACTGAGAAAATATTGTGAAGAGCCTGTAAACTGGTCCAACTAGAGATGGATGATGAAGCTCCAGATGATGTTTGGCCCCACCTTCTTGAGAGGACATGTTAGCATGCTAGCTGAAGGGGGGTCTGAACCTTTTTCTAACCAATCAAGATGACAACCCTCTTCATTTGGCTTTTGGAGGAATGACTGTGGAGGCTCTGCGGGCCGGATTCAGTAGCTCATCGGGCCACATGTGGCCCCCGGGCCTCAGTTTGCCCACTGTACAAAGTAATAATATTAAACAGTGACATTTCATGATCAACACAATTTTGGGCCCTGCCCTGATGCTAAACTGGGAGATTTTAACTGATCAGATTATGAGTTTAGCATAATAAATCGCCCTTATTTCCAAGCCTGAAACAGCTGCCACTCAGCAGAGGTTGGCACCATAGACTCATCGGTGAAGCTAGCTCCTACCTTCCTGGTGGAACCAGCTCTTCCTTGTGTGCTGGCAGAGCAGAGCTGAGGCTCCTGAGGAGGAGCGCAGCTGGTTCTGGAAAGACGGGACCTCCCCTGCGGTGCGAGCAGCTCGGCCTGCCTCTTCAGTCGCCTCTCCTGCCTGTTTTTGTGCGCTGAAGCTGCGTAACGCTCTGACGCAGGAACCAACTGCTGGCTGGGCCTGGAGGAAGAGCTTCTACCATCAGAGCGAGACTCAAAGCCTTTTCAACCCTGACAAATATGAGGCTGTGATAAACATGCTTCCTCAACAAACAATCGTTTTAAGAGGTTTCAAAAACCAAATCATTGATGTTTTCATTTTTGTATTGGTGTTTTACTTCATTTCATATATGGATCAGATTGAAAACTCTAAAATATGTCTGCACCTGTGTGTGTTCCACTCCGATCTCCTCGTTTCTTTCTTCTGCTCTGTCCTAGCGAAGGCCTCATATGGGTCCGCTCCCTCTCCTTGCAGACAAATGTTCTCTTTGCCCCTTTTACCCGTTTGGTTCTTCCTGATTGGAGGAGGAGGAGGAGGAGCTGGTAGCTGGTGCTGTGCAGAGACACCGGGGGGGTCCAGCCTGTCTGCTGTGAGTGGGACACAGACAGCGGCTTCTGGCAAACAGACAGACAGGAAGAGACGTAGGAAAGGAGAGCAGAGGAGTACAAAAGTTGAGTACTTGGGTCAAATGTCTTTAGGAAATGTGATCGAAACAAGACTCAGTGAGCTTTGTGATGTCCTGTCCAGTTTCTCCTTAACATAGTTCATTGATGTCTAAATAAAATGTTGTCTTTGTGCTTTGGTTGAAAAAAAAAAAAAAAAAAACTGAATGAGTCAGTCGGACTCTAAACACACGTTTCACAACCCTGCTCTGACTGGCCGGTTTGACTGCCTTTCCATCCTGACACACCGTCAGTTCCTGGAGTAGCAGCGTAGCAGCTAGCAGGAGCAGAACTGAAGCAGGTGACTTACCCGTCTGTACAGCGGTGTCTTTGTAGGTGCGGGCTGAGCTTGGCACCTCCTCTAGTCCTCCTCCTCTGCAAACTAACGAACACACAAGTGTTTGCTTTTTACGGTTTAAAACAGTGTTACAGGTAAAACAGTGACTTAAAGTATGTGTGTGCATGGCTATTCCCTGCACCACTGCAGGGATTCAAAGCTTCCCGCTATAACTGAACTATAAATAAACATTTTTAAACCTGATATTCTAGAAGAGCAGAGGTCCCCGTCCGGATGTGGTGCCCTCTGCTCTATTTCCTGACTGCAGCCTTTACTTGGCTGCACATCTTGCTGACTGCGGTGTGCCTGGAGGACAGAAGCGGGAATAAAGTTATCAGTAAATGAGTGTATGGGACTGCACACTATATCATGATATATGGTATTCAACGCCTCCGTCTGACCGAGACGCTCAGCCCTTCCTGCTCTGACATGCCCGGTTTAGTACTTTCAAGTTGCAAACGTTTCATGTTGCAGATTTTGCACACTTGTACATTTGGCTTTGCTGTAATTTGCTGTAACCTGCCACACTGGTTTTTCACCGGTTTTGCCCTCTTGCTGTAAATATTATTGTGATTATGTTGACGAATGTTGCTGTAACAAGTGAATTTCCCATGTCTGGGATGAATAAAAGTATTTCTATTCTAGGCTATAAACTATGTATCGTCAGTACATTTGTACGTATACGTGTTACCAGTACTTTTTTCTGACCTGTTTCTCCTTCAGTATGTCCAGCTTATATCGTTTCTCCAACATCTTTCGCTCCAGGGATAATCTCCTCTCTTCCTCTTCCTCCTCCTTCCTCTTCATGGCCTTTTCTTGCTCCCTTTGTCGCCGTTTTTCCTCGACCTGGGCCTCAATGGCTCGCTGAGAAACAGGGCCAAAGGGAGGAAAAACTAAAATATCCTGAAAATAGTTTAGGCTAAAAATTTGGCTGTGTCCCCTGACCTGCTGCTCCAACTGTTTGATCCGCCTTCGGTCTCGTTCTTCTAACTGGGCCGGGTCCAGAAGGGCGGTCATGGTCCTCAGATAGCTGAACAGATCAGAGAACAAGCAACTCTCCTGGATCCGTACAGCAGGAAAAGTCTCTTTTGTTCTGGCTCCGCTCTACCTGGCTCTGGTCGAGTGCCCACAGTTTGTCTCCACCACGGCGCCTCCGACACTCTCTCCTCCACACGTGCTCACGGCCTCTGAGAGGAGAGACAGCCTGGATGTGGGCTCCCACTCTCGCTGCTCAAAGCCTTCCAGTGGGGCAGGAGGAGTGGGAGCTGTTGGGGCTGCAGCTGGGACAGGAGGCTTCCTCTGCAGGGAGTCAAAGTGGGAGGCCCACAGCTCGTGCTCCTCCGGCTGGAAGCAGAATAAAGACGTTCACCAGCAACAGCGTCGCCATCAACAGGCTTGGAAGCCGCCCCTGATGCTACCTGACTCTGCAGCTGCTTCTCTCGCCTCCTGCGTTCGGTGGTCTCCTCCCGTTGCTTATCCAGCTCTTCCAGCCAGCGTCTCTTTTGCTCCTCTCTCCTCCTGACACTCAGCACCTCCTCTATTGGAGTGATCGCCTACAGCCAACACCCGTCATTATTTCACACAGTAGTATCAAAATAATTCATCAACACATATTTTGCATGCAAATTTAGCATTTTTAGAAAGTGCAATAGAAACTACGAGCTATTGGATAACACACACAGTGCCTTTGAAGGTGGAAAATAAATTTACAAGACACGAACAGTAGTAATAAATGTTAAAATAAATGTGATTACATAATAAGCACTTTTGTAAACACCAGTGAGAGAGCGAAAATCATTTTGTTTGGTGTTACTAAATTAAAAAAAAATTCTCTCAATTTGTTTTTGTTTTATTATTATACAGCTGTATAATAATCTGACTCGTGTGTCCTGTCACACGCTCAGTCAAAAAAAATGGTGAAATGGTACAGTGATGTCAGACTTACCCCAAGTCTGAGGTTTGATCTGAGGGCAGCAGGCTGTTCTTTATAGACTTGTGACTCACTCTCGTTCTCAGCCTGCAATACACACACATAACCAAAAAAGTTTGGCTGGCTTTATAGATTCCATAAATCAGACGCTGCACGTCCTTACTCGTGTAACTAGACACTGAGCAGTAATAAAGGAAAAATAGAAACTTTGGTGCCAAATGAATTTTCTCCTTGACATTTTGCGCAAAATCTTTTAAATTAGATAATGACATGTTGGACAAAGTCCAGTGAGGGTTGGACTCCGCCAGGGCTGCCCTTTGTCACCGATTCTGTTCATAACCTTTATGGGCAGAATTTCTAGGCGCGGCCGTGGTGTTGAGGGGGTCCGGTTTGGTGGCCTCAGGATCGGGTCTCTGCTCTTTGCAGATGATGTGGTCTTGTTGGCTTCATCAGTCCGTGACCTCCAGCTCTCGCTGGACTTGTTCACAGCCGAGTGTGAAGCGGCTGGGATGAAAATCAGCTCCTCCAAGTCTGAGGCCATGGTTCTTAACCGGAAAAAGGTGGAGAGCCTTCTCTGGGTCGGGGAGGAGATCCTGCCCCAAGTGGAGGAGGTCAAGTGCCTCGGGGTCTTGTTCACGAGTGAGGGAAGAATGGATCGGGAGATCGACAGGCAGATCGGTGCGGCGTCTGCAGTAATGTGGACTCTGCACCGGTCCGTTGTGGGGAAGAGAGAGCTGAGCCAAAAGGCGAAGCTCTCGATTTACTGGTCGATCTTCGCTCCTACCCTCACCTGTGGTCATGAGCTTTGGGTAGTGACCGAAAGAACGAGATCGCGGGTACAAGCGGCCGAAATGAGCTTCCTCCATAGGGTGGCTGGGTTCTCCCTTAGAAACAGGGTGAGAAGCTCTGCCATCCGGGAGGAGCTCGGAGTAGAGCCGCTGCTCCTCCGCATTGAGAAGAGCCAGATGAGGTGGCTCGGGCACCTAGTCAGGATGCCTCCCGGACGCCTCCCTGGTGAGGCTGGGGAGAGAGAAGTCTGGGCTTCCCTGCTTAGGCTGCTGCCCCCGCGACCCGACCCCGGATGAGCGGAAGAAGATAGATGGATGGATGGATGGATGTTGGACAAAGGGGGAAAAAAAAACAATAGCCAAGATATGTGAAATAGGTGTTACCTGCTGTCTGTGAGTTGCTGACCAATGAGCCTGCTGCTTCTGAGCAACTTGCTCATCTATAAAATAAGACACACAGGTTAAAAAAAAAAAAAAAAAAAAACTTGTAGGTGTTTAAACCTTTTTTTGCAGCTGCATCTTATAATTTGCTATCCTTTCATTGTATATCTTACACATTTTTGTCAGTGACTTCATCTATATAGTCTTTATTCGATTTTTCAGCACAGTAGAAGATCAAGGGATGGATTTGTTCTAGTCTCTCTTTTTTGACTCTGCTTCGCTGGGTGGTAGCAGAAGTTCTCGCTGTTACATACCTAGTTCCCTCTTCCACTGCGCCTTTTTACTGTTGATGGCCACTCTGCTTGCAGAGCGTCTCCCGTCCAACCAGCTGAACAGACCTCCAGACAGACTAATCAAGACCAAGAGCAAGAGAGTTTGGCATTTAGCCACCAAGTTATATACATCATAATTTAAATTTATAATAGCAACATATTAAGACAATGGCAACAGCGCTGCCACTGCTTAAAGAACAGAAAAGGTGCAGCTGTGTTGGCTGTCTCTTAAAATTCAAGAATGAATCTCTCTAAATCATCCTGATTACCGGCAAAGCTAGTATGCTGATCTCGGTATCTAGAACAGTTGTTGCCTTTTTCAAAACTACCGTCTTCATGAATAGGGCTCCCCACCTTTTGTTTTGGCTCAGCGAGCTTATGGTTGCATCACTTCCTTCCATTAAGTCTCCCTCTTCTCTGTCTTGGTCAAACATTTTCTCTGCTCCTTCCCCATCAATCACAGGGGAAACACATCTTGAGTGTGTCTGATTTCCTGACACAGGAAAAAAGGATATTGTCAACAGTGAGTGAAACTCTTCACCTTTTCTGAGTATTTGCAAATTTTGAATGATACAATTCGAGCAGGTTTTCTTAAAAAAGGCATAGTAATAAACTTGTAACAATACCCTCGGGGATGAATAAAGTAATTCTGATTCTGATTCTGATACAATATAAATATCGCATTGCTGTCTAAAAACTGTGCATCACAGTATGTCCTGTCGTATATCAGATGGTCAAATCAATGTTGTGCAGCCACGCCCTCGTTTCTGGTCCTCAGTCGAAGAGGCCAGCTTCTGAGGGTGGGCTTTATAAGGGCAGCAGGTAATAATATGCTCTGATAGACTCCTGTGTGCGATGTGCGAGACCCTTGCTGTAATCCTGGCCTTCACTTCATGCAGGTGTTACTTGTAAGACAGTGTCTGGTCCAAGCGTACGCCAAGGTACTTGCAGGCTTGGTGGAACTGCGTAAACCTAGCACGTCACACCATACTGCAGCAGCTGGAGTCTCCCGACACAATACGCCCGCATACTGTTTACTGACTTTAGTTCCGCCTTCAACACAATCAACCCGGTCATCCTCCGAAATAAATTCCTGGACCTCTCTCTGTCACTGGATCCACAATTTAGGACACAGAGAGTCCGGATGGGCAGCCTCCTATCCCAACCTCTGACACTCAGTACCGGAGCCCCCCAGGGCTGTGTACTCGCTCTTTTCACTATACACTAACAACCTCACATCCCACAGTTCAGTCTCAATTATCCTCAAGTACGCAGACGACACAACCATAATCGGACTCATCACAAACAATAATGAACAGCACTACCGTCAACAGATAGCCCAAACAGTCACTTGGTGCAAGGACAATTATCTCCAACTGAACACATCCAAAACTCAAGAAATTATCGTCAACTTCTCCCGGACCGCCATACCAAAATCTCCCCATTTCATCTGAACCAATCGCCATCCCCGACTCCTTCAAATTTTTAGGCACTCACATCTCCACCACACTCAAATGGAAAATACACTCAGACCACATATACAAGAAAGCCAATCAAAGATTATTTTTCCTTAGACAGCTCAAAAAAATTCAGAGTAAAATCAAACCTCCTCTTACAGTTCTACACCACCATCACTGAACGCATACTCACCTTCTCAATAATCGTCTAGTATGGTAACCTGGACTCACACTCGCGCAAAAAACTACAGCGCATTGTCAATACATATTCTAAAATTATCGGTCACCCCCTTCCATCCAGACACCCAGTATAACTGCCACATCACACAAAGAGCCTCAAAACTCACCTCTGACCCCTCACATCCTCTACATCACCTGTTGACTCTCATGTCCTCGGGGAAGCGCTACAGATCTCTGCCAGCCAAGTCCATAAGACTCAAAAACAGTTTCATCCCCTCTGCCATAAGCACACTTAATCAATTCAAGGACTGAACACACTTCTGTTGTGTTTATATGTCTTATTGTTATGTTGTTGTCTTTCATGTTTTTAACCACACAGTTGTGATGTGAGCTTTTTCAACGCTGTACCGAAAGCAAATTCCACCAAATTGTTTGTGTGGTCATTAATTAATAAAGGTTCCGAAAGATTCCAAGGCAGTCACATCACAGTATGAAGCAGAAAGACTACACCAAAATTCAACAATATTCATTGGGGAAAAAAAAACTATTACTACTCTTACCCCTGGCCTTGTGGTCCTCTGATGGGCCTTGGCCATTGCAGGTAGTCTCTACAATATTGAGGATGTGCTGGAGTTGCTCAGCAGTGAGATCCGCCACACTCTTCTTCATCATATAATCCTTAAGATCTACTGTGTCACGTAAACCTATTTTTGCACCAGCTACTGTCCCACTCTTCTGTAGCTGGCCTGTTTTCTCACTAGCTCTATGGAGACCGTGGGGATTGCTGTGGTCATGTCTGTCTGAATGTCCCTTTGGGATAAAGAACAAATAATACGTTACCACTCATAATAAATGACAAAAGCAAACACATTCTCTTTTTTTTTTACATTTGTAATTACTCGGTCGCATCCTTCTTTGACTTGTTCCTGGGGCTTGGTTAATGTCAGGGAGGTGCTCTTCCTTGCAGAGGTGGTGGAGGCAACCACGCCTCCTGTCTTGCTCTTAATTTCTCTGTCCCTTCTTGACTGTGGCTGAGCTGAATACTCCTCTCCCTGCACCCTTTCCACATAGGTTGGCTGTCTGGTGCTCAGGATGTTTCCTGGTCTGGGTCGGCATGACAGCTTCATGGATGAGGTGAGATCAAGACAGAAGACACAAACCTATTAATAACCAAATCCTATCTACTATACATATACTTATTGGCAATAACTTGCAAATGCACAAGTTGTACACTTAATGTAAGTCTACCTTTCTTGCATTCTTTTCCACTCCTGTACAGAAAGAGAACCATGTTTACGCGGCATAAAATGACAAACCGACTCAGACACAAGTTTATTTATCCATACAGTAAAGGAGGCTGAGGGGCCAATAACTTTGTTAACCTTTTCAGACACGATGTTATAAGAGCAGTTTTATCAGACAATAAACTTCTCTCTTTTTCTATCCTGAAATATTACCTTACAACAGCTTTTCTCATTGTCAAACAATTACAACAAATTTATAAGATACTGTAGATACCGGTAAGATCTCTGTTACCTTATCAAAATTCTATACAAATAGAATTGTACATTTGCATTTCTTTTTTCAGATGAACTTGTTGCACTATTTCCAAATGAAGTCTGAATTTCAACAGGAGCTTGCTTGTATAAGTACTAATATTAATTTGTACTCACCAGCGTTAAGCAAAGTCAACTTTGGTTTTCCATTTTCTAGTTCAAACAGCAGCCCATCTCTGTTGGCAGAACGAAAAAAATAGCATAACACAAGTAGCACAAGTATATAAAATTTACTTTATTCTGTACTGTATACAAAACACCTTCTAAGCTCCTCATTTAGCTGATTCTTAGTGCAATAATTTCGTCGATGTGCTAATCCCGAAGCTACAAGCTGTGCGGTGAGTACTTTTAATTTGTTTTAAAGTCATCACTACAACGCTTATTAAAAAAAAGAGATAGTTTGCTGAAATCGTTTATTTATTTAGTGCATTCAATTTCACGTTGAACATAGATAAAACAATCTCTTTGCTCGACCCAAAGCTAATTCCTTTCCAATGAATTAGCTGTGCAAGCAATATTAGCTTAGTTGGAAACTCACCCAAGATTCATGTCGGCTGTATAAAGTTGTTTCTAAATGGTACACCGATCCTTCAACAATAGCACAGGCCTACAATCGTCGACTTAAATCCAACATTTGGTATATTCTTGAATGACCGCTGCGCCAGTCACGACACTTCCTAATTATCGTGTTGTGTTACGTTGGTTGCTGACGACAACAAATAACGTCTTTACCCATTGGTCAACCCGTAATATTAACAACCAATCAACTGTCTGTACTTTTGGAACGTGGTGGATTTGAAGGACCCTTAATTTATAGTACATTTTGTTTTGGTTTTTAGACACACCGTCAGTTTGAAAACTCACTTACGGTTAATAAAATCAAAAATTTGTAAAAAAGCTTGACTGTGACGAGGGTAACCGCGTACAGCAGATAACGGATATAAAGTAAATGCTATACATCAGTGACATAAAAAAATGGACTGCAGGTGTCGCCAAAGCTCCACAGTCATACGAATTAACTGTAAAAGGCAGTCCGGTTGTGCTAGTCACTGTAATACCGTTAGCGTCCCGGATGTTTTTCCGTTAATTTGTTTGGATACCTGGGATCAATTCATGATTCGCTTAGTTCCCCGAAGTATAACTGCGGTGATCTCCACGGCATCGGCTCAGCGTACAAACTGTTATCCTGACGGTATGTTGTTATTATGACAGTTCAGTACCCCAAGCCTTAAAGGCTGCGTAATATCAAACCATGATGTTAGCTATTTAGCCAGCCTTAGCACGCAAGCTCACCTAAGCGACGTTTAACTAGTGTTGAATGAGTGTTTTCCATCCCTGACCGTGATACGGAATGAAAATATAAGATTGACATGATTTAAACGACGTGAGGTTTTAGGATAATTCTAAGCATGTTTCGGATGAGTGGCACTAACTGGGTTAGTTAGCGTGTTGACAAGCTAAGGTCAAGAAGCTGGCCAGTCTGACAGCTAACGCTAACTAATGTGGTACCCAGAACCCATTGACGTTTTAATAAGAGGGAGCTAGCCGCACTGCTACCAAGTAAGAACAGCACTACCACTTGATTAAGTTCATCATCGAAAGCTCTACTAAATGCTGTGTCGCTTCGTAGGTCTATTTCGCTTGAAGCTATCTCCGTGTAATCATAAAAATGGTCTTAATGCAAGTTGCTTACCTTGGGTTCAACTGGACTGCATACAGTTAATAATTTATTACTATGCCGTTTAACTTTTATTTTAATCTTATAACATGAAAGTATGTAAGTGGAGTTAAAGTCTAAAGCAGTTCAGAAACCAGTTTTAATTTTAAAGTCCTTAGAACAATGATCAAGTTGAGCTTGCAGTTTGCAGATGCTTCCGGTCTTTTGTTCATTCTCAAAAATATCAAATTTGTTTGTTTGCAGTATTGAGGTGGTGGGAAAAAAGATTGATATGTTCAGAGATGTCAGTTGCTATGCAAAGTAGATCTCTCTGTGTCAACTGGACTGAAAGGTCCAGTTGACACAGAGAGATCTTTGGATAACCATGACCTGGATGAGTGAGAATCTACACAGACGTCAGTTGCTATGGTAACACTACTGCGGTGCCGAAAGAGCACAGATTATGGACTTATGGCATGTGGCCTTGGTGGTTTTTCACTTATGTGAAATGTTTTGCAATGACTTTGAATTGGATAAATGTTTTCTGTTGGTCTGTGTGTACACGTTGTATCAGCTGTTGTGTCAGGAGACATGAGCAGCAGCTGCATGTTGTTTTTTTTTTTGTGTGTGTGTGTGTTTTTTTTTCTTCCCTGGTGTCATTTGGAATGCTGGAGACAGATGTGTTGCATTTTACAATTAAATAATTTCTTTAAGCTTATATTTTTATAATATTAGTATTGTATGACTTTAAGGAACAGCTGCAATCAAGCATGTGTCCATCCATCCATCCATCCATCCAAGAACATTTCTAGAATGTTGTTCATCACATGCCTTACAGCTCCCCTGATGTCCCAGGATGGTAGCATTTGTCAGCAGTAGCTGCCCCCCACCCCTATTTAACATTCAGCCTGGTTATGCTTCACCCCTCATCATCACATATTCAGCAGATACATACAAAAGCTGCTGAGCTCATCATCAAACATCAAGGTTGAGAAGATTCTGAAATATGCTCCGTTTTTGGGAAATTCTGGAAGTAAAACTAGTCTCAAATGATAAAACTGTCAATTTCGATGGTCAGGACAGCACCATCTAGAACAGAGGTGGGCAAACTAACGTGGCCCGATGAACTATTTCATCTGGCCCGCAGAACCTTCACAATAATTTCTCCAGAAGCCAAACAAAGAGGCTTGTCAGCTTGATTGGTTAAAAAAGGTTCAGACCCCCCCTTCACCTAGCATGCTAACATGTCCTCTCAAGAAAGTGGGGCCAAACATCATTTGGAGCTTCATCATCCATCCAATTTACAGGCTCTTCAACATATTTCCTCAGTCAACAGTCCATCAAGCAGGATTTTTAGTTAACCTCCAATCCTTATTCGGGGGGTTAGTTTCCTGCACCACCTGGCCGGCCCCTTCATCAAGATCTAAAACCCAATGTGGCCCTGCAGGCTAAATAACTGCCGCCCCTGATCTAGAAGCTGACGGCTGGAATAGAAAGACAAACAGTTATTTTTATATTATATCATTTACATTTTTTTTCCAGTTTAAAGATAGCTGTTTTAACTGGTGCTGTAGTGAAATGTGATTTAAACTTGTAATACAATGGGCCTGTCAGTTTTTATTTTTCTGTATTTGTGAGGCTGCAGCTTTGTGTCTTTCTGAACATGACACGGTTGTAACGGGAGACGGACCCCGGTTGAGGTGGCAGCACTGGGAACAACAATGTTAAATCAAGGTGACATGAGTTCATCCCCAGCAAAATTACGGTAGATAATTTTTTTCCCCACGTGATTTCATCTTGCAAAACCTCAGATGTGACTCCAGAACTAATGTTTTCCTCATCTTTCCTGTTTTGATTGACAGCTTGCTTTTTCAACTCTACCGCAGGTCAGCGTGGCGCCACAATGTTGTGTAAATGTTGTGTAATTCATCAGAGGTGCATGACAGGGTTTCATTTAGATGATTGCTCATCCGGCATTTTGAGGCTGGAACAGCAGACGTTGCATCAAGCACAGTAAGACCAGGTGATATTTTCCACCAGAAAAGGGTAAATTCCAGCCTCTTCCTCCTCAGACAGAAACAGATTATGGCTGTTGGTGTGACCCAATCCCATCGTTCCATCAGCATTCCATCTGATTTAGCCTTTCATAAAACAACATTTATGCTCCATTTTGATTTGGAATTGGAATTGTTGTGTTACCATGGTGACTTATCTCCACCTGAACAGGGCTGTTATTTGTCAGATCATGCTACCATTCATAATCCCACCCACCACCTTCTGATTGGCTGTCTGCCTTTTTTTTTTCTTTTTAACTGGGGAAACAGCTGTGAATATATGAATTTACCCCCCTTCATCACTGTGTGGAAATTCCCACTATGAGGCTGGTTTGAAGTGCGTTCCCGCTGGGCTGTCGTGCTGTGACTGGAGTAAGTCTGTACATGTGTTTTTGCTTGGTGTGTGTGTGTGTGTGTGTGTCTGTGTCTGTCTGACCTCTAACCAAGTGTAATTTGATTACTGCTATTAAATTTAATGACAATAGAACTGGTGTACTTGGTGATGGTCAACAGGTTTAATTAACTCTCTGCTGAAACGCGTGCTTATTAATAGAAATTCTGCAAACAGCTGCACTGTAGGGCTCAAAAAGCATAGGTATTCATTTAGGTAAGCGATTCAGTCTGATTTATTTATCTTTAAACTACAGTTTTACCTCCATCTTCAGTTAGAGCAGGAACAGAAAGACCATCTGCCTCCTTTCCAGGACTAGAGCCAGTGATCATATGTTTCCTGTTGTCTGTATTTGTAAGGATAGCGGCTGTAACTGGCCTTTAAGGTGTGGCGAATAAATACAACAATAGAACATGATATGATCAGCATGAGAACTGTGGTCTTTTCTAAATATAATAATAAACGTGTGTAAGTAGTGAGCCATAGGGGGATGTACCGAAGAGAATTTGGTAATTTTTCAAAATAAAATGTCGTTCAGGTTCAAATAATAAATAAAACAAAGTAATGCAAGTTATTTATTCTTTTTGTGCGGCCCAGTACCAAATGACCCACGGACCGGTACCGATCCGCAGCCCGGGGGTTGGGGACCGCTGATGTAAAGGACTGTAAAAGTGCTGTATAAATCCAGCCCGTGCTCTGAGTTGTACCTGTGGTTTCATCACGTAGTAATTCCATAATTGAACAGGCGGAAGTGAGAAATGGTGAAAGACAAAAGCACCCTTTTGGAACATTCCAGTGGTAATCAGCCACATCAGTAATGGGAGATTGTCCTTGAAATCCTTAAAAGTTTTATGGCATTATAGACTGATGGCTTAGCGAAAGAAGCACTGATGTGACAGATGGCTAGGACGCACTGATCATTTCCAGCAGAAATCAAAAGTTAGATCTCTGTGAGCAACTGGACTTGTTCAGGTTTCCTTGAAGACGTTTCTCCCTCTCTCCAGAAGGCTTCTTCAGTTCCAAACTCACTGGGGACAGAGCTTGAATATATAGCCCTTGTGGACCATTAGCATGCTAATGATCCGGGTGGTCACCTGAGAGTCGTTGGCAGCGTCGTTCACCTAGTTTCAGTTTGGGTGCTTCCCCTTTGACCTGGTGACTCATCACCATGTGACCCAACAGACAAACGGTGTGAACGTTTGGCTTGTTGACAAAGAGAGTGGAGGACTGCGTTGTATTGGGTGATAGAAAGTGCCGTAGTCCACCACCTCTGTTTAAAGATGGTTTTTCCAACTTGACGTGGATGGCTTCCTTGACAGCCCTCTGAAAGCAGCGATCCAGTTGCACACAGAGATCTAACTTTGGATAACTCTGACCTGGATGAACGAGAATCTACACAGACTTCAGCAGAAATGATTAATACCTTGCTCACGACGCCTTGAAATTGGCCACCTGTGAAATTCCAACCTCACCTTTACTCTTGAACTTTTCCAGACTGATTTGCTCCCTTAGATGACGACCTTGCACCAACACACGCACTGGCACAAAGTCCTTTAGTCAGAAATAGCAGCTTAATCGGTGTGACGGCCCTGGAGCTGCAGCGAGTAGGTGGCCCATTGGGTGGCTGTTGGTGTCAGTCACCACACCGGGCTCAACACGGCAGGCTGATTAGCAGCAGAGCCAATTAGCTGATGCTTGTTTTGAACTCTACTGCCTCTTCGTTTAACTATGCCTGAGAGACGGACAGAGTCCATTTGATAGGCAGCCAGTGGTTCAGCAACAAAGACCAGCTCGGTGTCCTTGAGGGGATTGGGCCAGGGACGAGGAGGGGATTTGAGCTGAGGAGTAGGCACTGGGATGTGGGATGACCTTGACTTTGATCTTTATCGCTTCCTTCCCAACGCTGCGTGTACAGTGGAAAGAAAAAGTATGTGAACCTTTCTGAGCGCAGCCAACCATGACGACAATGCTCATTAGAAAGCTATCGCTTCAAATATGAGTGCTAGATATCACTGAAATGCTAGGTGACACAGTTGTGGATGTAATGTAAAGCTGGGGCAAAGAACTTCAAGATTGTCAATCTAATGGTGGCTGAAACGTTGTGTTTGGGTGACGCTGAGCTGGGAGACAACTTTTGTCATTAAAAATGTTGCAAGCATGTAAAAAAAAAAAAAAAAAAAGTCCTATTCTGTTGGGTACAGAGCAGATGTGCGCTGATGTTTGCTGCTAATTTTAGAACTGGCTGCCCGTTGTGCGTGTTTGCATGTGCAGATTTGCGTCAGCTGTTGATCTGGGGCTCGTGCTTTGCTTGTTCATGCTGACTCGTGCTGAGATGCTGAATTTCTGGTTTGGCCAGAAAGGGTTGGGTTTTTTTTTTTAAGTCAGTAGCTTTTCACTCTTTCTCTCTTTAAATAAAAGTATTGTCCCTCTATGTTACATATTTTTTATTATTTAATCTTGTATTTTTTTTGTTTGTTTTGTTACCCAAATGGTCAGCATTGCCTTTAAAGTCTCCCCGTCACTGAGTATCAGTAATAAAAGTGAAACTTTTCCGTGCACGGCTCACGTCACGCAGTTTCCTTGCAGATCCTCTTGTGAGCGGGTCCACAATCACAGCTGGTGTAGTCTGCGTCACGTGTGCTACACAGACATTTTACTTTGATATTTAAGAACCACTCCATCCGCGTTGACCATAATGTTGAAATGAAGGCAACATTAAGCGTTCGCTCCAAGTTAAATGTAGCTCAGGTAATAAACACGCGCTAATTTGTAGCGTTTAAACGGAACAACTGAGGGACGGGTGGTCAAACTATGCCGGAAGGAGACTGGGAACATAATTAGTCAGGTGGATAGACTGGTCTCAGAACCGAACCTTCCAGCAGCAGAGGAGCCTTTATCATGTCAGGAAATGGTTTGAGTCAGAGTTGCTTATGTTAAGACCCATATTTAGTGTGTGATGGCGTTCTGTCATCAGTGGGAACTTCCTGTCTCAGTACAGTTATGACAATAACCAGATGCTGCCTGTGATCGGAGATCTGTTCTGCTCAGGCCTCTTTCTCTTGTCAGTCTTTTGCGCCTTTATTTTTGTTCCTCTCTCCGTATTAAGATGATAATATACTGTATAATTAAAGTCCACAGTTAATGCGCGAGGCAACATGACCATTTCGGCCATACGGCCATACACATTTAGGATCATTTCAAAATGAATTTCCACGTGTCTGTATTTACCTGTGCGAGAGGATCCGCGTGTGAACTCGGGACTGCTTTGAGGCTACAGGCCTGTCTCTCCTGAGATGTTCAGGGTCATAGATCTGGCTGGTTGTCCCTCCATCGCTTCTGCTCGGGTTGCGTCTGGTGTCATTTGAAGATGAAACTTCACCTCTCCTCACGTTGAAATTAAGTGGATATATATCATTTGTTCATTTCTTCACGCCTAACCAGTCTCCCTGTTTCATCTAAAAAACTAAAAAAAGTTCCCCTGAAAGGATGTTTGAAGCTAACCTTTCTACTGATTGCTGAGTTTGGTCAGACGTACAGCCCTGGGAAGAGTCTTGGGTGTTCCACTTTTCTTCCCTTTCTGAACAATGGAGGCCACTGAGCTCTGGGGACTTTAGTGCAGCAGAATGTCTGTGTAGAACGTCCCCGTTTCCGTGCCTCCAGGCTTGTTTCTGATCTCTGGGGGCAGTTCTTTGGATCGCTTCATCTGGTTTGGACTCTGATAATGTGAGTGTAAAACCCCATCTAGACAGGTGTGTGTCTTTCCAAACCATGTCCAAATACTTGGATTGACCACACTTGGACTCCAGACCAGCTATAGGCACATCCCGCAGACGGGTTTTTCCTTGCTGTTCTTTAAGTAGGTGGTCCCGTCCTGTCATTGTAAGCAGACTTTCTCCAGCGGGAAACAAAGAAACAAAGTGGGTTCTTCTCAAGCATCTGCTTCCCAACCACTGAGCAGATCCCCACCTCCTCAACACCAACCACCACCTCTATTCCCTCTCCTCCTCTTCTTCTCACTGGGATTATCACTGTGTCCAGTCTTCCTCGCTGTTTTGTGTCTCTCTCCCCATCTTCTCTCTCTCTCTCTGTATCTTTCTGCAGGTCTTCCGTCTCCAGAGCTTCATGCTGCACAGATCTCGGCCTCTGACAAACCCAGTGTCCACTGTCAGCACCTGCCTATGCTGTTCCATTTTTTTTTTTATAACAACCTGCCTATTTATGTGTGCTGTGTTTGTCTATTTGTTTCTCTCTCTCTTTATTCTCTCTGTCCTGTCTCCCTCTTCTTCTCCTCCTTTACCCAGCCGACTTTCAGCAGGATGGTTCCTCCTTGTCAGCCTGGTCCTGCTCAAGGTTTCTTCCTGTTAAAAGGGAGCTTTTCCTTGCCACTCTGCTTACCTGGGTGTTCAGGCTCCGGGTTTCTGCCTCTTTAAAGCACCTAGAGACAATTTGTATTGTAAAAGGCGTCATATAAAAATAAATAAACTGAAACTAAGCTAGTTGTGTGCTGCTCACATGTTCTCTTTCCAGCTTCATTTGTTAGAACCATTGCATTGTGGGCTTGGTTAAGCTGAGGCAGATGGGTTAATGTTGAATCATATTCTGCCCACAGGAAGCCGTGACTGGGCCGACCTGACACCCGGGCTCCTCTGTCCTTGGTCGCCCACACCCATTCTCCCAGTCGGGTCTTGGTGCCGCCGGCAGTGGATTGGAGCACTCTGATTGGAGGCTTTGTGAGGTGGTTGTCCGGTCTGGCGCCACCTCCCCCTGGGGCCGGCGTGCGCTCTCAGCAGCCTGTAGTGCCCTGTGCCCCCTCCCCCCCATCACTGCACACCAGAGCACATGCCCAGGGTAGGACTTGTGCCATAAACCAGACCAACTGCTCACTGAAGTGAATAAAACGCAAACATTTAATGCCTGTTAGGCTAACCTAACGCCTTTCAGTTTGATATTGCCAGTCAAATGTCACTTTTGTTCCAAAGAAATGCCACTTCCAGGCCACTAAAAGGAAGTGTTCAAGGTTAGGTTCCATGGAGCCAGTTTCTTACTGTACCACTGCTTTGGAGCCCTTCCAGCGGAGTACCAAAACAACAGGGAAGGTCATAGTGTATTTACGTTGTTGATAAAACCAATCATCCTAAAAATGTCACATTGGAATCGAAGCCATATCACAACAAATTAAGACATAACCTCTCTACCTAGAACACACTGCTGTGTTGTTCTATCGTTGTGCCCTTCTAAATGCATATATGCTTATACACGTGTGTATACTTGTGTGTAGGTCGAGCATAGACAGTAACTCCTGTGGCGAGGTCACCGATCACCCTGGTTTAAGTTCTGCCGCCACTTTTAAGTTCTGTCTAATGAAGATGCACATGTCGCCCTCTTCAGCAGGAGGTGGCCCAGTCCGTCTGCCAGGAGCCATGTGCCTCCCTCATACCAATAACATGGACAGCAAGTTACAGGGGACAGGGTCAGGGGGAGGAGCTACACTTCGACCACGAGCGGGGGGCGTTCCACTGGAGCCCTTCATTCACCAGTTATGTTGAAATTTTTCAAAAATGTTTTTTTTTTTTTCCCCCCGCTTTTAGTGTTTTGGAGATTTTCACACGTCTGCTTCGCCTGTAGGTGGGGGGGCACACGAGTATGATGCGCTACGATGACCACACGGTGTGCAAGCCTCTGATCATACGAGAGCAGCGCTTCTATGAGTCCCTGCCTCCTGAGATGAAAGAGTTCACTCCAGAGTATAAAGGTCAGTCACAGTCCAGTGATGTCGTGGGTACCCACAGAAAAGCTCACGTTCCTACTCTTTTTACCAACACTGTATCTCCAGTAGTCTTCTCAGGTATTAAATATATCATATATATCGTATAAGCATGCTGCCTGTCTCAAATTGTATCTCCTCATGTTTACAGCTGTATTTTATTTACCAGATCAATACCAGTAACACCCACCCGTAGGGTAAAATGGCGCTGCTTTTGCATACCGTATTTTTTGGACTATAAGGCGCACCGGATTATAAGGCGCATTAAGCGAAACAAACTGTTCAGTTTTGTCCTCTCACTGTGGCCACGTCGCTTTGTTCCCTCGGAAACTCTGTTTGGTCTTCTTTACTTGGCGCAAGTCATCTTCATGCGTCCTCCACTTCCGTACCATTGATTCATTAATGTTGAATTCTCGCGCAGCTGCTCTATTCCCGTGTTCTACTGCGTGACTGATAGCCTTGAGTTTGAAATCCGCTTCGTAGGCATGCCTCTTAACAGGTGCCATTTTGGGCTCCTTATACACACACCATAATATTACGTTGAAGCAGAGTACGTATTACTCCGCGAGGCTTCTAACTACGGAGCCGTAATGCTCCGACAACCCATCAAGCGGTGCGGCTTCGTGCTCAACAAAGTCGTACTAAAACATTTTGACAGATTTTTGAGCGTCGTGTACCACCTAAAATCGGTTCGAGGTCAATAAGCACAACTAGAATTAATACATAAAGCCTACCGGATTATAAGGCGCACTGTGGATTTTTGGGGAAATTAAAGGATTTTATGTGCGCCTTATAGTCTGAAAAATATGGTAATTTTAGTCGTTCTCCACGCTATGATTTTTGCTTTATTTAGAACAAAAGAACATAAAATCCGGGAAATGCTGGTCTTATCTTTTCCCTTTAGCTGAGAGACATAAAAAAAGAGGCAGTTGCGTAGATGCATCCATCTAATCTGGAGTCAGAGCCACACAGTTTCAGATTAGCTATGTTGTTAGAGACTCAGTGACAGAGCCTTGGATGTTCTGTAAACTAGTTAACATTTGTAAAGGATCCAAAGTTGATCTTTGTACTGTAAGACTCTACAGCATTTGATTGAAAAGTTGTGATGCCGCAGGATGGTCGGGGTTAGACGGACCTGGAGACAATGGTGCGGACGTATACCGGTATAGCAGACCCCTGCTCTTCATCACCAGCCACAAGCTTTTGTTCTTCTGCTTTAGTAACAGATCTAAACACGTCAGCCCAGAATATACACTCCTGTCTCGATGTGTGTGACCTATTTATCATTTTAGGAAATGACGTAAGAGAGCAGGAATAACAAAGTGGTGAGTTCAAGAGAAATCTTCACCGTGGCTGGAGCAGGCATAACTAATGACCTTAACTTTCCATTTGAAAGAAGTAAAACACCAGGTTCCTGACGCTGGAGGTAGTTGTTATTCCGATAGAGGAATCTTTGTTTTTTGGGGGTTTTTTTATGAATTAACCCAGGTATAACTTTTTTAGGTCTTGTTACAGGTATAATTAGTGTGTTAATGTTGATGGAGTATATTGGTAAAAGTGAAAATGAAGAAAGTTAATTTCTTGACACAGTCTTTTTCCTAAACTTCACATTTGATATGCAGTACTACTTGGAAAATTAGAATATCCTGAAAAAGTGCATGCATTTCTGCAACTTTAAAGGTGAAATGTACATATTATATAGACAAATAGTATGCGAAACAAGATATTTTTTATTTGTTTTGATTTTGCTGATCAGGACTTGCAGCTTCAGAAAACTCAAAATTCCAAAACTCAGAAAATTAGAATATTGCTTGAAATCAATAAAAAAAAGAATTTTAAATACAAAAATGTCAGGTCAGGCCTCTGAAAGTAAAATCTGGCGTCTGTAATGAGTCTATAAAATGTGTTGGTTTCCCCTTTTTATGTTGGATTGTCTGAATAAAACAACTTTTACATGATATTCTAATTTTCCGAGTAGTGCTGTAGATAGATAATTGTCCTCTACTCTCATAAATAGTTAGTGATTACACCCGAGTGTTTAAAAAAATACAGTGAAAGTAATTCACCCTTTCCTAATCTGTAAACAAACCTTCCACTCTGAGTAAATATTCGGTTTGTTAAAGATGAGTTGGTGTGTGTGACTTTATTCCATTAGTGCCCAGATGGGATGAACTCTCTGTACTGACCAACATCATTGTCACGTCCATCTAGCCAGCCGCTCAGACGGCCCAGGCAGCTGTGAACCTACATGCACGCTTCTTTTTCTTGTCAGATAAGTGATTTGGACATGTGCTGATGAGGTTAGTGAATGAGGAGGCTGCAACTGCCAGACCAGGAGACCAAAGATGAGATTAGTGGTTGAGGTGAGAGAGGACATGAGGTTAGAGCAGGGGGTGCAGTTATTTAGCCTGGAGGGCCACACTGGGTTGTAGATCTTGATGAACAGGCCGATCAGGTGGTGCAGGAAACTAACCCCCCAGATGAGGATCAGAGGTTAGCTAAAAATCCTACTTGATGGACTATTGACTGAGAAAATATGTTGAAGAACCTGTAAATTGGTCCAACTAGAGATGGATGATGAAGCTCCAAATGATGTTTGGCCCCACCTTCTTGAGAGTGTTAGCATGCTAGCTGAAGGGGGGTCTGAACCTTTTTCTAACCAATCAAGCTGACAACCCTCTTCATTTGGCTTTTGGAGGAATGATTGTGAAGGCTCTGTGGGTCGGATTAAACAGTTCATCGGGCCACATGTGGCACCCGGACCTCAGTTTGCCCACCTCTGGGTTAGAGGGTGTAGGAGAAGAGAACAGGGGACAACAGGGTTAGATGGAGAGAGATGAGGACCTCTGAAAGGAACAGCTGAAAGCAGAATCTGTTTCCCAGAAACGTCTCTCCACAAGTAAAGTATATAAAACCGTTTAAATGCCTAAAATGTAAGGGCACGGCTTCTTACAACATGTTTTGTGTGACTGGATAATGTGACAAGTGGATATTGTCCTTTCCTGTCCTGCCAGGTGTGGTGCTGGTGTGTTTCGAAGGTGACTGTGATGGCTACATCAACCTCGTGGCATATCCGTACGTGGAGAGTCATATGGAGGGAGGGACAGCAGAGCACGACGAGTCCTCCGAGAGGGAGCAGCCACGGAGGAAACACTCGAGGCGCAGCCTCCATCGCTCTTCCTCCTCCTCTGAGCACAAAGAAGAACGGGGCGACAAGAAGGAGGCACACGATACTGATACTTCAGAAAAGTAGGATTGCTAGCGCGATGTTTTGTCTGCGACGTGTCGATGTCGGCTGCTAAATATAGTGCGACTCGGTCGGCTGAGAGTTGCTGTCATCTTTCCTCCCGCTGCAGTCCCGCAGAGCTGAAGAGCCCCAGGCTAGATCAAAAGAGCCACTCGGATGTGCCGTTCCAGATGCTGGACTGGAACAGCAGTGTGAGTTCTGAGATCACCTACAACCCCTGGAGCCTCCGCTGCCACAAACAGCAGCTGAGCCGCATGAGGTCCGAATCCAAGGACCGCAAACTCTTCAGTATCCTCCCGCAGACGCTGGCATGGTCACCTGCAGTGTACCAGTATTTCACCTTAAAGTCGGTTTAATGCTCAGGAAATGAACTCATGTGCAGCCTAAATTAGTGTGTTAATTATTTCTCAGAGTTGGTAAATATTGCTCTTTTGAACATCAGTGCTGCGTACATACCGTAGTCATGTGACCCCTCATACAGGACAGGAGCAGTCGTCCCGCAGCTCGAGCTTCAGGTTACGGATGCTGTGAACTCAGCGCTGTATGTCACTTTCTGTGCGGAGAACGCGAGTTGTCGGCGTACTTCCACCGTGCACCGGTCCAGAATCAACGCCGGAAGCGGCTTTGTTGACATGTGAATCTTTGAGGAAGCGAGCGGTCCGCGGCTGCCGGGTCAGAGGTTACCTTTTGATCTTCAGCAGGCTGCCCAGCGGTCTGGAAACCACACCTGGTCCTGAGAGCTCATCTGTCTTCAGCCTGAACAGAGTCAGCGGAGGGGAAGAGAGCCCAGTGATGTCAGAACTTTAGTGAAGTAAAACATAATTTGGGTCATGGATTGTGTATTAATGCACCTCTATCCCTGCTTTTATTGTACTGAACAAAATGTGTTTTTTTTCCGTCATATTTCATGTACTGTGGCGTGACATGGGTACTTCCTGTTGCACCAATTAAGGAGGAAGTACTGGTGGGTGTAGCAGTATAATCTCCTGGAAACAAAGTGCACGTTGTCTTGTCTGATCCAGCAGCCCTGGGTTATGCTCGTCAGAGAGAGAGAGAGAGATTGGCTCCTTAACTTTTGCCTTTTAACCAGAGTTTCTGTTGTTGGAGAACGTCGTTCACCACTTCTCCTACCCCTGCATCCTGGACCTGAAAATGGGCACCAGGCAGCACGGGGACGACGCCTCAGACGAGAAGGCGGCAAGGCAGATAAAGAAGTGTGCACAGAGTACTTCAGCCACACTGGGGGTCAGAGTCTGTGGCATGCAGGTACTTTCACGCTGTCAGAGAACTGATAAATGCTAGGCAGCACGATAGCATGCAGGGCATTTCTTTTACATATCTTTACAGGCAGTTGGGTGTGTAAACTCGTATTTCTTGAATAAATAAGGTGCCTTTAGTTGGGGATTAAGAGTCAGCGTGCGTTCTAAAGTCGGCCTTCCTCTCGTCTCTACAGGTATACCAGATGAACACTGGTCACTACCTCTGCAGGAACAAGTACTATGGCCGCGGTCTGTCCATCGACGGCTTCCGAGAGGCCCTCTACCAGTTTCTGCACAATGGAAAAGGCCTGAGGCAGGATCTGTTTGAGCCCATCCTGAATAAGCTTCGCAGCCTGAAGGCGGTGCTGGAGAAGCAGGCGTCTTATCGTTTCTACTCTTCTTCACTGCTCATCATCTATGAGGGACAGGTCAGAAAGGTGGATTTATTTATTAGTGTAGGCCGGTGTTTGTCAAACGTTTTCAGACCCAGGACCACTGAACCCTTAAATAAACCCTCACGGACCACCTGACTCTAAGTAGCCCCCAAAACAATCTGCTAAGTAACCGTCAGGTGCTGGTATGACAGGTGCATCAGGAAATATACAATAAAGTGAAGTCTTTAAATCTTGGGAGTTCAAGAAACTCTGATTTTACACTGAATTTTAAATATTAAAATTTTAAAATGTGATTTGTTACGTGTCACCTCGCGGACCACTAGGGGTCGCCCGTGGACCACTCTTTGAGAAACACTGGTGTAGGCTAATGGATTCAAATAAAACAACATTAACACAGCTAAACTTGCATTGATGAGCCATAAATTCATCACCTGAATTCTCAGACATGACACACACCTGCAGTTTTAAAAACTTCTGTCTTATTACTGTAAATCTCAGTAGGATACCTGTTAATTAGTTTCTTTAAGACCGCCATACTGTTAGTGGTATGGTACATTATTGACGCTAAACTATTTGCAAATGTAAACACGCATTTAAAATCCAAAAGTTGTAACTGTAATGTGTAAAAATGTGTTTAAAAAAAAAATCTGCAAATATGTATATGTAGGTTTTCTTGCCTTTTATTTAGGAATTTAAAGCACAACAATGAATGTTGCTCACTTAAATGCTGAACGCTTAAACATTTGGGGGTAGCGCCGACTGGTGGCCTGGAGTTGTATTACAACATTGTCCAACTCCAGTCCTCAGCACATACTGGATTTGCGATTGCTGTTCCGTTTTTTTTTTTTTGGGCTTTTTTTCCACACTCACAGCTGCAAACGCCTAGATTCTGGACACTCGTCTGCAGGTTTGCGTACGTGTTTACAAACCTCAGTTCTCGCTTGCAGAACCTTCCTCACCAGTGTCTGCTCTTGTGTGTAGGAACCTGAGGGACCCACAGGCCTCAGATCTGGGCAGAATGCGGCCATGCAACACAAGACCCCCCCAGGAAGCCACTGTGGCCCTGGGACCCACCCGCTTTCAGCCCCAAGTGTTTGCAGTGACAAGGACACAAAGCTGACTCCAGATCCTGGATCACAGTCCTTTCAGGGATCTGGACTGGTGGCTCTGACCACGCCCTCTCCTCATCCTCCCCTACAGGCCCCGCCCACCAGCTCAGACTGCCACTCAGTTTTTCCCCCTCTCTCCTCTCCCTGTCCCCACCCAGACTCCTCCTGTCCTACTCCCAGCTTGAATTCTTTCGCACCTCAACCCCAGCAGCCCCCCAGGGTGGAGGTGCGCATGATCGACTTTGCCCACTCCACCTTCAAGGGGTTTCGTGGTGACACAGCAGTGCATGATGGGCCAGACCGGGGTTATGTGTTTGGACTGGAAAGCCTGGTCCAGATCCTGGAGAGCCTTCGCGATGACAACCTGCTGTAGTTAAAAAAAAAAAAAAAAAAAAAAAAGAAAGAAATAAGATAAAAAAAAGAAAAACATAACTTTGCACGCGCATGCAGACAGACACAAAACACACCTATACACCACTTTATGTGCATATGTTCATGTACAGCTGGTGCAGGTTGTTCAGGTACCTCCAAAAACATATGAGAGGCTTCGATTGGCTGTCGCCATGGAAACGCAGACATTCAGCAGGCCGTGACTGTTGCAGCAGGCGGGGAGTTGAGCAGTACAGCCGGTTGCAAGGAAGTGCACGGGCCACTTGGACCTCTATACTTGTGAGGACTCCTAATGCACCAACCAAGCCCAATATGTAACCATGACAACAAGTGCTTTCTAACCTTATAGTGTCCCTGCAAGCCCATTTTGTGCAGCTTGTTTTTCAGTACTGTGTTTGAGTTACTGTATATGGAGAGTAATATTTGTGAGGACCGTCCCTACAGGTCCCTAATGTTCTACACTTGTACAGGTCATGACCAAGTCAGACAAAAAAATGTCCACGCCTCCCTGGGAACAGCTGTCTGTTAGACAGACCACGGGGACGGAACACCTCCGACCGACCAACCACCCCTGGCACTCCTCCTCTTCCTCTTCCCCCCCCCCCCACTCAACACCAACCAGAACCAGACCCAAACAGCCGAGTGAACTTCAGGTAGAAGCACATCCAAACACGTCGCTAAAGCGGTGTTCTTGGCAACAAATCCCATGAAAACTGAACCAGACTGAGTAGAGCCAACAGGAAACAAGAACGTGTGTTTACCAATCGCTTATATCCTGGTGATATTTTTAACTATTTCACTGTTTTCTTCTGTGTAACTAAATGGTTCAGATGGGGAAAAAAAAGGAAAAAAAAAAAAAAAGAAATCTATATTTTCTAGATTGAAATTTTTATCTACCAAATTTAAAGGGAAGGAATTTTGTGCCTTGACAGATGGTGAGATGGGACGAAGGTTACCTACCGCCCTTACCTTCTCTGGGTTTCGTGAAAGTTTTCTTTTCCTCTGAAGTATCTTTTTGCCAGGAAGTAACGACGTGTCGATTCCAGCATTCGGATTTTTAAAATCGGTGACGGCGATGGCTCACGTTAGTCCTCCTCCACCGTTTGTACCGTTGCAAAGGAGCCATGAATCTGTAGCGTTAGCAACACCGCCATTAAGAGAAATGAGATTTCCAGCAGAATTGCACCAACGTGGCTGCACAGACATGAGCATTATTACAAATAAATTCATGCATATGAAAGACAGGAAGTGTGCCTAATTGTGTGGTACTGACTAGCGTGCGTGTCCATGTGGGTTTTTCACTGCTGAAACCTTCCATCGCCTCCACCTCTGCATACGTCCACACCACAGAGGGGTTTGCAGCTTCCCCAACGGCGTCAAGCCCTCTACAGGCTTGGCGTGGATGTTAGGATTTCAATCTTTCATGGGATTTGTTGAGTGAAAAGCGGGAAATAATCATCAGCTGGGTAAATGAGGCTTTTCCAGTCAGTTGGAGGTGTTTTTGTTATTGCTTTTCAAACCTTGCCCAGCCCGTCCATCTTCGGCTCTCTGAAGCAGATTTGTCTGTGAGAGCTGATTTGGACCCTGACGGGAGCTTGTGTGTCCATACTGCTTCCTTCATTGAGTTCCAGAGTTACACAGTACCGCCCCCTGCTGGACAGTAAGGGGAGTTTGACTCCCTGGAGCTGGGGAAAGAGAGAGCAATTAAGAAAACTTTATTTTTGCTTTATTGAGGTGATAATTTATTTTTTTAATTGTACTTTTACCTGTGTGTTTGGTAGATGTGTCTCCACCCCAAATGTATAAAATGTGAAACTATTAACCGCATCGGATCGGAGGTATGAGACAGCAGGAGAAGCCAGTATTAGTAGAGCCGCCTCGAGCCCGACGCCGGTGAAGGTCAACAGATCCAACCAGGCGAAGGGAGCCAGACCTGAGCTCAGCCAGCTGCTGGTGCTGCTGGGAAGCTGTTGCTCAGGTTGGAAAGCTCTGCTCTATCTACATGTGGGATTTCCAGTTCATTTCCCATGGAAGTATGGAATTGGTTGACTTGCATGCACATCAGCATCCTCTTGTTTTCAGTTTTCAGCCTTACAATCGTCACTGTCCACTCTTATTATTATTATTATTATTATTATTATACTCTATTATCAAGATTTAGCTTCCACGATGTTTCATTTAGCCTTTTTTTCCCCCATCTGCCATGATCCTGACTGTTTGTTACAACAGTGAAATTAAGTGAGATTAAATCTTTCCAGACGTTTTTGGGCTCGTGTCTTTGGTTGGTGACACAAAACTCCGAAACAGTCAAACACAGAACAAGTGTGATAACCAAAAGACTCACATTTTAACTGAAGGCAGACGTTTGCCGCTAGAAATTAGAATATACATCAACACTGAAGATCTACGTGATGACTTTAAAGCCTCAACAACTTCACTGTGTGTCAGAATAACGTAAATATAAAATCACACAGGAAAACCCCAGAACAACCTTGAGAGAACAAAGCACCTACATAGAACCTGTCTGACACGGGAAAGAGGCATCGAGGACTCAGCGCTGAGGAGCAAAGTCATGGACATTTGTCGGTTTGGGAAGGATTAGAGAGAGATTTCTGAGGCTTTGGGGCTCCACCGGACCACAGTGAGCCACGATCCACAAGATCCGACTGAAGTATTAGAATATTGTCCCAGGACTTCTGGGACAATATTCTGTAGAGGAGCGGTGGGCAATTATTCAGCCTGAAGGGCCACACTGGGTTGTAGATCTTGATGAAGCTCCAAATGATGTTTGGCCCCACCTTCTTGAGAGGACATGTTAGCATGCTAGCTGAAGGGGGGGTCTGAACCTTTTTCTAACCAATCAAGCTGACAACCCTCTTCATTTGGCTTTTGGAGGAATGATTGTGAAGGCTCTGTGGTCCGGATTAAATAGCTCATTGGACCACATGTGGCCCCCGGGCCTCAGTTTGCCCACCTCTGGTGTAGACCAATGAGACCAAAGTAGATGTGTTAAAAGATGTGTGTCCCAGTCAGACAAACATGAGGGGTGTTCTGCTGCTGGAGGGCCACAGCTGTATTTGATAGCTGAATCCGGAGGAGAATGAGTCAGAAACCGGAGTCCGGAATGGCAAAAAAAAAAACCAAAATGGTAGTTTCAAATCCATTTAAGATCCTGCGGCATCATTTTCAAACAGCCATTGCTGCTGTGACAAAATACCTCCAGAAGCACAGGCAAAGACGCTAGACTGGCCACAATTAAAAGCTGCACTTTCTATTCACACGTATTTTCCTTCAGTTCATTCTTTTCTTCTTTTCTTTTGTTTGTCTCTGGCTTGACTTCCTTCATGCCAATAAGAAAAGGCATTTTCAGATTTAAGAAGAAGGATAAAAACCAAACAAATTCAACAGCGTTCATCCAGGTTCCAAAATCCTTTTATACATTTTATACATAAATACAGCTGTCATCATCATCATCAGAGCAACTATCAAATGTGATAAACTTATGGTAACTTCAAATAACACAAAAATATAATCAGGCTTGAATTCTGGTTAGATGTTCAGACAAAAGACACTGAACATGTACTTCAGTGGTGTTGTGCTCACATACGTTTACTAAAATACCATCTGTTAGCTGACTGTACCTTTAAAAGGCACTTATCCCTGTAAGACCTGACCTATTAAAAAATAACCAGAAAATTCTGATTTTTTTGGAATTGAGATGTTTATTAACCCTTATAACAAAGTCCACAATTTTTTTTTTGCTAAAGTATGTTGTTTAGGAGATATTTCTTGTATCACATTTGATACAATGGGCAGTTTTGCTCACAACAATGTTAATTTTAGACCGAAAAAAGAGTTTTGTCCATAATATTTTGAAATTATAGAACATGTTTTGAAGTTTTTCCTCTTTTTTTCTCTTTCACATAGCACTTTTTACGGCCTTTTTCTTTCACTGAAAAGTAGTTGTGTTTAGTGACTTGTCCTCTTTTTGCACACTGTACAGGTTTGTTTGTTCTGCAGTTTCCTGCAGAACATCCATTATCATGTTGATAACATTTTCTACGTGCTTTCTCGTTCTCACTTCTTCCTCTAGTCTTTTTGACATCTAAAAATAGACATTTAGCATAGACATTATTATTTCAGAGGAACTGTTATTGTGGAAATTACTCAAAATGAATTTGAAGATGGCATTTCGGTGATTAATTAAGTCATCAAAATAGTGTGTGTTTGTATTTTAGTAAGCATTATGTAGATTAAATTACAAAAATGTGAAATGACAATTTGGGGAAAAAGCATATTTTTTACCTGCAGTATCAAATTTGATAAAGACATTTTTACACGATTTAATTGTAATATAAAGAATAAGTTACTTAACAAATATGCATTCTTTCAATGAAGAAAATACTTATTTTAAAAAATGACTTAGAATTTGGATGTTACTCTTACCGTAACTTCTCAAAAATTAGCAATGATTTTCCTGAAAAAAGCCAGTGGATGATTGACCGGTAGCCCACCAGGGGGCAGAATACATGTATCAGCTCATATACAACAGGTTTTTAAGGCAAGTATTGATCATGTTGACGAGATAGAGGTCTCAGAAATCCATGTATCAAATATGATACAAATGGTTATAAAGGGTTATTTTTTGCCATCATATTGGCAGTTACTGTATGTTTTGCCAATAGGAAGAAAAAGGTATTTTTTTTTATCTGTTTTTCCATTTACATAAAAGTCTGCTATGGAAAATGAACGTATGGTGTTATTTTTTCCCTCCGCATGTTCCAATCTTCTGGGCGTGCACGTCATACTCCCGATAGAGAACGTAATCCTTCAGTCGCCCTGGCAACGGCAGGAAACTCATGAAAACAGGCGAGCGCAGACGAAGGCGCCCGAGACAGCGGCGGATCCGCAGACGACAGAGATGCTTCAGACGGCGGGTGTTCTCTGGAGGCGAGGAGGTGGAGCAGACATGGAGGGGACACGTTTATGACGGGTCTGGGGGGGGCGGGGGGGTCGAGCCGTGTCACGTTCCAGGTCCCCTACCTTGCAGCCTGCAGATGTCCGGCCACTGCTGCTGCTCCATCACGGCCCCCTTGAGCTTGGAGCAAAAGGTCACATGATCGACGTAGTCCAGCAGGATGCTAACCACCTGACCGGAGAGGTGCTTTAGCCAGGAGACAGTGATCACTTCACAGAACTGCAGCCATGGAAAGAAACAGCGTTTCAGCATCGATTCACTGCGTAAATGGCCCATAAATCACCTTCAGCGCTGCGTTTCCAACTCTACCAACATTGCTGCTAAAATCCTTTGGAAGGTTTTACTTTAGACCTTATCTGGCGTTACGTTTATCTTATCAAAGCTAACGCAGCGTGCTTGACGTTGTCTGCTCCATTACTAAGGTGTCTTTAATGACTGAGTTGGTCCAGCCCTCATAGCCTTCAGGAATGTGGGCGCTGTTGCCATAGGGACAATCAAAGCATCGTTGCACATCATAACCGTAGTTACAAAGCATCCTGAGGACCACCTGAAACACACAGCATACGAGCAGCGATCCAGGTTTAATGTTGCGCAGCTGTCCTCCAGACGGGCCCCAAACAGTGACCGTAAATGGTGTCCGTGGTAACGGTTTACCTCGTCTTTAAGAGCGTACTGCAGGGCAGAGGGGAAGTGGGTTGTGTTGACCCTGCAGTAATAGTTGACGTTGGCTCCAAACCTGAGCAACAGGTCGATCAACTCATAGTTCCCCAAACGCAGAGCAACCTTTGAAGACACACCGACTGGATTAACACCTCGATGGTTGCAACACACACTCAATATTTATACATACGTTTGTAGATTTTCTCATATATTTATAGCATTTTCCACTGAAAAAGTGAATTGACATACAAGTTTTGCATGTAGGTGTAGCCCAGGGGCGTGCAATGATTTAGCCTGAAGGGCCACGTTGGGTTGTAGATCTTGATGAAGGGGCCGGGCCAGGTGGAGGATCCCACATGAGGATCAGAGGTTAGCTAAAAATCCTGCTTGATGGACTATTGACTGAGGAAATAGTTAGAAGAGCCTGTAAATTGGTCCAACTAGAGATGGATGATGAAGCTCCACATGATGTTTGGCCCCACCTTCTTGAGAGGACATGTTAGCATGCTAGCTGAAGGGGGGGTCTGAACCTTTTTCTAACCAATCAAGCTGACAACCCTCTTCATTTGGCTTTTGGGGAAGATTGTGAAGGCTCTGCGGGCCGGATTAAATAGCTCATCGGGCCACATGGGGCCCCCGGGCCTCAGTTTGCCCACCTCTGCTATAGTCTGTATAGCGGAGGTGGTACCACTGTACCTTATCTTAAAACCAAGTCCCTCAAACAGGCCTTTGAAGTTGTGAGGCCCAACCAGAATGCATATTCTGGTCTGTGTAGCATGTACAAGAACGCACGCATGCAGGCACCTGCAGACATTTAACTGGGTCCTGATTGGTCATGGCCCCGGCCTCGAGCAACAGCTCCGTGGACGTCACATCGTTGTTGGACACTGCAAAAAAGAGCGCTGACTTCCTCTCGTCGTCGTAGCTCCGTCGAACCCAGGGGTGGAGCATGTAGTTGGGGTCATAACCCGCATCCAGCAAGGCCTGAGAGGGTGAAGAGGGACGCCATTTGTTGCGGAACTGGAGGTAAAAACATGAACGGCAACAGCAGTTGACCTTCAGGCACTGTGAATGTCCTCCTGCAGCAGCAGAATGCAGAGGGCTCATCCCGCTCTCGCTGACCTCTGCCTTACACGTGACGGGGATCAGCAGCTTCAGAGCTCTGAGGAACACAGAACAACATGGCCGCGTTACTGGGAAATGCCCAGGACTCGCACCTTTTTTTTTTTTTTTTTTTTTGCTACTAGAGCGTTTACTCCAGGTGTCCCCTGTGGGCCACGCGGTGAATGGGCATGTGTCCTGTGTTTTTGGCCACGTTGGCGTCTGCGCCATGGTCCAGCAGCAGGCTGATGACGGCTGGGTCTCCAGATGCAGAAGCCTCGTAGAGGACCGACGCATCATCGTGCGCTTGAGACAGCACATCTGCCCCTGCGGCACGAACAAGAGCGTAAACATAAACGCAACTTAGAGCCAGTGTGGATTCGTGCTGCAGCACAGCAACATCCGAAAACATGTACAAATAACAATTACACAAACTGGTGGTTTGTGTAAGCCACATAATCCTTCCAGATTAAAACACTGGTTTTTTTTTCGGTGCAGTTATTTCTGTTTGGTTTCTTTCTCAGGTTTGACTTCAGTGGGCGGGGCCTCTGAGACATGCCACTGCGCTTACCTGGGGGTCCAGGCTCTGGGGTTCTGCCTCTGCAAAGCACCTAGAGACAACTTTTCTGTAAAAGTTGCTATAGAAATAAAACTGAACTGAATATTTAAGGGCGGAACATGTTAATGAGGATCGCTCTCAGGATTTATCGTACGCTGGGATCGGCCATATACGAAATTTTGCGTCTTTACGCACCATGAACCCTGCACGCAGATCTGTGCACGTTTCTAAGCAAGAGTGATAAATGAGGGCCATTCTGTGTCGTTTTGGTTGAAATACTATTTAGTTTCATTGCTGCTGTGAATTTTAGAGTGAAGTTAAAGGTTCATCGTGCCCAAGCTGGAAGACTTTCACCTTTCTTCAGTAAAGCCTCCACCACCTGGTGGTGTCCCCCCTGAGCCGCCAGTGCCAACGGTGTGAGGCCATAGTGGCTCCGAGGGTCTGGATGTGCCCCGGCCTCCAGCAGCAGGGTCACCATGGCGGCTCTGCCCAGCCGTGCTGCCTCGTGAAGCGGACGGCGGCCGTGGCAGACCTCCTGGTTGACCTTGGCACCCTGAAGGAGCAGCAGCTTCACCAGGTCTTTGCAGTCTGAGCGAATGGCTGCAGAACACACACATATTCAGTGGACAGAGGCAGCTAGGCAGCTTCCCAGGCTTCACTGGAGGCAGTCAGCTGTTGGTCAGCATACCTACAGTCAGGGGCGAGTCCTGGACCTGGTCCTGGCTGTCTGGATCGGCGTTGTGCTGCAGGAGGAAGGCAGCGTTCTCCATCAGACCTCGTTCTGCTGCCAGGAAGAGCGGCGTCTGGCCCAGAGGGGTGCGCTGCTGCACAGACTCAGGGCCTGAAGCTGGACAGCAGAGTTCTTCACTGTTCTTTTGCCGTTACCGTCAGTCTGTGCACAACCGACATGCTCCGAGTCCCGACCTGCGAAGACCAGCTCCAGGATGTTGTGGTTGGTCTGAACTGCTGCTTCGTGCAGAGGAGACCAGCCCCTGCTGTCTGTGTGCAGCACTGTCTCTCTCTGTCGCACACACACGTCCCTCAACACCTTCTCATTGCCTGGAAACATGAATAATTTAATACAATTCTGAATTTAGATGTCAATTTGCAGCGTTGGGGGCGGGGGGGGAGAGAGAACAGGGGTTTACGGGAGAGTCAGAGTGTATTACAGTGAAAAAGATCTTGTATCCCGGCTTACCTTGTCTTATATTGGTGAAGATCAAGTTATTATCTTCAGTGCCAGAATGTGAGCTGTGAGGAAAATACACTAATCATATTTCTTGACTTAAGCCAAAGGTGGGCAAACTGAGGCCCAGGGGCCACATGTGGCCCGATGAACTATTTAATCCGGCCCGCTGAGCCTCCACAATCATGTCTCCAAAACCAAATGAAGAGGGTTGTCAGCTTGGCTGGTTAGAAAAAGGTTCAGAGCCCCCCTTCAGCTAGCATGCTAACATGTCCTCTCAAGAAGGTGGGGCCAAACATCATTTGGATCATCATTAATCTCTAGATTGTTAGCTAACCTCTGATCCTCTTTTGGGGGGTTAGTTTCCCGCACCACCTGGCCCGGCCCCTTCATCAAGATCTAAGCACACTTGTGCTGCTGCTGCATCATGGATAACGGGGAAGCTTTAAGGGTGAAGTGATAATCTTTAACACAGTGTGAGCTGGATTTAGGCTGATTGTTGCCATCTTCCATCCTGACCTCTTTGTCTGTCCTGTTGTAGCTTCTCGGGGGATTTCTTTCTTTTTGCTGCTCTCCAACAGACTCTGCTCAATCATGTACTGGAAAGCCGCATCATCTTCATCGGTATTATCGTCTTCCATCCTGGGGCCATCAAATTCCATGAGGTCCACACCAAACGTCCTGGTCCTGTTCGAAAGGACATATCATTTTGGAACAAATGTCCTTCTTCACAGACCTCAGAGGTTCCATGATTTACTACACTGTGAACAGATGATATGACCGCAAGACGGTTGTGGAATGTGGAAATGTTGAAATCTTTAATCTCACAATTCAGATTTAAAATTTTTGTGTGTGATTTTTATCTTCTTTATTGCCCTGATTCCAGATGTCCAGTCTTTACAGTTGTGTACAACCATGCAAATATGAGCGATCGCTAATAGAAACATGGACTTTGTAGTCTGTTAAAAAAAATGTGTGTGTGTGTGTGTGTGTATAATGATCATTAGTGTCTTACAAGAGTGTTCTAGCGGTATTGCAGTACATGGTATGATTGTACCTGATTAAGCATTTATACTTTATAGTGAACTACATTAAAATGACACTTACTTCA
Organism: Pao palembangensis; assembly: GCA_015343265.1. Classification (NCBI taxonomy): domain Eukaryota; kingdom Metazoa; phylum Chordata; class Actinopteri; order Tetraodontiformes; family Tetraodontidae; genus Pao; species Pao palembangensis. The sequence goes on along the minus strand of CM027087.1, from coordinate 13,961,958 downwards.
CGCAGTAAAACTGACCAGGAGGTCAGGCCAGTGTACAACACGCCCAAAATGAGAAGCGTTGGATCCGTTCTCAGCAGTTGTCCTCAACGTGAACCTAAACACACCAACAGCAAACACTGGGACTGTAGGTTTGTTTACCTGGTTTTTTTGTTGCCTTGTTTTGGTTCTCTGCTCAGCTGTGGAGTTCCTGATCTGCTGTGGCTATTTCTGCAGATGACAGCAGCAGCAGAAGCACCACCTGTGACTGAAACCAGAGCTGGAAGCCCGCTTGGGTTCTGCAAGTCAGTTCCTCTTGTGCAGAGTTTCAGCAGCACTCCTGCAGATGCATGCAGACATCTGCGACGCTCTTCTTCACTGCATGACAACACGCGGCGCGTTATTGCAGATATAGCCTGGTGTGACCGTCGGGGATAAATATCGGTTACTACATTTAACCCCTCTGGCGCAGAACAAAGCTAGCTAAAGCTGTAGCGAAGCTCTTCTGTGGCCAGATTTAGCAGTTTCAAGTCTATTTTCAGCTTCGTGAACAATCTCTCACCAGTCAGGCTTCACGTACAAGCGCAAGCTGCCAAAGTTTCACAAACAAGCCTGACGCCGACCCTCCTCCAGCTAATCCAAACCACTGACATTTCATTTCATTTCCAGACATGAGAACGACACTTCCATACACACTGGCCTTCTCCCAGTGACAGCCTGCTGCTCAACGCTGAGGCCTCAAAGCATTTACAACAGTTTGAAGTAAGACCGAAAGCTTTGTCACAAGTAAAATAAAGGCGACAGATAAGCAGACACAACAACCGCTGTAATTCAAAATGTGTTTATTGGATTTTCAGTTCCACGCTCTATGACCTGGGTCTCTCCTTCTTGCCTTTGTACAGAGCCAGCAGGGACACATTGGCCACTTTGACCACCTTAAAACGAACTCCAGGAATGTCACCCACAGCGTGGCCTTTACGTCCAAATCCTGCCACCAGAACCTCATCGTTCTCCTGAAGGACAAAAGGGATTGGTGAGAGAGCAGAAACGTGAAGCATTTAAACGAGTGTGAACCGTGTGCGCTGTGCTAGTTAAGCTAAATGGCCCCCTTCTCCTTCAATGTTTCCTGGAACTTTTAATACCAGGAATTTACTTCTGTTCCTACTGCACCTCAAAGTTCAGGCAACTGTATTCAAATTAGGATGTATAAAGATGGGGTACGGCCCTTCACTTTCTTAATCTTGCTTAAGATTTTTAGGGAATGTTTCACCCTTTGTTTTATATAAGTGGAAATGCACTGAGGTTTTTCTAAATCACAGGATCATTATCCTGTAGTGGAAAATGGGCTCATTTAAATATTAATACATCTCAGGGACAAGGTTGGCTGCATCAATATCCATTCTGAAAAAGACTAGACTAGACTAAATTCCATTTTCTTTGTTTAAACATGCAAACACTCATTTTGTGCTGTGTACACGCCATAAGATCCCTGCTTATTTTACGAAAACATTCCATTTCATCACTCATAGCTGCCTTTTTGTCAGGATGCAAAACTGGTGCAGCACAAGAGAACTGGACACAACCGCCGCTGCATTTGAGTGACGTTATTATTGGTCATGTTACTGATTACGGTATTGGATGTCGACCTGATAGAAAAAGTTTGGGCCGTGCTGGTTTCCTCATGTCACGCTGGTTGCACAGTTATTGCAGCCAGTCAACTGACTCGGCCCTCCACAACAGAAACAAGTCAGCTCAGAGTGCTGTGCTGTGACAAGGCAGAATGATCAGTGACTCCATGTGTGTAGAAGGCCAAATCACCTCGATGAAGTTGAGGCACCCGTCGTTGGGGACGAAGGCTGTGATCTTCTTGCCGTTCTTGATGAGCTGAACTCTCACACATTTCCTGATGGCAGAGTTGGGTTGCTTAGCCTCAACACCACTGTAGAGAGAAAGAAATTGTTAAATCTAAGCAGTCAACATTACAAAAAAAACAATATTTTTACCACAGTCAAAAAATTCTGCACTCTTTCCACCTGAGAGGCAGCAACAACCAAGTCAAAATAAATATCACTAATCTAAAATTATTGGTTATTTGGTACTTACACTTTCTCAAGGACGATGCCTTTAGCATGGGAGGCTCCTCCAAAAGGGTTGGCCTTCAGAGCAGTGCCAAGATGGGCCTTCTTATACTGTTTGTCGTGCCATTTCTGCTCACGGCGGTGGTTACGGAGCTTCCTGGCTGTGCGCAGACCACGACACTTTCCTGAAAGAAACATCAAGTTATTTGCAAGGCAAGACCTTTGTAAAACGCTCCTTTTCTACACACAACAGCTGTCATTCATATTCTTCAACTGCAATTTTCACTTGATCTGGAAACACACAAATTATTACACCATTTGATGTAGAAAAATATGCCTGATTGAAATATCAATGCTATCTATTCATATGAAGCATGTCATGTGTACCTGGGCTAAGAGGAATTATCATTAGTAAAATAGTAAACGTTCTGCTTGAGCAGGTTAATATCACTCCATAGTATAACTTCTTAAATAACTCAACAAATAACTGATGGCTCAAACACGTAAAGAGCACTTTATATTTTCATACTGTTGGTCGTTATCAAAGAATAAAAAATTACTCAAAGCTAGTTTGTTATTACAAGTTATAAGAGATTGTTAAGTTGCTTGTTCTGGTAGTTTTTAAACATATTACTTAGGTAACAATATTTTAGGCTGTATTTAAAAAAACAAATTGCTACCTAAAGCTAACAGGCTAACACGCCGCTAGCTTTACACAGGAGACGAGCTATGGCCACTCCACGTTGCGGGAACGGAGAATTGAAATGAGATGTATTTTTAAAACTGAATAGTACTGAGAGTAGAAACCCAGCGGAAATTCTTCTAAGATATTCATAAATAGGATTACTAAAGAATATTCGCAGTAGCTTAAATGTGCCCGTTTTAAGAGTATAATTTCTGTCGTACCCATGATTGCAGAAGCGAGCCTGGGGTAGAAAGGAAGTTACCAGGATGCACTGCGGCAACGTCTACTCCGAGGACCCCAGATTTAGGTACTACAAACAACGCCTGCTTATAAATACTCTAAATACACACAATTGTACTTCGAAACGCTATACGTAAAGATTAAATCAGGAACAACGGAAAAGTGGAAGGAAAATTAAGTTAATGTCTTAAAACACTTGGAATCCATAGGAATATCCTTTGAATTAATTCAATCAGTGACCTTAAAAATAATACTATACATTATGTTTACACAATTTACTTATTTTTCTGATCCTTATAATTAAAGGTATACTCTTTATCATGTTAATGCCAACAATTCTTAATCTAATCATATTTGTATTTTATTTTTCAAATGTTAGCCCTATCCCCAAGAGTGGTGAAAAAAAAGTTGCAACAAAATAATCATTGTTTGGTTATTTATTTGATGCAATGTTTTAAAAAAAAATGAAACAGTGTAGAAACAGCAAGCGTCTTTGACCTATGGGCATGAGAAGGACTCGTCCATCCCTCTGTTTTCTCTGATTGGATGAAACTTCAGTCAGTCAAAGGGTTTTAGGGTCGGTGGGCTGATTAAAGCAGATTATGGAAGGAGAGAGTGTGCTAGCATCACACTCAGGTCATTTCAGTGATGGCTTCACCATGGAAGCACTGCTGCATCCTCCGCCTCCCTATCCTCCTCTTCCATCTGCAGGCATGCCTGTGCCTCAACAAACAGCCTGCTGACAGGTGAGTGACACTGGCGACAGGATTTGTTTATGACATATCATGGCTTTCTAATCTTTGACTCTTGACACGCTCATCTCGGAGATTACTGGTGCATTGTGACAGTGTAGGCCACCAGGGCTGCTTGTATTTCATTGTTTCATCGTTCTTGTCAGTTCTTTGAATCTGGATTTATTGATTTATTGGTAATTTGTTGGATGAGAACTGAAATAAAATTATAAAACTCTATCTATCTATCTATCTATCCATCTATCTATCTATCTATACATCCATACATACATACATACAAATAGATTATCGTATCAAGATTATGTGATCACTCAGTCCACTTTTCTTTACTTTGGCCCTGTCTAAAATGTTTTTCTTGCTGTAGAGTTACATTATATACATTCACATCATCCTAAAACGGTCCTTATGTAGAAGATAAGTGTCCAGTGGCTCATTTGGATCACACTATTGATAATAAAGAACTGGGCAATGGTTCTGTTGATGAGTGCTCTCATCCATGTCCAATCCAAGGTTCAGTAGTTGCCAACAGACGTTCTTCCTCTCGTCTATCTGCAACCCTTAAGGCCTGCAGTGACTCTCCATGGTTTGCTGAAAACAGTGAACAAGGGTTCAACATTAATCGACACTTTTTATGCCTAATCTGGTCTATTTCCTCTCTACCCCTAAACTATAATCCTCAAGATGAATCTGTTACTGGAGTAACAAAATGCTTTCCGGGGCTGGTTGCAAAAGATGGAGTGTTATGACAAAACAAATAGCAATAATAAACGTAATAAATGAAACAGACAAAAATAAACTGAAAAAAGACTAATGAGGATGAAGAAAATATGATTTTAATTGTAATGATGCTGACACTTCTGTTCACAGCTCTGCTGTCTCTCCAGTCGAAGGTAAGATCTACCTGTCCTGCTGTTTTTTTTGTTGTTTTTGTTTTTGTATTGGAGGAGATCATATCTTTAGTATATTTGTACAATAAATTAAATAAATTGCCTGTCAAATCCAGTGAGTTTTTCCTAAAACTAATTCTATCATTATATCCGTCCAGATGAGGGAACCGCACAGAGAGCTGGAGTGGTGCTGATGCGGGAGTCTTCCGCAGAGCAAACATTCAGACAGTCTCAGGTAAACAAGTTACAAGTTCAGATTTTTATCCAAATTAAAGTCAATGGTCCTAATGTTTTTTTTTGTCTTAAAATGTATTTCTTTATTCTTCTCCAGTCTCCTCTCTTGTCTCCTTATTCATCTCAGAGAAAGTTACTCCAAGTACCAAGAACCGCGTTTCCTTCTTCTCTCCTCAAGGTGACTTTTGCACAACTTTAAGGCACAGTTCGCTCAACAATTGGAATTTGAAACCTTGTCAATAAACAACCAGATCTGTAAATTAAGTGGAACCCAAAATGTGAAGCCCAGACATCTGAACTGAAACGTTGTGGCAGGTTAAAGCTCCTTCAATCTATTCTGAAATCAGAAAAAGAAATTCCAATTTTTAAAAGTTTGGAGAACAGATCCCAGAACAATTCTACAGATCCAGGGATCCCAACTGCTGTCTCCACCCGCAGGTGCTCTCCAATGGGCGGCCGTGTATCCTATTCCAGGCCAGGAAGCTGTCCCTCCGCTATGAGAGGCAGAAGCAGCTGGACCTGACAGAGAGAGCATTTTCTCCTCAGAAAGCTGTTGACATTAGCAAGTCCGTCTGCGGCCAGGATAAGGCAACGTATGTCTCCCAAAAGAAACAACGGCTTTATTCTCTTCATGTGAGGAACATCGAAGCTTTCAGCTTCTTTTTCTAACTATCTTTCTGTCTGTCCGTCTGCCTCCTCAAGGCTGGTCATGAGGTTTGGAGATGTGGAGGATTTGAGAGGTCTCTCCATCAGGTACGCTGTATTTCCCCCACCTGTTTTATCTGATTTTAATTTAGTTTTACTTTTTAGCCAGAATTATAACTCCTGCAGAGCTGTGAAATGAAGGTACAACCACGTGTCCTCCCATTTCTCTGCTGTCAGGCTACAGCTGAGCAACACTTTTCACGAGTCGTCAGGTCAGTGGTGGTTCTCAGTGGAAAGTGTGTCTCTGCTCTACAACACCTCAGAAGAGGCGGTGTTCAATGCCAGCGAGGTGTACGCTCCGACTTCCTCCTCCTACCACTGCAGCCGCGTCAGCAGCCTGCAGCGCCACAGTGCCCTCCTGCTGCCCAGCAACGACCACGCCCGCCGCTGGGCCATCACCTTCACCAACTTCCAGGTAGCAAGAGAAAGAAAAATGTATAAGAGAAATAATAATGTACTTGAGGTTTCAGTGTAATTTCTAACGTAGGCTATCATACTCTAAGTGCTACAATCTTGCTATTCAGTTTATTTTTAATTTTTCTTGTTTAATGTGGTAAAAATCAGAATTAACAAGAACCATAATTACACATAATTCTCTTATGTTTATATTTTATACATACAGTATTTTTGCAGATGATTTCTATTTTGTTTTTGCCTCTGTGACAGCATATATACATCTGTAAAATAAGAAATAAAACCATAAGCATGAAAGTAAACATGTACGCTAGTTAAAAACATTGTAGTTTTAGCTCCAGCTGCTAGGAGCGGAAGAACATTTCCAACGTTGGGGAGAGGTCTAATGCAACAATTGTTTCGCACACTGATTAGCCAGCTTATGAGAATAAAATTAATCAAATAAAATCAAGAAATGTTTTTCACTGACATTTTTTTATTTCCTTCACCAGATTCAGGCCTTCAACATCAGCTCCGGTAAATTTTCTCCTGCGAGTGACTGTGCTACCTTTCTGACGCCAGCCATCTTGATGGGCCTCATCACCTCCCTCATCCTGCTGCTGGTCCTGGCTTACGCCCTTCACATGGTGATCCACCTGAAAAACATTGAACGTGACAACGAACACAAGGCGGATGTTTACTTTCCAGCAAACACCGAGCAGCCAGAACACTGCTGTGTTGAAAATGGAGAAGAAAAATAATATTTAGGCGATTACACACAAAGATGATTTGACCTAATTACATTTTTAAACTATGTATACCTACAATTTTATAATGTTTATCCATGGATGCACTTCTACATATGTCTTTAATAAAATGTTGATTACAAAATCTATATATTGTTTACAGTAAGTATGCCAAGTATTTTAGTCATATTTCCTCCTAGCCTGAAGTAGATCTTGACATAACAAGTAAAAGAGGTAACTGGAAAACAAATATATCTTTTAGTATAAAAGGACTTTAAGTCAATACCTGGGGGGAAAAAAATGAAACTAACAGGGCAGGTGGGATACGGATACAGACAGCTATTAAGTGTGTTTAGAAGAAAAAATAGATTGGATTACATCATAGCATTTAACATACCTTTTTGTATCTTTTCACTTGTTTTAGGGTTTTGTTTTTTTAATCCTGTCTTGTTAATAACGTCGCAGACTGTACACTCCGATTCAGTAGAGGGCGGTATGCAGCTAGCATATTGCAGTTGTAGCACCGACCCACACGAAGAAGACGCAGCAGCGGTAGAAGAAGAGCGATGCGGTAGTGCTGTCTTTATAAACGTGCTGTTGAATTTGACTTATAAAGAATTTTTTTCTGTCGCTCTTTTGTATTCTATTTAACATGAAGAATTGAAAGTGGTAGCGCGTTTTTCTGCCGTGAATCGGACACGTGTTCATTAACCATAAATGAAAGAACCATGCGTCAGAGTTCTTTTTCAAGCTTACATTTTATCTTTTAGTTGTCTTCTTCATCTGGTTTTACGGACTGTTTTGCCGTTCAGCATCTCGGATGTCAAAAAATTGTTAGAATTTTCCTTAATTTGTTTTTTTTAGAAGAGCTTCACCAAGCAGATGACGTCAGAAGCGGGACAAACCCACCTGACATTCACCATATAGGTATAGGTCTAGAGTTTAAATAAAATCGTATTTTCACCAGGGACTTCATGCTTAAATACCTCTCCTCTGCCCTCATACTACTTCCCTGCCGAGTGCGCATTTCTTCATCGCGCACTTTTGCTCGAACCCGGCCCTTGATGGGTACCATGGAACATGCAGTGGTGAGGTGCCTTCCTGGTGAACCTAAACTCACCATAGCTTTTTGTTTGGATGGCAGCCACAAACATATGCTTCGAGATCAGGGCGAAGCATTGGGCAAAGTTCTGGCCCGGATCTCGAATGGCATCGCCAAGGGCCAAGGTAAGGCCAAAAAGGCAAAGAAGAACAAGGGCCAGCAGCCTTCTGCGCCACAGGAGCCCCCCTTGGTGAAGTTGTACCACGATGGGGCTGAGGTGGACGATACGGTGCTGAACTCAGAGGCGTGGAAGGATGGAGCTGTGCTGCAGGTGGGAGATGTTAAATATTCAGTGCAGAGGAATCCTCCCACTCTCACCATCGCCGAACTCCCAGTGTCCATGCTTGCTGGGTATCCCGTCTGTCCCAAACTGGCCGTGGAGTTTGGGAGCCTCCAGGACTGCGAGTATTCTTGGTATAAAGAAAGAACTTCAAACAGGTGATTCATTAAAGGCAGTGCAGAATTAAGAAACTAACCATCATGCTTCTTTTAAAAAACAAGATAAATGTTGATTACAACCCTTAGAGGATTATCAGAATAATTATTTCTGCACTAAATTGTTTTAAAAATATGCCCTTTGCAAAACTGTTGTGATCTTTCTGTCATGTTTTTGTGATAGCTCTGAAGCTGCTGAGGAATGTTCCGGTCAGGACAGCAGTTGGGTAAAGGTCGGGGACACGAGAGTCTACGTTCCGTCCAATCAGGACATTGGCTGCAGGCTCAAACTCATTTGCACACCCAGAGATGGAACACGGAGTGGCCTGTCCAAGGAGCTCTTCTCTGCGGGGGCTGTAGAGGCAGGGCCAGGCACGTGCACGTTTGACAACCGCCATATGTATACTGCGAAAGGCACGGAGTGGCCGACTGTGAGGGTGGTGTCCTACAACGTACTGGCCGATGTCTACGCTCAGACGGAACTGTCTAAGAATGTGCTCTACCCGTACTGTGCCCCCTACGCCCTGCAGCTGGACTACAGGCAGAACCTGATCAAGAAGGAGCTAACCGGGTACAATGCTGACATCATCTGTCTGCAGGAAGTTGACAAAGGTAGACGGATCAGAAACTTTCCACAACTTTGATTTTAGCGTCCATGCTAACAACATTAGCTGCAGACATGCCTGTTTGAGCCCACCACCTGGACTTATGTGGATCTGGTTTGTGCTTCATCTGAAGGTGTGTTCACTGACAGTCTGACTCCGGCTCTGGATGCCTTTGGTCTGGACGGTGTCTTCAGGATCAAAGATAAGCAACATGAAGGCCTTGCTACGTTCTACCGCAGGTCAGACTCCTGAAGCTTTTTATGCTCCGTTGAGCCTGGCTAGTCATAAAAGTGGAAATGTCAAAAGTGTGATGCAGCTCTCGTCTTTGCCTTCTCTCAAAATGAAATAATCCACTGTGTTTTCACTTTAGATCAAGATTTCAACTGCTGAGTCATCATGACGTTGTCCTGAGCGTGGCGCTGACCTCTCACCACATCCATTCTGAATTGTTAGAAAGAATTTCTGCTAACAGTGCTCTCATGGAAAAGATGCTGAAGAGATCCACCAGCCTGCAGGTATCAGCATCTTCCCACGCCTTTGATTCAAATCTTAGGTTTATTGAATTTAATACCATTTCCTGCCCTTTTTCCCTGCATGGTTTTAACTTTTCTGTATGGTGTTGGTAACATTTCTCTGTAGGTTTCTGTGTTGGAGGACCTGACTGTGCCAGGCAGGAAGGTGTGTGTGGCTAACACTCACCTGTACTGGCACCCCAAAGGTACATCAACCCTGTCTGTAGATGAAAGTGCTTTTTTTTTTTTTTTTTGCTTGTCCTTCATAGTGTTCCTTTTGATTGAGCAACATGTCCTCTAAAACTTTCAGGGATTAAACATAATCCCTGAAAGTTTAATTAAACTAGTATTATGAAAAATACTTTATTTTGAATGAGAACCTCATCAGTAACAAAGTTTTGCCTTGGTCTTTAGAAGTAGGTTCGAGCATCTTGGGCCTGTTGTTTAAGGTGCAGTATATATTATAATCCCCTCCCCCAGTCCCATCAGGTAGGGCTGGGAGAAATTTATAAAATGATCAAAGTACACCTGTAAGATTTTCTGTTTTTGAAGGTAAATGTAGTGGTATTTGTTTTGTTTTGTTTTTTTTTTTTTTAGATGAATTTGAATGATATGAAGGTTTTTCTTCAGTTTTCTGTTGTTCTATGATGCCACTAAAATGGTGTAGTTTTCACACAGCGCTCTCTGTAGACCAATAAATAAAAAGAATCTTTCAACAGGGGGCAATATTCGCCTGTTTCAGATGGGTGTGGCTCTGGAACACCTGAATCATGTGATCAGTGAAGTTGCACCTGGAGCGCCGCTGGTCTTCTGCGGTGACTTCAACTCCAGCCCTGACTCTGGTAATTCCACACTGGTGTCCTCAGCCTCATTATTAGCACAAGTAATATTTGATTGAGATTGTTCTGTGTGGGTAAAGGTGTGTTCCAGCTGATCACAGAGGCTGTGGTCCCTCAGCAGCATGCAGACTGGAGCAGCTCTGGGCCGGATGAGTCCTGCAGTATGGAGCTGCTCTCCGCCTTCCCCCCATTCTCCAGCGCCTGTGCCCAGCCGGCCTATACCAACTATGTGGGAGGATTTCATGGCTGCCTGGACTACATCTTCATCCAGCCAGACAAAATGCAGGTACTGATACTGGCAAAGGGAGCAGCTTTCCTAACTTTGAAAAAGCTAGGAAAATCATTACAACAAACTGTATTTCAAATAAAGTCGATTACAAGGTTTGAGCACAGCGCGTGAGTCCAGCCAGCTTGATATCCAAGAGCAGTTTCAGCTTGGTTTTAAATCAGCGCACTGGATCAGCTCGCAGGGATAATCAGCACCTTTAGAGTAAACTATCCTTGTGTTCTTTCACACGCCGGACAGAGTTACATTCCTTGGGTATTCTGCTTCATTTGGGAAAGCACCATCCAAACTCTGGTGCGGCCCAAACAAGTGAACCTTCCACCTGAAATCATATTATATTCCACTTTTGACATGAATTTTAAAAGTTATTCATTATACATGTAAAGTTCAAAGTTGTGACTTTATCAATATTTTTGACATGTTTCTTTTAACAACTTTCTAAAGAAAGGATTGTGTTTTTCAGGTAAATTATAAGCTAATGTGCTGCTGTATTGTGTGCATTTGCAGGTGGAACAGGTGATTCCTCTACCAACACACCAGGAAGTTACCACCTATGAGGCTCTGCCTAGTGTGGCTCACCCCTCTGACCATATTGCTCTGGTGTGTGACCTCCATTGGAATCCTGAAAAGCAATCATAGACCAGAGGAACTTTTGACAATGATGAAAAATTCATGGAAATGATCGTGATGGATCATCTTACATTACAGCATAACTAAAATCTTGTGGTTAAGGTTGCATTTTATTGTTATATTACAGTTTTTTTGTTTGTTTTGTTAATTCAGTGATACTCAGCAATGGTTTGTGAATTCGATGATCTTCCTGGCTTACACAGTTAATATAATAACCACTGTGGAAATCAAGGTCTTTATTAAATTATATTTTAATTCTGTATAAAGCGAGTGTGTATATATAAATAAATAAAAAGACCGAAATATGGATAGAGCGTCGTAAATCCACCCCTCATCGCCACGCTGTTTTTCTTTGATTGGTTAGTAGTGTTGGGCAGGCGGGACTAACATGTCTGGCACATACCATTCTATTAAGGAGTGACAAAGTTGAGAAAAAACATCGAGATACAAAGTAAATCGCTTTTTAGACCTGTAAAAACGATAGGAAAGCACATTTAAAAGAAAAAGTGATATCAAATATGAAAGTCATTAGAATTTTCCCTTTTTAAGTCTTAGGTGATTTTTCTAACACCCCCACGTTAGTGGCCGCTTCTTGAGTCGCTTCGTAAAGTCTTCTGGAATAATAAAACCAATCCGGAAATAGGATGATTTGTCCTTTAAAATAAAATCATATGCGCTGACAAAATTCTAAACACAAACTGTGTTTAAGAAGTAATTATTTTATTTTTCTCAGAAGTGAATATTTAATGAACACATTATTCAATATACTCTACAGTCTTACTTGAGGTGCAATCGGGTAGCAAAGGGTCAGTAATGACAATATTTTACAAACACATATACACATCAATCATTCAATTTCTACTATTTTGGAAATGATTTTACGTCCCGCACGTTGGGAATCGCTGCTGTAAGGTAATCAATAGTGCTTTTATTCGAAAAGTGTGAACCGGATTGTGAATTTGTCGTTTTCTTGAAGCTGTCATTGACTGGCTAAACAGGAAACCAAACAAGAAATTCGGACCTGTTCGATCTTACGTGTCATTGCTGGACCTTTGGGGCTTCATTGATTCCATATATACCTTTCCTGAAGGAAAATCCTGTAAGTAAAATCTTCATTAACCTCGTTTATACATCAGCAACAGAAACGGACTATTATATAGCTAGTTAGCAGATAGATTATGGCCAATTTGTGTAAAAATTGACGTTTGTTAGCTAGCGTGGCTAATATGAGTTTTTCGCTTTGAACGATAAGTTGATTTGTTATGCCTTAAAAATATTAAGCTTTGTTTTTGCTCTCTTTAGTGTTATTACACTCCTTGTAATTTAAAGTTATGGCAATTTTTCGTCGAGCACATTTTCTACTGAACGGTTGTACACTTAAATTATTGTATTGTCAACTTTTCTTTACCATACTGTCAATTGAATCACCCAAACACGATAATATTGCTATTATCTATTTTGATTTAAAGTATTTCAGCTGGATAACGTTATTACCACATTTACTTTATCTGAAAGGGGCTTAAAACTCACAACTTTAGCAGAGATTGATTGAATTTCTTACCTCTTAATAAATCTGACTAAATTCCTCCGCCTAGAGGAAATTGAAGAGATTCAGAAATCAGTGCTGGGAATCAACTTTGTAGCTTTGGTCTGACCTAAAATAGTCATCAGTGGGAAATGTTGAACCTCCTCTGTTGGCTGTTATGGCTGGTGGTGCATTGAATATATAAAATTGTGTAATGATACTCGTGAGAGATGCCCAGGTCCAGCACTTTGTTTTGATAGAAAATGAAGAATGCATACTTGAATATTTATAGAATATTTATTTTTGTTCATATCATCCATTACAATTTTGCATTTCAAAAAATTATGTAATCATTTAAAGCTATATCATTCACCCCTCTTACTCCGAATCTTTTCTTCTTTGCTCAGGCTGGTTGCCGTGTCAAGTCAGATGTTCTCTGGTCACCCTGGTAACGGTTACTAACAGATAAAGACATGAAGGCTCTGATCCTGGTAGGCGGGTACGGAACCCGGCTGCGGCCGCTCACCCTGAGCGTGCCCAAACCTCTGGTGGAATTCTGTAACAAACCCATCCTTCTTCACCAGGTGGAGGCCCTGGTTGAGGTATGGAGGAGCAGTATTTACTGTAGCTCACACGGGCTCTGACCTGCACCCGTAATTCTCCTCCCTCTCCACCATGCTGTCCATCCTATATGTGTCCAGGCTGGTGTGGATCATGTGGTTCTGGCAGTCAGCTATATGTCTGAGCTCCTGGAGCGAGAGATGAGAGTGCAGGAGCAGAGAGTAGGTATCACCTGGCACAGCTCGGCTTCATCCACACTGCTGACTTTTTTTTAAACAATGAATTAATTAAACAATATGGACAACGACAGCTTGTGGAAATGGTCTGATGTACATTAAGGAATACCAGTTGTTGTTATATGTAAGTTTCACTTTTTTTCTTTTCAGCTCGGAATTCGCATTTCTTTGTCACATGAGGAGGAGCCTCTGGGAACAGGTGAGCCTATATTTTAACGAGGCCGCGCGGCTTTTAAGTTGACTGAACTGTGAAATCTGTTCTCCTCTCCACGTTGTGATTTTCTTTTTCCCCCCCACAGCGGGTCCTCTGGCGCTGGCCCGAGAGCTGCTCACCATCGACGATGAGCCGTTTTTTGTCCTCAACTCAGATGTCATCTGTGATTTTCCCTTCAAAGATATGCTGCAGTTCCACCGGAACCATGGCAAGGAGGGAACTATTGTGGTGAGACACAAACGCACACTTAAGCTATCTGTTCACTGACGGCAAAATGATTAGCACTATTAAAGTGAAACCTGGTTGTGGTGGAACGCTGCTGCTGGTGGGCTTTAAACACACAGATTTAAGACATTATTCATTCAGCTGGTCACAGAAGTGTTTTCTTCTTTGTCAGAGTGAGGAATTTCTGTTTTTTTCCTATTAAGTGATGCATTCTCGCATCATATGTGCTACTTTCATAGGTGACACGGGTGGAGGAGCCCTCCAAGTACGGAGTAGTCGTGTTTCATCCAGGCGATGGGAAGATAGAGAGATTTGTGGAAAAACCGCAGGTGTTTGTGTCCAACAAAATCAATGCTGGCATGTACATCTTCAATCCCAGCATGCTCCGCAGAATACAGGTGATGCTCGCTGTCTATGTTCATGTAAATGTGCAGCACGAAGCTTTTTACTATTGCAAAACTCTCCCACTGACATGCTGTGTGTGTGTGTGTGTGTGTGTGTGTGTGTGTGTGTGTGTGTGTGTGTGTGTGTGTGTGTGTGTGTGTGGTGTGTGTGTGTAGCTGAAACCAACATCCATAGAGAAAGAGATATTTCCTGTCATGGCAGAGGAAGGACATCTTTATGCCATGGAGTTACAAGGTAACTGCTTTTCATAGCTCAAATCATTTAAGTCCAACCAGTTTGGAAATTCAGAAATGTCAGAAAGGCTTGGTAAAAACAAAATAGGAGAACAACAGGAAGCAGACTGCTGTTCGTTGACATTATCAGCTGATTGTCAGATTGTCAGCCTAATTGTTTCTGCAGTTATTTAATTACAGCAGCACAGATGTAAAGATCACACTTAGGGCAGTCGCAGATATTACAATAATCGTCAGTCGGGGTTATTTTTCATATTTGCGATTGCCGTTAATTATTTATTTTTATCCACAAAGTTATCCAAAGTTAGATCTCTGTGCAACTGGACTGTAAGGTTTCCTTGAACACGTTTTGCTTTTTCTCCAGAAGGCTTCTTCAGTTCTTCAGTATCCACAAAGTTGCATAAAATAACTGAGTCTGAGCCTGGCGTCGTCATATTGCGCCAGCAGCAGCGTCACCGTGGCAACCACATGTTGTTTAAGTTTCGTCTTGATCGGATGGGCAGCGGGCTATGGCTAGGATATTATGCTATGGCTAGGATATTATGCTATGGCTAGGATAGTATGCTATGGCTAGGATAACATGCTGTGGCTAGGATAATATGCTATGGCTAGGATATTATGCTATGGCTAGGATAGTATGCTATGGCTAGGATAACATGCTGTGGCTAGGATAATCTGCTGTGGCTAGGATAATATGCTGTGGCTAGGATAATCTGCTGTGGCTAGGATAATATGCTCTGGCTAGGATAACATGCTATGGCTAGGATAATACGCTATGGCTAATAGGATAATATGCTGTGGCTAGGATAATATGCTATGGCTAGGATAATACGCTATGGCTAATAGGATAATATGCTGTGGCTAGGATAACATGCTATTGCTAGGATAATAACAACAGTAACGTGGAGGAAGCCATCTGTAAAATTTGCCATAAAAAAGTACCAGTCAAACGCGCTAACGCAACAAATCTGAACCAGCGTCTCCAGACCCACCATCCACAGCAACACGCCAACTATTACTGGATGTTCAAAGTCATTAAATTGCTCTGATTCATGAAGGTGAACAGGACAGGACAGGATGTGTGTTATTAAAGCTCATCATGCTGATAGTAGAATATAAAAGAGACAATATAATTGTCAATTGCGATTATTTTTCTGACAATTAATCGTCTCCAGAAATTCCTAGCCATGACAGCCCTAATCACACTGCAGTGAACGTCAGGCCGTCCCTCTGAAAAGACAATATTACAGAAAGGAGTGGCCGGGGTGGGAACTGCAGAGAAAAGAGACGGAACTCGTAGCACACACCCACACAGGTACAAGGATGTGCTGACGAGCGTAGCTGCCGTCGCTCAACAGAAGAGGAGCAGCCAGAAAAACAAGCAGAGCGTCTTGGTCACCGTGATAAACACCAACAAACTGTGACCGTGACAAACTTCCGTCATTCTGGTTTTTAGCTGGTCCACATCTGCAGCAGAATCAGCTCAGAATGAAAAACGAACAAAAAAAAAAAAAACAATCACAGATTGGTGCAGCGAGATGAGAAGTGAGCCGAGTGATACGCCGATATTATCGGTACTGTAAATCAGAAGGATTTGTGTTCAGTCCAGCTGTTTCCATCCGTCTGCCTGTAGGATTCTGGATGGATATAGGACAGCCTAAAGATTTCCTGAAAGGGATGTGCATGTACCTTCAGTCCCTGCGACAACACGCGCCCGAGAGGCTACGCACCGGACCGGGTTTCCTTGGCAACGTTCTTGTGGTAAGTTCGACCACTCTGAGATGAAAACAGACCAGAGCGTTGAGTTGCACCTGAAGTCCCGAGGCGGTTTGGAACGTCTGTCCAGGTTTATTTGCTTTAGATAACGATTCTGCTGATAAGATTGCTGCTTTGGGTCAGCATGAACCATAAAAACTGCACCACCGTTAAGGACAAGTGTGCTCTTAAGCTGGATTTATTCTTTCATTCTGACTCCATTTCACACGCTACACAGCACAGCGTCCGGATCAGACAGTGATTCTGGTAATATCCAGATAGGGGGCGCTACTGCTGCACTATCACAGTGACTGCAGAGCAGGGATGGGCAATTCTTTAGCCTGCAGGGCCACATTGGGTTTTAGATCTTGATGAACGGGCCGGCCAGGTGGTGTGGGAAGCTAACCCCCAAATGAGGGTCGGAGGTTAGCTAAAGCCTAGTACACACGGCACGATTTTCGGCATTTTAGACTCGCGACTCGCCCTCACCCAAAATCGGGGTGAGGCATTAATCCGTTTGGCGACTGACTTAAGTACCTCGAAGACTCGACTGACCCTGGCGACGCCCCGCAACGAGTCTCAGACGTAAAACTGGATATCAAACCTGCTCGATATCCAGTCTGTTCATAGTGACGTAGAAGAGCTCCAGCCAATGAGAGCAGACGTGGGCGTGATTGTGAAGGCTCTGCGGGCCGGATTAAATAGTTCAGCGGGCCACATGTGGCCCCCGGGCCTCAGTTTGCCCACCTCTGCTGTAGACGGTCGACGCTTACCGCCTCTTTTAGTTTGTGACTGTTAAATCCTGGGCTGGTTGTTTTTTATTTGTCAGTGTCATGAATATCTTAACAGTCCAAAAGTGTTGTTTGGGTTCGTTGTAGAATTTCAAACCCAGCGAATATCGTTTTTTACCATCCACAGGACCCGACAGCAAAGATCGGGGAGAACTGCACCATCGGGCCGAATGTTACCATCGGGGCTGATGTGGTTGTGGAGGATGGGGTGAGGATCAAACGCTGCACCGTGCTGAAAGGATCGCGGGTTCGATCACACTCATGGTTGGAGAGTTGCATCGTGGGCTGGAGCTCCTCTGTTGGTCAGTGGGTGAGTATCAGTGTGAGTAGTTAAGGTTAACCGTGTTCTACAACAGTGTTTGTCAAACTTTTTCAGACCAAGGACCACTCAACCCATAAACAAACACTCACGGACCAGCTGACTCTAAATAGCCCCCTAAACAGTCTGCTAAGTAACGATCAGGTGCTGGTATGACAGATGGATCAGGAAATATACATTAAAGTGAAATCTTTAAATTTTGGGAGTTCAAGAAACTCTGATTTCACACTGAATTTTGAAATGTGATTTGTTACGTGTCACCTCGCGGACCACTTAGGGGTCGCCCACGGACCACTGGTGGTCGGCGGACCGCTCTTTGAGAAACACTGCTCGGTGATGACTCTGGGCTCCGTGTTTCTGCAGGTTCGTATGGAGAACGTGTCCGTGCTGGGGGAGGACGTGATCGTGAACGATGAACTTTACCTGAACGGCGCCAGCGTCCTGCCTCATAAATCCATTAACGAGTCCGTGCCAGAGCCGCGGATCATCATGTAGGCCGGAGCAGACAGCTCTCTGCACGAACGCAGCAAAACCAGCCAGACTGTGCCGGAGAGAGACGCACAGCTGACCCTTGCGTGAGCGAGGGCTGCTGGTTTTCCTGTTTTCTAATTCATTTGGGCTGTTTTGTGCAGTATCGAACCTTCAGGGTCGGTGTGTTTGATGGCTTAAACAGCAGCCAGACCTGCACAAAACTATGATTTTCGGAGCCTGTGGCACATAAAGTATCAAATGCTGCGGAGCTGAGTGTGACGGATGGCAGATGGAGCTGGATTTCTGACAGGTGGGGGGACAAACGCGTGTTGGAAAGGGGGTACGGAGTAATCTGAGGCTACTGTGTAATTCACTATGCATTTTTTGTGATGGACAGCTGTCGGGGAACGGGCACATGCGCTCTGGCACGGCCTGGGGTCGGTGGTGATGGCAAAGATTTCTGAAGTGCTGTTGAACAAAGTGCATCAATAGATCAACCTTTTGGCTTCTTGAGGGCAGCTAATCGTGATCCTGAAGGTCCTTCGTGCCAACTCTTTACAATGTTCTGCTGAATGTGAATGTGTCCTTTTCACTAATCAGACGACACACAGCAGCGTTGCGATCGTTTTGGAATTATGCCTGGGTTGAAATGAAGAATGGAATTTAGTTTAGGTTTTTTTTTTTTTTTTTTAATGTCTCTTTGCCTTTTCATATATAAGGAGAAACTTTACAGTGACATTAAAAAAGTGCAAACTTTTTTATAGCACACGGCAGTTTGTAAAGTTTCCTACACAGAGTTTATTTCCTGCATGTTTTTTTCCAACGTGTTGTTTCATTTTGAAGGCCATTTTAACTAACCCCGACCGTCTTTTAACCCTTATCTTTGCTGCCCTCTAGAGGTTAAACATCTCATAGTCCCTCAATCTTCACGCAGCAGTGAGCCCATGATTTGTTCTTTTTTGTTTTTTTAAGACATTCTAATCAACAGGGCCTTTTTCCTTTACTGTTTTTAACTGTTTTTAATCATAGGCTGCATAACCAAGTTCCTTTTGAAACTTCTCAATTCACTCAAAGACTTTTGTTTGTGGTTAAGATAGTAAATGATGACCAGTGTGCGTCATGTTTTGCAGCATAAAAAATGATCTCTGCGGGGACACCGCTAACGTGTATGCACTAAGAGTTCTTTTTTTTGTGTGTGTGTGTGTTTAGAGTTGTCAAAAACAGTGCTTATTGATGAATTTTACTGCCATTTCAGCCTTGTCTTGTCAAAAATGTGCACGAAAAATAAGCACTTCCACCCTGGATGAAGAAACTACATAAGCAATAAAATATAAAAATACAGCAATGTAAGCAAACATGTTTGGATTTAGGTGTTAAGTGTAAATTCCCAACAATGAAATGGATTTTTTTAATTGTGGAATTGAGATTAATGATTAATCCAGGTACCCTGTGATTAATCTGATTAAAAGCTGTAACCCTTTCACGGCCCTAGTTTTGTTTTGTTTTGTTTGTTTGTTTGTTTTTTTTGACTTTTCTGACCCTGAACACATGAAGTTGGCCGTGCCTGTCTGTCCAGATTCCCACTGCAGTGGTTCCATCTTTTAATTCAGATTGTGATTACGATGTTTACGATACTGGAAAATGTAAAGACTCAAAACAAATGATGGTTGATTCCTAAATGAAGTCTTTTTTTTATTATATAGTAGAATAATATAATCTTTAACGAGCACATTGCTGTGTGGTTTTTATTTCTTTGCTTTGTCACAGCTGAGGAAATAACCAGCGGTGCGACTGACGACTTCATCGATGTCATATTTTATCAGACAGCTCACATAAGTTATTATAAAAAGGATGCCATAGTATTTGGAAACGTGTAGACCACAGATGCATTCATTAAACACCTTTTTATAGTGAAATTTCTAACGTTTTTGTACTGTCAACGCCCCCTCTGATGCGAGGAATGGGGGTGTATATCCACCAGAGGGCGCTGTTGAGATCTACCCTTGTATCCGCAGTTTGATTCTTCAAACGCTCCCAAACCAGACTCGGTGCGAGTGGCACACAAGTTGTGCTGATGTTCTTGGAGGACACTAACATGTATTTCTTAATCAGAATAATCTTTATTTAGCATGCATGTATCTGCTTCTGAAAGGCCAGTGGGAATGGAGTGGGGGAAAAAAAGCTGTAGAATTGAGAGGAGGAGGAGGAATCCCTGAAGGATCCCACTGGCTGAGGAGGTCTGCTCCTCTCCCCTCCAGGCTTGCTCCATCTTTGTCCCTGATTAAAAACACACACAGCTCTCTGACCCAGGTAAGTGTTCCCGTCTGCTAAAGAGCGAGTGGCGATTCAGCACAAGAACCTGAGTGTTCCTCACCTCTGTCAGAATGGAGGAGGTGCCTGCGATATTCGGCAAAACAGGGTGAGTTCATTCCTCGGCCAGCTGAGAGGGAGAAAAGCGGGGTGAAAGAGGAGGGCTCGCGTTTCCCTGAGAGCCAGAACGGGTTGGCAAACATTGCTTTTCCCTTCAAGGGCGTGTTGGAGCCAAATCAGGAGACCCAGAGACCTGCTGGGTTCACGCTGCAGAGGGGGGAGAAGAAGAGGAATTCACCAGGGAGAGAGAGAGAGAGAGAGAGAGGGGAACCTCGCAAATAAGGAGAAAGGTGAGTTTTTGCTTCTACGAATAAGGAAGAAAAGGTGGAGTCGCTGAAGAGAGCTACGAGTTTGCAGCTGATGTGTGTTGCCTGGGACGATGTGAAAGTCTAGACGGCAGAGCCGCGGTGGGCGGAGACAGAGAGGAAGTGTGGCCGAGCGGAGAGGAATTTAAGGGCCCATTGTTCTGGCGGAACACAGGCAGAGCGAGCGGAGGAGCGGCAGAGCACCATGGAGAAGGTAAGAGCAGAGCATTAATCTGCACAGGACGGCGAGGATTAGGAGGTGCTGGCCGAGGTCAGAGGTCAGGGAAGCTAATGATGCAGGAGAGGGGAGCAGCTTTGTGTCCGCTGAAACGTCGTCACGTTAACGTGACGTCCAAGTTCCAAGATTTGACTCTTTCGGCTTGACGGCAAAGGAGGTGACAAAGAGCGGCAGGAAAAGTGGTGTTAAAAAAGGCGATTTTGATCTGATTTAAAAGAAAAAAAAACCACTTGGCTAAGCGGGTTTTTAAGGCCAAAGTTAAGTTTTCTTAGAGAAACTTTAAGGGAGACTCGGGGTTGAAAAATCCATCAAATCTGCCATCCATCCATCCATCCATCCATCCATCCATCCATCCATCCTTCCATTCTTCATCCATCCATCCATCCATCCATCCATCCATCCATCCTTCATCCATCCATCCATCCATCCTTCATCCATCCATTCATCCATCCATTTATCCTTCATCCATCCATCCATCCATCCATCCTTCATCCATCCATCCATCCATCCATCCTTCATCCATCCATCCATCCATCCATTCTTCATCCATCCTTCATCCATCCTTCATTCATCCATCCTTCATCCATCCATCCATCCATCCTTCATCCATCCATCCATTCTTCATCCATCCATCCATCCTTCATCCATCCATCCTTCATCCATCCATCCATCCTTCATCCATCCATCCATCCATCCTTCATCCATCCATCCATCCATCCTTCATCCATCCATTCATCCATCCATCCATCCTTCATCCATCCATCCATCCATCCTTCATCCATCCATCCATCCATCCATCCATCCATCCATTCTTCATCCATCCTTCATTCATCCATCCTTCATCCATCCATCCATCCATCCATCCTTCGTCCATCCATCCATCCATTCTTCATCCATCCATCCATCCTTCATCCATCCATCCTTCATCCATCCATCCATCCATCCATCCATCCTTCATCCATCCATCCTTCATCCATCCTTCCATCCATTCTTCATCCATCCATCCATCCTTCATCCATCTATCCATCCATCCTTCATCCATCCTTCCATCCATTCTTCATCCATCCATCCTTCATCCATCTATCCATCCATCCATCCTTCCATCCATCCTTCATCCATCTATCCATCCATCCTTCCATCCATTCTTCATCCATCCATCCATCTTCTATCTGCTGATCATCTTTGGGCTTGTTGGCTTGTATTTCCAACAGGTGTGGGTTTGTAATCCAGCCAGTAGAGTAATCTCTCTCTCTCTCTCTCTCTCTCTCTCTCTCTCCCTCTCTCTCTCTCCCTCTCTGAGATTGCTGGGTCCACTCTGTGCACAGCTTTTTATCCCACATACCGGCCTCATCTAACCTTTATGGATCAGTGTCACCTGTCATGGGTTTGAGCCCCCGGCTCCCTCAGTACCCCTGAGCTGGAACATCTGACATCAGCCGGATGGAAATAACCCCACCAAACGCGGAGCCAACATGCGGCTCAGCCTTATCGGTAGACGTCTTCGGCCTCCTGCTGGACGTTTGCAGCGTTTGCGGGGAGCTCTCCACGCTCCTGTGTGACTATCCCTTCCTGCAGGGAAAAGCGACCCCCCCCCCCCTTTCCATGATCCTGTACAGCAGCGGTCCCCAACCTTTTTTGCGCCAGGGCCCGGTTTAATGTCAGACAGTATTTTCAGGGACCGGCTGTTTAGATGTAGCGGATAAATTCAACAAAAGAACGTGATATGACGTCATGAAAACCGTGGTATTTTCTAAATATAATAATAAAGGTGTGTAAATAGTGAGCCATAGACAGATATAACCAAAAGAATCCAGTCATTTTTCAAAATAAAACATCGTTCAGTTTCAGATAATAAATAAAACAAAATAATGTAAGTTATTTATTCTTTATGTGCAGCCCGGTACCAAATGTCCCACGGACCGGTACCGGTCCGCGGCCCGAGGGTTGGGGACCGCTGCTGTAAAGAATCCCCAAATGTAGGACTAAACATCTGTGCCCTTCCGTGTGCCTGTGCGGTGAGGCTGGGAGCCATAGAATAAAATCGCTTAGTTGATGGAGACCTTTGCGGCGCCCCGTTTATAACACCTGCGACTGAATGCATGTTTGTGGTTTATTGTAAACAGGAAATATCCCGCGGATCATGTGACCATCGGATCAGAGTCGCTCTGCCCCTCGCTGACCTCCAGCGCCTTATCTGACATCGCTGTTTGCAGTTTTCCCTTCGCATAGCTGACATGTTTAGGGTGACTCAGCCAGGCTGAATCCTTCTCCGCTTATCATCCTTCTAAATTTAGAGCTGCCACATTTTCCCTCATTTCTAAAAAAGAAAAAGAAAAAAAAATGCACTTCTCTTTAGGCTCCTGTTTCATATTCAACAGACACGTTTATCCACCGTCGGATGGAGAGGGGCTCCGTGACGCCACAAAAACCACATGCACATCAGTTATTTCAGTCTTAACGGTCAGAAATCACTTAAGAGGCCTAAAATAAAGCTGATAAATTACAAAGGCAGGCAAACATCTTCACAAAAAAAAGTCATTAAACGTTCTCAGCTTTCAAAATAATACCAAAAAGGCTACACTGTTGTGGTTGTTGTTGTGAGTGTTCAGGAACTTGAGTATAATTACCTGAACATAACAAAGTGTTAGACATTATAAACTGCAACGAATCTAACGTAATAATAATGTTCTTGTTATACTTTCTGACTCCCAGTGATGATAGTATTAGCTGGAGGCTGATCGTTTGTACAAACAACTCTGAGGATGCCAGTAATCGTGGGCTCATAACGGATTCCTGATTAATTACAGATGACATCACCGCACACGTGTCAGGGTTAATGTTACACCAGCGTTACTCGGCAGTTAATCCAGGGCAACCATAAATGGTCAGACGTGGCCGGGACGCCACAGTCATATTTATCATCATTTCTCGTTGAGTAATTCTTCTCAGTGGAGCAGAAGAAGGTGTGAATCAGAGGTCCGAGCGTCTGGCCCCCCGGTGACGTCACTCAGCGTGTTCCCGAGGGCCTCAGAACATCATCATCATCATCTTCTTCATCACCGTGACTCTTCAGACACACACCAACACACACTCATCACTCACTTTGCATGGCTAAATACACTCGTGTGTCCTCCCCAACATAGTACCGAGTTGACATAAATGACTGCGCGTGGACTGCGTCGCGTACGTGGATTGTGCGCGGATATTTGTGGATCTGGATCGGCTGAAAGCTGCCGACAGACAAACGCTGGACGCTGAAATATCAGGCGACTGTTTTAGCGGATTTCCAGACTTTCAGCCGCACTGGTGCCAGCGTTCCTCTCTAACGCACACAGAGGAACAAGCTTTAAACACAGCAGGGCAGCGGGGCCCAACCCCCGGGCCTCATTTGGTACCGGGCCGCACACAAGTAACTTACGTTACTTCGTTTAATTATTATTATCTGAAACTAAACGATGTTTTATTGTGAAAACTTACCGGATTCTCTTCGTTACACCCGTCAATGGCGCCACATTGACACACGTTCATTATTATACAGCACTACTCGGAAAATTAGAATATCCTGACAAAGCGCACGCATTCCTGTAACTCAACTTTAAAGGTGCATATTATATAGACAAATAGCATATATTTCAAGCTTTTATTTGCTTGTTTTTTTGCTGATTAGGACTTGCAGCTTCAGAAAACCTCAAATTCAAAAACTCAGAAAATTAGAATATCGCTTGAAATCAATAAAAACAAAATCATAATCAGCAAAATTACCACAAAAAATGCTTCAGATATCTCACTTAGCATGTAATGAGTCTATAAAATGTGTTGGTTTCACCTTTTTTTGTTGGATTGCCTGAATAAAACAACTTTTCCACGATATTCTAATTTTCCGAGTATTACTGTACCTAGAAAATATCAGTTTTCACGAGGGTCATATCACGTTCTTTTGTTGTATTTATTCGCCACATCTTAACGGCCTGTGCCTGAAAATAGTGTGGACATTAAACCATTAAACTGTAAAAAAAAAAAAACTTGGGGACGGCTGCAGTACGGGACGATCATCGGTGCTAGGTCCCATCTATGTAACCTAAAGACAGATGATGTGTCGCCCCTTCTAAAAACTACAAAAACTACCGTGTGCATACAGTTCTAGGATATATGGGAGGAGAGGGGATTCTGGCTTCTGTTTATTCTTTCACACTAAAGCCAAAAAAAAAAAAAAAATCCTGGGGAGGAGATGAATAATTAGGTGTTGGATGACAGGAATGTTTGTCAGCGCTGATTTCACCGGGTGGACCAATGAGGTCATTTCTTCTGCACGTGTGTGTGTGTGTGTGTGTGTATGTGTGTGTGTGTGTGTGGGGTTCACTCCCTTTTTTTTTTTAAACTGAGAAAAGCTGAAAACATCTCTGAGAGGATCTCGTCCGAAAGACTCAGAGGCAAATCCAAACACCGGGAGAAAGGTTCGCCCAGGGGAGATGGGGAGCATTCAATCGCACATCACACACTTTTAATTCCAAACCGCGTAGCAAAGAGGTATTTTTTAAAAAAAAGGGGGAACGGGAGATGTTCAACTTAGCCAATATAATCAGATGAAGAGTCATAATAGCCTAATTAGGATGGTTTTAGCCTTTCCTTTAATGCTAACCTTTTCTGGGAGAATGTAACACCCTCCCAGGTCATTCCCAGTCCCCCCAGTTTAGTGGCCAGTCTGCTGTAATGACTCCCGACCCGAGTCACCCGGGACGGGAACACGCTTCGGTGTGCGTGACGCTGTGCTGTCTCTCCTCAGATGTGTGTGAAGCAGAAGGCGGGCGGTGCAGCCGGGTGTCTGGGCTGTGACGGCTGCTGCTCTGGATTCCAGCCCCACCCCTGGAGGTCGGTTTCATTTTACTGCTTTCCATCATTAAACGTTGGATCGACGGGTGAAAAATCGGTTATTGAGAAGACAAGTGGCAACGCAAAAGTAAATAAAGAAGTAAATCCAGAGGGGCTCGTCCGTTTAAGAAAGCTTCCCTCCAATAAATCCGTATTCCACCTTCGTTAAGTTCAGTTTCAGTTTAGTTTATTTCTGTAGCGCCTTTCACACTAAAATCATCTCCAAGGTGCTTTCCAGAGGCAGAAACCCAGAGCCAGAACCCCCAGGTAAGCACAGAGGCAGGAAAAACTCCCTTTTAACAGGGAGAAACCTTGAGCAGGACCAGGCTTACGAGGAGGAGCCATCCTGCTGAAAGTCGGCTGGGTAGAGGAGGAGAAGAAGAGGGAGACAGGACAGAGAGAATAAAGAGAGAGAGAGAGAAACAAATGTAGCAAACATAATATATTCATATATAATGCAGCATAGGCAGGTTGTTATAAGACAGGGAGCAGCACAGGCAGGTGCTGAGCCCGTGGCTCATCTTTTTCTGTCCTCCTCTCACCCTCCTGCGGTGCAGTAAGGCCTGTGTGACCTGTGGCTGCAGCGGGGTCGAGCATGCCCCGGGAGGGGACGCTGAAGACGACCAGCGGATGGGACGCCTGCTCACAGGCTCGCCCTGCTCCCATTTAACCACCAAGGTCAAAGGCGGGGGAGGCCTCCGCGTGTACAAGAGGAACCGCATGATCGTGACCAACCCGCTGGTGTCCCGTAAAGACCCCACCTTCAACACCACAACGTACGACTGGGCTCCAGCCGGCCTCAACCAGACGCTGGTGAGGGTCAGTTCAGGAGGCTGGGCGCCTGAACTTGCTCAAACAGACCCAGGTCCACCACTGAGGCAGAGGTCGTCTTGTTTGCAGCTGCTTCTCATTCCTTCGTTTGGATCTCCGAACATTTGCTGGAGCTCCAGCAAAATGTCTCCAGCTTCAGCTGCTGTCGCGTTAAATGAAACCTGTCTTGTTCCCATCAGGCCATGCGCTACATGCAGCTCATCCCCGAATGTCAGCGTCCTGTCTCAGGGACGGATGGAGCGCTGCAGCGCCGCAGGAAGCTCCTCATCCAGCTTCCTGTCTACGATCAAGACCCCATGAAGTGTCAGAGCCTGGCCAGCGAGGAGGAGGTGCACTGCTCCCCCGTCATTTCACCACACACTCATGCTAGGGTAGATGATAAAAAAGGTCAATTTAAATCGAAACCCGACTGCGCTTTCTTCACTGATCCAGGACCTCTTAAACACAACAGAATGGTGCCGTTTAAACCAGTGTTTCTCAAACTTTTTCACACCAAGGACCACCGAACCCGTAAATAAACACTTCACCTGACTCTAAATAGCCCCCAAAATAAGATGCTAAGTAACCATCAGGAGCTGGTACGACAGATGCATCAGGAAATATACAATAAAGTCAATTCTTTAAATCTTGGGAGTTCAAGAAACTCTGATTTTACACTGAATTTTAAATGCTGAAATGTAAAATTTAAAAATGTGATTTGTTACGCGTCACCTCGCGGACCACTAGGGGTCGCCCGCGGACCACCGGTGGTCCGCGGACCGCTCTTTGAGAAACAGTGGTTTAAACTCGTTTTCATGCTGGTGAGTTTGATTCTCGACCTCTTGCAGATTTCTTCCATGCTGCTCTTCGTGAAGCAGTACAAAGAGGAGGTGCTGGGGGTCGGAGAGGTGGCCTTACCTGGTGAAGGTGGAGCTCTGGGGGAAGCGGCCGCTCAGAGGGCTGCAAAAGAGCCCAAAGAAAGCCCCAACTGCAGCTCGCCATCCACCAACGGAACCCACGACGAGAGCACGAAGACTGAATACGTGAGTCCAGAAAGCCTCTCATGCCCGAGGGTCAGTGCGGGGGTCTGTTCTCAGCAAGGGCCCATTTCCTCTCTCTTCCCTAGCGCTGCAGCGGTTGCCAGGGCGAGCTTTCCAAGGAAAGTCCGGCTGTTTACGCCGAGCGCGCGGGTTACCATAGCGCCGTGTGGCATCCCAACTGCTTCGCGTGCTCGGCGTGCGGTCAGGGATTGGTGGACCTGGTTTACTTTTGGTCCAATCAGAAGTTGTTTTGCGGACGGCACTACTGCGAGAGCGTCTGGCCTCGCTGCTCCGGCTGCGATGAGGTGAGCTGTTTCCTCTCTGACGTTGTTTTTACGCTCGTATTTCACATCTTGTGGCCTATATTTCTGGAACATCGTGGTCTCGCTTCCGTTTCCCCCCTCAGTTGATAGTGGGCCAGTCGTTTGTCACAGGAAAAGATGGTCGGAGGTGGCACAAGGGGCATGACTGCTGCTGGAGGTGTGGGCAGAGCCTGGAGCACCCGTGCCCACACCAGGCTTTGCAGCGTTAACGCATGTTTACCACAAACTACCACAGTCTGCTTCACAGACCATGAACTACCACTATATGCACATGCAGTTTGGATCTATTTACAATTTAAATGGCGGGTAGGATTTTAAATACAGGTAGATTTATGTCTAAATCAAGAGAGGGGATCATTATCAAAGGCCTGTTTATTTTGTTTCAAGTGGTTAAAAATATGGATTTAGTTAAGTTTAGTGCTTAAGGGAGCATTTGGCTGATTTATTATTACTATAAATCTGGAGCTGCGATCAGTCAGACTGGAGAAGCAGATTTTATACTTGTCAAAAACCAGTAAATCCAGGTCACGGAGGAAAAATAAAGATGTGAGGATGTTACTAAACCTCCCTCAGGCCAATCTGTAGCTCTAAAAAAACTTTGATTCAGCCTTAGCTTCAGGAGCGTAAATGTTTATTCTGCTAACAAAGAAGTGATAGAGGAATAAAAGCAGAAGTGTCGGGCTACTTTTGCTGTAAGGTCTCTTGAGCTGATACGCTGGTTGGATATGAACTTTCATATCTGAATTCTGTTTTAGGTACAGATAAAAGAACTGTTGAACTAAACTTATAAAACTGGAAGACCAGGAGAGACGAGACAACTAATGACTGATGCATCCTAAAAAACTGGCTTAAACCTGTCCTTTTTCTGTTTTCTTTTAATTATATTAACCTTTCTGATTGAATAAACACACACACACACACACACACACACACACACTTCTTTTTAGTGCTACTATAGATCTGATGATGCATTAAGGTAACATTAAGATGAGTAAGTTAAAAAAAGAGAAAACTAAAAAAAACTGGAAAGAGAAGGTCTAATATCACACATAAACAAAATGACGATTTAATCTGTGTGCAAAAATATATGGACTAACTGGCAAAAGATTATGTCATGGATGCTTTTAAATTAGATTAGCATTATTGTTTAACTGTGCAGTATTGTTTTTGATTTTGTTGGTCTATTACAGTAAGAGAACATAAAGACAGAGGTGATTATACGTTCACCTGCAGGTTATTGACAATCCCACGGCAGAGTATGGTTAATCAGTGCATGTATTGATTTGCTATTGGTTTGCACATCGCTGCTTAAGTCTGGAAGTTCTTTCTATCTACTTTTGTTCGTAATAAACGTCTGATTGAATTCATCCACACTTGTCATTTGTGTATGACAAATTATTTAAAAAACAGCACAACTGACTTACACCCAAACCTTATTTTTTGACGAGACCAAGAGGTGTGTGTGTGTGTTGACATACTCCTGGAGTAATGTGGAATGTTTCCGTGGTTTCTCCTACAGCATTCCAGCCTTATTGCCTCACCAATCTCACTGTCTTGACAACCACTTCCCGAATCACTAAAGAAAAAACAGAAAAGCGTATTTTTAGCCCCAAAGAGAGACATGTTTATATGAGTCACAGCTTTTTATAGCCTTTTGAAAGCATCTGGTCATTAGTGTTCAACTTCCCACATAGATTACTATTCTTACACCCCCACCCACCAGCAGCATTATCCAAATCAAATTAAAACTAGTAAAGTATATAATACTAGTATAAAACTAATGTGTTTCTGTAGGATTTAGTGGAAATGAAGTAAATACGGTCATTTATTCAATTCAATTACACATTCTGAACACGTGAGAGCGTTGACCATCCTGAGTGACACCCCCACAGGTCTCCACCGTTCCGGATCAGTGCAGGAGGAGTCAGACTCTGACCCAGCCGATAAGACCCAACAGACAGTTAACCCGTTCTTCCCCGACACATAGTTCCGCCTCTCTCAGGTGCATCAAAACCTACGAATCCTGCTTCGCGAATTGGATTTCCGATGTCCGCAACAAGCGGCTGAACTGGAGTTTCCATTTTAAGGAGGTCGCAGCGCCCTCATGTGGAGGAAGCGCGGACCTGCAGCACATCGCGCGGGTTAGCTCCAACGGTTCCTGAACGCAGCACGTGCCCTTTAAGTGCAGATGAAAGACTGTTGCGTAATGTGGGTGAAAGGGAAGGAGGAAGAGCGGACCGAAAGGAGAACAGACCTCTGTGACGGGCAAACCCGACAGGTACTGTGCCTTTCCTTCACATTTACACACACACACACACACACACATATGGATATATGTATAGATCTTAGCAGCTTTGCTGTTCGGCCATGACGTCATCGCCCAGTGTGTTTTAATCCTCTCTCTCAGGAGTAAAGCTTCCTTAAAAGATCGAAATGATGTTTAACAGGTAGCGCAGCTGCCTTTAACACCTATTTAATCACGAATAAATGGCGACTTCATTGATTCAGTGATCATTTTATCTATATTGATGATCACGCAGGAAAATATAGTTATCCAAGTATAACAAGGTTTGCAGGCAGGAAACAAAACGCACCGCTCAAGAGCTTCTCATACACAAAGAAACAGTTGTTACAGTTTTACACTAAATGCAAAACTGTAACATAAAAGGCTAAAGCAATAATAGAGTGCAGCCGAATTTCAAACCAGAGTATTGATATACACGCTGCTTTATGTCAATATTTTATATTCTGACAAATAATCACATTTTAATGAGGTCAGCTTTCTTGCATCAGACATCATCATTATTAGATTATGAAATAGAAATAAATTTTGAAAGATTTTACTTTGGTAGCCAAAGAGGTTCAATTACATAATGTTGAAACATATTTCATAATCGCTCCATTATAATGATATAATTAAAAAATGCAATACACATGCCGACCTTGGGGCTGACAGGGCAGAAGTTCTCCAGGTTCAGCTGGAGTGTATGACCTGATGGAACTCTCCATTCTCTCTCTCTCTCTCTCTCTCGTGGTTGTTGAGAGCTTCACACACATTTGGAACCTGTTCAGATCAGTCACATAAAAGAAAACCTTCTTTTCCAATCTGGCCATCATCAGGAGGGTCCCTGGTCCTGCTCAAGGTTTCGTCCTGCTAAATGGGAGTTTTTCCACAGGGCGCCGTGCTCTCACCATTCCTCTTCTCACTGTTCACATCAGACTTCAGACACAACTCTGAACAGTTCCACCTCCAGAGGTTCTGTGATGACACCGCCATCGTTGGCTGCAGGTCAGAGGGGGACGAACAGGAGTACAGAAGAGTCATCGCTGACTTTGTGGAATGGTGTGAGGAGAACCACCTTCTCCCTAACACCACTAAAACAAAAGAGGTGCTGATAGACCTCCGCAGGACATCCACACCCCACACACCGGTGAACATCCAGGGTTCGGACACAGACTCTTTCAAATACCTGGGTGTTCACCTCAACGAGAAACTGGACTGGACCCACAACACCGAAGCTCTGTACAAGAACTGAGGTCCTTCAGCGGGAGCAGGGCTCTTCTCAGGACGTTCTACCACACTGGAGTGGCCCTCAGCAGTGTTTTATGCCATCGTGTGTTGGGGGGGAAGCAGCACAGACAGGGACACCACACTGTGGAGGCCCTGGGCAGCTCTTTCAGTACTAGACTGAGGCATCCTCAGTGCAGGAAGGAGCGCCAGCGCAGGTCGTTCCTCCCCACAGCCATCAGACTGCAGTACAGTTATCACACAATCTACCTTGTGCAAAAACTGTCTATGTGCAGTCTGGTTTCATAATTCACGTACAGCACGCTACTTGTGTTATTTGTGTATATAGGGTTTGCCATATTTCTTCTTTTTATTTTTTTATATTTTTTAAGTCTAATATTAATTTATTAACGTATGCTGCTGCTGGAACACTCCAATTTCCACATTGTGGGATAAATAAACCTATTCTAGTCTGTTTTCCTTCAAGTTGCATGTGAAGCTGACGTGACCTCCTTGTTACCTCTTCATCACGTTGATCAGAGTTAATGTGCCTTTCCTTCTTTAAACTGTGCAGAAATGGCGCTGCTGATGCTGTGTGGAGGTGTCCTGCTCGTCCTCATCCTTACCTTGTTCTTGGCCTACTGGTTCTGGCCTGGATTACTCCTCAAGGCGTACAACTGGTAAACCCATACTGAACTAATCACACTGACAGCGACTGTTCATCAAAATAATGAAATTAAAAAAAGATGTGGTATTGACAAATTACAAAGGAAAAGAACTGCTTACAACTCACCTGTGTAACTATGATGACCTATAAGCACTAAAGACGCTTTGGACTCGGACTTGGTTTGGACTCCTTCTAAAATCCTCTATTTTTTGCATTAATATTAGATTGTGAAACTCATTTTACATCAAAAATTCACATTTTACTTCCCAATGATCCTGATCAGGTTCTGGCGATGGAGGCTGGGGCTGGTGGTCCGTTACTCTTACAGCGGAAGTTACCGCTTCTGTTATTCCAGCCGTGGAACACCAGGGGGCGCCAAACCGTCGCTGCTGCTGCTGCACGGCTTTTCTGCCAACAAGGACATGTGGCTGCCTTTAGTCACGGTAACACACACACACACACACACACACACCATTCTTATCATTTTTCTTGTGTAGAAGTGTATCATATCAGATTATATTTAAAAAAAAAAACAAACATATGACACGTTTTCACACACATCGCATCTCAAAATGTAATGATTTTACTCGTTTGTGCATTGATTTATAAGCATTAAGGTAAATGACTGAGAGTAATTTCATGACTTTGATGGCCTGGCACTGTAATTTGTCCTGATCTGAAAAGAAAATGCGATATCTTGCTTGATTTAGCTTTTATTCTTCTATCACTTTTTTGAAGGCCTGTAATTTAATTTGCAGCTTTGTGATATTATTATTAAACAACTTGATGTGATTGTCGTAGACTGCAAAGAGAACTAATACAGTAATTGTCTGAGGACTAATGCGACCTTCTTTCCCAGTTTCTTCCCAGAAATCAGCATGTGGTGTGTGTGGACATGCCAGGACATGAGGGCACCAGTCGCACAGGAGCTGAGGACTACAGCATCCAGGGTCAGGTGGTCAGGATTCACCAGGTTTGCAGAAGAGTGTGTGTTACAGTTCTCACAGTTAGTGACCGTTTGATAGCCCCTCTGTCTGCGTTTCTCTGTGTGGAGTTTGTGCAGAGCATTGGTCTGGATAAAAGACCCTTCCATCTGGCTGGGGGGTCGATGGGTGGGAATGTCGCTGGCGTCTATGCTGCCACTTACCCCAAATACCTGTCCAGCGTCACTTTGATTTGCCCAGCAGGTAAAGCAGGTGCCCGATTTATGTGTCGGGAGTCAGCATCAGGACATCAACCAACGAAAGTGTTTTCCTCCATCTTCCAGGTCTGGTTTACCCTAAAGAGACCAAGTTCCTGGATCATCTGAGGAACATGGAGCAGAGTCAGCAGGACAAGCACATCGCTCTGGTCCCATCCACCATCCAGGAGCTGGAGGAAATGCTGCTACTCTGCTGCTACAACCGGCCCAGAATGCCCCGCCAGGTACTCAGCCCCACCCATCACTGCCGTGCCTGTTTCCAGTCTCCGTCTGCAGTCTCCACTGAAGCCATTTTTGCTCTGGTGTTGGGATATTAAACCTAAAGCAAAACAAAAGGAGATATTTAAAGGGGACATGAAACACTAGAACAAACGCTAACCATAGGATAGATGTACATATTTTAAAGCATAACGCCGAAATAAAACTAACGATTAATCAGCCGTTTTAAAGAAAATCCAAATTTACGGGACGCTTTGGGGGCCTGGTCGCCGCCATCTTTATTTTACGTCACTGCCACGTCACTTTCTTGATTCCGTAAGAATGTGAAACGTTTCACATTATAACGTGATAGTTTGTTATATTGTAAAAACGTGACAAGTTTATTGTAATTGTGTGGTATTGTGCCGACTGTCTCCTCGGTGCCGTCTCCGTCCGGAACCGCTGCACCTCCACAATCCTCCAGAAAGTGACGTGGGCAGTAACGTAAAACAAAGATGGCGGCGACCAGGCCCCCAAAACGTCCCGTAATTACATCTAAAAAGTGGATTTTCTTTAAAACAGCTGATTAATCAGATGTTTTATTTCGGCATTACGCTTTAAAATATGTACATCTATCATATGGTTGGCGTTTGTTCACGTCCCGTTTAACAATAATAGTACTTTTAGATAGCAGAAAAGGCTCCGCCCCTGCTGTAGTCCAAGCGCTTCCTCTAACATACTTCTGTGTCACGGGTGTGCCCTCTGCGGTAAAAACTTTATCTACTCCACCAAAGAGCCAGAGCGGGAACACAGGAGACTTTCTATGTTGCACTAATACGCTCATGTGGATGTTTCTGAGCTTTTTTATGCGTTTCTTATATTAGGTCATGAAGGGTCTCCTTAACAACAGAATCCCCAACAACAGTTTCTACAAAGAAGGTCAGTTCCTTGTGTTCTACCTTTCACATCCCAGATCCATCAAAGGCATCTCACTCAGTTCCATTGAAATAACAAACTTCGCCCTTTTTAAATGTGTGTGTGTGTGTGTGTGTGCGTGTGCGTTAGTGTTCAGGGAGATCGCAGGGGAGAAGTCTCGCCACTCGCTGCAGGAGAGTTTGCATCTAATCACAGCACCTGCACAGGTGATCTGGGGGAAGGAAGACCAGGTAGGCAGCTGCAAACTGCACTTTTTCATCCACTCACTCGTCTTTTCTTATATTTGGCAC
Organism: Pao palembangensis; assembly: GCA_015343265.1. Lineage (NCBI taxonomy): Eukaryota > Metazoa > Chordata > Actinopteri > Tetraodontiformes > Tetraodontidae > Pao > Pao palembangensis. The sequence goes on along the minus strand of CM027087.1, from coordinate 13,927,363 downwards.
CAGTCCGGCCCGAGAGTCACTCTGGTCTGGTTGTATGTTCAAATGTTAGCTAGAAAAGTCCAGATAGAAGCAAACAAATTCCAATGGTAACTTTAAACACGTTTTTATATCACATCTAATTAAAATAAGGACTATGTTTACCACTAAAAAAAAACAATGAAGTTATGTAGGTAATAGACATGAGGTTATTGTCACGTGATCACGTTTATTGCTCATAAACGTGTGTCCACCATCAGGTGCTGCATGTTTCCGGGGCAACAGTGCTGCAGGAAGCTCTGCCAAATTGCCAGGTGGACCTGTTGGAGAACTGCGGTCATTCCGTGACGTTGGAGCGGCCCAGAAAGGCCGCGAACCTCATCATGGACTTCCTGTCTGCACAGGAAGTCAGCTGGGAAAGCACAAAGAAACATTCCTGAAGAAAAGCCGTGGGCTCACCATTCATGGTGGGCACAAACAGAAGCGAGGAAACGACAGAGACCACGATCCCAAATGAGAATAACGAAGACACAGATACTAATTTCAACTTTGATAAGCTTCAAGCACAAGCCAGCACAAAGATTCCTGTGTACATTTGACCTTTGCGTTTAAGGGTTTTATTCAGATTCGACTTGTGCTATATGTTTGTAAAGCCAACGACTGGTTAATTTAATGTTTTATAGATAAAATGTGTGATAGAATATACATTTCAATCTGTACCAGCAGTTTCAGTACAGTTAAAGCTGAACCACTGTTTGATACTTTCCTCACTCTTGAAGTTCAATGAATAAACAGATACCAAACCTAAACGTCTGCTCCCAGCCTGTACAGAGGTGGCTCTCATCAGGACACGCCTCAGACCTCCGGGATGGAATTAGATGCTTGTTTAAGACATTCAACCACAGATGCTCTGTAGGTTTTTATTTCATACATATTCCTTATGTCACCCCTGAAATTCATCTAATCTTACAAATGATTGGTTAATGGCCTTTGAGTGTGGAAAGGAGCATGTGGCCGGGCTGTAAATATCACAAAAACGTCAGTGGAGCCAAATAATTGCAGCAATATTATCAGGCTCAGTTCAGCTCATTTTCTCAGGCTGGAAAACACCCCCGACTGGCCACTCGCCTCACGTACACGGATACGTTTGCGCATTTAACCCTTGAAAATCCTTTTGCTAAACCTGTGCGCCAGCGATGAAGACAAATTCATACTGAAAAAAGTTGCTTGACAAATCAAGAACTTGAAATGTTCAGAATTCCCAAATCTTTAGGAAAGAAATGAGCAACAGCAGCTATGGCTAATGAATTCCTGGTATTTATATGTCTCCCTCTTCTCCTCCTTTACCCAGGCAGCTTTCAGCAGGATGGCGCCTCCTTGTAAGCCTGGTCCTGCTCAAGGTTTCTTCCTGTTTAAAGGGAGTTTTTCCTTGCCACTGTACTTACCGTGGGGTTCTGGCTCTGGGTTTCTGCCTCTGTAAAGCACCTAGAGACAACTTTATTGTAAAAGGCGCTATAGAAATAAACTGAACTGAATTGTTAGCTCATTCATTAGCTGCTGCCAAATCACTAGTTTTAACACACACACACACACACACACACACACGAGTGTTTTCTGAATCATTATTTTTACTCACACTGATTCCAAACAGTCTCAGACTAATTTCAAACATCAACTAACCAAGTAGTACATTCTGGAATTACATGAATATTAGCAGAAGTTGATGTTAAAAGGATGGTGAAAACACCCCGTCTCCGTCTTTCCACCGTGCACGTCTCTACCGTCACCATGGAAACATCACAGCTTCAACCATCGCTTTCAGTGCTTCCTCCTCTCGTGATATGACCTAATACTCGATGGTCACCGCCTTTGTCTTCAGGTATTCGTTGAGAGCCTCTTGACCTGTCGAAAGCAGCAGAGATGGCGATAAACGGATCGGGTCGGGTCTTTGTGGGTTCCTTTTACATCAGGCCAAACTGAAGGGAACCCGTTGACCACATCAGGGTTCGTACCCAGGTCTTTGCCAAAACCCGACTGCTTGAAGCCTCCAAACGGTGACGCCACGTCCGTCTTGTTGTAGGTGTTGATGAAAACCGTGCCGGCGTTGAGCTTTTCGCTGACGTAGAGCGCTTTGCTGATGTCCCGCGTGAAAACCCCCGAAGCCAGGCCGTACTCCGTGTCATTGGCCCTCCTCAGCACCTCATCCACCTCGCTTCAGGAGTGGACGCAGACAAGGGATGGGAACAGAAACGACGACTTACAACTGCTCTGCGGCTGCTGTGGACAACAGAGGAAAAACAAACTATTCCTAATTTACCCGCTCTTGAACTTTGAGATGATCATGACGGGGCCGAACGATTCCTCCCGAGCGATGAACATGTTGTCTCGCACGTCAGTGAACACCGTGGGCTCAAAGAAAAACCCTGCAGACACAACGAGCCTCCACTGTGACGTCAGCACCAGCGCCTGAGCATGGAGAAGGTGGCTGCAGGCCACCCTGCCGTACCTGCCCGCTGCACCTGCTTCCCGCCGCACACTAATGTGGCGCCCTCCGTGACGCCAGTCTGGCAATATTCCACAAGTTTCTCGAGGTGGGCTTTGTGGTTCTGGGGCCCGTGGTCTGTGGAGCGGTCCAGTGGGTCACCGATCTTCATTTTCTTCACCTCTTCCACCTGGAACCAAAAGAGATCCACATCTGTAAAGGCATGCTTTAAAAAGCCCAGTAAAGTATCCAACAAAGTATCGCTTTTGTCTCAACTGTCCCAGAACCAGAACCCTTCTGGTTTCCGTAGCTACGGAGTGTCCATGCATCCACTCAGAGGGCCACATGCTCTGAAGATGCACATGTGGATGATGTTTGATGGATGGAGAAACTGTTTGGAGCAGCGGTTGTCTCAAAATTACCGTATTTTTCGGACTATACGTCGCTCCAGACTATAAGCTGCAGCAGTCAATATGCGCCATGAAGGAGAAAAAAAAAAAACAAAAAAAAAAAAAAAACATAAGTCGCACTGGACTAAGTCGTATTTTTTTGGGGAATTTATTTTACAAAATCTGAGACTGAGAACAGACATTTCATCTTGAAAGGCAAATTATAATAGAACAGAAAACACCAGACTGAATAGGTGTAGGTAACGCTAACGTAACACACTGATGGTTATTCCGCTGTCTGGTGTGTTAACGTAACATATTAACGGTTATTCAGAAAAGTATAGCATAACAAACATGCTTGCAAACTCTCCATCTCACTTCAGATCTCTAAAATCCACCAAATCCTCAAAAAAAAAAAAAAAAAAAAAAGTGGCTTATGAACAACTCCACCAGCACCGGAGGTAGAGGAAGCGCCTCTTCCTCTTTTTGGCTGCACATTTCACTACTTGCAGCTTGTGATCTGTAGAATATGGTTCTTTTTGCTCAGTCTCAGATGTCTTTATAAGTTAGCGGTAATAAAGCACAGAGTGCCCTCGCACGGTTGTCAGTGTGAAAATATCAAACGTGTGAAATTACTGTATACATTTGAATAATTTCACATACAAGTCAGACCTGGGCATCAGTCCCACCCCAGACAAACTGAAAAATAAAGTGCAACTTATAGTCCGGAAAATACGGTAACTCTTTGATAACCACTATCGCACCATGAAAGCTTTGATTGCTTGAGATACAGTAATTACTGGCAGAAGGAAATATGCCACAAAGGGAAGCTCGTGCAAACAGTTACACAAGACGATATCGCAAGAGAACCACGTACCACTTTTTTCACAAACTGATCGTGGATGGTTTCTTCCACAAACAGCCTGCCAGCTGCGATGCAGTTCTCTCCTTTGTTAAAGAACACTGAGCTCATTCCCTGAAACACACACACACACGCGCGCGCGGATTGATTTTCCTCTCATTAATAAATCAGCAAAACAAGTGGTTTTACCATGCGCACAGCCTTGTCCATGTCGCAGTCACTGAAGATGATGAGAGGGGACTTTCCTCCAAGTTCCAAGGAGACTTTCTTCACGTTGCTAACCGCACAGCTTCAGCGGACAAAAAAAAAAAAAAAACGACATAGCGACGGTCGTTTTGTTCAGACAGCTCTCTTTAGCTTCTCTCACCTTTTCATGATGTGTTTTCCAATTTCCGTGGAGCCCGTGAAGCCCAGTTTACGTACATCAGGATGGTCAGACAGGCGCTGACCCACCAGAGCGCCTACAGGACAGCAGACAGTGGAATGACTCAGAGGATCATCGGACTCAGATGACGGTTGAGGTTGAACCTTCTACCTGATCCAGGGAGGATGTTAACGACTCCTTTAGGCAGCCCCGCCCTTGCTGCTAACTCTGCAAACTTCAGTGCTGTGAGTGGAGTCACCTGGAAACACCCAGCTTATTTTTAGTCAATATGCTTTGCAGAATAACAAATACACGCCCGTTGTTGACGTGGAGCTCCTGAGATCTGTGGTACAATGTAGACCAGGGGTGGGCAATCATTTAGCCTGAAGGGCCACATTGGGTTGTAGATCTTGATGAAGAGGCCGGCCAGGTGGTGCAGGAAACTAGCCCCCCATGAGGATCAGAGGTTAACTAAAGATCCTGCTTGATGGACTATTGACTGAGAAGATTGACTGAGAAGAGCCTGTAAATTGGTCCAACTAGAGATGGGTGATGAAGCTCCAGATGATGTTTGGCCCCACCTTCTTGAGAGGACATGTTAGCATGCTAGCTGAAGGGGGGGTCTGAACCTTTTTCTAACCAATCAAGCTGACAACCCTCTTCTTTTGGCTATTGGGGAAGATTGTGAAGGCTCTGTGGGCCGGATTAAATAGCTCATCGGACCACATGTGGCCCCCGGGCCTCAGTTTGCCCTCCTCTGATGTAGACAAGTCTAAAACCATAACACACAATTAAATGTATGGTTTCAGTGTTTTATGAAGCTTCACGTTTCTTTTAGGCCTTTTAAACAGCCATCGCTGGAGCAGACCTGAGCAGGTTTGAGGACCACCGTGTTTCCAGCAGCCAGACAGGCTGCTGTCTTCCAGGCCAACATCATCAGGGGGTAGTTCCAAGGAATCACTATAGCGCATACTCTGGGAAGCAAGAAGCGGAGGAACGAGTTCATTTTAGTGGAAGGCGAATGTTTGAAACTGTTTCTGCACTACTGAAAAACCAGACAACGTCTCAGACAGGAGATTTTCAACCATTCTAGATTAGATTCTCTCACCCAATTGGTTCCTTCTTGGTGAAGGTCAGGTTACGATTGGGCCTGGCCTGGTTAATGGGGATGGTGCTGCCCTGTGAAACACATTTACAACATTAGGGAAGGACGTGCAGTGGAGATGGTGGCGCCGAAGAGGCCGTCTTACCTGGATCTTGTCACACCAGCCAGCGAAGTAGCGGAAGGTCTGGATGGACATGCCCACGTGGGTCTTCAAGGCCAGAGTGTAAACAGCTCCTGAATCGATGGCTTCGATCGTGGCCAGCTCCTCCTGGTGCTCCTCCATCAAGTCGGCCAACCTGGTGGAGATGAACGAAAGAACTATTATAACCATACATAAAAAATAAAAACTAAAAAAATGGGAATACATTTATTTTGAAGAATTAGACAATAGTAGAGTAGACCGTGATTAGACGTGTGTGACTACTGCGGCCTCATAAATTCAATATCAGCTGATCTTTTACTAAAAAATAGATAATTCAAACAGGCCAGTAAAATAATCTAGTTAACAACTTCAGATTATGTTATGGCTCCTTGGAGACGGGTTTAATAGACAGATAGAAGCTTTTTATTGTTATTATACAACGATTGTACCGTGAACGGGCAATAGTGACGTATACCAGGATGGATCAGCGACAGAGGGAGGAAGAGCCCTGACCTGTAGATGAGGCGGCCTCTGTCTCTTGGGTTCATCTTGCCCCACTCCCCCTCCTCAAACGCCTCCTTGGCAGCCGCCACAGCTTTGTCCACGTCGCTTACCTGCGCCAGAGACACCTCGCAAATGGGCTGCAGGGGCGCACAGATCCACACGGGTCAGAGGGAGTCGACATATGTTTAATGAACACTGAGCTTTACTGATAAAGCAGCTTTTCATGCCTCAGCAACAACAAACAGATTCCCGTCAGCCCCAACGGGAAGCGTCGGCCCTAGACTACCTGATGTGGATCCCGTGGGAGCTACCGTGTATACCAGACTGAACCTGCGGTGGTGTCCTCACCAAGCCGTCAGTGGGATTGATGGTCTTGTAAGTCTTTCCGCCCTCTGCGTCCACAAACCCTCCGTCGACGAAGAGCTGATGAGGCATTTTTACGGTCATGTTGTTGATGCTCTTCTCCACCTGCGCAAAATGACTAATGTGTAAAACACAAAACTGGACCTCGGTGAGCAGAACCGGTCAGGTTACAGCAGCCGTTGCGCTTACATAATCCACCACCAGCTCTTCTTCACCGTCCTCTCCTCTGAGCTTCCTGACGCACATCTGGATGAAACCCTGGAAAGTGGTGTTCATGTAGACGTCCTCGTTCTGCAGCTGGCAGTTACCGGCCCGAAGCTTCACCTCCTCAACGAGTCTGAGGAAACGCCGATGTCCACTTACACTCTTCCGATACAAACACCTTCAAGAAAAAACTATTTTCATTTTCACTGCTTCCTTTCTGTCCAATTACCTGACCACGTCCATGGACGCCGCACCCGCCTTAAAGAAATCGGTGGAGTCTTGGATCTGACTCACGTTACTCAGAATACTCTGCCACACTGCCTGTACAGACGCCATCAACAGTCAGCGTCCAGAGTTTGAAATAATCCCAAAATGAGGATCAGAGGAGGCGCTACCCTCAGCTGCTCAGCAAAGCTCTTCTCCTCCTCGGTGAGCTCCACGGCAGCGCTGCTCCCGGAGCCGAAGTACTGCGCCGCAGAAATCATCTTCCCGTCTTCAAACTGTAGATTCTTCACCAGCAGCTGTAGATGGGATGGAATTATCAGAATGACAAAAAAAAAAAAAAGACAACTCCAAACAAGTCCGCCAGAAACCTGCACGACCCCGATTACAAAGAAGCAATGTGGAGGTTAAACAAGTTTTGTGCTTTTGGGCTGATCTAGCCATCTTCTATTTGGTGCAAACATTTTTCTGACGTCAGACAGCAAATCACTCTCCACCGCAGACATTAGCATTTAGGCTAAATATTGACAGGAAGTTCACGTCTCCGTAAACCTTACGTCCCCTGAGCTGTTCAAGGATTACTGAAACAAACGTGGCCAATGTTCCTCCAGAGAGCTCGCATATGTTCGGAGAGGTACCATCATATGGTTCTAGCCTAGATCTAGCACTTCTAGGACAGGCGTAAGTAGTAGGCAAGTTCTGCTTTCACTTACCGACTTTCCATCGTTGCCGAAGAGCACCAGGCCTGACTTGGAGACGATGGCTGGTCGGCTGGCTCCGGGGATCTCCAGGGGTTGTCCTTTCGCTGCAGGACAGTTGTCCACCAGACTGGAGCCATAGAAAGTTACTTTCTGCAGAGAGAGAGAGAGAGAGAGAGATAGAGAGAGAGAGAGAGACAGCTCTCTGAGTGCTGTTCAGTTCTTAGAGACTTAATACCCGACCAGAACTAATCAAATGGTTAACAAATTCCAGACTGTGTGACATATATGACATCCGTGATGACTACCTGTCCGTCAACCTCTGCCCACGCGCCAGGCACTTTGTCATTTCCTCTGATCCAGTTGTGAAGAGCCTCGGCAGACTGGTTCCAGTCAATCTGCAAGCAGGTGATCCAGTGTGATGGTATATTTACTAAAAACACCCTAATTACTAAGATCTGAGGAGATAATTTCAAAACTCCAGTCAGCTATTTCCTAAACATTAAAAAGTTCTGGTGGAACTCAAAGAATATTTTAGAACCCATAAAAAGATATTAGTATTACTAAAAAAAAAAAAAATGGGATCGAACCCATAACTTTCTTACTGCAACACCACGTAAAAAACTGTCAAATGTATCTGCATTAAAAAAGCCTCTAGATATCACAAACCCTGTTTTCCTGACGCTTTGATATTTCTACATGTTGTAAATTCCGCTTCACCAACTTTATGACCAGATCAGATTTTTTTTTTTTATGACCACATTTCTTTGTCTCAAAGCAGAATTTATCGCACGCTGTAAAGCTCCGACTTTATAGGGTGCTTATGGTGAAAATTGGCTTTGTAGCCCTACAATTTGAGAATATTTTAACAATTAGGCTCTTTTACAAACTAGTAAAAAATATATCCTCATCTTCATGACTGAGGGAGACACCTTTAGTTTATGTACAATTCCTTAGTTGTGTGATACGGGGGATAAAAATGCTGCTTACAGAAACAGCAAATGAGGGTTTTGCAAATAGGGAAAGAAAAGATGAGGTAGTTGCTCCTATGACCTCATACTTGCTTCCAAGTTATACCCAAATAAAGGCAGTGTAAAAACACTCAGGGTTGATTGAATATAATCTCCAGAATTTGTTTGTATTACTTTAGCATTGTCTTTCTTCTGAATGCACTCGTATGTGGCGCCCTCTTCTGGCTGCGTTATCCTCGGGGCCTTTCCTTCTGCGATCAGCTTCACTGCTTCTACCTGAAACAATGCAATATTTGTGCTTAATGGGCAAATAAATCAGAATCAGAAGAGAAAAGCAGACTGCAAGCAAACAAATGCGTCTCAGATCAAGTCTCCTCGGTCACGCTAGCACTAACCGCTCCTAATGACTGAGTGTGACTGGTCCCAGCAAGCAGTGCCTTCATCTATCTGACGGGATTTTGGGAGTTTTTCCAGTCACACTTTGTGTTACAAAGCTGGCTGACCTAATACCAGGGCACACCATGATGGTAATGTACAGTATACTGCCCAGCTAAGCTGGTCCAGGGGTCACCCACCAGATAAGAGGTAAACAAACAGAAAACGAGTCGGGGCTGACCAATCAGTTTGCTGGAAAAGTTCTAAAAAAGAAAAAAAAAAATTCACCAGAAATTCAATGAACCTTTATACCTGATCACCAGAGAGGGTCATTTTTTGTTACTGTATCTTATGCAACAGCGTGGCCTCATACAACGTGTTTTAAATGCCACCTAGTCCACAGACACAAGGAAGGGCGTTTCTATTCCATTCTAGAATGAGGAAGGTGCGGCTGTTCCAGGGTGACAGATGGTTACCTTCGCTCCTTGTGTGGTGCAGCGACAGTGATGATGTGGGAAAAGAACAACACTGTAGGATATCCAGGTGTTTGATTGTAAAGTCAAAGTCCGAGGCCCACTTTACAGTTTTACACACCCAGCTATCTTCTACGGTTTCTCTCCTCTGACTTGAACCGACACCTCTCATGGTCCACTGCTGACAGAGCTGCTCCATCATTTCATTTTGATCCACGTGAAGCTCGTCTGCACAGCCAGCTGTGGGTCAATTATGGTGTGCGACAGGAAGATTCCACGCCTGTCGCTGTGCTTTTGAAAACATCTATTTGTGCATCGTGGAGACAGTCGGGCAGCTAGTCAAACACTGGCCACAGGGCTGGTGTAAATGGGTCAGGAGCTGCAGTAGAGCTTAGACCTGAGGCGGGCAAACTGAGGCCCGGGGGCCACATGTGGCCCGATGAACTATTCAATCCGGCCCACAGAGCCTTCACAATCATTCCTCCAGAAGCCAAATGAAGAGGGTTGTCAGCTTGATTGGTTAGAAAAAGGTTCAGACCCCCCCTTCAGCTAGCATGCTAACATGTCCTCTCAAGAAGGTGGGGCCAAACATCATTTGAAGCTTCATCATCCATCTCTAGTTGGACCAATTTACAGGCTCTTTTAACTATAACATCAAGCAGGATTTTTAGCTAACCTCTGATCCTCATTTGGGGGGTTAGCTTCCTGCACCTCCTGGCCGGCCCCTTCATCAAGATCTAGAACCCAATGTGGCCCTTCAGGCTAAATCATTGCCCACCCCTGGCTTAGACCAAACCACAGCAGAAGGAGTTACTGCTGAAAAGTGTGATGGGATGGAAAACAACAACAGTGCACACATGTACACGCATGTCCGCACTTACGGTGCCTTTGACTCCCTCTGGGAAGAGAAACCTCTTGTAGATTGTGTTCACGGTGTCGTTGGGTTCAACATCGCACTCCCTCTGTAGGAGGATGGGCCCGGTGTCGAGTCCGTCATCCGCCCAGAAGACGGTGAAACCTCCTTTTTTGTCACCATGGATCAGCGTCCTGTGACAGTCAGAGACAGTATGCTCAATCTGACTTCACCCTAGCTGGTTTTTTTTTTTTTTTTTTGCTCACTGACCAGTTGATGGCGGAGGCCCCCCGGTGGCGAGGCAGCAGAGAAGGGTGGTAGATGATGGAGCCGTGCTGAGGCTGGTTGATGACCTCCATGGGAATAAACTGAGAGCAGAAAGGCAGCACGTTGAGCTCAGCTCCTGTCCTTGTATACTGGTCCACCACCTCGGGGATGGCCTGACCCTTCACGCGCCAGCGGGGGAATTTGAAAACGGGAACACCATCCTTTTCTGCTTCGGTTGCTGAGCGACAGACGAAATATCACTTAAACTGTGTCTGGTGAGCTTTACTGGGCCCACAGCATCGTGGGGCCAGTGAGTGTTCTCACCCAGGGGGTCAGCCTTTCCGTCCTTGTCTGGGATGGTGAAGACTCCGACGACGGTGTGGCCGTCCTTCCTCAGCTCCTTGTACACCTCCTGGCCAAACAGACTCTGCCCGATCACTGCGATCCTCATCTTCACACCACGGGAGCGCTGCAGAGGCAGCGACACACACCACCGAGGTCACAAAGGCAAAATGTAGCAGTCCCGCTTCAAGCACGTTTGGGGCTTTGACGCCACAGTTTCATGGAACTTATAATCAAAATTAAGGTAGGAGAATTTAATAAGGTAAAGTCATGAAAGTTATTGCCCGAGATATTTCTTTGTTATTTATATCAAAGATTGCTGCAAGCAAAGAATTTAAAACATACGAAAATACTAGAAAAAAGCCCTGGGAGAGAGCAGACCTCTGCTATGGTTACAATATATAGGCGGCAGTAATACAAGGTTACATAACCGCCTAGTTCTGGAAAAGGTACTTTGCTTCAAAGCTCCTTGGCCTTGATCAGCATCATTTCATCTTTGAAAGATCAAAGGTCAAAGTCCGCCTGAAATCCAGAATATCGCCAAAATTTAATGAGTTGTTCCTTGACCCACTGTCAACATTTCCTGAAGATCAAAGTCTGCTCATCATTTTATGTTAACTTAATAGCGACATTTTGAGAAGAGACAACCAACCGCGGCTTGTCCCCTAACCTCCCTTGGAAGAGGTCATATATGTATATGGCTATATATGTAATCACCGCCACGAGAAAAGTGAGAAAGGACAACAACCCGAATGAGGCTGCGTTCAAATCTGTCTGCTTGTTTGACAGAGCGAAGCGGAGGGGTGGTAATGGGGGTCCGGGGACAGTTTGGATGGCAGAGACTGTCAGGACAAGAGTCAAAGACTGGGGTCCGGAAAGCAAACTCAGGGTCGGAATCACCATGGCAACTTTCTAACATACTGTCTCTGTCACACGCCTGACTGCACTTGTGGATCTGTGCTGCGTGATGACGACAGGTGCAGGACAGGTCATTGAACCTGACCCGACCACCAATCAAATCAAATTCTTTAAAGGACGTCTTAAGAGAACGTTACGAATTTAATCTATAAATAAATAAACAAACAAACAAACATGTTGGAGAGTGACATCGCCCTAACTCGGAACGAAAGTTTAACTAATCTCTAACTTTCTCAAACTTCAAGTACCCGGCTGAGTTACCCGGCTTAATTTCTAGGCCTTGTGCACGAAACAATCAACAGTCAGTGCAAGTTTAAAACACTTTAGCTGTCTTCTTACCCTCGCCTGCAGACTGGAGTTCTGACGTGGGTGCAGAAAGACAGGTCCAGCTGACACAAGTTGCCTTTAATTTGCTCCCCAGCCGTACGCGCTTGCCCTCCCGATTGCGTAACGCGCAAATAGCCCAGATGATTGGACAAGATCGCAGCAGGGGATGACCTATCGGCCCCAACCGACCAACCAGCGACTCCACAAACCTCAGTTGATATCGATCGATCAGAATTAGACAGAGCCTGCTTGATATCACATTTTGATATGTTTACTGCCATCTGGCTTCCCTGTGTATCTGCTGTATTTACATAAAATGTGGGGACTGCAGCCCACCCCTTCACGCACCTTATGCCTCTTCACAGAAGCGTCCGGAAAACGAACCAATAGTGAGTTAGAACGCCGTGAGGCGTGGTTTTGAGGGGGCGTGTTTTGCAGGGACCGCAGTCTTCACTTACCGGCTGCAGCCTCCACTCAAAACAAGGCGGAAGTTTGTTTCCTGGAAAAGATGGCGGCTCCGTTGACGCTAATTTTGATTTTAGCTGTAACCATCCGTGCTGCTCTGTATAGGTCCAATTTAGCAGATCTAATTGCAGAGCGAGTGGAGGTAGTCTCTCCGTTAACAGCGTGGAAAAGAGGTGAGCAGAATTTCGTGCCTTTGGCCAACTGTCTTCTAAAACCGCCCCGTGTTTTGTTCTCACAGAACCCGGTAATTCATTGACAAGCATCGGTAACGTGAAACCGGTTCAGCAAATAAAAATCTTGGTTTGCTTTCAACATTTAGAACGAAGGTTTTGTAGTACTTTCCGTCGCTGCTGTTGTTATCATTGGCTTTAATGCCATTTTCAACCTAATAAAAAGTGTGCTAGCGATGCTAATGCTGCTAGAGCCCGACACTGACGGGTGTAGGGAACGCCTGCATGGGACCCCCACGTTTGTCTCAGACATTCTGAGACAATATTCTGAGTCAGAATATTGTACTTTTGTAAAATAAATGGTTCAGAAATAACAGCAAAAGGTGAATTTTAACATACAATACACATTTATACCTGCCCACATATTTGAGCGAATGCTTGCTTTGCCACCGTTTTCTGATTTAAGCTTAATATTTTCCACAAACACACTAATGGAGTAGTTTTTTTTTATTAATAGTAGTTTATATAGTTTCTTAGACTGGGATTAAATACGGTTATAGTGAGATTATATGAGAAGGGTACTGAGACTCTGTTAATCCAGTGTATGACTTGTAATCATTTTTACAGTTGTTGAAGGTTTGGCTCTACTTGATTTGGGAGTCTCACCTTATTCTGGAGATGTTTTCCATGAGGTAAATTCACCCATCTGCATGTCACCCACACTGACCGTAAAATATATCGCATATATAGTCCACTTTGAAAGAGTCGAAAAGGTCATTTCCATTTGATAAAGAGGCCTCAGGGATCTTTTATCCATATTGGGGGAACATCTCATCGGGTGTTGTAGTATCGTTACCAGTATGTCTGTGTAGATTCTCACTCATCCAGGTCATGGTTATCCAAAGTAGATCTCTCTGTGTCAACTGGATCGTTACCAGTAAAGTAAATGAGCATGGTATAAAACCCAACACCTAATGCACCTAATCCTTGACGTCAGTATTCCTCATTTACTGCCCACTTTATGTTTTTACATTAGACGTCGTTCTCTTGGCTCTCTGTGTGTGATCAGAAATAATCCAAGAGTTAGAGAAAGCCGAGAAAGCAGCTGCGGGACCAAAATTAACACAAAGATAACAAATTTATCAGTTTCAAATAATTGATTGACATTATGGATCACATGAGCGATTGTGATTGATGTTTTTTGTGCACTGATCTCTCCTTTCAGACTCCTCTCATCATTTATCTCTTTCACTTTGTTGTGGACTATGCAGAGATAACATTTATGGTAGGTAGAAAACCTGCAAAAAAAAAAATCACACTTCATTCATCAGCATATATCAGTACATTAAAACAAAGGCCTGTTATAGGAGAGGAGGTGATGTTTTTATAACATCATCCCGTTCTGTTTGCACGTGCGTGTTTATAAAATACGTTCCGTGTCTCCGTAGTTGGCAGACGTGATCACTGCTGTTGCTCTCTACACGGCAGTGAAGGACTACAACAAACAAGTGGTGAGTCTACCATCGGACGTCTTCACACACGTTAAACACATGCCAGCCTGTGGACACATTTCTAATTCTACACATTTTCAAGGTGATATTCAAGTAATAAGTCATTTAAGGATTCATCGCTGAAAAAAATGATGGAATTGAATAGTTGGAATCATAATCTAAACACATTCATGCCATTCGAATGAGTTTTGGTTGGTAAATAACATGTATGTATATTATCTTGTAGTATGGTGCAGTGTATGTCACTGCTGAGAGCAGTTGTGTAATAAAGGAAAACTTGGATGTCTAAATGCATTTTCAGTTCAAAAAGCAGAAATTCGCCCTGGAAGCAGATCGGTACCCCCTTGACTGCCTGGAGCTCATTAGAACTCCCAAAGAGATGTACTACATTCCTTTGAAAGTGGCAACATTGTAAGTACAAGACGGGAGCCAAGAGTCTGGGAGCATTCCTTATGTTTCTGCCTGATCAGGACGTGAAAAATCAGTTTGAGCTCATGAGTCTGTCAGTGAGATGGAAAGGTTCACGTGGGGTCCAAGGGCAGAAATAGGAATTTATCCAGGCTGATACTGTTGGGGGCTATAGCTTCATTTTCTATTACTCCAAACCCACCTGTTCAAATTTGCATACTCGCTGTAACGCATCTACACCACCCTCCCTCACACCATCCCTTTAATTGCTTTTATTATCTGTTGTTTTTATTCTTTGTATTTTAGTCTTTTGTTTTATTGTCCAGCGTCCTTAGGGATTTTTGGAAGACGCTTCAAATAAAATGTATTATTATTACTACATATCAGCTTCAGATTTGATTGATGATTAGATAGAAACTTTATTAATCTCCACGAGAAATTCACATTTCCAGCCGCTCGAAAGGGGAAACACACAAGGGCATTAGGAAAATATTAAATACTAAAGCTAAAATACTAATAGTAAAACACTAAATACTAAAACTACATTGTGCTGAAACTGTAGCTATAATGTGCAGAAACTCTAAAGTAACTTTAATAGTTATTTTTTTACATGGTCGTATTTACGTCTGTTGCCTTTCCTCCTCCTGCAGTTACCTTCTGAACCCGTTTACCATCCTGTCCTGTGTCGCCAAGTCTACTTGTGCTCTAAACAACGCCGTGATTGCGCTCTTCTTCCTTTCTACTATAAAAGGTCAGATGTCGCTTCATAGTCTAGCCTGGCACCGTGAGACACGTCTTCACGTGAGTGTGAAGATGCGAACCGGCTGAGCAGCTGACTGGACTTTGGCTTTGTGTGCAGGAAGTGTGCTGCTGAGTGCCGTCTTTCTGGCTGTGGCCACGTACCAGTCCATCTATCCTCTCAGCCTGTGTACTCCAGCGCTGCTCTACTTCATGCAGGTACTGAAGAGTTCCACCCCTCCTCCTCCTCCTCTTCCTCCTCCTCCTCATTATCGTATCCAGTCGCTCTTGAGTTTCCTGTATATTTATGGGTTTTTTTTTTTAACTTCTCCGCAGCGTCAGTACATCCCCGTCAACTTCAGACGCGCCAGCTTCTGGTGGTTCCTCACCCAGTATACCTTCGTCTACCTGGGCAGTCTCTCTGTCATCATTGGCCTCTCCTTTTTCCTGCTTGGCTCGTGGGACTTCCTGCAGTCCGTCTATGGCTTCATGTGAGTGAAACGTTCCCTCTTAAGTTTTGAAAGTTTAAGAAGCTCAGTGATATATTTTTGTCAACAGTAAAGTTGTTACGAGCTGCTTAAACTGGGAGCTGTGTTGTCTATCCTGTAGTGGTGTTTGCATTAGCATTGCTAATGTTTCCTCTCAGCTCTTAAATAATTTGTCCTTGTAATGTATTTAGGTTGAGTAGTGTCTTCCTCCCTCCAGTCTTTCAGTACCAGACCTCACCCCCAACATCGGCCTCTTCTGGTATTTCTTTGCGGAGATGTTTGAGCACTTTCGGCTCTTCTTCCTCTTCGTCTTCCAGATTAACGTCTTCTTCTACACCATCCCTCTGTCCATCAAACTGAAGTAAGTCCTCTTCTTCACTCACTTGGCAGTGTTTTGCTGATGAGTCTTTTAGTTAATGGGCTAAACTGCGTTCAAATGTTTGTTTTTACAGGGATCATCCAGTGTTTCTCATGTTCATGCAGCTGGCTGTGATTTCCATCTTTAAATCTTACCCCACGGTGGGAGATGTGGCTCTTTACCTGGCGTTCATACCTGTCTGGAGTCACCTGCACAGATGTGAGTTGAAAAAAGATGTATGTGTGGGCTTCTTAGTTGTAATTAACATCTTATTACATTTTTAGGGTTTTGTTGTATCTTTTTAGTGTTGTGTGTTGTAAGCTAGTCCAGAATATTTTTTAAAATCCTCCTCCTGACCACAAGGTCTTCAGAGGCTGAGCTCCATTCTGTCTGGAGGAGCTAACAGAACCATACCAACCCATCAGACCCCTCCGCTCTTAGAATGCTTGTTTATTTGTGGTTCCCAGAATCAGGCCCCCTGCTGTGGAACCAGCTCCCTGTCCAGGGATGCAGATTCCCTCTCTACTGTTAAGACTAGCCTTAAAACCTTCCTTTTTGAGAAACCTTATAGTATAATTCTGTAGTTACACTTACCCAGGCTAATTATCATGTTGAGAACAGGGTCGTCTAATTTTTAGCTAGCTATGCTACCATAGACGGGTTTCTGTCATCCTGCTGCTTCATGACTGCATAAACCAGGAGCTCCTCTCCTCCTCCTCCTCCTCCTCCTCCTCTTCCTCCCACCAAATTGACCTGCCCAAGCATCAAGTGAAATTCTCGGTTGTGTCTGTCTGCCCCTGCAGTCTTGAGGAACATCTTCCTTGTGGCCTGTGTCCTGCTGGCTTGTTCTGCTCTGTTCCCAGTTCTCTGGCACCTCTGGATCTACGCAGGCAGCGCCAACTCCAACTTTTATTACGCCATTACATTACTGTTCAATGTAGCTCAGGTATGACGGGCTGTTTACCTCTGATAGCTCATCTTAATGTTTCTGCTTTTACTTAAAGTCGATACATTTCAAAAACGATGTTTCTTAGCTGTAAAGAAATTAAAATAATTTGTACCTTCTAAATGCTAAAACAAAGGAAATGATCTTCGTCTTTGTTTTCCCTCAGATTTTGCTGGTGTCTGATTATTTCTACGCTTTCCTGAGGCGGGAACACCATCTTAGTTATGGACTCTATCTGAAGAAGAAAGATGGTTCCGAGGCTACGCTAGTTCTGAAATAAAGTGGACCAAGGATGCAGCAGGTTGAAAGCATCCACCAGGAAGGGAGAACCTGGTCTTAACTGTTTCAAGTACAGTTTGCGGATGATAAAAGACACTACACACAACCTCGGTTGTTGGAGCATCCCTACACAAACGGACGGCTCACCTGGAAGTCCAGTTTAGGACGTGCACTGATGATGATGTCCTGCAATGGGCAACAAGTCAACTTCTCTCTTTTATTCTGAAGTGTTCTTATTTTTTAAGCCGTTCTGTAAATGGAGCCAGTTGGTTGCTTTTTTAGGAAACTTTTGGCCGTAAAGCCAATGCGGACTAATTTATTTTGACACCGCTAATCCTGCTGCTGCGGGTCTGATAAATAAACACAACCACCGTGATGTGGCGTTGGTGTAGATGAGCGCAGCTCATTTGGGAACTTTGTCCTTTTGCCACACTCACAGCTCTATGAATGGTTAGTGTAAATGGGTTTTTTTTTTCCACATTTGAAGGTAAAAAAAATAAACAAGTCAATTTCTAATGTCACGTTAATTTATGATGGCAAACGGTGAGTACTTTTGAATTCAGTCACCCAACGTTGCCTGTCAGAAACCTTTTTTTCCATTACACGCAAACACAAAACGTGCTTATCGAATTCAAATTTCATGTTTTACATTCATTCTCACATTGTACCTACAGTAGCATCAGGAAGATACATCACTGAAGTTCAGAAATGTATTTATTGGCTGAAATAAAGTTCCTCCAACAGAGAAGATGGTTAAGCATAAGATGAGAATCTCATTAGGGAACATTAACAGACATCATCCAAAACACAGGTTCCACAATCAGTAATAACAGGCGAGTCCATATCTCGGAGGTGTTCACCGCATCCGTACATCATAACCAACCTTTACCTTTTAATCAGCGCAAAGTTGACTACTCGTTTTTGTCGATACGCTATTAAAATGCCCTAAAGCCGCCTTTGTCTGGATGCAGTTAGCTCAAACGGACCGGCCATGATTTCCGTCAACAATGTCTAAATTGATCACGTGACCATCACGGAGTTCGACTTCCGTTCTTGTAGCGCATCCCTATTGGATCTAAACCAGAGGGGGCGTGGCTTATAATGAATATTCATTAGCTTTCGCGGGCTTTGTCTATCACGTGGTAATTTCGCGCGAAAAGCGATATCCGGCAAGAAGCCTCATTTCTGGTAGAAGCAGAGACAGACGTGCGCACTACAATGGCGGTCAGTATAAATTATTTTCAGAGCTGCTATAACTTACCGTTCCTTATATATTTGTTCATTTAGGGATAATAAACCTAGACTAAGCGTATATTTGTAGTTTTGCGGGTACCGATGACACATTTTCCTGTTTACGGTTTCTTTCCGACCACTTCATGTTCACGAATACTGAAAATATTGCTACTTCAAATCTCAAAAAGGCAGAGTTCTGCAATTGAAAGCTTGTTGCGTTGTCGATTGGGTGACGTTTTGTTTATTTGCAGAGGTCGTTTTTGTTGTGTAAGGACGGTCTTTTGTTAGCTGTGAGACTGTGTCACTAACGGGTGAGGAATACTTAAGACGTGACAATAACTTGTAAAACTGAGGTTAGTTCAACGAAACATCCAGGAATGTTTTTTTTTTTTTTTGACAAAAAGCGTGCGATCTACTCATACGCATCTATTGCCGTAAATCTGTGATCGACAGCACAGACTGACAGCACTTTGCCGTTTTGCGTTTGTCAGGATTCTTCAGAGTCAAACAACGTGGTAACCAGCCCTAGCCGAGCCTCCAGGAGGGGGGACCTGACCTCTAGCCCTGGGCGAGACCTGCCACCCTTTGAGGATGAATCAGAGGGGATCCTGGGAGAGGGGCACCTGCCTGGAGAGGAGGAGGAGGATGATGAAGGAGAAGAGCTCATCGGTGATGGGATGGAGAGGTGAGGGCTGCTTATCCATCCCCCCTTGAAAATTAATTCTGGTAACTTTGTCATCAAGTATAAAGCATGATGACCAGTTATGTATTTGTTTGTGCAGAGATTACCGTCCAATCCCAGCACTGGATCAGTATGAAGCAGAGGGTTTGGACATGGATGAAGAGGAATTATCAGAGCTGTCACCTGGAGCTCGAGCTGCTGCCGAGGAAGCGATGAGGAGGAGGGACAGAGAGGAGGGCATCAGTGGACGGCTGAGGAGAGGACTACTTTATGGTGGGGAACGTGATTATTTGTCCGACTCAGATTTGATGGGTCTACCCGAATAACTTATTTTTGTTTTGCTCTCATTCAGACAGTGAAGATGAGGATGACGAGCGCCCGGCGGCCAGGCGGAGGCGTTTGGCTGAAAGGGCAGCCGAGGGTGTTGCCGACGAAGACGAGGAAATGATCGAGAGCATCGAGAATCTGGAGGATATGAAGGTTGTAGCACTGCTGCCGTTTGTGTGTCTGCTCTTGAACGTTCCAGCGAAGTGAGTGCTTCTTGGGTCTGAGCGTGTTTCCGTTGACGGCAGGGCCACACTGTGAGGGAGTGGGTGTCCATGGTGGCGCCCAGGCTGGAGATCTACAACCGCTTCAAGAACTTCCTGCGGACCCACGTCGATGAAAACGGCCACAACGTGTTCAAGGAGAAGATCAGCGACATGTGTAAAGGTACATCAGATTTCAGTCATCAGTCAAAAAATGCCTCATGAAGGAGAAAAAACATATCTAAGTCGCACTGGACTATAAGTCGCATTTTATTTATTTTTTTGGTAAATGTATTTTACAAAATTCAAGACCAAGAACAGATATTTCATCTGGAAAGGCAAGTTATAATAATACAGCGGTCCCTTGTTTATCGCGGGGGTTAGGTTCTGAAAACCCCCCGCGATAAACGAACTCCGCAAAATAGTGACCTTTTAATTTTTCACTATACATAAAGCACAGCGCTTCGATGTTTACTGACCCAATAGAATTTAGACACGCAGTACTTTATACAAAAAAAAATTTGCGAGAACATACATAAATAACATACCTGGGAGGCTTGAAAGGCGTAATTAACATGACAAGCTTGCGACTCCAACTAGCTAGCTACAGGTTAGCAAGTTTACCAAAATCTTCATTTCATTCCACATCACCGAATCCACTGAATTCTTCGTCCTCAGTGAAGAGGATTTTCTATTTGGGGGATTTGTGTTCAGTCTTTCTCAGTTGTCTCTAAGTTAATGTTTAAATGAATTTTCAGTGGTACAGGAGTAGCACGTACCGGTAGTTGTAATGAGCCTAGAGCGCCCTCTCACGGCTGTAAGTAATATTTACTCCTTGGTCATGTCGGTCAGTGTGAATTAACATATTTTAATGTATATAAGTCGCACCTGAGTATAAGTCGCAGGACCAGAGAAACTATGAAAAAAGGTGCGACTTATATTCCAGAAAATCCGGTAACTGTTTACTCATCCTCTTTGTAGTTTGAGACTTGACTGAATTTTGGTATAAACAAACATGTTTCTTCTTTATCATTTCAGAGAACAAGGAAAGCCTGGTGGTGAACTACGAAGGCCTAGCTGCCAGAGAGCATGTTTTGGCTTACTTCTTACCAGAGGCCCCAGCTGAGATGCTAAAGGTCAGTTTCTGTTTCAAACCACTTAAGAAGATGACAGAACGTTTACCTTCTTTTTAAAATGCAGAGCCAATGCAAATGTATTCTGCTTCAGGCCCTTGATATTTAATATTCTTCATTCTGTGTCAGATTTTCGACGAAGCCGCCAAAGAGGTCGTGCTGGCCATGTACCCGAAATATGACCGCATTGCCCATGAGATCCACGTCCGCATCTGCAACTTGCCATTGGTTGAGGAGATCCGTTCGCTACGGTAAAAGTTTCCTTTTCTTTCACAGCAAGCACGGCTGCAGTGTTGGAAGTTTGTGGCTGTTTGTTGGACGACCAGGAAGTAAAACCTCCTGACTCGAACGTCTCCTCGTTCTCTTTGCAGGCAGCTCCACCTGAACCAGCTGATTAGGACCAGCGGTGTCGTAAGCAGCTGCACCGGTGTTCTCCCCCAGCTTGGAATGGTCAAGTACAACTGTAACAAGTGTAACTTTGTGCTGGGGCCCTTTTTCCAGTCCCAGAACCAGGAGGTGAAGCCGGGCTCCTGTCCCGAGTGTCAATCTCAGGGTCCGTTTGAGATCAACATGGAGGAGGTGAGAACCCAGCACCTGGTGCACGCACGCATCTCACCTTGTTAGAGCAGCACCTTCTGAACATCTGAACATATGCCCCCTGCAGACGGTGTACCAGAACTACCAAAGAATCTCAGTTCAGGAAAGCCCCGGTAAGGTAGCCGCTGGCCGCCTCCCACGCTCCAAAGACGCCATCCTGCTGGCTGACCTGGTGGACAGCTGCAAGCCCGGAGATGAAATTGTGAGCCAAATTTAAACGCGATAAAAAAACATGAGCAGCGGTAGATGCAGATGAAAGCCGTCTCTTAAGAGTGTGTGTGTGTGTGTGTGTGTGTGTGTGTGTGTGTTGTTCTTCTGTCAGGAATTGACCGGGATCTACCACAACAATTATGATGGCTCTCTGAACACGGCTAACGGCTTCCCCGTCTTCGCCACAGTCATCCTCGCCAACCACATCACCCGCAGAGACGAGGGCGTGGCCGTGGCCGAGCTCACCGATGAAGACGTCAAGGCCATTGTCGCCCTGTCCAAGGACGAACAAATTGGCGAGAGGGTGAGGAATTAAAACATGTTTGTACACAGTTAAAGCTCAGACAGGACCTTTAATTGATGCTGCTATAGTAACTAATAACTAGTGTTGTTTTTGTAGATCTTTGCTAGCATGGCCCCGTCTATCTATGGCCACGAGGACATCAAAAGAGCCTTGGCCCTGGCGCTGTTTGGAGGAGAACCCAAAAACCCTGGTAGGAGACTGAAAGTCAGCAGCAGCATCTGGTTTTCCGTCATGCTTCCTCATCGCCTGTGTCGTGTCTCCAGGAGGGAAGCATAAAGTACGAGGAGACATCAACGTGCTGCTGTGTGGAGACCCTGGAACCGCCAAGTCCCAGTTTCTTAAGTATGCATGGACAAGTGTTGCGTATATGTTTTGCGCGTATCCGAGCTGATGTCTCCTTTCTGCGCAGGTACGTGGAGAAAGTGGCCAGTCGTGCCGTCTTCACCACCGGCCAGGGAGCCTCCGCTGTTGGTTTGACCGCCTACGTCCAGAGACACCCAGTCAGCCGTGAATGGACTCTGGAGGCTGGAGCTCTGGTGCTGGCCGACCACGGAGTGTGTTTGATCGACGAGTTTGATAAGGTCAGTTTAGACGGTTTAACCCAGGGGTGGACAGTTATTTAGCCTGAAGGGCCACATTGGGTTGTAGATCTTGATGAAGGGGCCGGCCAGGTGGTGCAGGAAACCAACCCCCCACATGAGGATCAGAGGTTAGCTAACAATCCTGCTTGATGGACTATTGACTGAGAAAATATTCTGAAGAGCCTGTAAATTGGTGCAACTAGAGATGGATGATGAAGCTCCAAATGATGTTTGGCCCCACCTTCTTCAGAGGACATGTTAGCATGCTAGCTGAAGGGGGGGGTCTGAACCTTTTTCCAGCCAATCAAGCTGACAACCCTCTTCATTTGTCTTTTGGAGGAATGATTGTGGAGGCTCTGTGGGACGGAGTAAATCACTCATCGGGCCACATGTGGCCCCCGGGCCTCAGTTTGCCCACCTCTGGTTTAACCCCTCGTTTCACCTGTGTGCCATCACCCGTATGACTCGACGTTAATAAGACTTCATGAATCACCTCACCCCCTTTGTCCTTCAGATGAACGATGCAGACAGGACCAGTATTCATGAAGCCATGGAGCAGCAGAGTATTTCCATCTCCAAAGCCGGAATCGTCACGTCACTGCAGGCCAGATGCACAGTTATTGCTGCCTGTAACCCGATTGGTACGTTTAAGCTCTGGAAATCACAACATCTGAGAGATGGCGGAGGTTTTACTGACTGTCTGCTTCCATCTGGTTCCTCACAGGTGGACGATACGACCCCTCCCTGACCTTTGCAGAGAACGTGGACTTGACAGAGCCGATCGTGTCTCGTTTTGATGTGCTGTGCGTCGTCCGAGACACCATCGACCAAGTTCAGGTACCCGCGCGCTAACCGGGAGGCCACCAGCTGCTCACTGTCGCGAAAAAGGATGGATTTGCATTATTGCTGTTGTTCAATCGGTATCGTTGCCTCCGCCAGGATGAGATGTTGGCACGCTTTGTGGTCGGCTCGCACATTAAACATCACCCCAGTAATAAAGAAGCTGGTGTTGTCAGGGACGACGTGGTTCTTCACAACACATCAGATGTCTCCCCCATTCCTCAGGAGCTCCTGAGGAAGTACATCATCTATGCCAAAGAGAGGGTATGAACCTAAAACCTTTTACATCTTTAAAAGCCTTTTGACTGAAGTCATTTAAATGGTGGTTGTACTTCACTTTTTTCCCCCCTCGAATCCTCTCCAACGCATGTGTTCTGTCTGCAGATTCATCCCAAACTGAACCAGATGGACCAGGATAAAGTGGCTCGCATTTACAGTGATCTCCGCAAAGAGTCGATGGTCAGTGATCTGCAGAAGAAAACCAAAACAAAACCAAGAAGCTTTGGCTCGGCTGAATGAATGAGCTTCATCGCGTCTGTTTGTGCCCTCCGACAGGCTACGGGCAGCATTCCCATCACGGTGCGTCACATCGAGTCCATGATCCGCATGGCCGAGGCTCACGCAAAGATGCATCTGAGGGACTACGTCCTGGAGGATGACGTTAACATGGCTATCAGGGTCATGCTGGAGAGCTTCATAGATGCACAGAAGTTCAGCGTCATGAGGAGCATGAGGAAGGTGTGTGAGCGGTGGCCGGGACTGGTCAGACTGGTTTCCAGTGTGACTGTAGATGTAGTCCAGGGGTGGGCAATTATGTAGCCTGGAGCGCCACACTGGGTTTTAGATGTTGGTGAAGGGGCCGGCCAGGTGGTGCAGGAAACTAACCCCCCACATAAGGATCAGAGGTTAGCTAAAAATCCTGCTTGATGGACTATTGACAGAGAAACTAGTGTCAAGATCCTGTAAACTGGTCCAACTAGAGATGGATGATGAAGCTCCAAATGATGTTTGGCCCCAGTTTCTTGAGAGGACATGTTAGCATGCTAGCTGAAGGGGGGGTCTGAACCTTTATCAAGCTGACGACCCTCTTCATTTGGCTTTTGGAAGGCTCTGTGGGCCGGAGTAAATCGTTCATCGGGCCACATGTGGCCCCCGGGCCTCAGTTTGCCCATTTCTGATGTAGCCCGTAACCAGTAAGATCATGTTTCTCCTACTGTTTGGTTCATCACTAATTCTATTTCTTTCTTTCCTTTCTTGTATCGGCAGACCTTTGCTCGATATCTGGCCTTCCGTCGGGACAACAACGAGCTGCTGCTCTTCATCCTCAAACAGCTGGTGGCCGAGCAGACGGCGTACCAGAGGAGTCGGTACGGAGTCCAGAACGACACGGTGGAGATTGCCGAGAAGGACTTCAAGGATAAGGTAGCTGTGAAATTCACCCAAACGCTACGCTGCTCACCACTCGGAAGGGTCGGGAGACATTTGGCTGCAGATTTACAGCGAACGTTGTTTAACCTGCTTGGTCGCGTTCTCTCGCAGGCCAGACAGATCAACATCCACAACCTCACAGCCTTCTATGACAGCGACCTCTTCCGCTCCAACAAGTTCAGCCACGACACAAAGAAGAAAATAATCCTGCAGCAGTTTTAAGGAAGGCGCCACAATTCTCACAACTGAAGCGCTCCACCGACTGTTTATAAGGCCCAAAGATGAGCGGAGTTAGAAGGATGTCTGGACTCCAGAGGGCGCTGTTATTACCTGTTACTGCTGAAATCTTTGTGACATTGACGTCACTGAAGGCCTGCAGACTCCTGCAACGTTCAGTTTCTAGTTGTTTTTGACCTGATTTTTTTTCGGGTTCATTGTAAAATGTATATATGTTAGGAAACGGGATTTATTGTACGTGTTAATGAGGGTTTGTGGCCAGAAATCTGAGCGTCTTCTGTCAGCCAGAAAAGGCTTGCCTTGGCGTGAGCTTGTCTGACTCCTAAGACTAATTTAAATGCGTCTTGCATTACTGAAAGAAGGTAGTTAAAGACAAGAAAAGAGCAGTTTTTCCTGTTGGCACTTGATTGACAGATGTTTGATATACAATTTGTTGCTATTAAATGCTGTATTTGTTAAATGTGTGTTCTTTTTCACTTTGTCCTGTCCAAATATTGATTCAGGTGACATTTAAGTGTTGTAGTTACTCTATTTGAGTATAATTGTGATTGAATTCTGGTTTACAAGTTGAGCTGTGAAGACGCTCCCAGTTCTGTTACTGCTCCTCTAATGTACATTAGAGCTGAAGAAGATTTAGAATGTCAGAGGCAAATGTGAGTCAGTCCTACAAACGATAACATTTAGGGCATATAGGCTGAACAAAGACAAACTAAGATAAAGGTAACGATATCAAACTTTCGCAGAAGTGTTTATGAATCACTTGTTTTTCCAGGCACGTCTGTGACCAACATTGCCACCTACCGTCCATTCGGTGGAACTGCAGGCCATTGTCGCTGCCTACATCCGTTATTTTCAGCATCAGTGCTGCAGTCTGGCTGCAGCAGAGCAGATTAAGTACGCAACCACTGTGTTTGTGTCTCTTTGTCAGTCAGCGACCTGCAGACAGAGACGGGGAGACAAACAACAACACCTCCGTGAAGAGATCCATCCAGACATCTGCAGCTGAGAGCAGAGGAGGCAGAGATGCTGAGCACTGCAGCATACGTGTTGACGGGTGAGTCTTTCCATGTTTGTTTTTCATCCAGCAGTGAACAGCAGGAGCTGAAATGAGCCACTGCCGGATTAGCCCAGGTGTGTCCACAGCACGTGTCACATGTGCTTACGTTGAGTGGGTTTGTAAATGTTGGATTTGAATTGAATGTTCACTATCTAAAGCGGTCCGCCACAGACGAGACCTAGACGAATGCTAATGTGTCTGCAGGATATCAACAATGCGATTTCTGCAAAGTCAAAGCACGAGATGAAGCGGCGTGTGAGGATTATTTGCGCTGCGCAAATAAATCAGAGGACTCGCACTGCAGCGCCTGACACACGCTTCAGGGCATGCCAGATCTTTCACACAGTTCCACCCGATTAGAATCTGTGAAGGTGTTAGCAAAGTAAATGGTTCTTCCTAATGCCAGCCAGGCTGACAGAGGTGAC
Source organism: Pao palembangensis (assembly GCA_015343265.1). Lineage (NCBI taxonomy): Eukaryota > Metazoa > Chordata > Actinopteri > Tetraodontiformes > Tetraodontidae > Pao > Pao palembangensis. The sequence goes on along the minus strand of CM027087.1, from coordinate 13,900,909 downwards.
AGCTGGGCGTTGCCACAGCAACCATACATGTCCAGGGTATGTTGTCACTGTGAGTAAAGAGTGTTCAAGGACCTTTCAAGGGTTCCAGGACCGATCTTTTACTGCTGTCAGCGTCAGCAGCAGCACACCAAGGATTCCAAACCGCTAATGCTGCTAATTTATCGTTTTTTCTTTCTGTCCTATCTTTCTTTTTTCTTCCCCAGTTACACTTTTGTCCAGCTGTGAAGCCTTTAGATGGGATTCAGCCAAGCTTCTCTCACCTCTGGGCTCCCCGGCGGGCAAACTGCCCCACTATGAGGGTTCAGCTCAGGATCGGATCATCCAGGACTCCGGTCCGTTCAAGCCCAGTCACAGGTTATACAGAACCAAGCGCCACCGCGAGCTGGTGCGAACGCAGCCGCATTTAGTTCACAATATGGCTGTTCCAGAGATAGAGGAATCACCTCATTCCAAGGCCAGGGTGAACTTGTCTCAGCTGAAGCTCTCATCAGCCGTCAGCCAGGACACAGTCAGGACCAGCGTGGAGGAAAACCGCAAGCTGGAAGATGAAATGGAGGTAAAGACGAGGGGTTTTGAATCCCACCAGCACGGGGGCCAGTTCAGCGCCGGCACTGCGTTGAAACTGGTCCCTTGGTCCTGGAACATCACAGTCTCAAACAGGAACTTCAACTGTGATGACATCATCAGTGGGTTTTTTTTTTTTTTTTTTTAATGCTCATGATATTTTTTCTCTTCCAGCGGATGGTTCATCTGGGAGGTCCCCCGGATGCGGAGAGCTACAGGGGGCCAACACACACCTCTGAAGCAGACAAGGAGCTCCTCAATGGGCAAGAAGCTGGCGATGAGTCACTGGAGGCTTCCGGCTTCAATGGAAGTGACATGGAGGAAAGAGAGAGAGGAGAGGAGGGAGGGGAGAGTCTAGAGCGACGAGGGAGGCAGAAGAAGTGGGAGAGAGGGAGAGAGAGTGGAGCGAGGGAGAGGGAAGAGGAGCGAAATGGAGGAGCAGGTGACGTCCTGGATGCTTTAGAGGCCAACCACACAGCGCCAGACCTGGATGCGCTGATTGGTTAGTCCTGGTCTTCCCTTTGGAACAGCAGCGGAGATGTTGGACATCAGATAAAGCTTATTAGCCTCCAAGCCTTTCCTCTCTTAGGTGTCCACACTCTCTCCGTACGCTGCGGTGATGTCAGCATTATTGCTAAAACACTGTAGCATTCAGCACATCGAACCTACTCTCCGACGTGCTTGATTCCAGCCTGTATTTTTAAACTGATACGGAACAAACAGTAATGTAATGCCAGCTTTATTTAAAGAGGCCAAAGTCACAGTCACAACAGCTAGAATGGGCTTTACCTCTGGAAAAGTAACAGAGAAATCCTTATAGTTTATATACCATCATTTTGATGCAATACCTTTGACATTACTTTGATACACAGGTTTTTCTCTCTTTTGCTCAATCAGGCTACCGGAGACCTTTTCTCGCCATCGACTCACAGCGGCCCAGTTTCTCTCCTCCAGCCGAGCTGCATGTTCCTGCCTTAAAGGTGTATCCTGAGGTGAGCACAAGTGCATCCGTGGCTCTAACACGGTGTTTCTCAACCACTGAACCCATAAATAAACACGCACGGACCAGCTGACTCTAAATAGCCCCCAAAACAAGATGCTAAGTAACCATCAGGTGCTGGCATGACTATCAGGAAATATAGAATAAAGTTGATTCTTTAAATCTTGGGAGTTCAAAAAACACTGATTTTACACTGAATTTTAAATATTGAAATTGAAATTTTTAAAATGTGATTTGTTGCGTGTCACCTCGCGGACCACTAGGGGTCGCCCGCGGACCACTTGTGGTTCGCGGACCGCTCTTTGAGAAACACTTCTTTAATATAATAATAATAATAATAATAATAATAATAATAATAAACCCAAGATTTTCCCTCATCGTCATGCATGTGTAATGCCTCTAACATGTGGCGTCATACATCTGTCATGCAGGAGAGACACCTGTGGGAGACAGAGATGGAGAAAGACCTTCACTCCAGCAGCCATGAAGTCCTCCAGCAGTCCGTCAGTACGACCGGTTCTATGTCTGATCCTTCAACTCTTGCTGGAGGAACTGGAACCTATGACACTGATACTGGCACCGACTTTGGGCTGCTGGAAAGCTACACAAAAGGTGTCCCCAAGAAGCGTTCTCATATGTAGCGCCACCTGTGTTACAACGGACTTTGAGCGAGAAGCTGATTTGTTTTTTTTTTTTGTTTTTTTTTTTCAGTTTATTGTGTATCAGAAGCCCATGTAGGGTTTAAAAATGCAACTAAAAACTTTAGGTTTATTTTTTAAAAGCTTTTTCTTGCAAATGCAGCCGTGGATGTAGAGCAGTGTTTCTCAAACTTTGTCAGACCCAGGACCACTGAACCCATAAATAAACACTCCTGGAAATTGAAATTGAAATTTTTAAAATGTGATTTGTTACGTGACTTGTGACGACTAGGGGTCGCCCGCGGACCGCTCTTTGAGAAACACTGATGTAGAGAAAGAGGCTGCACTCGCGAGTGTATTTACTCAGAATCCTGTCCTTCCAGATTTAGGCATGGCCCCTGGCAGAGAGCCGCCGCAGGCTGAGGAGGACGAAGAAGAACCGGGCCAGCAAAGACACAATGGAAAAGGTGGGACTCATATCCTGGCTTACGGGCCACAATCTCCCCCTCAAAGGATGAAATTTGCAAAGCTTTTCCCAAGATGTTCTTTTTTCATTTGGGCTTCTCCCCAAAAGCTCAGCTGGTCTGGTCCTGGTCCTGGTCCTGGTCCTGGTCTCAGCTGTTGCTCTTTTCGTGCTGTTGCTGACCTCGTGCAAGGTTTTCAAACCTGGTCCATGACAAGCATCGTAAAAAACTGTGATATAACGTATGGGGATAATGAATAAGTTAAAATAATCCACGTGTGTGTGTGTGTGTGTGTGTTCGTCAAAGGGTTTGGACTGAATGACAGAAGTGAAAAAGCAGAGGAAGTGAAACGAGGATGGAAAAGAATCCCACTCACCACAGATCCCTCCACCACTATTAGCTTCACGGACACCTCCTGGGATCAGCTGGCAAAAGCGATGCCCTGGCCAGCCGAAAGGTCAGAGGTCAGAGGAGCTGGGGTCACAGAGGTCTTCCCACCAGACGGTGGCTTTGAAAAGATGAAGGAGGTGCAGCAGGTACGTACGTGTAAATACCCAGACCTAGGGACAGAACATTCATGAAGGACATTCGTACCTCATCACACCTCATCACACCTCATTCTGGGTCCACCTTTAACTCTCCTCCAGGGATCCAGCTCTACTCTGGAAGAGCTGCTGCTGGACGTGGCTACCAGCAAGATTCAGACTGCTGATTCACGCGGTGTAAAATGTTCTTCCAAGTACACAACCGTCACAGTTGAGGGCGGTAGCAGATGTCAGCATCACCTTTGTCAGGACAGAAAAGAACCCTCAAGCACAGCAGAAGCCCACAGTGGTCTGCTAGCTAGGCCTAGGGAGGCAGCTGTGGTGCTGCTGCAACTAACACTCAAGCTGGTCACGTGTGTTTCATTCAACAAGAATTCAGTCAAATCAAACAGAGTCGGACGCGCACGCCTCCACCATGTTCCCGTCCGTGGACTGCAACAATTTCTTATTGTGATTTACGAGTTGTGACTGTGACTCTTCCAGGTGATGTGTCTGGCCTGGACTGACCTTGCTGAAAGGGGCTATGTCGTCCTCGACATGACACATAACATGAACTGTGTAAGTACAACACTGCAACATGAAAATCGATGAAACTTAAGCTAGCGTACAATGTACAATATTTACCTTCACATTAGCAACAATGGCCACTATGTAAAGACAGCTCTCATGCTAATGCTAATGGTTAGACACGTCAGCGGTGCATAACTTTATTTGTCTATTCTGCATGTTAACCGTGCAGGGATGTTTGACATGCTTTTTTTTCCTTTCGTTATCCTGGCTTGTGTGCGTATGTGTGACAGGAAGAGTTTCGCGTGGACCAGGGTGCACGATTATTGAAGATTATGGATCAAGTGTTTGCTCGAAGAATGAAGAGTCCCGAGGGGTCGTGGATCCTCTACCTGAGCAAGCCGACACACCAGCAGCCCCAGCTGCTGATGAATGTGGCGTCTGACCGTGGTGCGAGCTCACACACACACACACACACACACACACACACACACACACACACAGAACTTTGAGAATGTTTGGACATACTTTGGCTGTTGTGTCTTTCAGGAGTGATAAATACCAACGATGTGCTGACTATGCTTGGAGAGATCAGGAAAATTTTGCCTGAGGTACTTTTACATGTGTTACGCACACGTGCGCGTGTTTCAGGCGAACATTTCCTGTTTCCTGCACAGGGGACTTACATGGATTCATCGTGCACTCTCTTCGTCTTCTCAGGTGGGCATCCAGAACTACAGCGCAGCCATCAGCTGCTCCTTCCCTCCCAGTCAAAAACGCAGCGACTACAGCAAACTCTTTGTGGTTCTCGTGGTTATTGGTTCTGTATGCACCATCATCATCACATCTGGCTTCATATATATCTGCTGGAAACGGCGTCTGCCTGCAACTAAGACTACCGTAAGATACACATCGGTAGCCGACTGTCTGAGCGCAACCTGCTTTTACTTTCGCCCCTCGGTGACCCATCTATGAATCTCCGTGAAACCTGTGCTCTCCTTCCCTCAGTTCCATGCTGATGAACTTCACTTTGTGGAGAATGGGTGCCATGATAACCCCACGCTGGATGTAGCCAGTGACAGCCAGCATGAGATGCAGAAGAAGCCAGACAGCAACGGTCTTTCAGGGGAAGGAGATGTTTCCACGGAGGACGCGAACCGCTGGCAGGTGACTGGATCAGCATGCGGACTAACTGACAAATAAATAACAACAAAAGCGGGAGACTAATAAAACCGTACTCCAAAAATGGATTCTTGTGTTGTCCTTTTCGTAACAGGTATTTGTCAATCAGGCTGCAACTGTGGAGCAAGAAGAGGAGGAAGACACTCATCTCTGATGCAGGAAGGAGGAGGTCACCACGACGACCACGGCGATGATTGGGATGGAGGCAACCGGTGTGGAATATAAAAGATGCTGGGAAAGAAAAAGAGCTGCTCATGTAATATCACAAGGTCTGACGTGCATTTCAAGGTTGTGTTTCGCAGTGCGAGTGTAAGCAGATTAACCTGGAGAGGAGCCTGGATCTCAGAGACCAGAGACCTTCTACATGCTACAATTTCAGTTAGTGGAATGAAAAAAAAAAAACCTGGAGATCTCTTCATATAGCCACTTCACTCATCTTAAAAAGGTCTTGATGTTAGATTATGTCCATTTGTCTAGTGTGCCTTATTGCCTTTAGCTTTGACGTGTGGCTGCAGAAAAAAAAACAACAAAAAAAAAAAAACAACCAGCGTTGAATATATAGCATATCTAGCTAATTCTAGCAAACAGCACTTCTTTTCACTTTAATTGTCTTGAATGTAAAAGGATCCTTAGGTTTGAAATGGAACCATAAGGAACTGATTTTTATTGATACATGCTCAGTGTGTGATTTCAAACCAATCAGCTGAAAAAGGAAGTAAACGACGACTTTTTTTGCGACGTTGTGAACGGTTGAGGCTGCATGAGATTTGCTGTTGAACAATCAGCGTGACTGACGTGAAAACGTACGTATAAATGAGGCGTACGCATTAAACGACACTGTGGGTCATCAGCATGTTCCTCGTGCGTTTTCAATGTTTCCTTGAGAATGAAAGCAAGGTGGGATGCATAACATTATAATGAACATTTTTATGTTAGAAGATGGTGAACCGTGTGACGGAATCATGAAGTCCTGAACCGGGCTAGTAGTTGCAGCACGATAGCACCATTGCACTGGTGTGACTATTCCAAACTCCACTCTGAGCTCTTCTTAGATCTTTAATTCCTGAGATAGAGCCCAAGCACTATGGAGTTTTGGTAGCCTGTGCTACCAAAAGGCAGTTCACTGGTGCATTCTTTGGTCATGTGTTCCATTTCAATCCTGGAACTTCTTGTCTCTGCGTTTGCACCTGATAGCTGCTACCAGGTTATGGGGTCCCGGCCTGTATGTTCCACCCAGCTTAAGTCTGTCGCAGGCAGCTTATGCAGTTCATCCTCTCTTCTGGTTCTGGTACAGTCCTGCACCTTGGATGGTTCCATGGGCATCAACCTGTTCAGTCATCTGGCCTCTGAAATGTGCTCTCTTAAAAATAGGACATTCGTAAAAATGATTGTTATGATGTAGTTTTTCCATTATGTAATAAGTGCCAATTTAATTCTATATAGTGGTTTACCTGTACTTTGTTTCTTTTTTGTTCAAATTGTAGTGTCCATTGCTATTTATCAACATAATCGCAGTACTATAGTTGGTAAAAAAAAAAAAAAAAAAAAAAAATTGGTCTGTTGTGTAATTATTAATATTATTACTATTATTATAATTTTCATTATTATCCTTACCATTATTATTTTCTATATATTTCAGAGACTCAAAATAAAATCAGTTCAATTGAAAATAAGAACATTTTGGAGTTGAGTTGGGCAGGTTGATTTTATGTGAAATTTACCCAATATAATAAAAAGATTTAAAATTTTAAGCAGCATTTTTGAGAGGAAAACGACAGAAATAATGGTGCATTTATGATTTTGTCAAGATCGAGAATCTGCGGCTGCTGCGGACAGGATCTAAGATGGCGGATGTGTGAGCGCATGCGCCGTTAGCATCTGTGTAAAGCTCTGAGGCTAATGCTAATGCGAGCTAGCGGCTACGTGTGCAGTCATATGTTAGGACGCTGTAGTGGAGGGGTGAAGACAGTTTGTCTGTGCGGAGAATAAGCCTAGAAAAGGTCAGGTCTGGTAATTTTCTCACATTTTCATTCCAGTTCAGACGGACATATATGCCAATTTGGATGTGATTATTATACGCTGAGTTGCTTCATTTTACATTTGAGTCGGCGACACAAGTCTCGCACTCGCAATGTTTTGTTTCTCGAACTAAGCTAACTGGCTAGCTAGTTTTTGATCCACGAAAATAATAGTCTACGTTGATAACAACGAACGTCGGCACAAGCGAGGAGGGAAGGATACTACATGTTAGACTCATCTACATAAAAACATTCGGCTGAGCTCCGAAAGCGTCAATTCTACGCTGTTCTATAATAGTTGCTAATAAAATGATCATTTGGTGACGCCTCGTGCTGGATTGACTTCCTTTTCCGTTCTTGGCAGCATTTAAAGGAATACTTCGCCCCAAAATTAAAATGAACACAAAAACACCATTTCTGAAATTCTGCACTACAACACTTGTACTGATAAAAATTTCCAGCAAGATGCAGTTTCTAATTATATATTTTACAAAGTTATAATTAAAAAAATGTTGAGACTTTACTAATTGATTGATTTTAAGACTTTTTAAAGGTTTTGTTGTATTGTTTCCAGGTATGACCTAACCACGCTGACTGATCTGGGTTCTTCGAACCTCCATCATCCCAGTGCTAGTGGATACATTTTTTTTTTTCCCACCTCAACCTCAAGTCTGCCATATCCACTTTGGGATTTACCTTCCTCAGCATCACAGAGGATATCGGTGGACCTTTTTTCTTCAAAATGTATTGTCTACAGTGGCTACTTCCTGTGCTGCTCATCCCCAAGCCGCTGAACCCGGCGCTGTGGTTCAACCACTCCATGTTCATGGGCTTCTACCTGCTGAGTTTCCTGTTGGAGAGAAAGCCCTGCACCATCTGTGCCTTGGTCTTTCTGGCTGCCCTCTTCCTCATCTGCTACAGTTGCTGGGGCAACTGCTTCCTCTACCACTGCCAGGATGCTGCACTCCCAGATGCAGCTCATGACCCAGTGATAGTTGGGACTTAGAGACAGCAAAGATAAATCATCACGAAGAGGGAAGGGGGTCTGCCAGGGATGTTTTCCGGGGATGAGTCTTGCCATGCTGTGGATGGACAACACTGACTGGGTGGAAGAGTGTTGAGTCGCCGACGAAGGACTACTTCAGGGAACGACTACGCAGCAGACGCTTTGCCAAAGTGTAGAGTAGCAGAGCTAGTGTCGGGGTTAACGGGGGTATTTTTCCATGCTGTAAAGTCTCTGGAATTTCATGTTGGAGGGAGACGACGTGTCCTTTATGTGCAACTGCAAGGCGGTACGGTGCATCCACACCTATAATTCTGAGAACGAGATCTGTGCGAATCCGGTGTAAACAAGTTTGATCAACTTTGATTTTGGTTGGATGAAATATGCGACGCGAGCACTACGAATATGATACCAAGCTAATGCCAGGATTTGGTTGGTTTCTTTACTGCGACTGCCAGCGTTTCCCGAGAGAACCAATTCCCTTTCATGCAAAGTGAAAGGCACCTGGGAAAGTCTAAAGGTTCCGGAAGCCTCCTGAATAATTTGTCTTGTCCATCTCTGTCAGAATCATCCTCCTGTTTCTTTATTTTCTTATTTTTCATAAGCAAAAGTCGAGGACTTTACCATCCCAGAGAAAGAGAGTGGTTCTCTTCCTGCCGGTGCCAGCTACTGTCCTGATAGCAGTGTTTTCTTGATCCGGCAGCACGCCGCCAACGGCGCCCCACGCCGAACTTTTCTCGGTGGAACGATCCTGACGTATGGGAGTGTGTTGGCTGTTTGTGCAATAAGGATGCCTCTTTTTTTTTTTTTTTCTTTTCTGAGCAGAGTTCAGGACGTGCTGATGAGCGTGATGTGGTGATGCACAGGGTTTCTTCTCTGCGTTCATCTTACATAGCGCCGTTTTAGGGAGCCGGGTGTTTACGGCCACGTGGTTTTATTTAACACGACGATGCTCGTTTTCCTTGTGTATCATTGCTGTTTGTGTTGGTATCTGTAGGACACAGGCTGTGGAGATTCTACTGTGAACCTATAGGCGAGTGTGTGTGTGTGTGTGTGTGTGTGTGTGAGTGAGTGGGGGCCTGCTGTCACAGTGTTATATTTGCTTAATTCTACACTATAGGTTTGGTTTTAATTTAAATAAAGGGTTTCTTCTCAGCAGGCCATAAGTGAGTCAATCTTTTGAAATTTGGTCCATATTGGTAATTCTTTTCCAATAATTAATATTCTCATATTTAGGGATTCTGTCTGAACTATTAGATTAGATTTACTAAATTCACACAGTGTTTATCTATATTTAACTAAATACTTTAACACCCTCTGCTCCTCACGGCCACTAGAGGGCGACATCCGCCCGTGAGCCTGCTGCTGGAACCGCGATGAACCAGTCATCCCATTGATTGATCAGCCGTAGCAAAAAGAGGATTACAGAGGACTAAAACACAATTACAGACATAATCTCTTAGCGTTGCTTAGGTTGTACATGTGTGTTTATGTAAAATTCTGTCGGGCGAGTTGCAGGCTTTGAATATGGCAGTTAAAAAGATTTAACTTAATGAAAATGACATCCAACACTGTCAAAAGCAGGATTATTCTAAGCATCTTTAAAGAATGATGATAAAGCAGACAGAAGCCTGGAAGGGCAAATATTGTACCTTTTATGAGCAAATTCATAATTTAGCCGCAGAGATCTCCTATAGAATGGTGATCGCTGTCTCTTGGTTCCTATAAGCAGCCTCCTCCATCTCAGTGTGGAGCTGTTCCATCCTTTGGAAGGCCTGAAAACCTCTTTTACCTGCAGGATGTCAGAGTTTTTTTGATTTAGTTTGCTAAAATGAAAAGAACTGAAAATGTGCTCATGGTTGTACCAAAGGAGAGGACGGTCTCTCTGACGGCACCGCGGAGAGCTTCATCTGTCGACCTCCACATATCTATGATGTGCTCCACACTCTCCGTTGCCTGGGACACACACAAACACACACACACACGCGCACGCACACATTAAAAATGCAGCAGTTAGTGTTGAAAGTACGCTCCTGAGTGTTTTGCTACCTTGAGACATTTAAGGGCCAAACAGGAGCTTTGCTGAGTTTGAATATCATCAGTTTTCAAACTCTCAGTGTAGAAAATAATCGCCTGAGACGGAAGCACAGAGGTAGCATGGGTTAACACGCAGCTACTAAAGGCTGTGTGTGACGCTGCGTATGCGTCAAGCGGCATCGTCCACCTTGCTAAAACGCACACAGGCCTACCTTGTTCCTGAAGCTTTGGACGCCTGCTGCTCTGCAGAGACATTTACAAGCAGCTTTGCTGACTTTGTGGTTGGAGTCGACCTGCAGGGCGGCGAGGGTCTGCAGCGTGCACCCCAGTGGGAGGAGGTCCGCCATCAGCTGACCGCTAAGCTTGTTCAAAGTCCGCCTCCGTTTGGGGCTCCTCAGAGCTGAGAGGATGTGCTCTGAAACACACACACACACACACACACACTGTTCCCCATCACATTTGACTGTTTCTACTCTTTCAAACACCACCAGGTTTATGGGGTCAATACTTTGTGCAGCCTGTTACCGTGACCACCATTAATAAAAATCCACACTGAGCAGCTGTGTGCGTGAGGAGCCTGACCTTCTTTGGAGAGCCGTGAGATGTGTGCACCCAGGTCCCGCACGTGCCAGCGTCGCAGGTACACCGACAGCTGGAAGAGCGTGACCCTGTCCGGGCAGCAGACGGGCCTGAGGCCGGGCAGCGTGCCGCACGCCGCGCGGAGCTGCTTCAACAGCCGAGAAAACACTGCAGCGGCAGCAGCGGGAGAGCGACAACAGTCAGAGATGAGGTTTGGTGTCAGCCAGAACAGCTGGCACATGCACAGAGCACCTTTTTCAGCCTGGCCCGGCTCCTTGGCCTTCACCTTGTGCGTGAAACATTTCCTCAGCGTCGTGAAGAAGCTGTCGGCGTCACACAGGAACGCCGAGCTGCTGCTGGCCACGCAGGCCTCCCAGAACAGCAGCAGCTCCCTGCTTCTCTGCACCTTTGGAAGGACTGAGGAAGACAGTCAGCGGCGTTTTCCAACTCCCACCCCCACCACACGACTGTCGCAAACAAAACAAAGAAAAAACTTCTACAAACTGTCAGTGGAAGAAACGCTGTTCTTCTCGAGCAACAAATGGCTGACGTGCTGCAGGACGTCCGCTTGGAGAGCGATTTCCTGCAGCAGCTCCTGTCTGCTGGGGCTGAAGTCGCACTCGCGCATCGTCTGAGGACAGATAACGGTGCAGCGGTTAGCTTCTCGCTCACCCTGCAGACTCCCAGCTCAGTCATTCAGCCAGCACTAAAACCCAAAGCTAAAGACTACAAACTAGTTAAATGACAGCAGAAATATGTTTTGGGGCTGAGGGGAGGTATTTTCCCTGTGTCACACTGTGATACTTGGCACAATATAACAAAGTCAATATTAATACGACGCTGAAAAAGGTAAATATACTGCTCAAAAAAAAAAATAAAGGGAAGTCTTAAACAACACAATGTAACTCCAAGGGGTCATACAGGCACGTGGAGGCCACACGTGCCTCATTTTGACTTGTTTTAAGGAGACTGCATCAAGGTTGGATCAGCCTGTGGTGTGTTTTTCCACTTTAATTTGAGTGTGACTCCAAATCCAGACCTCCATGGGTTAATAATAAGACTTTTTGTGTGATTTTGTTGTCCGCACAATGGAAAGGACAAAGTATTTATTAGGAATTTTTCATTCATTCAGATGTAGGATGTGTGAGGCTTCTGTGTGAGGACCTTTCAGACGGGTGATGGCTGACAGCTTGTGACCACCGCTGCAACTCTACCTGCAGAAGGATGCAGCAAATATCCAGATGAATTTCAAGAGTCTGGTCCAGACCGCCGTTTCCAGAGGTCAGAGGTGCGTTTTCCAGCTCCTGGAAAGAGCTGACATCGTTTGATTTAAAAAAAAAAAAAGAAAAGAGAAAAGAGAAAGAGGCGTTTAAGCAGTGGCGGTGGTCTTATCGTCTGAGTGCTCTTTGGTTGCTGGCTAACTCACCTGTGTTCGGGTTCTCTGAGGCTACTCAGGCAGGAAGTGTCCTCGTCTGTGTTGAAGTCCTGTGACAGGAAGTCAAAGCTTCCCAGGACGTCTTCTAAACGCAGAGTCTCCGCTGGTGAGGAGCATCTCAACACAGAGAGGTCGTTCTGGGGGAGAGAACAAGAGGACAACGCTCACTGCACGTGCCGGGGCAAAGGTGGTGGCCAGACACCAGAGTTCCACCCAGCAGGGTACCCTCAGAATGGTCGCCAGGTGCAACAGGTTGTGCTCCAGAGCTCGTAGTTCCTTCTCGGAGGAGGGCTGGCTGTGAAGCAGGTCATTAAGCGCTGATATCTGGGCCCCCAGCTGGAAGGGCTGCGCTCTGTGCTGGTCGCCGCTGGTCTCCGGCGGGGCAGCAGAAGGCGCGGGGAAAGGCGGGGCCGCAGCAGGCCGAATAGTCAGAGTGGGCAAGTCAGGGACGCAATGTGGCTCAAATTCTGAGGAGCCCTGAAACAAAGAAGGGAGGAGCTACAGAAACTGGAGAACATGCTCAAAGAGAAAGGAGAAGCCTCACAATGGTCCAGACTGTAGGTGGGACTTGGAACTAAGGACACGTACGCCAGAAAGAATTCCCATTTAGTTATAATAGTTTCAAATCATTCATGTCACGTGAAAAAGACTTGTTTGACAGATTCTTTACTGGTTTGAAACCCACAACCGTGACTGGAACATTAGTGATGACTTCATCATAATCACAACACAGTTTTTCTTAAAGTTAATTATTCTAAAACATTTTGAAATGATCAAAGTTTTACACTGAGTCTGATTTTGGGTCATAAATTATCTGTATAATATTATATAATGTGATTTTGGTGATTAAGACAATAAAGAGTCAAAATTTAAGTAGAGGCAGCAAATCAAGCGGGTCGATTTACTGCCCCCTGCTGGACATTTGAGAAAATGCACGTTTAAAACGTTTCCACGCTGTCAACACTTCTCACCCAAGTTTTATTATTTTATATTTCATTTTATTTATTTCTATTTCTTACCTGAGTAACATCCGTATCCTGATCTGCATTATGTTCCTCAGGTTCTGGTTCTCCTGCTTGGTTCTTTCTGAGAACATCAGGCGTACTGGACCTGCATCACCAACAGAGTTAGAACACAGTGTAACAAAAAATATTTTTTTTTCTGCAGATACAGTATGGTAATATTTCACTCATCCTCCAGGTACAGAGAACAGAATGAAGGTCAGAATGAAACAGAATGAAACATCAAAAACCTGAGGGTGTTTCGAGGGTCGTAACTGGACATGAACATGGCGTCTGAGGCGTTGAAGGGGTAGGTGAGCAGAGACCCGCTGCCAGTATCGTGGCGGCTTTCAGACTTCAAGGCTGCTGAGATACCGTCAGCATCCTGCAGCTGACGTGCCACTGACTGGAAAGAAAAAGAAAAAAAAAAAGGGTGAGAGACGCAGGCGTTTATGTTCCCCAGACCTTGGAACCATCAGAAACCATCAGGGTAAAAATAGGACCGAGGGTGAGACACACTAAAAAGGGACAGAAAGGGAAAGGACAACCATGAAGAAAAGACAACAGAATTCTTAGTTCTTCGCATATTTCGTTTGCTTTGATGGCTTTGATGTAAAGTTAGCAGTTTGAAAGCTAAAGATTCGTCTTTCCGCCACCATGTTTCAATACTCACCAGGAAGTACTTTTCAGTGAAAGACGGGCTGTGTCCTGCTGTCCAGCTGGAAAGAGGATTCTTTCTACCGACCGACAGCCGCTTCATCTTTTCGCCGCTGTCAAACGGGCTTCAGGGGTAACAAACACAAACAAATGAAGGAAAGAACCTCGGAAAAGATGGTGAAAAGTGCTGTTGGAGATTCTGGGAACCAGTGAAGCAGCGCTCTACTGGGATGGACTGGTGCTACAAGCTAGTAGCACACGTGTGTGTGTGTGTGTGTGTGTGTGTGTGTGTGTGTGTGTGTGTGCGCGCCCATACTTCCAAGCGATCTCCAGCTTAATTTTGATGGTTCCCAGCTGGGTGATGTCCACCAACACCAGCTGCGGCTTTGACACAAAGAAGTCCGCGCTCGCACACGTCACCATGCCAACCAGAAGCCAGCTCAAACCCTTCAATTCCATCACCTGGGAGAGGAAAATAGAGCGCTGACAGAGAAAATACGCAAAGCGTGTTGCTTTTTCATCAATAAAATGGCAAGACAGGAAAGCAAATGTTAAAGAATGGTTTTAAAGAATCAGAATTCGGATGAGTCTCTAATCTGAGAGCTCATTCTGGACTCGGCGAGGTGTGAGACCAGGTGTCGAAGAGCGTGAATGCTGGAAGACGATGCTCTCCGATGGAAAAGGCCCATTTTCGCCCACGAAGAAAACAAATTCTAACCTTGATCTCAAAGTTGTGGCGCGTGTGGGGCAGGAAAACCATGTATTCTTCCTCCCAGGACTGTGTGTCGTCTGATTTGATCCTTCCTCTCATCCTCCATCGCTGGCGTCCCAACTGCAGGGTCACCTGGTCGCGCGAGACCACCGAGATCAGCCCGGTGCCGAAACAGATGAGCTTCCCTGAATCTGGCCTTGAACATCTCACCTCATACTGGTCTCCAGGACAAAGACGCGCAAACCCACTCAGGCCTGCAAATAATCAGAGTATTTCCAATGAGGTCGACACCTTTGATCTTCTTCATGAGACTGAAGTCGTGTTCATGTTGATTAGAACAGGAGGATTTTTGTGCGTACCTTTCATTTTGATATGGAGCTCTCCAAGCAGGATTTCTAACTCTCTTTCCGTTTCTGATAGGTCCTGCGAAGAAGGGAAACAGGGGCGTCACGGACATGATGGACTGATGCAGAATAGAAGTGGAAGGCGGAAAACAAAGCATCACATTCAAGAACAAGGGACGGAACAAACGAACTACAACGCTGGCGTCCTCGTGAGAGAATTGATTTTCGAGCATCTTTGAAAATCAGCGTCCACGTGCGTCCACACCTGGAGACTGTGTCTGTGGCTGCGGTTCAGCTCCAGCAGGCTCTCTCTGCAGGCTCTGCTGGGCGGCGACATGGAGAAGGCCTTCTTCATGTTGACCACCCCCTGGCACAACCTCCGCTGAAGACAGTACGTCTCGTAAAGCTCTTCCACCTGTTGTTCGCAGGTCGACAACAACAACGCCACACCTCAAACGCGGAAGCTGCTTATTTCCGCTCTGTGGAGCTGAAAATGTCTGCAGCGTAAGGCCGGAACGGGGAAAAGACGGAGCTACCTTACTGAGCTGAAATTCTACCCTTCGTATGTACCGTTCCAGCGCTCTTATCTCCTGCGAAAGCAAAGGGATCACGACTGTTTATTTTGGTATGTTGGAATTTAAGTTGCTAAATTACAAAGAATTACCTTTTCCAGATCATACAGGAAGGCCTTGAGACAGACAGACAGACAGAAAAAAGAAAAGAAAAACAGTAGAAAACATGGTGAGGATTGTAAATTCTCTCTCTTTTTGTCTCTCTCACCAGTCTGGAGTCTCTCTTGGTGTCTCTCTGCTGCGTCAGTAAGAAGTCCATCTCTCCCTGCTGACTCTCCAGGATCTCCCTGCCCACGGCCACAGTCAGGTTTGACATTTTAACAGCAAAAACAGGAACCAGCATGTTTTCTTAGTACATCATTTGTCTCTATCAGTGTTTTTTTTTGTTTTTGTTTTTTTTGTTTTTATCCTTTACAGCAGCGCTCCCCAACCTTTTTTTGTTGAGCCACAGACCGGTTTAATGTCAGACAGTAGCTTCGGGGATCGGCCGTCAAGATGTGACGGATAAATACAACAAAAGAACGTGATATGACCGTCGTGAAAAGTGTGGGATTTTCTAAATATAATAATAAACTTGTGTCCACGGTGAGCCATAGACTGATGTAACAAAGAGAATTCGGTAATTTTTCAAAATAAAACATTGTTCAGTTTCGGATAATAAATAAAAGAAAGAAATGTACCGGTAAGTTATTTTCTTTTTTTTATGTGCGGCCGGTACTAAATGACCCACGGACCGGTACCGGTCCACGACCCGAGGGTTGGGGACCGCTGCTTTACAGAATAAGGCAAATTTAGACAACTCAGCACCGCTCCAGTCCTAGTAACTGAGCATATGGACAAAGAAAGATCTCCTATTTTGCTGAAAAAAATGACAAAAAGCGATAATCAAACGCTAACCTTTTTAAGAAAAGAGAGATCGATCAGAATCTGTCCCTCTCCGCACAGAACAACAGATTAAAGTGTCAGACTCAAACACACCTCAGTCCTCTGCGCAGCACCTGGAAAACTCTGTCAACGTCATGAAGCTGCAGAGGCCAGACGGCTCTGTCCTCTCTGCTGGACCACGGCTGCATCCTGGCAGATCGATGTCCCGTCCTGGCTTTTGAGCGAAGTGAGCTACTAACAGAGGACGGCCTAAAAGCAGAAACACACACACACGCACACACACAGAAGGAAATGTTGTGAAACCCTTTGCTGGCTGCTCGTCTCTCTGGGAGCTTCTTCCCTCTGTCATGGAGAGAAATTCCACAGATTCCAGTAATTTGATCACACGTGTTTTAATTGGACGGAGGTTTCCAGCAGAAGACACAAATATTTGTTGAGAGCATCACAAGATCACGCATCAGAAACAACAAACAAATCCTGATGATTACACGATTTTGCAGTATTTTTGGTGCAACTACTGATGTGATTAACAAATGAGTTAACAAAATGTTTTGTTAATTATTGTAAATGTGTCTATAATTGTTTCAGTGTGCTTCTCACCATTGTCGTCCAGTTAGAGAGCTGAAACCAGTGAAGGAGAGCTTCCGACTGACCAGACCTACATCAGCGGTGGAGTCAAACTGCATCTTTAAAGACATCCTGGAAAACAGAACCTTATTAACATTAGGGTTTTATATCATACCTAACAAAAAAACCATACCAAAAAACACAATAACAACACAATAACATCCTCCTGATTTCTTCTCACAACCCTAAAGTTTTGTGCTCATCTTGAATATATTGAAACATTTGAATGAACTTTAAAATCTGGAAAATTGACAACGAATCAAACCAAGGACGAAGCATCTGTTTGTGTAGCGCCTTCATGTTTTCGGTGCAAAGGTTTAAGGTGGATTCACAAGTGGTTTTTTTCAAGCTTTACATGACAGAATGTGAACTGATCCACACAGGAAATAACATGTAAAAGAGGAAAATAAAAGACAAGTAACAAAAGAAGAGATTTGAGGGCAAATTGAGGGTGAATAAGCAGATTCTGACCCCGCTTATGTGTGTTTGTTCTTTTCTTTGGCAGCGCCACTGTTCCAGAACTCTGACTGAGAGGAGTCATGAGAACCTGAAGCTCATCTAAAGCGTCCCGCTCTTACGTGGGTGAAACTCTAAAAACTCCTAAACCACAAAGTGATGCACAAGCCTCATAATCAGTTCAAAAAAAAAATAACACAAACTGAACTGAAGCCCTTTGGAGCAATTGACCATGGAAGAGGTCGGCAAAGTTAACGACACATAAAATTGGACTATGAAGCCTGTTAATGAAACGGAATGTTTTGCAGTGGTGTGTGTAGGACTGGACCGGCCCTGCAGTGTCAGCAGTGTAGGAAAAATTCACCACAACCCAGAACAGTATGAAGAGCAGGAAGTTGTAGGTGGCAAGGCCAAACAAACTTTGGACTTAAACCAAGAACTTCAGTTCTCAATTTGTTGTTGTTGTGCTTTTAACTTGAGTTCGTATTTAACTCTGCAATATTAGTTGGATAAGCTTTTATGATTTGGAAGTGATGTAGCGTATTTTCTGGACTATAAGTCGCACTTTTTTTCATAGTTTCTCTGGTCCTGCGGCCTTATACTCAGGTGCAACTTGTATATATTAAAATTATGTTAATTCACTCTGACATGACCAAGAAGTAAATATTACCTACAGCCGCGAGAGGGCGCTCTAGGCTTGTGACAACTACCGGTATGTGCTACTCCTGTACCACTGAAAATTAATTTAAACATTAACTTAAAGACAACTAAGAAAGACTGAACACAAATGCACCTAAAAAGAAAATCCTCTTCACCGAGGATGAAGAATTCACTGGATTCAGCGATGTGGAATGAGATTGAGATTTTGGCAAACTTGCTAACCTGTAGCTAGCTAGTTGGAGTTGCGAGCTTGTTATGTGAATTCTGCCTTTTCAGCCTTCCACGTATGTTCTTTGTTATTGTATAGCTGAATAACTGAATGTGTTACGTTATCATACATGACACCTATTCAGCCTGTTGTTCTATATTCTATTGTTATTATTGGTGTTGAAATTTGTAAAATACATTTCCAAAAAATGCGACTTCTAGTCCAGTGCAACTTATATATATATTTCTTCTCCTTCATGACGCATTTCTTGACTGATGCGACTAATACTCCTGAGCGACTTATAGTCGGAAAAAAAGGTACTTGAAACATTTCTTTTGTGAAGAAATAATATCCATGGAAAATGTTAATGTGGCTGAAAATGTACCAAGCTGAACTCGGTTAACTCGACAGAGTAAAACAAGGCTGATCCTTGGGTGCTCTGCGTGCTCTAGAGTTTACTACAGCTCTTACAATGTTCTGCATGCTACCACTCTGCTAGCCGGTTGTAGGAATTTAACTGAACCTAAAGCAAAAGGTTCATCGATTCAAAGAGAAAAGCTGCTTCATCTTTTCGACGATGTTTAATATTCACATACGAGTCTGAACAAAACTCAAAAATTCTGCATTTCTGGAAACTGTCAGTTCTGGTTGTCAGGAGCGTATTAAACTTACCCCGAGTGGGAGAAGAAGCATTTATTCTGCCAGATGGAAGGATCCTGCGTGCAATATCAAAAACTCTTCCTCTGTGTGTGTGTGTGTGTGTGTGTGTGTGTGTGTGTGTGTGTGTGTTAGTAAGACTGGGTGGGTGGGTTTGTCAGCTGTCTGCTCGATTCTGATAGCGTTTCGGGCCGAGCAGCTGATAACATGAATGTCCTGCAGCTGCAGCTTGAGAAGGTTTCTACCCAGCGTCGACAGTAAAACCAGTCCCCTCCATCTGAAGTCCTGACAGGTGTCACAGGGACCCATCCCCCCGTAGATTAGGTGCTTGTCTGTGAGCGTGACCCCTGAACCCTGCCCAACGTTGCTTATTCTCCGTGCTTTTATTTTAAAGCTAAGTGATATTCTCCTCCTCCTTGTTTTTTTTTTTTTTTTTTGGCACATCCAATGTTGTGAATCTTATCTTGGTCTTAAAGGTTTTTTGTTACTTGTCCTAAGCCCGTGGCCACGTGACCAAAGGGTTTTAGTTTATATAAACTTAACTCCAGTGGATTAATTTAACCAGACCTGTTTGAAGAATGTGTGAAACAGGAAAAGGAAGATCTGACTACATACACATATCAGAATGTGCATTACAGAATTAAACCTTCTTGTCTGGTTTTTTTTATGCCTCTTCCTCAACACTTAACTAACTTAAAACCTTGCAGAAATGCTGCAGAGAGATTTGGAAAACAATCCTGAAGGAAGCCAACAAATGAAACACTCTTACAAGCCTCAGTTTTCACCAAAGTACAAACTGGTATTTCAACTAATTACAGTCACGATACTGCTAACCTAATGATTTCACCTGGAATTTGTCTTTTAAAAAAAAAACACAACAAAAAAACACATATGCTGTTGTTTTTTTTTTTTTTTTTTTGAAAGGTAGAACGTAGAAATCAGTTTTCAGTTTTGTTCCTCAGTCACACCATGGCGATCAAAAAAAACATGCCAGTGCAAGCAGGTGTGATGGAGCTGTAGCTACATGGTAGCAGAACTGACAGTGCGTATGTGCGTCAAATCACTCAGGCTTCAGTTAATTCCAACCCATCCACCGGCTCTTTTCATGCCTTAAAATAGAAGAGACAAAGATAAATCCATATTTTCACTGGAGCTGCATGTTCCTTGCTCCTGACTCACTCTGGCTTTGTCTTTTGCGTCAGCTGCACTGCAGCTTCTTTCTACACGTTAAAATCTTAAACAAAGTCAGATGTGCGACACTGATTTTTTTTTTAACAATAAAAAATGGACAAACTGGTATTTAACGTTGCACATTGTTTTGCATGATTGGTTTACCTTTCAACATAAAAACAGAAAAAAGCTTTATATAATAATATATTATACATTTAATATGTGTATCGTAAGAAGTCTTGTCATTACGACCTGAAAAAAAAAAAACAAACAAACAGGAAGTCGGACATTTTGTTTTGAGTGGATATTTTCCTTTCCACAAACCCAGCTGCTGTGATATGGCACAAATCAACTAGACAAAGTGGGTGTCCAAAAATTTCAAATAGCTGTGGCTGCAGAAGCGCCACCAAACTGTTACAGTCAGTTTAAACAGCTCTCACACCACATACTTTACTGGAATGACTTGACATTTTCTTTGCATAATAATGGCTCAGTCCTGAATGTAGCAGTAGAAATGATATTCCACTCTCCTCGCAGCGCCCCCGGCTGGCAACAGGAAATGATCAGTTCTTAATGTGACCAATCCTGTTACGAGACAGTTTATGCAATCAACTTCATTACTGTCTAAATTCGGCTCAAAAATTATGCTGAATAAAGTTTTCATTGTAATGTACCCAGGCTGAGAATACTACTACTACTACTACTACTACTACTACTACTACTACTAATAATAATAATAATAATAATAATAATAATAATAAAAGATCTGCTGATGTTATCAGGAACTCCTTCAAAATCATCTCCATAGTTAGTGGGATAGTAGGATTATCACTGTGTCCAGTCTTCCTCGCTGTTTTGTGTCTCTCTCCCCATCTTCTCTCTCTCTCTGTATCTTTCTGCAGGTCTCCCGTCTCCAGAGCTTCATGCTGCACAGATCTCGGCCTCTGACAAACCCAGTGTCCACTGTCAGCACCTGCCTATGCTGTTCCCTTTTTTTTTTTTTATATAATAATCTGCCCATGCTAGATTATGTTTGCTATCTTTGTATATTTGTTTCTCTCCCTCTCTCTTTATTCTCTCTGTCCTGTCTCCCTCTTCTTCTCCTCCTTTACCCAGCCGACTTTCAGCAGGATGGTTCCTCCTTGTCAGCCTGGTCCTGCTCAAGGTTTCTTCCTGTTAAAAGGGAGTTTTTCCTTGCCACTGTGCTTACCTGGGGGTTCAGGCTCCGGGTTTCTGCCTCTGTAAAGCACCTAGAGACAACTTTTATTGTAAAAGGCGCTATATAAAATAAATAAACTGAACTAAACCAAACTGAAACCAGTTCGTTCCTGCCTTGGTGGGTTTCAGTAGCATACCTTTTGTTTCCCTGGGGTGTGTTATTGACAGGAGCAAGGCCAGGCCAAAGATTTCATCTGAGAGTGCTAGAAATTTTTGCCTCTAAACTGGTAAAATAACAAATTCAGTTTCTCAGCCAGTGAGGCATGTGTGTCAGGGGGTGTGATGCTGCTGTAGCTGTGGGCCTAACTGGATAGCTGATGACCCAGTTAGGCCCACAAAGGTTTTCAGGGCACACCAGAATCCTAACGGCACCAGAGAAAGTAGATCAGGCAAAAAAACCCAGCAGGAAGGCCAGTTGGAATTCTGGGTTTCCAGTTTAATAGATAACGGGTTTGATGCCCTTCTTGAAAAATGATTTGAAAAGTTGTCCTCCACATTCTTCTTGTAGGTCCATCTGATAGAGCGCTCCCTTGGGGGCACGTTTTGCTGTTCTCCCCCAAGGGGAGAAACATCCTGGAACTATTAGGAGCAGTGAGAAGTGATCTGACATGCCCAGCTCTGCAAGCATGCCTCACAGGATGTGAATACCCCTGGACCAGTGCGTACGTCCTGTGGTAGCATATTTCACATACTGGGAGAAGTTGGCACGGTTTTTAATCATCACGTGAACCCCGTCATGATGAGCATGTTGTTGTTTGTTTATGACATTCTGCAGATAAGCCAGGGCTATGCTAGTGTTAGCATTGGTGTCTGAAGGTGGCAGTAGGGTAACCAGCTGATCATGCAGGGCACCCAACGCTGATGCCGAGGTGTGAGTAGTGCTACGGTCATGGCCGTATGTTCTGGGTGCACACACGGGGTATAAAACCAGTGGATTGGTAGCCAGACAAATAGTCGGACTGTGCGTGAACAGTGTTTGTTGCTGCCTACCGTGATGTTGCTAACCACGAAGTGCGTAAACGGCGTCGGGTTTAACTGTGCAAACGGGAAGCGGGGTTGAAGGTTGACTCGCAACTTTTAGAAATAAAAGAAATGTGTGATGATGCAAAATGAGTGCATGGACACCTGTTGGGTTTAATGCCATGTGATGAACACGAAAAAGATGAGATATGGTTTAAAGCACAATTGTCTTTGACTGAATGTATTAATGGTGGTGATCCAAATCAGAAGTTTGTTGGCATCAGTCAAATCGATGACCAGCAATGAAACAAATGCACAACTCAATGGCGGTTGTGGATGATATTAACCCACATGGCAGCATTTCTAATGTGGGAAGCTAACGCTCAAGTAAGGGAAGCAGTAAAAGTGGATGATCAAGCACCGCCTCTGCACGCATAAAAGCTGAAGCCTCACTACCTCACTGGTCAGGGACCCCGGGGTGGAGGACCACACCGAGCGGGTGCGACAAAGTGACGTCAAGCCGATAAAAACGGTTGAAAGTGGAGGGCGATGCCCGAGAGGCTGCAGCGCAGATGTGATCTAGTGGAACACCCTTTAGCGCAGCCCAGGATGTGGAGATTCCCCTCGTTGAATGACACTTGACCCCGGCAGGCAATGGAGAGCCTCGGGTCTACCATCGGGTAAAAACCCTGTGAGACAGGGACAGGCCGAAGGGGAGCAGCCTGAACTGATAGTGGCGGCCCTGAAAAGCGAACCGAAGGAAGGGCTGGTGATGAGCCGCAACTGGAACATGAAAATAGGCGTCCTTCAGGTCGATGGACGTGAACCAATCGCCAGGCCAGACCACACTCAGAGTTGGGTTGCAGTTTCGAGCGCACCAACATGATCATTCTTCCTCCTCTGGAAGGGATCTAAGTGGCTCTCTGTGTCACTTATGTCCTTGATCAAATGAGGCGCCTCCATGGCTCTCTGGCTGCCTTACATCCAGAATGTTGACCACCAACCGCCTTTAAAATGTTTTAAGATTTATTTTTCTCATTTTCGTTCAGGATCTTTTATTGTTTTATTGTGTTTTGTGTATAAGTAAATGTATTATTACATATGTATACCGGTATTAGTCCAACAAATTAGTTTGGTTTAACTAGTTCTTGTTAAATATTAAAAAAAACTTACCATTGTATGATTGCAAGTGTATGACCTTCTTGTATTGCATTCCCAATAAAAAAAAAAGTATAAAATTACCACACTAAAACACTGTAGCATGCTCAGAAAAACGAGGATGTGAAAAATGTTCACAAGAAGTCTTTTTGTCCTTTTGATCTTTTAATTACCAAAGGTCAAAGGAGCTTTGATTCAAAGCAACTTAGTGTATTATAACTATTTTATAATAGTCATAATATTTAATAAACCATAGTCAGCAACTCTGGAGAGAAATATAAAATAAAACATGGTAAGATACTGACAAGAATAGACACCTGAGCCTCTGCATGAAACGCACACACACACACACACACACACACACACACACACACAAACACAGTGCCCTGTGTATTATTCTGATGGCAGACACATTCAGCATTGAAATGATTCTTTACGATGTGTGTGTTAGAAATGTAAAGATGATTATAGAATCTATAAAGAAAGCCAACATATTTTTACAAACTTTTTTTTTTCTTATGTGTGTGTATTTCAGGCTGAGGAAGAGAGCGTTTCACAAGTTCATAACGCCGGCGTCAGGCCAAACCTCAGACTAGGGGTAAGACTCACATCACCGCAACGTTTCACCATTATTTTGACTAAACATTTGACAGTTACGGCACAAATTCCACCGAAACACAATCTGACGCCAGCAACTGTATAATTCAATTCAAATTCAGCGTTTATACGTGCGTGTGGTTTGTGTGCACGCGTCAGTATTCACAGCAGCGCTGGTCTTAATTTATCTCCAAGATCAGCAATGCAAGACTTCTATGAAGTCGTTACCAATTATCTTAATATAGGAAAGGGAACTGGGAATGTTGGGGGCTCAGTCTGACTGGGAAGAAAAATGGTCCAATTTTTCACCTGTATCCAAATGTCACACACCGATGAATTCACTATAAGGGGACTCGTGGAGCCTACACGTCACCATACAGACGTTTGAAATGAACATTTCGTGGAGCCCGTTGGCGCCAAAACAACGCTAGCTTCTCCACAGCACCGACAGGGAATGGACTCTCCTCACAAGACAAATGTTCTACACACGTAATACTCTTGTGTTATTAATGTGAGGGCGGCATGGAGGTGCGGTGGTTAGCACTGTCGCCTCACAGCAAGAAGGTTTGGGGTTCGAATCCCTTTCTTTGTGTTTGCCTGTTCTCCCTGTGTATTTTCTCTGGGCGCTCCGTTTTCCTCCCACAGTCCAGAGACATGCTTGTTAGGTGAACTGATCAGTCTAAATTGACCGTAGGTGTGTGGATGTGGGTGTGAATGGTTGGCTGTCGTCGTGCTAGCCCTGCGATAGGCTGGCGACCTCTCCAGGGTGTACCAGCAGACCCCTGTGAACATTTTATTGTTATATAATGACATTTATTATAATAATTATTATTACTATACTTGAGCTAAGATGCTGTGATTAATATAGTACATTTATTTTACACCTTCAAATTCGCTGTGTGTGTTTAAAGTTTCACACACTTTAAAGAAATCGCACAATTATTTTATTTGCGTTTGAAATATGTGTTGATGAATTATTTTGATACTACTGTGTGAAATAATGACGGGTGTTGGCTGTAGGCGATCACTCCAATAGAGGAGGTGCTGAGTGTCAGGAGGAGAGAGGAGCAAAAGAGACGCTGGCTGGAAGAGCTGGATAAGCAACGGGAGGAGACCACCGAACGCAGGAGGCGAGAGAAGCAGCTGCAGAGTCAGGTAGCATCAGGGGCGGCTTCCAAGCCTGTTGATGGCGACGCTGTTGCTGGTGAACGTCTTTATTCTGCTTCCAGCCGGAGGAGCACGAGCTGTGGGCCTCCCACTTTGACTCCCTGCAGAGGAAGCCTCCTGTCCCAGCTGCAGCCCCAACAGCTCCCACTCCTTCTGCCCCACTGGAAGGCTTTGAGCAGCGAGAGTGGGAGCCCACATCCAGGCTGTCTCTCCTCTCAGAGGCCGTGAGCACGTGTGGAGGAGAGAGTGTCGGAGGCGCCGTTGTGGAGACAAACTGTGGGCACTCGACCAGAGCCAGGTAGAGCGGAGCCAGAACAAAAGAGACTTTTCCTGCTGTACGGATCCAGGAGAGTTGCTTGTTCTCTGATCTGTTCAGCTATCTGAGGACCATGACCGCCCTTCTGGACCAGGATGAGTTAGAAGAACGAAAGAGGAGGCGGCTCAAACAGTTGGAGCAGCAGGTCAGGGGACACAAATATTTTTAATGTAAAAAGATATTAAGTTTTTCCTCCCCTTTTCCCTGTTTCTCAGCGAGCCCTCAATGCCCAGATTGAGGAAAAAAAGCAGCAAAGGGCACGAGAAGAGATGATGAAGAGGAAGAAGGAGGAAGAAGAAGAGAGGAGATTATCCCAGGAGCGAGAGATGTTGAGGAAAAAATTTGAACTGGAAATACTTAAGGAGGAACAGGTCAGAAAACAAAAGAAGTGGCTGAGATCTGATTTTTGTGGTCAGGTGACCAGATCATATTTTTTATGGTAGAATGGCAGCTTTTTAAAAACGTGATCACAGTGTTAACGTGATCACGATTTTCAAAAGGGAGGACAGCTGTGATGGGGTTACCCAGTGGAGGGATGGTGAAGTGCTGGTGTTTTAAATGAAATAGGGGACGGAGGGCTGGAGGTCCGTTTACTTGGGGGCTGTTCCACTGTTCAAACATGCACAAATCAGTGCACCTGGGGAATTATTTGGTGTAACGGTGTGACGCCACTGCTGCTGTTCTTCTGCGCGTGTGGTTTCAGTTCG
This sequence comes from Pao palembangensis, assembly GCA_015343265.1. NCBI lineage: Eukaryota > Metazoa > Chordata > Actinopteri > Tetraodontiformes > Tetraodontidae > Pao > Pao palembangensis. The sequence continues at coordinate 13,874,865 of CM027087.1, read as the reverse complement.
GAGCAGCGACCAGTTCACACGGGAATCACGTGTAGGCTACATTTTCAAGGCAAATGTGAACAGTCAAGCAAAGATCTAAGCAAAAATCGGATCTAAGCATAAAATCATATAAGTCTGAATGTAGCCTTATATTCAGAATATGACAATATGCAACTTTAATGATGATATATATCATGATATACTGTGCAGTTCTCGTGCTCTAATTCACCAAATAACTCCACACTTCTGTCCTCAAGGCACGCCGCGGTCAGCGAGATGTGCAGGTTAAAAGCTCACCTTGCACCTACAGAGACATGGCTGTACAGACCACCTGCGGCCAACACTGCCGTCACCGGGACGTGCAGCCAAGCACCGACGAGGCCCATTTCACGCTGACCACAAGCCAGTCTCTGACAGAGGATGAAGTCACTTCTTTGAGAGAGGTCTTCTGCTGCCTGGTCTGCAAAGGTTGGTATTGTTACGCTAACCCCCGTTTCCACCGGATGCGGTGCGTCTCCGTCCGTCCTGATTAGATTCCACTCAAGTCAATGCGTCAGTTTCCACTGGCTGCGGCTCCGCCCACGGCAGGGCTAGAGGCTCCGCCCACGGCAGGGCTGGGGGCCTCCGTCACCCTCTGGAAAAATACACATCGCTTCTATTTTGGACGGACGGATGGACGGAGCACGTTGCAACAATCTAGCACAAGTCATCGCGTGCGGCACAGGAAGTTGGGTGCGAAGAAAAAAATAAAACATCCGGGAATTTGTCAAAATAAAAGGTCCCGTATTTAGAACGGTCATTTTTTTATGTTATTACATGTATTAATCATCTTTTTCTTGTGCCGTTTTATCTCTTGTATGTCGTTGTGTGAAACATCACAAGTTAATTTATTGTTTGTAACATATCTTCGAATATATTAAATAAATAATGTAAATAACCAGAATTTACAAGAAATAATCAATCTATTACACATTTTAGGAAAAATTAATAGAATTACCCATGGTAGAGTCAGCAAAATCTGAAGAAATGGGAAATTTTATTCCTAGGAACAAAGGACGTCTTCTTTGGCGTGTTTCAAAAAAGTGGTAATATCGCACGGTCGCTGATTTCGTTTTCAGCGACCAGTTGAAAAAGATCGCGCTAAACACGGGGCCTTTTATTTTGACAATTTCCCGGTTGTTTTATTTTCTCTTCGCACCCGACTTCCTGTCCGGCATGCAGTGGATTGTGCATGATTGTTACGGCGTTCTCCGTCCGTCCGGACGCATCCAGTAGAAACGGCTGGACGGCAGAAATCTGGACGGACGGACGGACGGACGGACGGGGACGCACCGCATCCAGTGGAAACCCGGGGTAAGGTTCCGTGTGAACAAGGAGTGTGAAATCAGAGGCCCGACGCTGCTCTGTATCTTCGGATTCTCACACATCCACGACGCTCTCATTTGTTAACTGCGTTACTGCTCGATCATTCATCTACGTTAGCCGTCCCCAACCTTTTTTGCGCCACGGACCGGTTTAATGTCAGACAGTATTTTCAGGGACCGGCCGTTAAGATGTGGTGGATAAATACAAGAAAAGAACGTGATATCGTCATGAAAACGTATTTTCTAAATATAATATTAAACTGTGTCAATAGTGAGTCATAGACGGATGTGACGGATGTATGAAAAAGTCCGGTAATTTTTCATAATAAAACATCGTTCAGTTTCAGATAATGAATAAAAGGAAGTAAGTAAAAGTAAAAGTAAGTAAGTTATTCATTTATGTGCGGCGGACCGGTACCGGTCCGTGGCCCCGGGGTTGGGGACCACTGATGAACCAATGAATGAAGGTTTTTTTTTTTTTTTTTTTAATATACAGGTCCTTTGAACAAGCCCATGTTTTCATCCTGCTGCAGAAGCTTAATCGGGTGTAAGGATTGTATCTTCAAGTGGAACAAAGGCAGCGATCGCTGCCCCAAATGTCGTGCTGGGAACCTAAGGGACAAAATCTACGAAGTGACCGGACTCTATGAGGCACTGGCGCCTCTGGAAAAGTTGTTCTTGTAGTATGTTTTTTTTTTTCTCGGTCTTGTTTGTGTGTGTGTGTGTGTGTATGGCTCTCACAAAAGCATTGTGTTTTTGTGACAGTGTCTAATGTTCCAGCTGAAAGCTCCAGTCTTGATCAGTAGAGAGAAGGCAGGTTTTCGTACTTGCCATAAAAATCGTTTTCGCGCAAAGTGCAAATAAATATGCGACTACTTACACATATCCCCACCTAACACTGTCCTCGTGTGATGCTTTGGTTTTTGTGATGGATCCCAGAAATGCAGAGTTCCCAAAAACCAAGCTATTTATTTTCTAACTAACAAAAGTTCTGAGCAGCCCACCGGCAAATTAAACAGTTCCACAGAATTAGCAGAAAACAAAGTCTGCGAGGGAACAGTCTGGAACATGGAAAAACACTTCTGGAGATTGTAATCCAGCTCATGCGTAGACGTAAAGACCATCTGGCAAGAAGTGAAGGTCACAGGTAGGTTTAAGTACCCGTTGCCGGGCTATTAGTAAACCCGCAACTGGCGCGTTTGCTTAGTTCGCTGTCGACACTCTCGTCAGCACTGCACAGAAAAAAAGAATGAGAATCCAAAAGGAAAGGACAAAAACATGAACCGTGACAGCATGTGCCAGTCTAATGATCACAGGGACACAGCCTCCTGAGAAACATGGTCATTATAACTAGATTGTAACTATAACTACTACTTTTCTGCTCAAAACAAATGTATTTGGGTATGAAGTACTGTTGTTGGTTAATTCTGGTCCAACACGACATGGTTATTAAAAGTATTTCAATTTGGTTGTAAAAATGTAAGAATGACTGCCCCCTATGGGTTGAAACCTGGCTATTACAATCAAATGTTGCTGTTGTTGCCATAATCAAGGTTTTTTTTTTTTTTTTTTTTTCATTTTCCAGCTTAGAAGCACTTCAGCCAAAACCTTGGGGTTTAGTCACACTTTAACCCCTGACTCAAAAAGAAGAGAACTGTCCAGAAACCTCTCCAAACCTGCCCTGCACCACATCGATCTTGCTCTGCGGAAAATGGGTCAGAGCCAAAGGCAGAAACCCAAGTCAGGGAGGAGCCCCAACCCCGCCTCAGCACCACCGGCAGCATCTCTGGGGGAACTCTACCAAAAGCAAGTCAGTTCAAGTCAGTTTAGTATCTCTGCCTAAACGCATTTGCACCCTCAAATCAGAAAACCTTGGTCGGGGGTGTGTGTACAAGCGGACAGCCGTGATTGTACTTTGGTCTAGTCCTTCCCAGACACTATGAGGCGAAGATACCTGAGCTTCAATCCACGTACATATCCATGGAGTCCACCATTCAATTCTAGGACAAGTGATGAGGTGCAACCTTTGAATGTTGACATGACAACCAGGCAGGTTTCCAGTCCCTTCCTATTGTCTGCTCATGTGATTATTCCCAACCATGGTACGATTTTACCAGATGGGTGAATAGTTCACCAGGTAGGTCCTCCAAGTAGGGGCTTCTGACAACAGATGAAGGACCACAAAGACCTCACCTTGTCTGGACTGAAATGCTGGAAAAGACCTAACTTTAAAGAAGCAATAAGTGAAATTCATCATTTTTAGATAAATTTAATTAAAAAATCGCTATGTGAAGATCTAGGTGCAGGTTCATCTGGAGTATAGCATGTCGTCACTGGCTGTGTGTGTTGATGTCCGATTCTTTGTTTATAACGGGAGTGGGCAATTATTTTGTTGAAGGGCCACATTGAGTTTTAGATCTTGAATGATGAAGCTCCAGATGATGTTTGGCCCCACCTTCTTGAGAGGACATGTTAGCATGCTAGCTGAAGGGGGGGTCTGAACCTTTTTCTAACCAATCGAGCTGACAACCCTCTTCATTTGGCTTTTGGAGAAATTATTGTGAAGTCTTTGCGGGCCGGATTGAATAGTTCATCGGGCCACATGTGGACCTCAGATTGCCCACCTCTGGTTTATAAGCTGGTCCGGCTGTGCGTTTGTGAACGTTCGTGTGAATTGCCGCTTGTGCTCACACTGTGCAGATGTGTATTGAAGGCTGGGCTGATCATTCTGGAAATTAAGCTAAATCTAAAGTTCATGATACATAAATCAGTTGCAGTTTGGGGGAAAATGTCAACATACCGCGACAATGGAATCTCCCTCTGCTGGCTGTTTGGAGTGATGCAGGTTTGAAGTCCATTTGTTTTATTGAGGAGAAGAAGGCTGGCGTTAAAATAAAAGTTATGCTGTGATTTGATGGCAGTAATAGTGGTGTAATAGGAGTTGCAGGTTCCACACCAAGTTCTGTATCAGCAGTTTTTTCTTTTAAGACATTGATGTTTACCAAGCAGGTATTGATTTTGTCGTTTTTTTTTTCTTAGCCAGTGTTTCACAGCTTCTCTTTTTAAAAAGGAATTATGCTGTCAGGATGTTTCTGCTATTTTGTGATGAATAAATGTAATGTTATCTGGTCTTGCTGCACTCTATTTGATAGATCATGAGAAATATTGAATCACCCTGTGGATGAGTATCATGCTATGTTAACAGTTAATTTAAATGTATTTCTTTTTAACATTTCTGTCATTGATTCCAGCTTTTTAACAGTGCAGAATGGATGGATAGACCTGCAGTGGGATCAGCTCCAACTGAAGGACAGTTAGAGCAGCAGAATGGGAAAATGTGGACAGATTTCCGAGCTTGCAACAATAGAGCAGCGGAATGTTTAAAACAGGCTTTCACACAGGCTCCTCGAAGTGCCCGCGGCCATGAAACAGCAGATTTCAAACAGATAAGGTGCTCGGGTACTCACAGCCCTTAGCTCTAGTTTGCTTTCACCAAATAGTTATTTTCCATTGAACTCAGCGGTTTGCATCGTCAAACTGGAGTAATTCCAGTCCCCTCACCACCTGAGCTTTTCTTGTGTACGTCAGATTTCTCCAAACTTTGTGGTGTAAATGACTTCCTCTTCCCGTCGGCGAGGAGTTCAAATATATCACAAATGAAGACACAGAAATGCTGCATTTTATCTCTAAATCAGATATTCCACCTTTGCTCGGGTCCCAGTTTCTGGGTGGATTTCTTTTTCTTTGAGCCTCTGTGGACTTTTATTTTGGGCTCAGCACCCCATAACTCATTTGGTATTCAGTTTACATACTCTTTCCTCTTTTAGTTACGATTCTGTATTTTCTCTTCCTTTCCACTTTCTTCTACAAATTCTTTTTGACTCACATTTGTCATGTTGCTCATTTTAATCAAACCCGTGTTGTCAGGTTGATTAGCATTTTTCCGAAACAAGTTAATGTTTTCCGTTCAAACTTTAAACTGTCGTCCTTTTCTGCTAATGAAGCAAACTGGGACGACCTCCAGCTTTGTGTCGCAAAGTCAAATTTCTGATGTTCCAGAAAACAACATTTCATACCTGATAAAATCCTACTAAAACAAGCGTGCTCAGGTTTTACAAGCAGCAGCAGTTGTTCCTTTAAGCATGTTTTACTGTGACAGATGCAGATATGTTGCAGTGTCCTCTGCAGCAGTTCCAGGGCAACGTGCCCTACACGCAGCACAGCAGCATCTGTTACTATGGCAACACTCTTGGACTAGACCATGAGGCAAACATGTCTTCCAAACCGCAGCATCCAAACAGCGGCTGTCTACGTGGCCTCGTGCACGGACAACAACACCTGCGTACCTGTCAACCAACTTTAGAGAACACTCGTCTAACATCAGATTAAAAGCACTGTATTTCTGAAGACAAGAAAAATCTGTACAAAATAAGACGTGCTTTTCCTGAGTATTTGGCTATAAAGGCCACTCGGCTACAGTGTTTACGTGAGCACTAACCCCGTATGAAGCAGGGGCACCTTCGCAGACCTGATGATAGGCGTCACGGACCTCCGGCATTTAGGGGTATGCTTCAGGAATCCACCCTGATCAGACGCCTATAATCAATATCAGGTCTCCAATCATCCCAGAGTGAGGAGTTTCTGAACGTCTTAGGAAAGACTAGTATCTGGGGACGAGCTGAACTGGGACAGATGAGAACGAGAAAACCCAGAACTCACAGAGGTGTCGCCCTTCTTTCCCACCAAACATACTTACATAAAAATACATACATAAAAATAACCATCAAGCTACTTCACACGGTTTTTAATAGTTTCAGTAAAGTGAATGTCCTCTAGCGGTAAGAGTCGACTTTACACTTTTATACATACATCTGTAACATATCTGGTGACTTTTAACCTGTTATGTCTCATCGTGTTTGTTAGTCATGCGTTTATGTCTCATCCCATCAACACTTCCTGTTTTATTTTGAAAGCAAACATCTTGTTTCATTCCAGGCTATTTACTTCCTGCATGTCCCTGATGGTTCCACCTGTGAACCCGTGTTTAAATAATCTCTGTCTTCTCCAGTCCTCCTGGGCCCGTTTGTCCTCTCTAATGTGTGCCTTGTGCCACAGATCCAAGCGTTCCTGCGGTAAAAAGTCACACTGGACTTTCAGAAGAGTGTAAGAAGTAAGTATTGTTAATCTAGTATAATTAAGAATAGTTTAGTTGGGGTTGTACTTGGAGTAACTAAATCAAAACTAAGAAAGAACAGTCATCTCACTACATTGATTATAAAATCAAAATTTTATTTATTTCATTTGGGCTCTGGGTTCAGGCACGGTTTGCACATTAAATCCCATGTTCATTTCCAGAGCAGCTTTATCAAATAAAGCTTTACTGTAATACATTTATTGCGCTTATTCATTCACTATATGACTATCTTATAAACTATTCTTTACAATAATGTACAAAAGCATTAAAGGCAAAAAGGTGACAACGCTTCATTATGGGAAGAATTTACAAGCATTTCAGCAAAATATTCAATTCAATTCAATTTTATTTATATAGCACCTTTTACAATAAAAATGTCTCTAGGTGCTTTACAGAGGTAGAAACCCAGAGCCTGAACCCCCAGGTAAGCACAGTGGCAAGGAAAAACTCCCTTTTAACAGGAAGAAACCTTGAGCAGGACCAGGCTCACAAGGGGGAACCATCCTGCTGAAAGTTGGCTGGGTAAAGGAGGAATAAAAGAGGGGGACAGGACAGAGAGAATAAAGAGAGAGAGAGAGGGAGAACAGATACAATCAGAAAACCAAAGAAATACAGACAAAATACAATCATAGAAATACAAACATATCAGACATATATACACAATGTATGACACAAAATATGATTACTAAATGTGTGTGAGGGAGAAATGGATCCATTCTGATCTAAGCTTGGTAATAAATTCAGAGTTAACACGAGGCTAGAATTACAGATTCTGGGACAGCTGAAAGAGCTCTGAAAGGTCCTGCATCAGACCTCAGGCCAGTTACACACACACACACACACACACACACACACACACACAGCACCAGTTAAGCCCTGTCAAAATAAAAGCATAAAACCCCAGCACTGCATAAGAAAGTCCAACTGTTTATCTTCTGATGTGCAGCGAAGGCTGAGCAGCAGAACCATCCAGCAAAGAACAGTTTTACAGCCTTTGCTGTTTATTATTTTATTAACTTGTTGGTGGATTTTTTTTAAAAGTGTGTGTTGAGGCGATTTCAGTTTAATTCATCATATTTAGATTTTGTACCCCCAAATCTGTGATTCTGTGGTGGATTTAATGGATTCAACTTTTATTCATTTAAATGCTCATTACAAGACTTAGCAAGCCTCCTAGCTCCACTCCTCTGTTGCCACAGAAGTTGCCGCTGGCAGCTGAATCTCAGCAGAAAGTCAGTCTTCTTTTGCATGTCCATCCCTGCGTCAGTCACTGGTCGTCCTGGTAACGGGGTTTGATGATCAGGAGAACTTTTGACAGCTTGACAACGGGTTCATCGCCAAAAAACGCGTCCACGTTGCACCACCTGCTGCGTAAAAGCGATATTTTTGATCGCGTTTGGCCTCTTTTCTCTGCACTGCTTCTTTGTTGTGCTGCGGACTGGTTCTTTACATTCCGACCTTTCTATCCTCCATGGACATATGACTGCATTTCACTGAGTTTGAAGAAAGTGGGCTCTTATGATTTATAAACCCACAAAAGGAGCTCTTTATGAAACCGAACATCCGGGAAACGCAACCCGATCTGCAAAAGACGTGGAATGCCTGTTTTTTTCCCCTTCCGCCCCTCAAACCCGGCGACGGTGAAAGACTAAAAAGCGACATGATTGGTGGATGCAGCCATTAGAGGTGAAATGTAAAACCCCGTCGTTTTGTTGCATCGGGGGCGTTACGAACGGAACGCTCCCCTCTTGTTTTTCCCTTCCTTCAATGACAACAGCAGCTAGCCGGGCTGAGCCGTGGGAAGCGTCTCCCGGTGTGGGCAGGATTTCCAGGCAAGTGCGCGGTAAGGACAACGGCACGGCCACGTTAAGCGCTTACAACACACGGCCGGCGACGCACATGAGAGTCGCGGCAGCGCGGATCGCCGGGAAGGCAGAAAAACGCACACAATGCACAATGGTGTTGCCTCGGAGTGCCGCGATAGCTCTCAAACAAACCCGGGAGAGAGTGGCTGCTCTCCGCTTGCTTGACAGCTGCGGGGCCAATGGAAACGTGCATGGGGCCAGATGCGCTCGGCCGCAGCCAATGGAAGGATGCGAAACGTTGAGCTGCCGCTGAGCGCAGATGGTAATGTTAGGGTGGCTGCCGCAGCCACACCGCGCCGCCGCCGCCGCTGCTAAACTTCCACTAAATACCAGGCTGCTTGTGTTTGGGCTGCTGCGGTGGGGATTTTAGGTAAGAAGCGCCAGCTAAGTTTGGGATGTGGCATCTCTTTGTTGATGAATAGGTAAATGGGGGAAGGTGTGCGTCTGACTGGTCTCCAGTCAGGAAGAAAAAAAAAAAAACTCCTCCTGTCTCCAGACTGAATAAACTCTCGGGACTGCGAGCTTTAGGGGGATTAAAAGTATATTACACGGAGTTTCAGCGGTCTGGTCTTTTCATCCTTTCCCCACTTACCTCACCCCTCCCTCCTGTCCTCCACTCACCTCCCCATCCCTCGTCTCCCCCCTCCCTCCCCTGCCTGCTAATTTTTATGCATTTTTCTAAACTGTCATGGCGATTTTGTGTCCTTGGAAATAGAAAAGGGCTAGTGTTTCTTTGTTGCTTTTTCCCCTTGCCGGACTAACCCGGGAGATGTGTCAGTGCTGACAGCATGTGCCAGGAGCGGAGGAGGCTTTATCGGCGGAGAGATGTTCCCGTAAAGGAGTTCTAGAGGTTGTCCACACGTGTAAGGAGAAGCCTGTTACTGTGTATTTACACCAGCGATGCAGTGACATTACAGCTAGCCAAGCTAGCTCGGAAGCAAAGGCTGGGAATATAAAGTAGGACACAGCCGATCTAGGACTCGGTATGTTTGTGGTTTCTCTTCTATCTTGTCTGTCGTTGGCTGTCTTTCTGCCCACCGGGAACTATTTTTCCTCCAACTATCTCCCCCTCAACTTGTGGCAGCAGCTGCTGAATCGTTATGGCTAGCCTGTTAGCTTCTGCTTTTGCTAGCCTCCTATAAAGTGCTGTGAGACAAGCTGTTAGCTTGTTAGCGCCTTGACATATTTGCAGAGACAGACATTAGGCATGTGTGCGGGAATTTAAGGAATTGCAAGTACACGCAGTCTCCGAGTGCTAAAAAGATGCCCACACCTGCCCAGGTGTCACATCCGTAGTGGGCTCGGGCTGTGCTAACGGCTAACAGCTAACCCCTATCCTCAGGTACGAGGTGGACGAAGCCCGAATATTGAAGAGTGTGTATTATAATTTAAAACGTCTTTAACAATGTCTCTGAACAGGTTCAGGGATCTTTAATCAACAGTTCGTCCTCCATTGATATTTTTTTCCTCCTCCTGTATGTTGTAGCATCTCTAAAACAAACATCTCTCCTGACTAACACGGCAGCAGGGATGTTGTTTTTGGATGAACTGATGTGATAATTTGTTTCAAGTTCTTTCAAGTCAAACACTTTTTTGCAATTCATCTCTGAGGGCTGTATCAGAAACCTGAAGACAACTTTGATTTCATGTGTAATCCCGCATTCCAAATCTCATTTATTTTTTATTTTTTTCCTGCGGCTTTTATATGTGATTAAATCACATTTGTGCGCTTGCCTTAGTAACCACGGGATTATCTGTCCACCAAGCCCGTGTCCAAGTGCGATGTCCACACTTTTCTCGGAGGTTCAGACACAGTTGTGGCCAGATGTGGTCTGTAGCACCTCTGATGAAAGGAACTGTAATTACTTCAATCGTTGTCACGGTCCTTCTGTCCTCTTTTATTCTCGTGAGTCATGTCACGGTAGATGCACCGATGTGAGCGTCCGCTCTTCAGAATGAGTTGCACTTGGATAAAAGTGGTTTTAATCACTTTTCAAACAACCTCTTGTGAGAAAGCAATGTTCATATTTGGAAATATGCTTATCCTTATCATTTTTTGACAGTTAAAACAAGGCCACAGACAAACAGGAGGGGGCAGATTGACAACACCTGCTGGACTGACTGAAAGAAGCAAATAATCCTTCTGATAGAGTAGAATAGCGGCAAGAACATGACAGAAAACATAGTCTTTTCTTGTCATGTTTCTTTACTTCTGGCTTTTAGGAATTACCTCATGCCTTTGTTAATTCAGCAGAATACTTTATTTTGTTTTTCCACTAGAGATTAACGGTATTCTGGGATCATTACTTGTGTAAGCAAGATCTGTTAGTGATCACAGCACACGTCAGACCCCTAAAAACAGCCCCTCTACTCAATCTTGCATTCAGACCTCACCGCTTTGACAGGTTATGATCATATCAACACGTTTGTCAGGCTGTCTTTAGCCTGCTGGCAGTTAAAACTCATCTTCAGTCATAACACAGTTGTTATTTTGGCGTTCATTTTCCCTATAAAATGTACAGTATAGCAGGGGTATTCAATTGAAAGTCACTGAGGTCCAATTATTAAAATGTCCTCCAAGTAAAAGGTCTGAAACGAAGTGTGTTTGTGTCCTATAGCCTTCCCTAATGTCCACATTTTTCACAAAGCAGGATGTTTAACTGAGTACACAATTAGATCTTTTACCATATATACAAGTAGCCCAGGCAAATAAATAAAAAAAGGCCTTTATTTTAGAGGAATGAAAACAAAAACCTCAAAATGAAGTAAAGAAAAAAAAAGTGCAAACAGAGCAGAATAACCCTTTTTTCTCTTAAATTAAAGTGGTCCCAGCCTAAAAAAGTGAAGGCCTACACTTCAAGTAAAAATGTTTCAATAAATCAAAAGTGGCTGCGTTAACGCCACGTTTTCGGTGCATATGAGGCACACTGGTTTTAAACTGCTTGACGGAGGAGTGAACATTCATTTCTCCGTCCACTCATCTTTAAAACAGCGGTTTTCCTCATCAACCTTCCATCTTCTGGAGCAAGCCACGCGAGCGCAAACTGACGGCGGCAGCGAGCTGCGGCACTTCTGTACTGCGCTGGTCGTGCAGGGTAAACAAACGATTTGATTGGCTCGACTGAGTGGAGCTATTGCTCTATTAACTGGAGTAGCAGCGCCCGCTGTCTGTAGCCGCGACCGCGGGGAAAATGAAAATCCATGAAAATCTACTCGCGTAGATTTAACAGATTGGTCGCGGGTCCGGACAGAACCATCACTCGGTCCAGATCCAGACCGGGGTCCGACATTTGGTGATGCCTGATGTGTAGGGACTTGGCTATGTTTTCCGTAGCTACTGTTTAAAAATCGCACACTAATAATTAAAAAAAAAACAATTGTCATTGAAATGATTGTTCGACTTTCTGAGATAACATTCAGTTAAACGTTTCCATCTGAACCGAATAATAGTTTGAGCCTCTTTCTGTGGACACTAGCAGCAGCTAAGCGTACAGTAAATGTCCCATTTTTAAAGTTTCTGTCGGAAAGCCGAATCCAGGATTCCGCTAATTATGGCAGGTGTGTCCAGTCAGGAAGCAGCCATCATGTGTGACGCTTGATTGTTGATTTGACGGTTGTGTCTCGCCGCGTTCGGCCTGGTTTTTATTTATTTATTTTTTTGTTTGTGCCCTTGCTGGTTTTACCTCTGGACGCTAAACCCTTGTTTGTATTAAGCGCCAGTGTGTATTGATCAGTGTATATTTCACGCTGAAGTTCCTTCTGCTTTTCTGTCGGTCCGATGCTCTCCGATCGTTTCGGAGCTACCGCAAAGATCCCGGCACTTTGATAATCCTTCGTCCTGAGCGGAACCGTAATCGTGTAGCACGGCAGCGTTCGCACTTCGCCTTCCTTTCACCACAGAGATTGTGGGACCTTCCAACACACCTGAGGTCTGAAATAAACGCTAAGTATGCGTATCCGCGAAATCCCTGAAAGGAGTTTAAAGTAACGTACGCGAATAACAAGGCCGGCGGAGCGGTTAGCACTCCGGGTTCACTTATTTCTCCCCCACACACGAACATGCAGCCTCTGCGGAGACTCTAAAGCGTCCCCAGTGAGTCCCGTGCTGGACTGGAAACCTGTCTTGACCATATTTCAGCTGGCACCACCATATGGGTAAATAAAAATAATTTAGAAACAATTCCTTATTGGATTCCAGGACCTCCGTTCATAAAGGCCAACAGTGCAGTAATGAAATTTGGTATCGTTCTGCATCGTTTAACCCTTTTGTAGTTGCGTATCCGCTCACACGAGGAAGATGATGTCAAGTGAAAACAGCAGCAGAGAGAGAGAGAGAGAGAGAGAGAGAGAGAGAGAGAGAGAGAGAGACGGAGGCAAACGTTCCAAACTTTCAAGGTCAAACACAATGACACGTGTCAACTGTGTTACCGACGTAACAATGTGACATCTCGGCGGCCTTTTTTAATTCATTTGCTTTTTTTTTTTAAAGCTTTTTTTTTTGCAAACAAGACATAAAAATGTAATTGTTCATTTTCATTATATACTAGCTTCATATAATGGCTATATGAGTTAAGAGGTTTGAGTTATAATGTGGCTAAATTGGAAAACTTCTATATTTGAAAGAAATAATTGTTGTCCAAGAAGCTAAATACATTCTATACCAGCCTTTATTCTAATCAAAGACAACCTTTCTGTTGTGTTAAAAGCTAAAAATAATCTGGCTTGGTTTGGAGTAACCTGGTTTGGTCCTCGGTGGACATGCGTGTCCTCTTTCATCTTAAACTGATTATTTTATTTTTGCATTTTCTGAATCATATGTTCTTCTCACTTTGCACTCCTCTTCCTCCATCTGTTCTACTTTTCTGGGTGAGACATGATGCTTGTCTCTGTTGATCCACCTCTTTCTCCATTGTCATCTAAACCAGGGTCTGGGGAGGCGGGGTGGGGGGTTGCAGCCTGCCGCAGAGGCGCAGGAATACAGCCTGGACAGACTGTCGGTCCAGCCCGGGGCACTCAAACCTTCACCTTGAGAGTGCACGGTCAATCACAAGGTCAGAACATCTGCAGGTGGATACTTTTCAATTCGGTTCTTCCAAATGAAGAACGTGCCGCTCAAGACTGCTGATTGATTGAGCCGCGTTGCTGCTTTGAGCAGCTTCAGCAGCATAAAAACAGGAACCTCTGCCTGCCACCAGCAGACGAGGGTTACTGTGTTATTAAGTAGTGGTTGTCAGGAACTGTGAAAGTTGTGATGCAGTCGTGACAGCTGCAGTAATTCTCTTCAGAATTCTGTTCTGTGCATCTTTTTGCCCCAAATCTGACAGTCAGTGAGAGCGATCACCTTCAGAAGCCAATCTGATGCCAGATCGGCATGATTAAACGGAGTCCAGTGGCCCTAATCCAGAATATCAACACTCGGAGAGCAGCCTAGGGCTGTCACGATTAGGAAAAATAATCGCAATTGACGATTATTTTTTTTCTTTTTTTTTTATATTCTACTGTCATAGCAAAATGAGCTTTAATAATACACATCCACACCTTATTGAATAAGAGCAATTCAATGACTTTGAACATCCAGAAATAGTTGGGTATTGCTGTGGATGGTGGTTCTGTAGACGTTGGTTCAGATTTAGTGCGTTAGCACTCTTAACTGGCACTTTTTATGGCAAATTTTCCAGATGGCTTCCTCCAGGTTACTGGGCTCTCCTTTATCGTTAGGATAGAAACCAAAACGCACCCACAGCAGAGCCGTGGTACGAGGCTTTGGAGCCAGAACCTCCGCTTCCTCCATGTTGTTATTATCCTAGCCATAGCATATTATCCTAGCCATAGCATATTATCCTAGCCATAGCATAATATCCTAGCCATAGCATATTATCTTAGCCATAGCATATTATCCTAGCCATAGCATATTATCCTAGCCATAGCATAATATCCTAGCCATAGCATATTATCCTAGCCATAGCATATTATCCTAGCCATAGCATATTATCTTAGCCATAGCATATTATCCTAGCCATAGCATATTATCTTAGCCATAGCTCGCTGCCCATCCGATCAAGACGAGAGGTAAACGTGGTTGCCACGGTGACGTTGCGTGCCGCTGCTGGCGCAATATGATGATGTCAGACTCAGATTCATAGTTATTTTATGCAACTTTGTGGATAAAATAAATAATTGACGGTAATTGCGAATATGAAAAATAATCGCAATTGACAATTATTGTAATATTCGCGACTGCCCTAGAGCAAACCATCGGCTCAGGTCAACAAGTGTGTAACGGCTCAGTTTTCTGTTAAAAAGCAACGAACCTTTACAGACACTGACATGGATTACGCTTCAGAATACATCTAACTGGCTTAAAACTGGACCACCAGTGAACTTTAGTGTGTTTGATTTTTCCCCTCCTTCACTGTTGAGGACAAATCAAAAGTATTAGTCATACTTGTTCTTCTTATTGTTCAGTAATTATGGCTCTGAGCTGCAGCGGACTGTCATAGCGAAATGTCAGGTTTTATCATGCTGTGTGTCATCAGTTTACAACGGTTTTAACTCTACAGGATTCTGTTAACACCCAGGGAGCCTTCGTAAATTTAAAGCAAATTTAGCTTGTGGGAAAATCACATGAATGCACATGAGAGCAGACGCGCCACGTGCATGGTGGTACTGAGCGTACATTTTCGTCTGCATAGATTTTGTTCACATTTTTTTGCGGCGTCAGAACAGTGGCCTTCAGTACTGAAGCACACCACACCTTTAATCGTGGTTGCAATTACGAGCTTTCAGCTGTGGCGTGTCCCGAGGTTGTCTGTTGTGTTGTGCAGTTCAAAAGCATTCAGAACTTTTCACTTTTCCACATTTCATTGTTGTAGCTTTTTGAACAGACGAGTACATTCTTTTAATATTTATCACCATCTTTCTGGATGTGTGTATCTCTTCATTTAACAGTTAAAAATGGACTGTTATGTTGACCTGATTTACACCGTATCCATGCACAAATCCTCAATTTTTTTTCTTCTCCCTCAAATCAAAAGTGTCGGATATGTTATGGCACAGTTGTTTAGGACCCAGATGCAGACTCGATGCAACGGCGCTCAAACAAAAACAATCCTTTATTGGGCGTACAAAAAGGGGAAACAAAAGGTGCTCCGACCGGAGGAAAAACAATGTTCGTGAACTGCTCCACTGCGGGGTGTCCGAAGACCCGAACTCAGACCTCTTCTCAAGGAACGTGGCGACCTGGGAACCGGGGCAAAAACTCTGGTGAGTCACAATCCACAAAAACACAGGAAAGCTCCAGTCTGAGTAAGTCAGGTACCACTCTGCAGGTGAGGTAGGAACAATGATCCAGCACCAGGGACCAGCTGGCAGCGTCCCTAAATCAGCCGGCGAAGAGCCGATCAGCGACAGGTGCGCGGCCACCGCTGGAACCTGGGAACCTGCGCCCTCACACATAAAAAAAAAGGCCAGAAAGCTGGACCGTGACAGTACCCCTTCCTCAACTGGCACCTCCGGGCGCCCTACCTGGTCCTTCTGGAGGGGTGTCGGATGGAGGGACCAGTTCTCCTGACTTGAGTTTGCTAGCCTTAGGAACAGTTTCTACTTCCATGGACGCCGTTTCGGTCTCTTCAGGGACAGCCTTCACTACGGCCTCGGGGGCCGCTTCAGCCAGGGACTCAGGGACGACTTCAGCCTCTGCAGGGACGGCTGCAACCAGGGGCTCCGGAGCAGCTTTGGTCACGGACTCAGGTACAGCTTTAGCTACGGGCTCTGGGCCAGCTTCAGCCTCTACAGGGGCTGTCTCAGCCACGGGCATGGAGGCAGCTTCTGCTTCTCCGGGGGCGGTGGCAACCAGGGGCTCTGGGACATTTTCGGCTTCCTCAAGTGTGGCTTTAGCATCTATGGGGACAGCTTCAGGTGCAACAAGTGCAGCTTAGTTCCAACAGGAATGGCTGCAGCCGTGAACTCCGGAGCTACTTTAGCTTCTCCAGGGGCGGTCTCAGCCAGAGGCTCTGGGAAAGCTTTAGCCTCCTCCGGGCCAGACTCAACCACAGACTTGGAGGACGCTTCAGCTTCTACAGGGGCAGCCTCAACTTTGGGGTTTGGGAGCAGCTTTAGCTTCAGGGGTAGCGGCCTTAGCCGTGGGAGACGCAGTCTCTGCTGCAGGGATCACAAGCTTTGCTTCAGGAGTCATAGCCCTAGCTGCTGGTGTAGCGGCCTTAGCTGCGGGAGTCGCAGTCTCTGCTGTGAGAGTCACAGCCTTTGCTGCGGGTTTCACCAGTTTTGCTGCCGCCCTTGTTACGGGAGACACGACCTTGGCCGCTGGGGTCGCGGCTGTCGTCGGGACCGGCGTAGTCGTCGGCGGTGTCGTCAGGACCGGTGTGGTTGTCAGGACCGGTGTGGTTGGTGCTGTCGTTGGGACCGACGTGGTTGTTGGTGTTGTCGTTGGGACCGGTGTGAGCGTTGTCGTCTGGACTGCCATGGGCGTTGGCACTGCGGTCGGGACCGCCGTGGGCTTTGGCGCTGTGGTTGGGACCAGCGTGGCTTCAGTATGGATCGGGAGTGCCTCCCACCTCTTGGCCTCAGGAGCCTTCTTCCTGAAATCAAGGATGTTAGTGGAACCTCCTACCTCAGGGTCTCGGGGAGTCCTCCTCCTTCGTTCCTGGAACCGCTGGGCTGCCACAGTTGGGGGGGGTCCCTGGCCCAGAGCGGCACACCTGGGCCCGTCGGACCACTGACCACGTACGGCAGGTCCGAAAGAGTGTCGTCCTCTCTGGGGAACACCCCCGGGACAGAGAAGATCCGCAGTGGCTCACCAGGAGGCAGGCCTAGGCTGGGGACTGTTGCCGACCTCACTGGTGCAGTGGCAGACTTGGCTGACATAGGACCAGGGGCTGACTTGGCTAGTGCAGAAGCAGGAGCTAGCTTGGCTAGTGCAGGGGCCGTCAGCAAGCAAACAGAAGCGTCGTCAGGAAGAACCCTTGTACCCACGGGAGGAGCTGAGAAAGAGAAAACACCCGTGGAGGCAGCACTGCGCATGTCTGAATCCGGAGAGATACCTGTAGCACTGGGACTGGACCACCCTGGCCAGACACTGCGCAGGAAAAACCAGAAGGTGCAGTCGGTCTGGGACTAGCACGAAGTGCGGGGGCCACAACAGGGAAAATATGCCTGATGAGTAGCTGTGATTGGAGGCGGCTCTGCCTGCATTCCAGCTCTCTCCCAGCAGGGAGGCGCAGGTGAGTCGAGTGAGGAAAAACACATATTACTCACAAAAACACTGGCGGGGTTCAAAAGGGTGATGGGTGCACAGCTGGGATTGACGGAAAAGGAGGCAGCCCTGCCTGCGACCCGGTTGTCTCCCAGTGAGAGAGCACCTCCGCGCTCCACCGCGCCGCCTTCTTGTCATCTGCGCGGGCGGAGCTGGATCCAGTGTCAGGGGACGCGTCAACCGGGCTACTGACTTTGTCAGCGCCGCTGCTTTTACGACCAGCGGAACGCGGACAAAAAATCCTGGCGCGACAGAGAGCGCAGCGTGCCTGCTGGGTCCATATGTGGCTGGATCATTCTGTTACGGCACAGTTGTTTAGGGCCCAAATGCAGACTCAAACAAAAACAGCCCTTTATTGGGCGTACAAAAAGGGGAAACGGAAGGCGCTCCGACTGGAGGAAAAACAATGTTCATGAAAAACTCAAAAGTC
Source organism: Pao palembangensis (assembly GCA_015343265.1). Lineage (NCBI taxonomy): Eukaryota > Metazoa > Chordata > Actinopteri > Tetraodontiformes > Tetraodontidae > Pao > Pao palembangensis. The sequence continues at coordinate 13,856,762 of CM027087.1, read as the reverse complement.
CAAACTCTTCTCGGGGAGGCCCTTGGCGGGGTGTCCAAAGACCCGAACTCAGACCTCTTCTCAAGGAACGTGGCGACCTGGGAACCGGGGCAAAAACTCTCGAGTCACAATCCACAAAAACACAGGAAAGCTCCAGTCTGAGTAAGTCAGGTACCACTCTGCAGGTGAGGTAGGAACGATGATCCAGCACCAGGGACCAGCTGGCAGCGTCCCTAAGTCAGCCACCGATGAGCCGGTCAGCGACAGGTGTGCGGCCACCGCTGGAACCTGGGAACCTGCGCCCTCTACTGGGAGAAAAAAGGACAAACCACACACACAAAAAAAAAAGGGCCAGAAAGCTGGACCCTGACAAGATCTCTAATCTGCACATTAGGGACATTTAATAATTACTACAGCGTGAAGGCAACACAAAAACACTGGCACTGTTTTATGCTGTTTGTCTGAGCGATGCAAAAGTACATGTTGAGCCAAGTATTAATAATATGGGCGTACGACAGCGAACACAAGTACACGAGTGTTGGGAGGGGTTGGTTTCTTCTTCTGGTGAAGGAATCGTGTGCTTTGAAAAGTAGTTTGCTGCCTTAGTGTTCTGAGTGTTCTGTGTTTTTGGGAAATGAGTGATTTTTATGTAGCACTGCTAGTGCTGGGCAGCTTTTTCAAAATTATATCGGGTTCACGGTATGTGACTTTTTTTTTTTTTTTTTTTTTAAATGCATGTCTGGGTGTTAACCACATTTTTTAATAATTTAGAGACAAATCGCTGCAGTTAACTGTCTTAGGATTACCTATTTTAGTGTCATGAGGTATAAATATTGTAGAAAAACATTAATTCCCACTAGTATTAATACAGGCTTGCATGGTTTAACAAAATGATGCTGTTTCCAAAGAGGTGGTGCTCATGATTCTGATGAAGTGAAGGAATCAGAATGTGTGACAGTTGCAGTCAAAATGCAGAACCCTTTTATTTTTCAAATTTTGCAAACAAGTTGAAAACCCTGAGGTGGTGCAGCAAACTGCTCGTGTTTCCTTCTGCGGCTACAACGTTAGCGCTACAACATTTACAGAGAATTGTTGTTTTAAGCCAAAAAAAAAAAAAAAAAACAACAACACTTCCCAACAACAGACACGGCTCCTCTTGTCAGTACAAGTTCTTCTGTGTCCTGTTCAACTCGTTCTGGAACTTCTGTTTCGGAACTTTCACTGTTCCCATCCTCATCGCTAAACACGCCGTTGTGCCCTCAAGTAGTCGTTCATGCAGCGTTCAAATGTCCTCGGAACTCGGAAAGCTCCGGTATTCGCTATGAACACGCGTCGCAAACCTTGTGTTTGTGTTCAGCGCTTGCCGGCACCGAACTTACTGGCTATAAGCTGTTTTTAGTATTTTGTGCATCAGCGACGAAAGTGTAGAGGGACATTGTGTGGCGATTACCGTAACAACCACTTTGGTATTATCCTTTAATTTGCACCCTGCTGTGACACCCAGTGACTCTTGGCTGGAGGACCCACATTTAGTTATGTGCTTCAAATATTGGATATCCACTAAATTCTGTGTCTTCCACTAAATTCTGGGTATCTTTCTACTGATACCCAGATAAACGTAGCGCTTGTTCTGCTTTTCTGGAATTTAGTTCTTTTCCTCTGCCCTCCTTGTGGCTCAAAGACTGCAGTTAATGCTGGCTGCGGCTCCAGTGTTTTGATAGTTGCTCCTTTGTAGCAGTTTGTCTGGCTGACTGAAGAAAACAAGCTTTATTTCCTTAAACAACTCCAGTTTCAATAGTCCTACTTTTGAACGAACAAATTACACAAGGTTGTATGAATAACGTACCACCCAAGGTGACAGGCTGCAGCTGTTGATTTTATTTTTAAATATACAAAAATAGGTAAAATAACAACCATGTTTCATTAAATTCCAAACATGAAGTTAAACTGCTTATTTCATTGCTGCCGTTGTGCTAACGCTGATTAGCCTGTGGGTAGAGAACCCCATAAATGCATTAGCTGTGAGTTAAGACAGTGTGTAAAAAGGTCATTGTTATTAGTTTAGGCAGCCGAGTAATTTAGAACAGTCAGAAATATTTATTTGCTCGGCAGTTAATTGACTGGTATAGAGTGCATCTATCATTTTTACAGTGGAGATATGCTTTGAATGTTGCCAGATGAGTAAATCAGTTACTTTGAAGACTTTCTAGAAGCATTATTTTCTTCAACAGAAGGTAGTGCAACGTTTCACCTGTTTACCTGATGTCTATTACTGATGTGTGAGTCACAATTAAGTCAGAATGTGGCTCAGCAAAGACACAAGTCAGATCAGATTTACACTGCAAACCCAAGCATACCCTGCTGCACCCACCTGTGTGACTTTGTTGGTGATAGGCATCGCCTGTGTGACCTGTACCATCAGTCACCTGTGGCTGCAGGAACTGTCACCTGAATGCTTTCATTCGTGTTTAGGGCAGTCGCGAATATTACAATAATTGTCAGTCGCGATTATTTTTCATATTCGCGACTACCATCAATGAATTAAAATTTTCCACAAAGTTGCATAAAATAACTAGGAATCTGAGTCTGACGTCATCGTATTGTGCCAGCAGCAGCATGCAGCATCACCGTGGCAACCACATTCCGTTTACCTCTCGTCTTGATCGGATGGGCAGCGAGCTATGGCTAGGATAACATGCTATGGCTAGGATAACATGCTATGGCTAGGATAATATGCTATGGCTAGGATAATATGCTATGGCTAGGATATTATGCTATAGCTAGGATAATATGCTATGGCTAGGATATTATGCTATAGCTAGGATAATATGCTATGGCTAGGATAATATGCTATGGCTATCATAATATGCAATGGCTAGGATAACATGCTATGGCTAGGATAATATGCTATGGCTAGGATATTATACTATAGCTAGGATAATATGCTATGGCTAACATAATATGCAATGGCTAGGATAACATGCTATGGCTAGGATAATATGCTATGGCTAGGATATTATACTATAGCTAGGATAATATGCTATGGCTATCATAATATGCAATGGCTAGGATAACATGCTATGGCTAGGATAATATGCTATGGCTAGGATATTATGCTATGGCTAGGATAATATGCTATGGCTAGGATAATATGCTATAGCTAGGATAATATGCTATGGCTAGGATAACATGCTATGGCTAGGATAACATGCTATGGCTAGGATAACATGCTATGGCTCGTATAGTAACAACATAGAGGCCCAACTATTTCTGGATGTTCAAAGTCATTAAATCGCTCTGATTCATTAAGGTGTACAGGACAGTACAGAATGTGTATTATTAAAGCTCATTATGCTATGATAGTAGAATATAAAAAAGAAAAAAAATAGACAATATAATTGTCAACTGCGATTATTTTTCTGACAATTAATCGTCTTCAGAAATTTCTAATTGTGACAGCCCTATTCGCGTTATCAGGCCAGAAGTTGATTTGTGGCTTGATTTATTCCTTTATTCTTCAGGCATCATTATCATCATGGCAAAGACTTTTCGTAATATGGGATTAAGAAGTGAACTACACAAATGTACGTCGCTCGCTGCACAAGCAAGAGGGAATAATGGTTAGCGCTACGGTTGTGGGTTGAATCCCCAGCTAAGACGGGCCTTTCTGTGTAGACACCCACGAAACGTAACGTTTTTCTGCTGATCTGATAAGAGCCAGGGTCGTTTCCAGGATCTAAATGCCATCTTTTTTTCCGTTCACATTGTCCCTCAATAGCACGCGGGTTTGAACAGGATTTTTTGTCTGGTGTAAAGGAGCTTAACTGTCTCTGTGTTGGTTTTCTCTGCCTGCTTGCTCGGCGCACAGGGTCGAGCAGGCGAAGCGGTTTAGGACGGACCCTCCGTGTGGCCCACAACATGTCATTCTTTTTCCTTCGTTGCATTGCGTGTTTCATTTCGTACACTGGAAACATCAGCCTGACATTTCCATTTAACCCATTTTTATTTTTTGAATTAGATTTTTATTTTCCTGTGAAAATGGATTTCAGAATATTTCCACTAAAATGTGCTTTGAATGTGTTTGTGGAAGTAAAACAAATCATGTCTTTCTGTATTAACAGATGCAGTTATGTGATAGAAGATGAAAATAAACAAGAAGAACAAGCAGCAGGTTTGTATTGTGACTCGCAAGCGTTGTACAAGGTAACCGCCTTTCTTTGAGAGTTCACCCCTGATCCGAACGCCTTTCCAGTGCTGTTGAAGGCAGTCGTTTCTCCAAGCACCAACCGGCACTTGAGCCCTCTTTAAATGGATGGCAGACACATGCGGATGAAACATGAATTCTCACTCGAATGTGAACGTTTGTATCCTCAGGATTGTTCCGTCCCCCCGGTTGACTCTTCCTTCTTGCTGCTTCTGGAATTCCTCTGTGTCAGTCAGCGCTTCTAATACACGCAGCCCTGCTCTGTAGCCGGCATGAGCCAGGTTTTGGTGCACAGGAATATTATATTTAGGGGAAAATGCTCCATTAGAAGGTATTCAGCGATTTTAGCGACCAGTCACATGATGACACATTGGTCTAGCAACTTTGCTCATGTGTCCTTTTATAAAGCTTCACAACAAAAGATCCTTTATTATCTAAATAAGCTAGACAATTTTTATGTTTAAAATTGTGGCATCAAAGTTCTTCTGTTTAGATTCTGACATTTTTATGTCTGTTAGCGAGACATTGTTGTAACTTTTAATATTATTTAAATCCGCATTTTCACCAAACGTGATAATACACACGTATGTACGTGGGGTAAGAAGCAAACCTGGAGAGACCAGGACTGATAACGATAATCCATCCCCTTCAGCGGGGTTCAGCACTGCAGAAGCAATCCACGGTTCTCTGACCATCTGTGAAGATGCTCCTGCAGCGGATCCACGTCTGCCCATGAGACGGTTTCTTTGCTTGCTCCTTATATTCTTGGTACACGTTTTGTGTACCAGCTGGTGTAATTGTGTGACGTCCTGGTGAAACTCTGGACTATCCCGGTATTTTAGAAAAGTGTTCTTTTTGTAGTCTTTGATCTCCGCTGAAGTCATTTATTCAACTAGAAATGCAATATTGTTGCAATTTCTGTTAGTTTTTGCATCTAAATCATTAATTGAATGATGTTACTAACCCCGGCTTTCCACCAGATGCGGTGCGTCCCCGTCTGGACGGACGGGGAACGCCGCAACAATCTAGCACAATCCACCGCGTGCCGGACAGGCAATCGGGTGCGAAGAGAAAATAAAACATCAGGGAATTTGTCAAAAAAAAAAGCTCCCGTTTTTAGAGCGGCCTTTTACAACACGGCACTGAAAACGAAGTCACGTACGGCCGTGCGATATTACCACTTTGTAGTTTTTGAAAGGAGCCAGAAGAAGACGCTCTTTGTTCCTAGGAGTAAAATTTCCTCTTTCTTCGGATTTTGGTGACTCTACCATGGAGAATTCTTTTAATGTTTTCGATTATTTCTTGTAAATTCTGGTTATTTACGTTATTTATTTAATATATTTGAAGACATGCTGCAAACAATAAGTTAACTTGTGGTGTTTCACACACCCACATGCAAGAGATAAAGCAGCACAAGAAAAAGATGATTCATACATGTAATAACGTTAAAAAAAACATTGCTCTAAATACAGGACCTTTTATTTTGACAAATTTCCGGATGTTTTATTTTTTCTTTGCACCCGACTTCCTGTGCTGCACGCGATGCCTTGAGCTAGACTGTTGCGGCGTGAAACGGGGGGTTAATGTGTGAAATAGCATTATGATCAATAGATTTGATGGGCACAGATGAGTGGGTTTTGGTTCGAAGGAAATCTGAAACTAGAAATTAGTGACTTTCCTCCTTGTTCTGTTCGTATAGAAGTACATTTCACGTGAAGGCAGAACGATCTGGAAATTATGGTAGACGTACCGACATTTAGGTGCTACTGAAACCAAAGTGTTGCCATGGTGACTGTGTGTTTACATCAGCGTCTCTGCGGATTTGGAACAGACCACTAGTTTCCACGGTAACGCTTTTGGAAGCCCGGCTCCCAACCCAATCAGACCGTGGGGCTATATGTCAGCGTGCGCGTTTATGTGTTGATGATGATGATTCTTCACATCCCTGCCAGAGATCACAGCTTTTGGCTGCTTTGTTGGTCTCGCTGGCTCATCCTTCATCATCCTACTTCCTGATTAGGACTTCCTGTTTCAATTCAGTTCAATTCCGTTTTATTTATAAAGCTCTTTTTACAATAAAATTGTCTCTAGCTGCTTTCCAGAAGCAGAAACCCAGAGCCTGAACGTCCAGGTAAGCACAGTGGCAAGGAAAAACTCCTTTTTAACAGGTAGAAACCTTGAGCAGGACCAGGCTCACAAGGACGAACCATCCTGCTGAAAGCCGGCTGGGTAGAGGAGGAAAAGATGAGGGAGACGGGACAGAGAGAATAAAGAGAGAGAGAGAAACAAATATGTTTAGCACCAGACATTTACGCAGTCGTCATGATCTGGGCCATTAGGTTAATTTCTCTGACAGCCTGCGTCATAAACTCTGCTTCGGGTGTTTATGTATCAGTGAAACTGTCCAGTCGCACGAGGACTGAAACACGATTTTAAAAGGGAGGAGCACTGCCAGAGCGCTCGCACACCGGCCTGCAGCAGGCCGCTTGCGTGCGTTCTGACGAGAGCTGCTGAGAGCAGGTTCACACCGAGGCCTCGTGTGGGTCCCCCAGACCTAACGCCAACCGAGCACCCCTGGGAGTGATGCGGGAGGTGGTCCCCCTGGACGAAACTCAGAAGTTTCCACTTTGTTTTTGATTACGTTTCTGTCCTCACCGGGTTAATGATGTGGGTTTCCACTGATCGCTGTTATGTTATTTTGTCCGATCAAGTGGAATATTTCATTCATGTTGTTTTTGAGCAGCATAGTTTTAAATGGAATGACCATTTTGATATGATACGACTGATTTTTTTGCCTCTGCCAGATGTTCACTGGTCTCCTGAAGCACATGCCACCTCCAGCCTCCACTGCAAAAGCCTCGTCGTCTGCCTCAGAACAAAATAGCAATGCACAAACCACCGTTCCCACAATCCCACGAGGACACCTGGTGGTAGGCCCCAACGACCAGCTCCACCTCCTTACCCCCGTGGGCAGCACAGCAACGTCCAATCACTACACCATCGCAGGGGCCCACGCCACCAAGCAGCCTGGTGGAGCCCTGCAGCCGAACGAAGAGGACGACGGAGGAGGCAGGGTGAAGAAGAAACGAAAGAAAAAGGACAGGAGAGAATGGGCTAGAGAAGAAGGGGGGAGTGAGGGAAGGGACAGCAGCAAACCAAAGAAAAGAAAGGAGGAGAGGGAGCCACTAGTGGTCACACTGAGAAGGACCAAGGAGCCCAAGGAAGCCAAGGGACGAAGGGAGCCTCGATCGAGGGCCCAAGAAGGCAGGAAAGGGAATGAGACGCAGCTAAAGAATGTGCCCGGGGGAAGAGAGGCAGCTGCTGCGGAGGTTCCACGAGCGGCCCCGGCGCCTGTTAAAGTGCCCGGCAAAAGAGGAAGAAAACCCAAAGTCAAAGTCCTACCGCCTGTGTCCGCCAGTGAAGGTATATAGTTTCATGGAGTAAAATGTAAAATGGGATTTCAGTCTCTCAGCAGCTTGTCAGTGTATCAGCAGCTATTTTATGAGGAGACATTTCTGTAGGTGAGATCAGTTGACGTGGCTCGGGGTGGGGTGGGCTGGGGGGGGAGTTGTACACCTGATTTAATTTGGCTCATTGGTGTAGATATGATTAGGACTTTCCCTGTGTTTTGTTCATTATTCAAACAAAAAAAATGACTAGATCAGAGAAAATAATAATAATATAATATGAGTGTTTTGTGTATTTACTGTAATTAGTCATTTGCAGATGTGGATGTGAATGAGTTGACTGTGAAACCAGCTCTTAGAAATACCTTTGCTTAGCAGTGTTTGAGCTTGCAAAAAAAGCTCAAAGTTTGCAGAATAAACGAGACTCTTCTCACGTTCAAATAATAAAAAAAAGAAAATCAAATATACCTGAAATTTCTTCTTTTAAGTTCTTTACTTAACTTCCAGTAACTTGTAATTAACCAACAGCTAATAGTTACAGCCTTCAGATTCTGTAAACAGGACATAGTTCAGTGCTCTCCAGTTATGACATCAGTGGTAGTAAACATGCTACAAGGTTTACATAAGGCTCGTGTCGCGTGCTTTAAAGGCCTCGTGTGGGTATAATAACTCCTGTTGTGTTTTGTGCCGACGGACCTTGCACCGACTGTCTGCCGGTAAACTCTTGTGTTTTGTGCATTCTTACCTTCCAGCAGCTAGTCATCGTACTCTAGAACTCCCCTCGACTCCATCAGGGCAGAGTGCCTGCAACAAGGGCCAGTCCAACAGCAAGAAACCAGGCCCGTCAGGACCAAAGCAGAGGGGGCGAAAACCTAAGTATGTTTTACCGGTCGACCAGTATTTTCAGAGTTGTAGCAGATGAAGAGTGATGTGACCAGGCTTTAAATCCTCTTTAAAGAATTCTACTGAGCTGAACTGGGGGTCAATGATGGCTTAAATAGCTAATATACTTGCTAACAAAGCTAATTGATTGGTGTTAACAGCTGTGCAGGGATCAATGTCACAGTGTTAGCCTTTACGTTTAAAGTTTAAAGCAGAGTTTGGGTTAGTTAAGCTCCTATTTTACATGTAGCTCAGTGTGATCGTGGCTTCTTTTGCTGTTTTGCCGTGAGTTTGCTCCCTTGGTAAAGATCAATTAGTAATCCTGTGCTAAGAAACACTGTTCAGATGCTTCACTGCTGCTGTATACCAGGGATATTGCCTTGCCTTATCTGACTAAGGTTTTTTTTTATGTGACCAATCCAAACACGTCTTATCTTCAAGAAACAACTGGGTTTTTCCCGCCATTACTGGGGTCAGTTTTATTGGGAAGAGCCAGCTCTTTAGAACACTCTTTAGAACAGGGGTGGGCCACGTTGGGTTTTAGAGCTTGATGACGGGGCCGACCAGGTGGTGCGGGAAACTAACCCCCGAAATGAGGATCGGAGGTTAAGTAAAAATCTTGCTTGTTGAAGAGCCTGTAAATTGGTCCAACTAGAGATGGATTGATGAAGCTCCAAATGATGTTTGGCCCCACCTTTTTGAGAGGACTTGTTAGAGAGGACATGCTGACAACCTTCTTAATTTGGCTTTTGTAATTATTTTTGAAAGTATTGTGAAGGCTCTGCGGGCCGGATTAAATAGTTCATTGGGCCACCTGTGGCCCCCGGGCCTTAGTTTGCCCACCTCTGCTTTAGAACAACACGTCTCCATCGGTATTCTACACATCCCCAGAGCAGCAGCACTCCCAGTCTCTGGGAACCTGTAAAAGCATTTCTGCACAGTAAAAAAAAAAAAAAAAAATGCTAATCACTAACCAGATTATCTCCCCAACAGAGATCCTGGCGCAGCAGCCGCAGAGAAGAAGAGGAAGAAGAAGGGAAAAAGGAGAAACCAGGATTTGTCTGTCCAGGAAGGAGGAGAGAGTGACGACACTACCTCAGCATCAGCCCTCAGCGTAGGTGGACAGTACGGCCCGGACTCCTTGGATAATGCAGTGAGTTTAATGGAAAGACTGGACTGGCGGTCGCACCAGTTTTTGTTACTGTTCCCTCGGATTGCATGATGCATCGTTTAAACGTCGATGTTCACGTGGTTTTAAGAACATGTCAACTTTTCTTTTGCTTCATAAAAGCATCCAAAGTGGTCAGCGTTGCTCACATGCATGCACGCACACACGTACACAGTCGCAAGCCAAGCCGAAGGTGAGTGACAGGCAGGAGAAGGACGCTGTGAAGGAATAACCATGCAGAATAATAATTCATCCACTTGTGCGACTCAAACTAATTCTTTCCAAATAGCTACTCAAGTCATCTGGTTACAATTTTTGTATTTTTTTAACATCACAATATACTGTACATCGCAAAACCAAAAAATATTGCAGTGTCAGTGTTTTCTAACATCGTGCAGCCCTACCGTTCACGTTTTAACCTATCAGTTCACGCGAAGAACTCTGGGGCACGTGTGAGGTCTCATCTTCACCACATTTGTCTGATGACAATCTGCTTAATTTGCATCCGACTGTTATTAACAGAAAAATTACCTCATGCACTTCAGTAAGAAAATAAATAACAAAAATCAGGAACAACACATTTTCTGATGCACATGCAGAATCTCTAAATACACAAACAATTAGAGATTTATAGTATTCAGCCAGCATTAAGACAAGAAGCAGAGAAACAGAAGAGCACAGTAAGTAAAGGATCATCGCGTTTATTGAGGATCATCTGATCACCAAGTCTGAGTTACAGGAGGTCAGCATGTTAGTGGTTGTTATTGCGGGGTTTTCTTTTAGTAATTCAATCATTTTATTATCTCCCCATGATACCTGTGGACACAGACCTGAAGGACTTAGCTGTGTGTTTGACAACTCCTGTCAGATGCATTGGTGATCAGCGGGCTTTGAGGCTTTGAAGGGAATCAGATTAAACACAAGGAAAGCCAGAAAAGTTAAAACACCTCAGGCATCAGGTAGCGAAGCTAAAGAAAACCTTCAGCAGCAATATATGTTACACGGAGCTGAGAGAAGCTTATAATAATGGAAATGCTGGATGGGATGTGTTGGCATCATTCTGTTTGAGGCCTCTAAGTGCATTCCTTAATTTATTACTATCCAGAATTTTTAGTGTCATATAAATAAAAGTATGTTACTGTCGGGTGAATTTCTTCACTAACAGGATGCATCTGATCAAAAAGGCAGGCAAAATGTATTTTCTTGCAGCAAGGGGACAAGACACAAGCACACAAAAGCATAGTCTGAGAATTGGACCTCGCTTTTCCCTGAACAAGCAGAAACAAGAAAGCGGACCTTGAAATAACTACAATAGTGTGATTATTCCGCACTTTCTGTGCTCATCTTTATCAGTTCGTAGCGGATGTGTATATCTTCAACTCTCTTGCAGAGTGTTTGGCCCGAACCACTGCTGTGTGCAACCTTTGTCTTCATTCTGCAGGATTCTTTTACATGTTAAAAAACATTGAAGGGGACATGAAACACAAAATATAGTTATCGTAATTTTAAAAAGCTCTCCCACCCTTAAAGTTTTATATCCGTTTTAACACTGATGGCAAAAAGTATTTCGAAATACAGCCATTAGAGTTTAGCTGTTAAACCAACGGGAAGTGCCGTTGCTATTGGTTACTGAACTTGTCAGCCCCGCGATCTTACCTAAAAATAACTAGAGATCAATTAGAAAATGGCAGGAAAAGATCAGCTTAACACGAAAAAATGGAGATATGTTTTTCATGGCTCCTGTACGGAAGCGTATTGTTAACAATTGACCAGTAACACGTTATTCCCTGTTGTTTATAGTTAGAACAATATATTTTCACATTATAACGCGATCATATTTATTGTAAGAACGTGAAACGTTTCATATTATAACCTGATAGGTTGTTATATTGTAAAAATGTGATATTTATATTGTCCAAACATGATAATTATATAGTAAAAAGGTGATAAGTTGGATGCAGCTGAGATGGTGTAGCTTGTATCCATGGTGCCTGCCATATCCTTCCAACTGATCGATGAGAAATGATGCTGCTTCCAGAGGGTCGAACTGATTCTTCCTTCTGCACAGCGTCTTAGGATCTTTTGTAGCGTGCACATACTTATCACAATGTCATCAACCGTCTCAGTGACAACAGAATCTCGCCATGTGTCATTCCAAGCATGAAGTTTAACTTAATTAAGTCACTTAAATGAGCCATTTCCTTCCATTTATCTGCTCTCCTGCACAGTTTTATTGCTTCCTCATCACATTACCTGAAGTTTTTCACGTTTTGTACAATAAACTTATCACGTTTTTACAATATAACCAACTATCACGTTATAACGTGAAATGTTTTTCACGTTCTTACAATAAATATTATCACGTGATAATATGAAAATATATTGTTCTAACAATAAACATAACATGAAATAACGTGTTACTGATCGATTTTTATTTACGTAGAGTGGCAGCAACATGCTTCCGTAGGTAATGATGAAAAAACTGCATGTTTTTATTCCAAAGCCAACAAACATTAGTTTAAGTAGTTATCAATTTATTAATTCCATTAATTAATTAGTCCAACTGGATGAGGATCTGAGTCATCAGCTGAGTAGTTCTGGGAGTAGGTTGTCTGTTGCCGACTGTCTCCTCGGTACCGTCTCCGTCCGGAGCCGCTGAACCCCCACAATCCTCCGCAAAAGTCGGTCTTTCAACCCTCCGCCTTGTCAGTGGCTCAAAGGCACAAGCCATTGCATTTGGCGACGACCCTGCCCCCAAAATGTCCCGTAATTACATATAAAAAGTAGATTTTCTTTAAAACGGCTGATTAATCAGATGTTTTATTTCAGCGTTATGCTTTAAAATATGTACATCTATCTTATGGTTAGCGTTTGTTCTAGTGTTTCAAGTCCTCTTTAAGCATTTAATTTCTCCAAGAATTAAAGGTTATAATAGTTTTGGATTTTTCATTGTAGTTTAGTTTTATTTAGTTTTCACTTTTTTTTCTCTGTAATTAAGATTTAATTAGTTTTTAGGGTAGGTTTGCTAGTTTTTATTAGTTGTCATTTTAAAAAAAATATTTTAGTTTTGGTTTTTCCATACTTTGGGTTATTTGTAGGTGCAGGATTCAAATGAAATTCCACGAGTGAAATAAATCAATTTTATATCTATCCAAAATGGATAAAGACTAAAACCAAGAGGTTTTAACCAATAATTTCAGTTTGTTTTAGGTAGTTTTTTTAAACACACAAAAAAGTTTTAGTTAGTTATTGTTTTTTTCCTTTCAGTTATAGTTTTTATTTATTTCAGTTAACGAAAATGGGAATTCAATTCTAGTTTTCGTAATTTCGTTCGTTTTTGTTAACCATTATAACCTTGCTAATTGGCCACTGCATCTGAGAAAGAGCCGACATAGATTATTTAATCCACTCCTATCAGTTTTCTTTCTCTCATCCAAACATCACCTCTTCTTCTCATCATCTTCTTGCTCCTCTTTCTTAGAAACGGCGCTCAGGACGCCAGGTTAAGAGGAGGAAGTATAACGAGGATTTGGACTTTAAAGTAGTGGATGATGATGGAGAAACAATAGCTGTTCTTGGTGCCGGTCGCATCGCAGGGCTCAACACCACTGCATTGGCATGGCAGGCCGAGGTGAGGCAGAGTGCATGACTCAAAACAAGCGCTTTGCTTGTTAACGCCCAGGTGTGAGTCTGATTGCACCATTGACGGGTTGATGGTAAGGGTGTTTTACTCAGGTCTGGAACAGCGAAACCTTTTGGTTTATGTGTGTTTCTCTCCCTCAGGAGCCACCTGAAGATGAGGCCAACATCATTGAAAAAATTATATCCGTGAGAACAAAGAATAAAGAGGTGAAAACAAAGCACACAGCCATGGCCCACTTGTACACGTACCTGTGAAGCGTTTCAGTCAATAACGCCCTGAACTGTGCACGTTTCATGCACAGTTTGACATAAGTGTGGTTCAGATACTGGCAGCATCAACGCAGGTGCAACAACTATGTTGTGATTTCAGTAAATGGTCTCATAGCTAACATAGCTAACACAACTAACACTTTTCCGACCATTATTGGAGTTAGTAGGTGACTTTGTGACAATTTACTACAGGATTTTTGCTGTTTGCGTTTTCTTTCTCTAGGCTTTGTCATCAGAGGACCAAGTGGAGGAGGTTGAGGAGTTTTATGTCAAGTACAGGAATTTGTAAGATGATGATTACTATTATTACTATTATATTTTGTTGTTGTTTATTATCGGTCTTGATTGATTGACCTGCCACACTCTCATGATTGTAATGAACTTACATTTTTCTTTTCCAAAGCCTACACTGATTTTAAAGAAGATCCCATAAACTGTGATTCCTAAAGCTGCAGTTCATTTTCATCCCTATATTCCACCGGATGTGTGTGTTTCTGCTGTGCTTTTAAACAGCAGCGCGGCTGATACGTTTCCATTTAAATCAATGCATGCTCGTAGCGGCTGCGGCTCCGTTGCATTCCGACCCTCTGGTCCCAGCTGGATGCCGGAGAATACCATGGCTACTAGCATAGCGCAGAGCGTCCGGGACAGAAAAACATAAACCATCCAGGGAAGATTACTGTAATTTTCACACCCTTTCCTGAAGGCGACCGCTGGACACTGAAAACACAGCCGGTGCCTTTTGCCTGACAGTGGAGGACGGAGCGGACAGGCATCGCAACCGTTCAGGAATGTGCGCACATCTGGTGGAATCCCGGGGCCTGCCTTACATGGAATGTGCGAATGCTAGTTAACTGCAAAAATGCATAGAGATATCCAAGCAGGGGGGTGTCAGACTCGCTCGTGCACCCTGTATATAGGCCTCACTATCATGTCAGCTACAGAAAATGACGTTGCTTTACAAAATGAAAACATTGTTAATCCGTGTGTTCTATATTATTGTAGTTCCTACCTACACTGCAAGTGGGCCACACTGAAAGAGCTGGAGAAAGACCCCAGAATTCACCAGAAAATTAAACGCTTCAGGACCAAACAGGCACAGATGAAACACCTGTTCACGGAGGTAAACCCGTCCTGTAGCAGCGGTGAAGTCGGTTCACGCTCCAGATTTTTGCGCTGTTTTCTGACGCCTGGATGATCGCAGCAATGCATCTAAGAGCACAGTCGTTTTATACACACACATCTTTGGCGACGATCAGTGATTGATGTTAATTAACTTTACCTGATATTTTCAGCCTGATGAGGATTTATTTAACCCAGACTACGTTGAAGTGGACAGAGTGCTGGATGTGGCTGTAACTACAGATACTGAGACTGGAGAGGTGGGGATCAAAAACCCTCTTGCTGGGCAGCCTGGAAACAGGTCTGACTGAAGCTCTTCATTGTGGTGGAGCACTGATGTGGCATACATCTTTTTTTTTTTTGTTGTTGTAGGAGGTGACCCATTACCTAGTCAAGTGGTGCAGTCTCTCATACGAGGAGGCAACGTGGGAGCTGCAAGAGGATTTAGACCCAGAGAAGATCAGAGAGTTTGAGGAGGTCCAGAAGCTGCCAGCAGACCTCAGACATGTAGTGAGTAGGAACGTGAAAATAGTAGTTGTAGTGCTGAAAAATGTAGTTTTGTTCTGTTACCAGAATAAAACCTGTCTTAAAAATAAGCAGTTAAACCTAAGTATGACATCTGGTTTTTTTTTTTCTATTTCAACCAAATCATTTTAATTGGGTTCTGCCTGCCTGTGTTGCTTTTTAATTTTGTTTTGTAATCCGTTCTCTCTCAAAAGCATTAGAGTGTGTCCTTCATATTTTATTTGCTCATTTTTGCTAAAGTGGAAATGTGTGCGTGTTCTGCAGGATCGTCCTCCTTCAGAAAAATGGCAGAAGTTGGACTGCTCCAGAGATTATCGGAATGGAAACGAGCTGAGAGAATACCAGTTGGAGGGAATGAACTGGTTATTGTTCAACTGGTACAACAGGTGAATAGACTAAATAATCATTGTACTTGCATTTGTGTATCCTTCATGGATACCAGTAATAAAGGACCTTCATCCTCTTTGCGCGATGCTGCTGCATTCAGGGGTACATTTCAGACTGTTAGAAAATGCAGCGTGAAACCCATCGGGCGCCGACTCCACACTAGTGTAAAAAAAGGAAGCTAAATTTTAGCTTCTGTTCTTGGAGGATCAAATGATGCATGGTGAAAGGAATCATTGAAGCTTTATAAAGTTCATTTTTTTCCCCACTGTGCTTGTCAACTTGGTTCTAACTCGACTGTATCAGCGGTTCTCTCTGGAGTTAAGAAGCAGAAAGGAGCATTTTCATCCAAGTTCAGCATTTTAGACAATATTAGCAAATCCCATCCGTGTAAATGTTTGACCCGCTGGTAAAATGATGGGATGGAAACTGAAATCAATTGTTTATGTTTCTATTATCCGAACAGGAATGACCAGGGATCACAGCTCACCCTCGCTCTGCATTATTATACCAGATCTGACCTTTAGAGCATACCTGTACAGGAACGCTAAATTTTGGAGTTAAATTTCCTTCTCTTTCTTCTTGACGACAAAAGTGCGTATTCCAGTTCTTTTCTTTCTCTGGAACTTGGTCATGGCAGCCAGAAATGACTGTTGATTGGAAGCTGTTTGTTGGGAAAATCAACCGTACGTACGGCAGAAAACTGTGCGCACGGCCATTTTCACGCAAGGATCGGCAATTCTCAATCTGGACGTGAGCGTACGATCCGCTCATATCTCACTACGGTCAGACGACATGTACGCAAGTTAGAGCCAGTGTGGATTCGTGGTGCAGCACAGCAAAAATATAAAAATAATGATTAAACAAACCTCAGACTCATCATTAAGCACAGGCAGCCGTACAGATTAAAACAGAAACAAATATCATTAATTAAATAAATATACCTGTCTGTTTTTTCACGGAAGCCTATTGCATTCACCTGATAAAAAATAATAACTGGGTTTTTCTGTGTGCGTTACTGTGTAGCGCAGCGTCACACAGCAACAGCAACACGTCTTCTCGTCCACGACACGTCTATCATGGTTCTCCAGACAGCGTTTTTCTGGCTCCTTTACCACCAGTCTTCATGCTTCCAAACACGCGTCCTTGTTTAACCTCCACCTCAGACTGGAGGGGAACAACTTCCAGCTCGAAAAAGTTTGGTTTCTTTCTCAGGTTTCTCCTCTCAACGTTTGACTTCAGTGGGCGGGGCCTGTGAGAGATGAATACTTAAGGGCGGAACATGTTAATGGCGATCGGTTTCAGCCGTTGCATTTATCAAGACCCGCTGATTCGTACGCTGGGATCGGCCACATACGAAGTTTTCATGAATCACACTTGCGCCTTTTCGTACCATGACGCCTGCGCTCAGATTTGCTCATCTTTCTACGCAAGATTGATAAATGAGGGCAACTGTCTTCTGTCCAAACCTGTCCTCTGAAAACACATTATAATTTCAGTTATAGGACAGTGAACCAGCAGTAGTGTTGAGAAATAACCTATTTGCTTTCAGTTAGGGTGTTACAAACGTGTAGAGGTGATGGATTAGAGCAGAGGTGGGCAAACTAAGGCCCGGGGGCCACATGTGGCCCGATGAACTATTTACTTCGGCCCGCAGGGCCTTCACAATAATTTCTCCAAAAGCCAAACAAAGAGGGTTGTCAGCTTGATTGGTTAGAAAAAGGTTCAGACCCCCTCTTTCAGCTAGCATGCTAACGTCCTCTCAAGAAGGTGGAGCCAAACATCATTTGGAGCCTCATCATCCATCTCTGGTTGGACCAATTTACAGGCTCTTCAAAATATTTTCCCAATCATTGTATAACGTGTTCTTCCTGTCTTGTTTTTATACACTATCTTCATTTCCTTCCTAGAAAAAACTGCATACTGGCAGATGAAATGGGGTTGGGGAAGACCATCCAATCAATCACTTTTCTGTATGAGATTTTCAACATGGGCATCCGCGGCCCCTTCCTCATCATCGCCCCTTTATCCACCATCACCAACTGGGAGAGAGAGTTTCGCACGTGGACACATATGAATGTCATCGTGTACCACGGGTCTCAGATCAGCAGGCAGATGATCCTCCAGTATGAGATGTTTTACAGAGACCAGCAGGTAACTCGTATAACAAGGCAACATTAATGGGTTTCTGCACAGCGTTCCGCTAAAAAAAAATTCAGAGTCGAGTTTGAAAACATTTCTAGCCGCTCTTCTCTTAGTTAGCTTCATGCTGCTTCATGGTTGTCACCCCTCTCTCGTACCCTCATGTTTACACACTGTTTTCACAGATCCATTTTTACTGCCTCTGCCATGTCAGAAACACAAACTTGAATGCATATTTCAAGTTTTTGGAGGAATTTCCCTGTGTTTTTTTTTCTAAATGAAAGTACTAACGAGAGGTTTATGTTTCTGACTATGTCCTGAAACCTCGACTGTATGAGTCGGCAGTATTCTTATGGCGTCGCTCGTCCACAGGGAAACACTATCCCCAGCGTGCTGAAGTTTCACGGGCTGATCACCACTTTTGAGATGATAATGGCCGACTGCCCAGAGTTGAGGAAGCTCCACTGGCGTTGTGTGGTGATCGATGAAGCCCATCGGTTGAAAAACAAGAACTGCAAACTTCTGGAAGGACTGAAACTCATGAACCTGGTCAGTCTATTTCAGTTTCATGGCGATGTGGTCACGCATTTTTGTCAATTAATGCTAACACGTCTGTCTGAAGGGGTGAGTGAAATTTAAGCTATGAAAAAGAACTCATCCACACTGTTTGGTAGTAAAATCTACTGGTGGAATTAAGAAGAGTGGATGCACATCCAGTGATATGTCCAGGAGCGAAACGGCAAGCAAAATGGATGAAGAGGCGAAAAAAACAGGTTGTGTGCACTCTGGTAAATTCTCCCAACTGTGTTGAGAGTGTTGTGTTCGGAGGATCTTCTTTAGGACAGAAAAATTCTGAAGGAGATCCTCCACGATCGAAACACTGACGTCATTATTAAACACAGTTGGGAGAATTTAGCAGTGAGCAAACAACCTTTTTTTCCACCTCTCCAAAATGTACCGGTGGGACACCATTATTTAGTACTGACAGTTGATCCTTTTTTGCTGATTGGAGGCTTTGTTTTATTAACCTATGCCAGGGCCAGGTCCTACAAGGGCCGCAATCCAGCAGGTTTTTTCCCTACCAGGTATGCATCCCAGGTGAAAGCACTTGTCTACCTGGTAGGAAAGAATCCTGGGTTGTGGTCCTCTTAGGACTGGACTGAGAAAAGCCTGACCCATACTTTATAAAGTGACCCCCCCAGTGCTTTACAGTCAGTATGTAGTGTGGTGATGCCTGTTGTTTTTTTTAAAATAATACAGCGTGGCTCATGTTTCTAACAGGAACACAAGGTTCTACTGACGGGAACTCCTCTACAGAACTCGGTGGAGGAGTTGTTCAGCTTGTTAAATTTCCTGGAGCCTCTTCAGTTTCCATCAGAAAGCACCTTCCTGGAAGAATTTGGGGATCTCAAAACAGATGAGCAGGTTTGTTTAAAAGAGATGCGTGTAAATGCTATTAACATTGCATAGATATTTTACAAAACTGTTCACAATGTCCGTGTTAAGATATTTTTGTTGCTTTTTACTGTCCAAATTGTGCCCCTTCAGAACAGCTGGCTGTCGTGGAAGTTGGGGCAAACTGCGTGCTTATTGGCACGTGGCTGTTTGAGCAACGTGGAGGAGACACAATTTTTAATTCTGCAATAGCAACAAGGAACTTTATGTGACCAGATTGTGGGAAACTTTGTTTTGACACTTATCTGAACATACACACTTTACGATCTCGTTAAAAAGCCCGGCTTTGCCTCTGCCTGGGCTGCTCGGTTGGGTTGAGGGTGTGCTGTCCCCGATCATCTGGTGCTGCTGGGGCTCCATCCGTTGTGCTTTGCGGCTGGGGGGGGGGGGGGGTCGTCTTAGTTGTCCTGGCCATGGTCGTCTTTTTGGTCTGGCTTGTCTTATGGAGGTCAGAGGGTGTTTGTCGGTCTGCGTTGCTTGCAGCCTGCTGTCTGGCTGGGTGTGGTGGGATTGCAGTGTCCCAGTCTTGCTACGTGGTGAACACACACACACACATCCTATTTATATGTGCAGATGTATAAATATGCAAGCAAACTCAGTATTCTAGGTTTGTGCGTCACATCATGACATGCAGATTGATTATTGGACTTCTCGGCTTGTTATCATTGTCTTATTTCTGTCAGTTACTGACCATTATTAGTTTCTGATTTCTGATTATTATACATTATTGTTTTCATTATGTATTAGTTGTACAAATATGTGTGTATATATTTATGTTCAGCATATATATCAGTTTTGGGTTTTTTGTTGTTTTTGAGTGTGTTTGTTTGTTGTAATTTTTGTTGAGGTTTTTGATGTTTTTATTTGTTTAGGTGGGTTTGTGGCGGACTTACAAGATGAGTTTAACAGGCTCAACTTGACAAAGTAAAATCTGTCTGGCATAAAAAAGCTATTGATGCTGCTTTATGAAGAAAATAAACATCTTTCAGAGTTTTTTTCTTTGTGCTTTCCAACAGGTAAAGAAGCTTCAGGCCATTTTGAAGCCCATGATGTTGAGGAGACTGAAAGATGATGTAGAAAAGAACCTGGCACCTAAAGAAGAGACGATCATTGAGGTAGAGCTGTGTGTATTTGAAAGAAATTGCTCCGGAGCTGCTGGAATTCACAGCATATTGTCATTTTAATTATTTAATTTCAAAAGGGTGGAATTATAATGACACGATTAAGAGCCTTAGTTCAGACTGCTGAAATTCCTGTTGTGATGATGTGTGTGTGTTTGTGTGTGTGTGTGTGTGTGTGTGAGAGAGAGAGATCTTTGGGCTGCAAAATCAATGAAAATAACCAGGACAACTTGATTCAATAGAAAAGTATTTTCAAGGGTTACCTTCTAATTTAAAGGTTACAAGAAAATCGAATTTCTGGTTGTTGAGTTGACTCTTTTTTGTGGCCTTATTGCAGGTTGAACTGACCAACATCCAAAAGAAATACTACCGAGCCATTTTAGAGAAGAACTTTTCTTTCTTGTCTAAAGGAGCAAACCAGCACAATATGCCCAACCTCATAAACACCATGATGGAGCTCCGCAAGTGCTGCAACCACCCTTATCTTATCACAGGCAGGAGAACACACATGCACGCGCGCACACACCTGTATATACCGGTCGTTACAGGGTCTAGTGGCGATCTAAGTTTCCTTACTTAGCTAAAAAAAGGCCTTTGTAAATAGGGCTCACCCAAATAAGTCGAATCTGTGGGAATTGATTGTGAAAAAAACATTTTCCCCTATGGGATTCCCTGACTAACTCCTCCATAGTACACGTAAATGACGGCGAAGGAAACTGATATTTTATCTACAGAAGAGGATTAGGGCTACCTATGAGAAAAAAAATGAGAGGAGGTAGTTTTTTTTTTTTCCGACATTTTTTTTTAGACAGCTGTGTCTACATGAGCATGCGCGTGCCGGTACAAACAGGAAGTATTTGGCTTCGCCGTCTCGCAAGACAAGTACACATGTTTCCCCAGCAAATCAAAAAAAGTCAGCCAGGCATAAAGCACAAAAAAGGAAAAGACGGTATTATGGGCATTGTTAGGCTTCCGTGTGCCATTCGGCATATTACGAACACAAGTGAACCTATTTTCGTAATGGAGTTTGCTGAAGGGTTCCATCTCGGCGTTATATTTCCACTTTATTCTCGACATTGTATGTCAACTTTATTCTACCTCCTCTCATTTTTTTTTTCTCATGATTTTTTTTTCCCTAATCCTCTTACGTATCTATCAGACTTTATTTTACCAAGTTAGTACAGCATCACACACCCTGCAGGTACGGGAACATTACCGTATGTATATGTGGAGGCGCATTGAAGTATATGAGAGTAGGCTACTGAGAACAAGATGTATGTTTATAATATGCCCCAACAACCCACAAAATAAAGAGTGCCAGATGTTGTGGTTTAATGTTGCAACTTTAATGCCTGCCTAGCGTAGTCTAGAATGTGGGTCTCTTCTGTTCACTTCTGCCCCTCACAGACAGGAGCAATCAACCATCGCACCACTAGAGTGCATCCCATTAGCTAACGGCTAATCCAACCCGCGCAACACTGTATTAAAAATACATTTACTTTGAAAAAGTATCAGGAAGGCAGTATTATTTTCCTGTATTTCTTTAACTAGAAAGTTCAAGTGAAGTGCTTTTTGACTTTTCCGTGGATCAGGTGCTGAGGAGAAGATCCTGGAAAGCTTCAGGAAGAGCTACAGCCCTGATGCTATAGACTTCCAGTTGCAGGCCATGATCCAGGCAGCTGGTAAACTGGTGCTCATCGATAAGCTGCTCCCAAAGCTGTTGGCTGGTGGACACAAAGTCCTGGTCTTCTCTCAGATGGTACGCTGCCTGGACATCCTAGAGGATTACCTTATACAGAGACGGTAAGGAGTCGGTGATGTGCAAAGACAGGAAACGCAAGGTATGAGAAAAAGTAAGTTGTCTTTGCTGAAATTAGCATATTTCTACATGTTTTTTCCAGGTATTCCTATGAACGCATCGATGGTCGTGTGCGAGGAAACCAGCGTCAGGCAGCTATAGACAGGTTTTGCAAACCAGATTCGGATCGCTTTGTTTTCCTTCTCTGCACCAGAGCCGGAGGCTTAGGAATCAACCTGACAGCCGCAGACACTTGCATCATCTTTGATTCTGACTGGAACCCCCAGAATGATCTGCAGGTAGGCAGAGAGCCTAGAGCAGCTTTGCAGAATTTATCCATTTGTTTAAAAATGATGGATATCAGTGTTTCAGAGTCATACAAATATAGATAATAAGACCACCAGTATTCATCCATTTTAAAAGTCCTCATGCCACTGCACTGTTCTGACTCCCCCTGTTAATGCGTTGTTACCTTTTTTCCGTGCTTCCTGTTAGGCCCAAGCACGCTGCCACCGCATAGGTCAAAGCAAAGCGGTGAAAGTCTACAGACTCATCACCAGGAATTCGTACGAGAGGGAAATGTTCGACAAGGCCAGTCTAAAGCTGGGATTGGATAAAGCTGTTCTCCAGGACATCAACCGAAAAGGAAGCCTTAATGGGGTGAAACATCACTTCATATTAGAGAGATATTTAATATTATGAAGGCTCTTTTATTATAGTCTGCTGGATGTTGATTAGTAACCGATATATCAGCTGATTTGTCGTTAATTGGTGCAGGTGCAGCAGCTTTCAAAGTTGGAAGTGGAGGATTTATTGAAAAAAGGAGCATATGGAGCTTTAATGGATGAAGAAGATGAGGGCTCCAAGTTCTGTGAAGAAGACATTGATCAGATCCTACAGAGACGAACTCAGACTATCACAATCCAGTCTGAAGGGAAAGGGTCCACGTTCGCTAAGGTAGCTGATTTGGGTTTAGCCAAACTTAAAAGCATGAATGTGTCCTACGTGTTGTGTGATATCGGTCATGAGCTGTTCCTATGCCATAGATAAACTTCTCTTCAGAGGATCTGATTCCAGATATTTTTGTCAGGCAGTCTGATCTGACCTTGCCGTACCTCGGTACATCTCTTCCTTAGAGACTTTGCTGTTTTCTTTTAAACTGTATTTTTTCTTTCTTCAGGCCAGTTTCATCTCATCTGGAAACAGAACAGACATTTCTCTGGATGACCCCAACTTCTGGCAGAAATGGGCAAAAATCGCTGAGGTGGAGATCGACTCCAAATCTGAGAAGGTAGAGAGAGATTGGGCCAATGCCAGATATTTAAATGACAGGAAGAGAAGGCGAGCTTCAGAGCAACTAAGAAGAACGAGCGTTTCTAACTGGATGGAGAACAGTGAAACTTGACCTGTGAGAACCATGGACGTGAAGTGGAGCTCGTGGTGGTTTCAGGCAGATCTGCTGGTGTTTTCACCGGCGGAAGCGTAGCTTTAGCTTAGTAGTGCATTTTCTTTCAGCGAGTATTGCATCATCACGTTTTTGGGTTGTTGGTATCAAGTTCATAATGAAGAACTGGTTCTGTTTTTCCGATGTGGACTCTTGCTTACTTGTGTCATCTAGTCTTGTTTTCTTTTTGGGGTCGCAGGAGTCTTTGGTGATCGACACCCCACGGGTGAGGAAGCAGACCCGTCATTACAACTCTTTCGAGGATGATGAACTGATGGAGTTCTCCGAGTTGGACAGCGACTCGGAGGAAAAACCTTGTCGGACACGTCGCCTGGGTGAACGCAGCCGGCGGTACCTCCGTGCCGAGTGCTTCAGAGTGGAAAAGAACTTGCTCATCTTTGGGTATACATTGAGAATTTCACCACTTCTTCAAGTTTGGTCTCCTTTTAGCAAAATAACACTTTCACGCTGAAGATAAATGCCGTTTTTCACAGTCCTGAACATACATCACTGGTGTGTACTCCACACAAACTGAGGCCCGGGGGCCGCATGTGGCCCGATGAACTATTAAATCCGGCCCGCAGAGCCTTCACAAAAATTTCTCCAAAAGCCAAATTAAGAGGGTTGTCAGCTTGATTGATTAGAAAAACAAAACTTGCCATAGAAGATCCATGTAGTTTCAATTACTTTAAAATATTTTTTTCCTGCTTTTCATGTGCAAATCCAGGTGGGGCCGTTGGAAGGACATTTTAAACCATGGTCGGTTTAAATGGCACCTGGCTGAGAGAGACATGGAGGTGATCTGTCGGTATGTAAACTGCTACTAATTATACTTAGTTTTTGCTTATGTTTCTGTGTGAAATATTCAGGGTGTAAGGAGTGGTAGGAAAACAACATGTAGCATGAGATGAGTTTTCTGTAATACTGAAACCATTGCAATGACTTCTTTCCCCACGCAGAGCTCTGCTGGTTTACTGTTTGAGACATTATAAAGGCGACGACAAGATCAAGAGCTTCATCTGGGATTTGATTTCCCCCACCAAAGAAGGCCAGGACCAGACGCTGCTCAATCACTCTGGTCAGTTACTAGCTGATGTGATCCAAAGACGGAGAGTGCTTCAGTTTTGTCATTTAATCAGAATAACACATATTAAAATGCGTGCTGTTGTGCCACATTTTTAATTAAACGCTTTCTTTTTACTTCCCAAAAATTGATTGTACGAAGCTAGAAGCAGCTGAAGTACTGATATTACTCTGCAATGATAAAAAAAAAACTTACACCAAAGCAGCATTAACTTCTTTATCTTGCATTTTGTGTGTGCTGATTAACAACGAATCGTTTAGAGTCCACAACAATATCTGTTTGTTTGCAGGTTTATCAGTTCCAGTCCCTCGTGGTCGAAAAGGCAAGAAGCTAAAAAACCAGCTGAATATTCCTGAGGCGAAAAGCGCTGATTGGATGGTCCACTGTAATCCTGAGGTGGTGCTGCATGATGAGAGTTACAAGAAACATCTCAAACAACACTGCAACAAGTTAGTTTGCGCATCATTATTCGAAACTTGTGATGAAAGTGTGATCTGGTGGGAGGCTGACCAGACATTCATTTCATCGCAACCTTTCCTTAATTCTCTGCAGAAAGTCTGAAATAATACATCTGTTTTTGTTGTTTTATTACGTGGCGAAGCTGTGGCTGTGAAGTAAATCAGACGAGCCTTGAAGTTCTGCGTTTCCACTTGTCAATGAGCTGCACTGATCTTCAGTGCTCCTCTTAGCCCCGCATCCGGCATTTTGACAATTATACAACAGTTTCTCACTTTCAAACACAATAATGATAAGTGAATATTTGTTTTCCACAATTTCCTGCTTCTCTCTAAAAGACTAAAACTGCTCAAACGCACCTTTCAAAGGGATATCCAAACTGAACAACGGTGCGTACGCTTGCAGCGCAACCACTTATCTGCCCTCCATCCTCTCCACAGGGTGCTGCTGAGGGTGAGGATGTTGTACTACTTAAAGGTGGAGGTTTTAGGCGACGCAGCCAGCGAAGCTGTGGAGGGGCTATCGGCCAGGTACAGAACATCAAATTTCTTTTCGTGACAACGTAACATTTTGGCTAAGACTGTTGGAAATGTGTGGAAACAGTGAAGGAATGAACATTCTTTCTTTTTCCAGGTGTTATATATGTAGCGGGTGAGGAGACACAACTTACTTTCATGTTGCTTTGTTCTGTCTTAGTAAACTTGAGGTGTCGCTACCTGACATCGACTACATAGAGATTCCGGCTCCGTGGTGGGATGCAGAAGCTGACAAGTCTCTCCTTATAGGAGTCCACAAGCACGGTTAGGATTTGTCTTCTTCTTTACCTGCTTCTGTTACAGTACATTTGATGCTGACTTCAGGATTTCTTCAAGCAACGCTTTTAGTAGCATGTCAATTTAGAATACTATCCAGCAACGGAAAGGAAAAATTGGTAACACTTTAGATTAGGGAACACAAATTCACCACTAACTACGTGCTAGCTATTAATACTTGTTCTCCAAACTAAAGTGTTACTGAAAAATCCTTATAAAACAGTGATAATTACACCTATGTTTAGTTCACACTATAAAGGGCTGGTGAAACTCACTATGGAATAAAGTCATTTCAGCGTGGCAGACATTTTCTTTAACGAACTGTGCGTTTACCACTGTGCACGTTTGCTCAGGTTATGAGCGTTATAATGCCATGCGTGCGGATCCAGACCTGTGTTTCCTGGAGAGAGTGGGGAGGCCAGATGTGACAGCACTGTCCACTGATCAAGGAGGAGGAGGAGGAGGAGGAGGAGGAGGAGGAGGTGGAGAGGGCATCTCGGACACGGTAGAAAGGTACCCACATGTGCACAAACACACACTGGTTTAAACCCCTCTGGAGGTTAATTTGACACCCAGGAGTCGCTGCAATTTCTGTCCTCCAGCAGACAGACCCGTTAGAGCGATGTTCCCACTAAGCTGTGCAGCTGCTGCAGTTCATTTTAAACGTGCCTGACCTGGCTGGTGTTTACACTCCGGATTGTATAGGATGGTTGTGCGCAAATACTGTGACATCATAGACGCATCATCAGTACTACCATACATTGTCCAAACTTCTAGCTCTGCTTTTGCGAGTATAGTCTGATGCAGGGAAGCTCCACATGTGCTCCAGACTACAGAATAAAACATAGTAAATATAATTATAAATACACAAGTCTAGCTGTGTCATTTAATATATGGAGTAACTGTTATAAGAAGCTGGGCCTCGGGGATGAGGATGAGAGAGTTGTAGCTCATGGATGGTGACTGGAGTGTGTGCACCTCCAGCCGTACTTTACTGTCTCGCCGTTTTAGCATCCCAGCCAAAGGGTCCCAACAGTGTCTCAGCATGTGTCTTTGGTGTCCTAAACTTTTGAGGATTACAGTACAAACTCATGTACTGTACCATTTAGAACCAAGCAGTAACGCAGTTTAGAAATGCAGCTATTAACTGACAACACTTCCCAATATACACAATAAGAACGTGTGCTGGAACTGTTAGCTGCCTGGTGGTGAACCTTCAGACAGCACACAGGACCAGAAACTTAATTTAAAGGAGATCCTGGTTGGAAGTAGATTATTCAGTCCGGTGAATAAATAAATGTTAATTCATTCTTGGGAGAAAAATATGGTGAAACAACTGCCCATCAGTTAATGAGCTTCCTCTTCAGCAGTCCTCTTCACCTCGCCCTTCAAGCATCACACCGCGAGTCTCGGTAGTAACAGATCAGCAGGTGTCGACACCAAAAAAACAAATCTCGTCTCCTCTGACGCTATCTGTGCTGTAGCAAACGTGTCCTCACTTATTATTCACATGCTAGATATTCCAAGTGTGGTGCAGAACATAAATATGGATGCACCGACCCAACCTTCCCGGTGGTGTTAGTCATACAGATGTGTCAGCAGACTAGCACGCTCATGCTGGTGTTTAATGAAGAATCTGTGTGTAGCTTCCTCATTTAATATGAGGCAAACAGCCTCCACACGCAGCTAAAAACAGTCTTGGCTTGTGAGTGAAGTTAATTATTCAATTGCTCTCATATGTGAAACTGAACAGGCCTCTCCCAATAGAAAATGGGGGTTTTATGGGTTCCGTGTGGTGGACCCTGATGTTTTTAAAAGTGAGCGACATCATCTATGTTTCACGTAATTCTCCGCAGTGATAATTCAAACTTTACCCCCTGGTTCAGCCTGTTTTCGTCTCTGTGCACGTCTCTGGCCCTAAATCACACGCTGGGAAATGTATGGTACCGTTGCAACGAAAGAGCATCTTTTTTTTTTTTTTTTTTTTTTTTTTTTAAACAAACTTTGTTAAATTTTGTTTTCAGTGTGTCTAAAACAGAGGATGACACCGAAACTAAAGCTGATGGAGGGGAAGATAAAGATGAAAGCAACAAGGTAAGCAGTTCTCTAGAGGCGTGAAATTCCATCTTAAAAAGAGTTTTGTCTCTGATATACAGATTGATACAGATTATTTTATTTTGCATCTTTTGATCGCATAAAAAAGGCCCATTTTGTGAGGTTGTGCAGAGTTTCCTCTGGGAGTTTCTTGTTGATGAGGTTATCACAGAGGAGCTGTTGAGTCAGATGTTTTTAATAGTTAAACATTTAACCTGTGGGAGAATTGGCAGCGGCACCTACAGAAAAGTTGTCCTGCTCGAGTGTTGCTGTAGCAGGACAACCTCTGTCCACTGATTTCCTAGATTGCTGCAAAAAAAATACATTTGTATAATTAAGCATACATATTACCGTATTTTTCGGACTGTAAGGTGCACCGGATTATAGCAATATCAATGAACGGGTCTATTTTCATACATAAGGCACACCAGATTTTAAGTGAAACAAAACAGTGAGATAAGTCAAACTTTATATAACTCATTCACAATAACTCAACATTGTTCAGTTGTAACATATAAAATACAAAACAATACGCTCACTTTCTCAGTTCATTCCTCTTCCACAAATCTATCAAATTCTTTATCTTCAGTGTCTGAGTTGGGCGAACAGTTGGGCGATTTCGGCATCAAGCATTTCCGAATAGCTGGTCTATTCCCGTGTTCTACTGCGTGACTGATAGCCTTGAGTTTGAAATCCACTTCGTAGGCATGTCTCTAACAGGTGCCATTGAACGTTGAAGCAGAGTACGTATTACTCCGCGAGAGGCTCCTGACTACGGCAGCCGTAATGCTCCGACAACCCATCAAGCGGTGCGGCTTCGTAGCTTACCAAAGTCGTACTAAAACGTTTTGACAGATTTTTGAGCACCGTGTACCACCTAAAATCGGTTCGAGGTCAGTAGCACAGCCAGAATTAATACATAAGGCGCACCGGATTATAAGGCGCACTGTCAATTTTTGAGAAAATTAAAGGATTTTAAGTGCGCCTTATAGTCTGAAAAATACGCTAATGTAAATGTCTACATTGCACATTTAAGTTCTGTTCCTGCCCACAGTGACCACCTAAACCAGCAGTTATCTGTCTGGACTGCTTGTCCTTTTGGCTGTTGAGTTACACTTTAGTGCTGAACTTTGGAATTGCGGTTTCATTAATCCTGGTCTTTTCGTGTGAATATTTAGGGAGAGGATGCCTGTAGTGGCACGGATGGTGCGGTCAAACCCGACAGTACATGTTCAGGTGAGAGACACAGTTGGTACAGACCGATGTTGGATGTTCAGTCATACTGAGAAACAATGTGACTCTTCCACACAGACACCCAAATGTCAGGTGACTTGAGCTCTCAGGATGAAACACTGGTCACCACGACAACAACAGGAACCGGGACTGGAGTGGCAGCTCTGCATGTCATCCAGGCCCGGCCGCTCTGGCCTACCGGCCCTGCCCTGACAGCCCGTTTACGGCGCTTGATAACAGCCTACCAGCGCTTTGCGCTACGCCGTGAGCCGCTGATCAGGCACGAGTTCCTGCTGCATGACGGCCTCGTCGGCTTTGGTATCGGAGGAGCAGGAGCCACGCAAAGCCAGGCTGGTGGGCCGCTGCCATGGCATTTCAACGACCAGCTGAAGCGGTGTTCTGTGGTAAACACAGAGACCGACCCGCTGTTTCTGGAGTGGCAGAGAAGGTGATCATTATTTCATTGCTTTTATAATTAATTTACCATTCTACTGATTGTTGACGACTTATGTTAATTTGTATGTGAATGCATTTTTGCATCATACTATACAGGTGTTGTCATCAGTGACGTTACTTAGTAACGTGCTACTCTAAGCTGACTACTTTTTCCAGTAACAAGTAATCTGACGCATTACTTTTTCCAAACCAGTAGTCAGATTAAAGTTACTTATCCGAGTCACCGTGCGTTACTATTTATAAGTCCTTTTCCATCGTAAAAAGATGTAAATTTCTTTCTTTTTGTGTTTCTCGGAGTGAAGTCACGTATGCCCTAAGTCACGTTTTTAGCACCCGGACAACTCACGTGTCAAGAAGCCAGTGGAACAGAAATGGGGACAGGAGAGAGATACGCATTTTCTCGTTGGAAATACAATCACTATTTTGAGGTTATTTCCGCTAAAGATAACAATATCTCTGTACACTCTGTGCTGGTGGTAACAAAAGTTTATCTACCTCCGAAAACTCCATGTCAAATTTTAAAACACATCTGGAGTCACAGCACGGTACAGTAAAACTTGTGGAGAATGCGAAGCAGAAAGCAGCAGCAGCGACGCATGCAGGAGGTCCCCCACCAGCCAAACAGCAAAAGATGGACTTTGTTTGCGATGCAAATCCAAAACCCATTAGTCAGAAAGAATTGAAGAGGTTGGTCGGACGGTATGTTGTGGAGGAAATGCTGCCCTTAAATAGGGTTGATATATTTAAAAAAATATATATTTTCAAACTGTAGATAGCGTGATCGTGCTCTTTCGAAGCGCAGACTGCAGTGTTTCGTGCCATCATTACACAATTTAATAGTCTTTAACATCTTTTACTCTAACTTTTACTCTATATTAGTTACTTTTAAAATCAAGTAATCTAACTACTTTTTAGTGGAGTAATCAGTAGTCTGATTATTTTTTCCATGTAACTGTGGCAACACTGGTTGTCATAGACTAGGGGTGTAACGATGTCGGTATCGCAGTAGCTAATATAGGTATTACCGTAGGCCCATGATGGTTTGATGGCATTATTTATTATTAATTTGTTAGTGGTTTTCTTTATAGTCATCCAAGCTGCACATAATTGTGCAGCTCCACTGATAAATATTCCACACCCTTCAGGAAACTTTAACGCAACAGTACGAAGCACTCTGCCTTTCCCATTTTTTGGTGACTGCAGATGGAAAAAAGGAGACTAACAAAACCCGAACAGTATTAAAAAAGAAACTACGGTACGACGGTCAACAACCAGTGCGGAAAGAACTTCCAAAACCTCTCCAGAACAGACGAGTTGGCGAGTACTTGCCAAAGATTTACGGGCCGTATTCTGTGGTTGAAAACCTGAGATTCAGGAGGTTAAAAATACCCGCTGGAACCGAAATGTAAAGTATAAAATACCTTTGCGGGTATTAAAAAATTAAAGAGTGATTTAATAAAGAATATAATTTTTTTTTCCCCTTGCATATTTTTTAAAATATCACATTGTGGACTGAATACCGTCACAGTATCGTATTGAGAGGTTTTGACATCGTTACTTCTGTAACTGCCGTCGTCACTTATACACTGCTTACAAAAAGTTAGGGATATTTGGCTTTAGGGTAAACGTTATGAAAACCTAAAAATTGCAAGCTACAGTAATATTATACTACAAAAAATATGGCATTTAGGTAGAAGCATGCAATGTCGATTTCCTTGTCTCAAAAACAGTGGTGCGTACACCGCAACAAAAAATGTCAGTGTCTCAATAATGCGCCATGTTCCCTTGAGCATCAACTAAACTGAGCAGTTGGGCTTGTGCATTCAAAAATTTGTTGAAGGTCACCTAAAGTTCACCTGTGAAGGTAATTGTGCATTTTAGGTTCATCCTGAAATTCCACCCGAAAGCCGTGGCTTTACTGAGCTTGTGTGATATTTTCATAAATATTCGTTGTTGTTTTCCTTTGTGTTTTAGGTGGACTCGTCGAGAGCAGGCAGATTTCTATCGCACCGTCTCGTCCTTTGGGGTTGTGTATGACACTGACATGAAAGCATTCGACTGGTCCCAGTTCAGAGTACTGGCCCGACTGGAGAGAAAGACAGACGAGAGTTTGGAGAGATACTTCAACTCGTTTGTCAGCATGTGTAGGACAGCCTGCAAACTTCCTCCAAGGAAGGATGAAGGTATTCTCTACTGCAGTGTTTCTCAAACTTTTTCAGACCCAGGACCACTGAACCCTTAAATAAACACTCACGGACCACCTGACTCTAAATAGCCCACATTACAATATGCTACGTAACGATCAGGTGCTGGTATGACGGATGTATCAGGAAATATACAATAAACTGAATTCTTTAAATCTTGGGAGTTCAAGAAACTCTGATTTTACTCTGAATTTTAAGTATTGAAATTTAAAAGTTGAAATGTGATTTGTTACGTGTCACCTCGCGGACCACTAGGAGTGGCCCGCGGACCACCAGTGTTCCACGGACCACCCTTTGAGAAACTCTGCTCTACTGTCAACGTGTCTTAGTTGCTTTTTTTGAATCAGACCAAACATTAGTGATTCCCCTGAACTTTCATGTTTAAAGTTCTTGGCGTCAGCAGCAGCAGCAGCAGCAGCATATTTTGATGTCTGACCACAGGGTGCTCAACTCGCCCACCTTCATTTTATGCGTTCTGCCTTGCAAACGCAAGAACTTGCAATTCTTCTCTCGCCCTCATCTCTCTTCTTCCACACATTGTTTTTGCCCCCATGCTGCCTTTTTACCACTTTGTCTTTTCCTGTCGTTGCAGCGGTCGATCAAGCTGTCTTTGTCGAGCCCCTGACGGAAGAGCGAGCCGCACGGACTTTATACCGTATCGAGCTGCTCCGCAAGATCAGAGAGCAGGTGCATTCAAAGGGGTGTGGATGTTGGTGGGTGGGTCGGTGGATGTATGTTGTGGCAGAAAGATAAGTTGATATTTTGCATGTTTAATCCCCTTTTCAGTTTTATATATTCACATTATTGCTCTCTGAAATGTGTTTATCCTCAGGTTCTCCATCATCCATTAATCTCGGCACGTCTCCAGCTGTGCCGCCCCTCCCCCTACCTCCCACCTTGGTGGGAAAGTGGCAAACATGACCGTGACCTCCTCATCGGGGCGGCACGCCACGGCCTGAGCCGTACTGACTTCTACATCCTGAATGACCCTCAGCTGAGCTTTCTGGAGAGTCACAGAGCCTATATCAGAGGGCATCACTCTCATTTTCATCCTCAGAGTCACCATCATTCCAGCATCTCATCCTCGTCCTTTGGCTCCTCATCGTCCTCGTTGCACCCACAGCTGCCTCACTGCTGTCTTTATGAGCCGGGTCTCATGCGCCACTCACCGCATCCTCCTGAATATCCTCACCAAACTACCCATCACCAGCAGCAACAGCCTATGACCTTGTCAGTTGCCTCTCCTTCATCATCTTCTACCTCCTCTCATCTCCATCCTACATCACTGGACACCCATAGTTCTTCCTCGCCAGGTCTGGGAATAGTTCCTGGGTCACAAGGAGATTTTCTTGACTGTCCTCCCCTGGATGAAACTATAGAGCTGGCTTCTCTGCACCATGATGCCCTGTCTGCAGATGCTTTACACGGTGGGAAGGCTTCTAAAGACACCCTCAATGGTTTCCCTTTCAATTCTGCTGCAGGAGGTCAAAGCATGCTCAACTCCTACGGTGTAGGAGGAACAGACCTCGATTCAAAACTGAGGAGTGATGTGCTTGTTGGTGAGCAGGGCTTCTCAGAGGAAACCGGGCTAATGGCACCATCAGTGGAACTGGATCAGTTACAGGTGCACACAAAATCTGTTTTTTCCCCCCCCCGCCAAAGTAATGGTACATTCAATCTGAAGTTATGGTTCTGCGTAGGAACTGTGAGAAACTCATGCTGTTACTTTTAAACAGTTTTGTATTTATTTTGTGTGTAAAATTTCTTTTTAACAATTTGCAGCTACTGTATCTGGCACTATATATGTGAGGTTTAAATAACGACGTCTACAAACACTTTATGCCAGGGGTGGGCAATTATTTAGCCTTCAGGCTAAATAATTGCCTGAAGGCTAAATAATTGCCCACCCCTTGAGTTTTAGATCTTGATGAAGGGGCCGGCCAGGTGGTGCAGGAAACTAACCCCCCCCAAATGAGGATCGGAGGTTAATGAAAAATCCTGCTTGATGGACTATTGACTGAGAAAATATTGTGAAGAGCCTGTAAATTGGTCCAACTAGAGATGGATGATGAAGCTCCAAATGATGTTTGGCCCCACCTTCTTGAGAGGACATGTTAGCATGCTAGCTGAAGGGGGGTCTGAACCTTTTTCTAACCAATCAAGCTGACAACCCTCTTCATTTGGCTTTTGGAGAAATGATTGTGAAGGCTCTGTGGGCCGGATTCAATAGTTCATCGGGCCACATGTGGCCCCCGGGCCGTAGTTTGCCCACCTCTGCTTTATGCAGACGCAGTGACTCTGTATGCCCCAAATTGGTTTGCAAGTAGCAGCAATGACTCTGTAGGAGGAAATCCATAATGGACAATCTAAACAGTCACAGTAGTTTTGGTCCACGCTGATGACAAATGTGTAGTGACATTTCTTTACATTACAATTAAATAAGATCCTCCACTCATCCACATGCTTTTTTCACACAGGCTCCCTGGGATGGAACGGACCACTCAAGCCCAGCTCACCACATGTTCAATGAATCCGATCCAATCCTGGGACCTTCCACTTTGGAGACCGACTTCCTAGAAGAGGACAACGAGGATGCCCAAGGCCGACATAGAGGGGAGGAGGAGGGTGGAACACTGGAGGAATGTCTAGGCCTCCCACCTTCATCACCCACTTCCCATCCTGGAGGAGATTCTGTTGAGCCACTGTCCTCAAGTTACATGCTTTTCAAGGTTTGTTTTGGTCATGTATCATGTCACCAAGTA
Source organism: Pao palembangensis (assembly GCA_015343265.1). Taxonomy (NCBI): domain Eukaryota; kingdom Metazoa; phylum Chordata; class Actinopteri; order Tetraodontiformes; family Tetraodontidae; genus Pao; species Pao palembangensis. The sequence goes on along the minus strand of CM027087.1, from coordinate 13,822,118 downwards.
GACAAATACACTACTTATGTTTACAGGTCGATCTGTTGCACATGTTGTTTTTGTGAGATGTGAAATCGAGCTAACATACTTGCATGGAGTCCATGCAAGGTTTGAAAATGTTAGAGAAATAAAAATAGTGGCGTAGTTGAGGACGTTTGCTTTGACACAACTGGCCATATAGAACCGTAACAATCTGCCAGCACAAGATACAGCACAAAGATTCCTCACATAAGACTGCAATGAATACTCTATCTTGCACATTTATAGCACATTTTGAAGCGATACTTTGATTTGAGCATGATTGTATCATTTTTGTATAATCTGATTTTTACTTATCCAGGACATTAGCGTCAGTGAAGAGCCCAGCACAGACCAAACAGATCTGTCAGCAAGCTCCCCACCACCTTATGTGCCCCCTCCCCCTCTTCCTCTGTCTGACATCACTGCCCACGAACCTCGGGATAGGTCGAGTCATTCCGACGTCACTGACAGTCTGACCAATCCTGTCGGTGAAGGAGGACAAGAAGGAAGCCCCACGTTTGAGTTTGATGAAAAGGACGGGGCAGTGGAAGACTTGTCCAGGGCCACCATGGAGCAGACTGAACGAATAGATACAAGTCTGGAAGTGCAGGACTCTCACATAGACCAAGGTATTACCACAGTGCACAGTAGTAGATTAGATAATGTTATATCAGTATGTCCATTTTCTTGACATTCATTTAAGGCAGAGGTGGGCAAACTGAGGCCCGGGGGCCACATGTGGCCCGATGAACTATTGAATCCGGCCCACAGAGCCTTCACAATCATTTCTCCTAAAGCCAAATGAAGAGGGTTGTCAGCTTGACTGGTTAGAAAAAGGTTCAGACCCCCCTTCAGCTAGCATGCTAACATGTCCTCTCAAGAAGGTGGGGCCAAACATCATTTGGAGCTTCATCATCCATCTCTAGTTAGACCAGTTTACAGGCTCTTCTAAATATTTTCTCAGTCAATAGTCCATCAAGCAGGATTTTTAGCTAACCTCTGATCCACATTTGGGGGCTTAGTTTCCTGCACCACCTGGCCGGCCCCTTCATCAAGATCTCAAACCCAATGTGGCTCTCCAGACTAAATAATTGCTCACCCCTGATTTAAGGCTTAGATAAAATGTGCACACGGAAATTTGTTCAGGAAAAATAACTGCAAACATTTTCATTGCTGTTACCAAAGTTTAATCAACGTCACCCCTGACGGTGCCTTCAAAGGCCTCGCAGCCTGAGCAGTTGCCTGATTGCCTATGGATGTGCAGAGGCCCTGTGGAGGCTGCTGTTGTTCAGAACTCATTGGATGTCTTCTGTGTATTTAAAATGTTTTATTGAGCACATCACTTGCCCAAAATGAGCCAAAATCAGTGTTGCACTTCTCAGTAGCAGCAGTATTTTCAGTATATCTAAATGGATTTCTTGCATTATCGCTGTAAAGACTCACATACGAGTCTTTAAAATATTCCTTGGGATTTAACATTTTGGTGGTTTGTTGTCACAGATCCAGATCAGACTTTGGCAGTTTTGACCACACCCATGGACTTGCCACAGGCAGACGAGCTTGAGGCTGCGACAAGCTTGGTAGGCCGGGACAAAAAGATGGAGCTGTTTCCCCAACTTTCTCCAAATCTACAGGAGAGCTTTGACCAAGCAGAGCAGAAAGATTCGCTATCGCAAGATGTGCGTCCTTACTTTGGGAAGCTGGAACAAGGGGAAAGCTTTGTGTGTCCACAAGCCATTCAGGAATCTGGGGAGCAAGTGGAGGGTTTGATTTTGTATCAAACGGTGGAGGAGGACACGCAGATGGAGAAGACACCAGGAGACATTGTGGAAGCAACTGGAAGTCCAGAGAATTCCTTAGAGACTGCTCCAGTGTGTCTTTCAGAACAAGTGGAGGAGATAACAGAGAGGCAGATGGATCATGAGCCCTTCATGGACGTTTCATTGGTTCAATCTTGCGACGAAATGACAGAAAAAAACGCGCAACACTTGGACGCCAAAGCGACTGAGATGGAGCTGGACAGCATTTATTCTGGATACACGCGGCACTCCAGCCCTGCTACTTCTACCATGACCCCTCCAATCGCATCGTTATCTGACGAGGGCACCAGCAAAAGAAACGAAGGGGTCCAAACAGGAGTCTCTGTGGGCCAGGAGACCTATGAGAGTGTGGCTGAGGACGAGAATTTGCTACCAGGAATCATCAAATGTAAGAACAGAACGTTGTTACGCGATCATAGCAGCAAAGGCGATGATCTTCGACAACATGAAACCCACATGACCCCCGCTTCCCCCCTAAACACAAAATCCTCACATCCTCATGTTTTTCTGTCATCAGACAGTGTTTGTGGGAATAAACCAGAGGAGTTGCAGCTTCCAGTCAAGACAGAGGAGACAAAGAGAGAATCTGTTGAGGATGTTTACCCTGACAGCTCCGACGTCAAACACGGGGACTTCCTGTCTGCTGTGAAGGCGGAGGACGTGGTCACCAAAGACGAGCAGTTAGACTATCCTATCCAACCTGAAACGCTGGAGACTAAATCTGAACTGCTCAGCATTTCCGTGAAGCCAGAGGGCTTCGACCGTCAGGCTGACGTCTACGCAGCCTTTTCAGATGGCGCCAAGCTTAAGACTGAGACAAAACCGGAAGATCTGGAGTTCACGACCTACCCTGACAGCTCTGAAGAAAAATGTAAGGCGAAAGCAGAGCCCCTAGAATTTACCTTACCTGACATCAAAGGTAAGATAAAGCAAGAGCTGTTGGAGGCCGACAGCACAGTACTGACCCCAAAACTCGAGCAGACTGACGGCCTGGTGGACGCCGCAGCAAGTTTGGTGGTGAAAGGTCAAGTCAAGAAGCTGTGCTCACCAGGTAATAGCATTGTTTTAGGTTCACCATGCACTTTTTAACTTATCTTTGTGTGTTTCAAATAGCTGCAGGTCGTCTTACCATAGAGGTTGTTGTCTTGGTGGGATGGATGGGCTACGAGCCGATAAGTGTTTGTTGGGACTTCCTGATTTCGTTCCACGTAGTCTCTGGCAGTAACTACCAGAATAATGTGACAGAATGAACTGTTAAGTGTCACGATAAAGATAAAGTCGCGTCCATCCATCACCTGCGAGATGCAGCACTTAACCGTAAAAATAGGAAATCATTATTAACGCTGTCTTTCCTCTCGTTGCACATTTAACAACTCAATGCTGACATAATGATACTTTCCATTACTTGCTAATGAGCCTGTCTTTGTCATCAACTGTGATCAAAGGTTATGTGAGCAGGTTTGCAGCTCCTGTTTGTGAAAACGACTGCCACCACGACGCCAAGGAGCCCACCATCGCTCAGCTGCTGCAGGAGAAAACGCTTTACTCATTTTCCGAGTGGCCAAAGGTACTATGTTCTCCCTAAATGTGTTTGCGAATGTTCATATTTAGCACTACTCTGTGGTTTTATGACAAACAGAGAGAGAGAGAGGGTTCACGGTTTAATGGATGACCAAGGAAGACCTTTAATTTAATTTATTCTGACACTGGTCTGTGACGAAAATACAAGAAACGAAATTTACCAAACGAGTATCGCTCAATAGCGACATCTGCAGGACTTTAAATGTATTGCAGGCATCCAGATGAAAGTGGAGAATCGTAACTAGGTTCTGACATGCAGAATCAAACCAGCGATCAATGCTCCTGTTTTCATAACCATCTGCTGATAATAATGTGATAACTGAATGAAATAGAGGTGTAAATTCCAATTAATATCATTAAAACCAAAATAATGGCTAATGTAGTATATCAAATGCACAATTTCCAAAAGCTTTTTTTTTTTTTTTTTGCAAGTGAAAAACGTAAAATGAACGTGAGTTTTGTTACCCTTTGAGAACAACTGCTTGTGAAACTGGGAGTGCTTATGTACTTGTACGTGAGGGGAAAAGGCAGGGTTGTGCCCAATTTTTATTGAGAAAGATGTTCTTTTCTTTATCATGTTGGGGCCAAGACGATTTCATTTCTTTGAGACCAGTTCTCCTGCTTTGGAAAACAGTCTTTCTCAGACTGGAGAAAATGTCCTTTTTCTCGATTGCTCCATAACGCACACCAACAGCATCAAACAAAGACTCGAAAGTTGCGCTTCCTGATCGACACTGTTTGGCACCTCTCTGCCATACGACACAGTGGCTGTATCGGTCACGTGATGTTTCTTCAAGCGATAACACACACACACCACTGTCACTGCCTGCAGGACCGGGTCATCATCAACCGCCTGGACAGCGTCTGCCATGCAGTCCTGAAGGGGAAGTGGCCTTCGTCAGGGGAGCAGTACGACTCCGCCGGCTCCCTGACCAGCAGCTCCTGCTTGGCCAACAGTTTAGCCCAACACCAGCAGCACCGAGCCTCCTTCCTCCCCACGCCAGCCTCCAGCTCCCTTCCAGGCCAAGTCAGGGTTCAGCAGGCCAACGCTGGGCTGGCCTTCTCCATCCCTCCACCTCTCACTAGGTTGCCCAAGGTGAGAACACACAACAGCAGCATTGTTTCTTTACATATTAACACTTGTTTATGTCCATATTTATCTCCACTACCTCACAGCCTGGTTTATGGTACGTGGTGTCCAGTTTGTGATATTTCAATTTATTAAAGAACATTTATGCAACAATGAGAGAAAAATAACTAAATCTATCCTCAGTTGATTAAATTCTTCTGTTTGCCTTTCATCCTGACTAAAAAGCAAACCTTGGATTGGGAGACTTCTCCACACCAGAAATAGTGAAATGTATCTTTTATGTTACTGATGTAGAACCATTGAAGTACTGGACACCCTAAATCAGTGTTTCTCAAACTTTTTCAGACCAAGGACCGCTGAACCCTTAAATCAGGGGTGTCAAACTGATTCCACAAAGGGCCGTGTGGCTGCAGGTTTTTGTTCCAACCAATCAAACACACAGAGTTTGACCAATCAGCTGTCTGAAGACTCAGATCAGTTGATTAAATGACTTCAGTCTGGTGTGCTGTTGCTTGGTTGGAACAAAAACCTGCAGCCACACGGCCCTTTGTGGAATCGGTTTGACACCCCTGCCTTAAATAAACACTCCCGGATTACCTGACTCTAAATAGCCCCCAAAACAATATCCTGAGTAACGATCAGGTGCTAGTATGACAGATGCAGAAATATACAATAAAGTGAATTCTTTAAATCTTGGGAGTTCAAGAAACACTGATTTTACACTGAATTTTAAGTATCGAAATTTAACATTTTTAAATGTGATTTGTTACGTGTCACCTCGCGGACCACTAGGGGTCGCTTGCGGACCACTGGTGTACCGCGGACCACTCTTTGAGAAACACTGCCCTAAAGTCATGCCATTGATTTTTGTAAGAGTTCCTTGTCTCTGTAATGTGTGAATGCAGTACAAAACGCGCTGATATCAGACTTGGGAAGGTGAAACCTCTCTTCTGTTGAACAGTGCCAGCGACCTCTTTGAATTGCTTTTCAAAACCTAGTTTTTGATTTGATACGGCAGGAAAAAGTCCAAAAGCTTCGCCACGACGCTCTTGATCGGCTAGTAATGTCTGCTGAGGTCTGCTACTGATGGCTTTCCCCAGGTCTGATCGATAGCGGCCACTGTCTTCTGTCCATTTGTGTGTTAAATAAAGCCATCGTCTCTCTCCCATTCCTGTCTACCCCTCACCCACCCTGTCCTGACAGTACATGCAGCGGGGCGGGGCATGCGGGCGCGGCGCCTGGCGCCTTACCTCCCTGCCTTTCTTACAGGAGAGGCTTGTGGCTCCTCCCTATCTCCCCGACCTCAAACAGCCTGGAGGTCGAAGGGCTTTCGACTACGAGGCAGCTGCTGCTGCTGCTGCAGCTGCTGCTAAGGTGTTAGCAGGAAAGTCTAGCTCCTCGTGCCTGCCCACCACCAGCGCCAGCGGTGCTTCTCCAGTGGTGGCCTCAGCCTCTCATCCAGCAGGAGCCATGATGATGAACGGGTGGCAGGAATCCGCCATTGATCTGACAAAAACAAGCGGTGAAATAAGCACCACTAGTGGCGTCGGGGCAGGAGAAGCTGCGGTCCCCACGGGCATCGGTCACCACGGCGCCAGTGATGGCGTCGCGCAGAAGCTAGTGCCACCGCCGCCGCCGCCCATCACAGCACCACTGGCAGGCTGCGTGGGGATAGACATGGCCGGGATCCTGCAGGCAGGGCTCATCCATCCTGTAACAGGGCAAATCATGAACGGAAACCTGAGGGGAGATGACTCGCTGAAGAGGAGGAGAGGCAGGAGGAGAAACGTGGAAGCGCTGTACTCCGAGTTCGCCAAGAGCAGAGGCCTGCACGTCCCGGACACAAAGGTGGGAGGAGGGAGTTGAACTCGCGCCTCAAATGGTTCTCTGCATGTTGATATGGCAAAAGAAGTGAAACCAGTGTTGCCACTGGAAGAGAATTTTCTGCTTTGATTTGCAAGTTGAAGTGAAAAGTGAGAGTTATTTGACATAAATGTGCAGTCAGCTACATTGAAAAGGATCCCATTATTAATTATACGTTACAAACATGCAAAAATCAAGAGGTCGCAGTAAGGATCGACTGATTATCTCTGCCGGTATCTGGCTTTTTACCAAATATCAGTATCTGTTTTTATTTCGCCGACAGCCGATGATTAAATAACTACACAGGAGCTTTGCTGTGGTCAGAGCAGTGGGGATTTATTTAAATACAACATTCTTCTTTGCTGCTGGGCTGTGGTGTCACGTTGTAAAAATAAGGCTGCAGTTCATGGATACACTTTCACAGCGACTACGCAGCGCCCCCTACTGTTCAGAGGTAACTCCATTTTAAATGTAACCCCCGTTGAACACGTTAGCAAACATTTCTCCTCATATAGTCACTAAACGATAAGTTCACTGAGGCAGAGCATAAGTGAATGCACACTATGTAGATACAGCGTGTATAACATTTAATTTGTGTAGTTTACTCATGAATTTATGCTTACATAAGGTTAGGGTTAGAAAGGGTTAAAAAAAAGTGATTGCGATATAAAATGTTGTCATGGAATTTAAATGAAGTTCTGTGTTGCTTTACTGTTTTGAAATTGTGACAAATGAGAATTTTTTAGTGTCATACTATTCCATCCCATAAGCTCAGGTTGTCACCAAGTCACTTAAATGAGCACCACAAAGATGCTGCCCGCGGCTCTTTGTGTTAGGATTTACTAAATCTGAGGTTGAAAAATCAGTTCCAATTAAGGATGGTGATTAAAGTGTTAATCTTTAAAGTATTAAGTCTTTTTGTTTGGTTTTTTTTTTTTTGCACTATGAACATTTTACATAGTTTTTTTTTTTTTTTTTTTTAAATATATCAAAAGGTACTTTCTAAATGGACGGCGTGTCTGTCTGCAGGTCCGTGTGGAGGGGATGAGCCACTCCTCCGTGTCCTCGTCCACCTCCTCTCCAGCTCCCTCTCCATCAGAGCGCCCTACTGGTCCTCCCACACCGTCCTCCACTTCCACTCCCACTCCCACCCAGACCCCTCCTCAGCCAGAGATTGTGGCCATCGACAGGGAAGCAGCCAGTAAAGGTCTGATAGAGTGGCTGCGACAGAACCCGGGCTACAGCATGGATCTGCCCACATTTACTCAGGTACGCCCGATTACTCCCACCCTGCTGTGGTGCGACATTGTCGTCAGTATTTCATGTTTTTTCTCTCCCTTTCCAGGCCGGAGCAGGACTGTTACAGGGTTTTGTGGAGCGTCCCAAGCAGAGGAGGCATCGCTGTAAAGACCCCACCAAGCTGGACATCAACACTCTGACAGGAGAGGAGAGGGTTCCTGTCATCCACAGAGGCACAGGACGCCGAGTAAATATGCTATGGCTAGGATAATATGCTATGCTAGGATAATATGCTGTGGCTAGGATAATATGCTATGCTAGGATAATATGCTGTGGCTATGATAATATGCTATGGCTAGGGTAATATGTTATGCTAGGATAATATGCTGTGGCTACAACAATATGTTATGGCTAGGATAATATGCTATGCTAGGATAATATGCTATGCTAGGATAATATGCTGTGGCTACAATAATATGCTATGGCTAGGATAATATGCTATGCTAGGATAATATGCTATGGTAGGATAATATGCTGTGGCTACAATAATATGCTATGGCTAGTATAATATGCTATGCTAGGATAATATGCTGTGGCTACAATAATACGCTATGGTAGGATAATATGCTATGGCTAGGATAATACTCTATGGTAGGATAATATGCTACGGCTATGGCTAGGAGGAAGGGAGGTTGGTTCCAAAGTCAGGTACCACGGCTCCACTGTGGGTGCATTTGTTTGTCCCCAGAAACTCCTCTAATGGTGACGGCCCTGTCCCTCTTTAATTAGCACCCATGCTTTCTTCTGCCTTTCAGCTGGGTGGTGCTATGGCCCCCGCCATCAAGGAGCTTTCCAGGTGGTTGGATGCTAACTCCGAGTACTACGTAGCTCCAGACTGGTGCGATGTTGTCAAACACTCTGTGAGTAGAATCATGAACGAACATCCAGCTCCTTTCCGAATATTTCCGTCCTTCTCATTTGTGTATTTTCCACCATCTTCCCCGTGTTTCCTCTGCTGCTGTAGGGTTACCTGCCTGAGGCCAAGTTCTCTCGCATCCTGACGGAACCGGTGAACAGAGACCTGGGCTCTCGGCGGCGTGGACGGCGGCCTCGCAGTGAAATGCCCAAGCCTCTCCTGTCTGTCTCCGATTCGGCCTCCTCCGGCCTGGCCTCGCCGCTCTTTATGAACGGAGGGATAATGGGCAGCATGGACTCCATGGTGACCATGCAGAACCTCCGTAGCGGCATTCCTGGAATTCCCATCTCTGGGATTATGGCAGCTGGATTCCCCCACGGTTTCACTGCGGCGGTGCAGGCAGGGGGCGTGGCCACGTCTGTGGACAGCGCGAAGAATGGGCTGAATATGTTACCCATGATGCTGCAGAGCATCCCGCACCCACACGGGGCCGCCGTTCCTCAACACGCCATGTTCAGTGTGGGCGCCATGATGGCACACACCCCACCCCCTTCCTCTTCTCTCCCAGCCTCCTCCTCTTCTTCGCTGCCTGCTGAGAAGGTCACCACCACCACCACGGCGTCCACGCCTGAGGCGGCCAGCCCCTCGTCAACCACGGCCGCCGAGAGCGTGGTGTCTTCCGTTTCCGACGGAGGCGAGAAGGGGAGGAGTCAGGACGAGACCAGGGCGGCGGAGAGCAGGCCGGGAGGGGCCGAGGGGGCCGCCATCATTACCTCCAGCAGCAGGGCGCATGTGGGCGCAGCCATCGGAGCTGGCGCTGGCAGCCATATTGCTTTTAACCCCTTTCTGATCCCAGGCATGTCGCATGGCCTGCTCTACCCACACATGTTTTTACCTCACGGGGGCATAATGGCGCTCCCCGCTATGCCTCCCGGTGCTGTAGACGGCCCCCAAAGCAGCCCTAAACGGAGGAGGAAGAGAGAGAGGGAAGGGGAGAGGGAGAGGGAGAAGACTGCGACGGCGAGCGCCGAAGAGAGCGAAAGTACATTTGATGCTAATGCTAGCGCCGCCTCCCGGCCTGTCCCGTCCTCGTCGCCCTGCGTGACTCTGACTGAAGAGCACAAAGACGGACAGGAAGTCGGGGAGGACGGGCCCGCCCGGCTCCAGGAACCCGACTCCAATCAGCACGCGGAGGACGCCACCACGCAGGAGTCCGAGGACAGATCGGAGGACGTGAGACGTGCAGAGACAGCGGGGGAGGGAAACCAGGACTCTGGGGAAGGAGAGGAAGCGTAGAAGGAGAGACGTGTACAGGACCCACTTGTTCTTTTTTCTGTTTTCTGCCCTGCGCCGCCTGCCGACAAAGCAGCCGTGTAAAGTTCGTGCCGTGTGTGTCTGCCAACCTCCGTGTAAAGACTTTTACTATGATGTAACTAATAACGACGATATTGACATTGGTTCTGTTTCTAAGACCCTCCGGACCCTCTGCACCCGCGCTTGTACAAAGGTCGTGTGAGCACTGCCCATCGGTGTGTTTTCAAGCCCCCGTTCTTTCACATCTCGGCTTGAGCCCAGTCGGAGAAGCTATAGCAGTCACTGGTGGTCCGAACGCGGTGGTCCAGGCCGGGAAGGACCAGTCCAGGACTGGGAAAAGGCGGCTGCAGCAGCCGGTTTGGTGCCATAACGAAGCAGTTTCCATCGCGTTTGAGAAGAGCATGTGTGCGTCTTGTTTCCGTGTCAGAAAGCTGCTTTTTACTCTTTACTTTTGCCCCACACCCCACTGTTGCAGTATTTCTGTGCAATGTTGAAACAGCCTGTACTCCCCACCGACGTCCCCAAATGACCCTAATGCGACTGAATTTTGTTTGGAACGAAGAATATTTCACCTCAACTTAGCTTAGCTCAATTCAAAACAGCAGCGAACAATCATGAGATTATTTATTGCTTTTTTTAGGACATGGATTCCACTGGTTTTACTGGGGAACCTTGCGGGTGAAGAGCGGTGTCAGCCCACCAGGGGGCAGTATGGTACCGTAGGCGGCGCAGTTTCCCAGGTATCACCAGGGTGGGTAAAGCCGAGCGGCGAGGCCGTCGGGCCTAGCCGTCGAAAGGGAATAGTCCCGTCTGCTTTTCACCGCAAACGGATAAAAGAGGCGGACGGATGGAGCCGGGGGGGACGGATGGAGCCGGGGGGGGGGGACGTCTGAATCCTCGTTGCTCTTCTTCGTTGTCTCACTCATGGAGGCGTAATACTTGACAAAGAAAGGCATTTGCATTGAGATTGTCCTGTTGCTTTGAGCGTCTTGTACTGTAAAACGATGCAAGTTGCCGGTTACGCCGGGGGGGGGGGGTTCTTCCCAGTTTTTCCCGCCGTTTCCACAAGCGTTTGCTCCATCCTGCCGGACTTCAGTGTTGTTTTCACCCAAGAGAGCGTCCGTTTTGCACAGCGTCTTTTCGTGAACGTTAACTGTTTAATCCTGTGTGTGTGTGTGTGTGTGTGTGTGTGTGTGTGCGTGAGAGTGTGAGCATGTGTGATATCGGGAGGGGATCTGTGTGTGTGCATGCATGCGCACACCTTTCTTGTGAAGGTCTGTTCTTTCTTTCTTTTTTTTTTTTTTTTTTTTTGTTGTTTTTTTTTTTTACTTCCAGGTCACATGACTTGTTGGGGAACACTCCTTGCCTTGTCACAAGTTAGTGGCCATGTGTAATTTATTACGCTTTTCTTTTGCTTCGCCAAACTCTCACCAAATATTGCTTTCTTTTTTGTCTTAATTTCATCGTGTATTATCAAGGAAATGCCTTATTTAGCTCGTATCTTATTTGTTTAGCTGTTTTGTTGCATCTCCATTTAGAAAGATGTTACCGCGTTTGCGTTGAGTTGCTTGTTCGTAAATCGCCGCTGCGCTTTCACATCCCAAGGCCGACGGTGCGAATCCACAAAGGTTCAAAACACTATTAAGTAATAAAAACCATCTGTCAGAATTCCCTTAAAGCACAAACGAAGAGTGGGGAGAAGCGCTTTTCTTACTCAGTGCCTCTGAAGTCTGAAAAAAAAAACAAAAAAAACAAAAAACTGTTCGGCTGCATTTGCACATCATGGCCACAGACGATGGCGTCATTAAAGGGAAACGCTCAATTATGGCGAAGTTGATAATCTGTCATCGCCATGGTAACGGACCGTCTGCAGCTTCCAATATACGGGGGCCGTGTGGCAAACATGGAAAGTAAAATCGGTCCTGCAAGGATAGTGTTTTTCGACTTTACGTAACAAATCCTGCAAAAAAAAAACAAAAAAAAGCACCAAAATAGTCAGAAATGACGTTTCTCTCGCGGATTTGTGTTTGCCGGTTTAGTGAAACACTCGGCGTTGCCGTGGCTACCGCAGGCCCGCGGGCGTCCCGCTCTGCCCTTGTTCTGGGTCCTCAGTTGTGGTTTCACGTCCCTGAGGGCTGCAGGAGGTTCGTGGTCCTTATTTCCCATCGCCAACATTCTCCCCCGAGCTCGGCATTTTTCTCAGAAATCGGCTGTTTCACCCTCGCCCTGTTCACCCGGTTTGACCAGGCCCGGCCTCCGACGGCGTCTGACGCCCGGAGCGCCGCTCTTGTGGGAGGACGCGGCAGTGTTTTGGAAGATGACTTGTTTGTTGTTTGGCCAGATGTTTTACTGCGGTTGTGTTTAGGGAAATGTACGTGGATGGTCCGTCGCCGTCACGCCTCCTTTAACAGTGTTCCCTCTTTTTATTAATGTTGTTAATCTCATAATAATGTATTTATTGTATAGTTCTTTGTTGTCTCATGACGATCGTTGGACTTGACCCCTCAATGAAACACATAAAAACAGATTTTTGCTGAAACTTTCTTGCGTTTGTAGCTCTGCTCCGCTACTTTCCAGACGTACGTTGCAGTTAGAGGGCAGAAACCCGCAGAAAAACAGACCATAATAATCAGCTTTTGCCTTTGGGGTCACCTGGGGTGCCCGTTTCCCTGCGGGGGGGTGGGGGGGACCTTGTCACAGGTCACCAGGACGTGACTGAACGCTCGTCCTGTAGCTCCTCACAACCCCAGAGCAGACACATGAGGTAAGTTGGTGGAGGTTCCGGGGCTGCTCTCTAACGCGCCTTAAGACCTTTCATTTGTCCAGCGATGGAAACTCCAGCCGTCCCTCAGTTCCACGGACGTAGCTGTTTTTTTTTTTTGTTTTTTTTTTTTTAAACATGGTTAAAAAAAAAAAAAAGAAATAAATGGATCGGACGACCGGCCCGAAACGAGAAAGAAGATGTTTCCAAAGATGTTCCAGCAGCGAAGGAAAGTCAGGAAGTGTCAGAGGTGAAGGTTTGAATTCTGTCTTTATTTGTAACTGCAAATCTGTGCTCCCATGTGGAGGTGATCAGGTGATCGTTTATTGTGCAGTAAAAGATGACTTTTAACGATCTTTGTTCATTCATTCAACAAATGTCAAATATTTTCACCAATATCTGATCACAACAAACTTCTCAGAGTTTGACCTGGCAATAAATATCAACTAGATAAGTAGAAGTATATATTCCACTGCTAAAAATGAGGTACTTATTAAAAATACTAAATGAAGCAAGTTAAATACATTTTATACAATTTAGTAGCTGTTGTACTGACAACTCATCTGATGAATAAAACCAACCGGAAATCATCTTTAGGATATACGAGATTGAGCGAAATTTTCAAACTTCATATTTCAGCCTGAATGTCATCGTTGGAGCATCGTCGACGTGCAAAAACACACGTTTGTAAATCTGGGAGAACCAATGAACCAACGCTCTCTGCTGACGTCCGGTGTTTCTCCTTTCTCCTCCTGATGTTCCGACAAACCGCTCATTGATTAGACGTCTGTGGACTGGGATAAAGGGGATTTTCTCTGGAAAAGGGAGAACCTCCTGTCTGAAGAAGAAAAGGTGGGCACCACCATCAGTCCTGTGTCAGGAAAGCATCATGGAGATGGAGAACCTCAGCATGTGACACCTCAGTAGTTCTGGAGGCGAGAGAAACATCAGAATCTTGGCTCTGGGGCCAGGAAACCCCCATCCAATCCCATCAAGACCTTGTGGTCGATCCAGGCAGGTTGACCGACAGAAACCCACAAATTCTGACAAAGTCCACGTGTTGATCATGCAGGACTGTGCTGCGTCAGCCAGGATGTGCTTCCGAGGCCGACTGACACAATCTGGGCTAAAAAGACAGATGAACACTACAAATATTGATTCTTTGCATCAGCGCAAAAGAAACAACCTTTGACACTTATGAAATGCCTGTAATTTTACGTCAGAACAGTTGACGAAAGATCTGAGAAGGCTAAACAATAAAGTTTGTGAGTGGTGTCATTTTCAAAGCCTTTGGCCATGGCCTTACACACACACGCACACATGCACACATGTGCACGCGCACACACCCTATGGCTGACTTTGACCAATAAATGGTCGGGCCCCTGTCAGCCAGTCAATAAAAAACAGGCTAATTTACGTCACAGATCGGTTTGAAAGCATTTATCTGTGAAGAATGCTTAACAGTCGGGGTCAGAGGTCAGCCTGTTGTACTCTTAGACCACAGAATCTTGGGGGGGGGGGGCACAAACTAATGTTGTTGTTAAATCCCCCAAAAATAAATGAAACAAAAAAAAACAAAAACGGCGTGAGCGAGGAGTTCTCCGCTGGAGCCGACAGGTAGAGGCAGCGCAAACTGGTTTATCTCGACATGATGGGTTATCTCATTGCAGGTTAAAGTTCCACTGGCCAACGTCACCATGTGTGTCACAGATGTGAGACGCTGGGTTCGTGCAAATATCGCTGAGGACAAGCCTTCGTTGCATCCCCAGTCACACCCCCCACACCTCTCCCCCCCCCATCCACCCTTTCTTTCTGCCTCCTCGTCAAAGGTATAAAAAGAGCAGCGTGTCTGGTTTCTGCAGATGTATTAAAACGACCCTGAAAGCTCTCCACGCTCCAGTCAGCCACTGAAGGTAAGCTCCAACACGTACACAAGGCGTTCAGCAGCACTCGGACGCGGACTGACAACAGCCGGCAACATGTTTTCAAAATGAAGAAATGGTGTTTGGGCTGGATCCAGCCACTCTGCACAGGACCACTCAGGACTGATTTGCCTCCACGTGTCTTTCTGTCTCCACAGGCACAACCAGTGCAATGCCTCCTCAACTCCATCCCCAGAACCAAAGCAGCCTTCGGATCCTGCAGGGTGACCTTCGGGCCCTCAGTCCCGCTGTGAGGAACTTTGTAGAGTCCAGCGTCGCTTTGTGTCAGCCGGACTCCCTTCATATCTGTGACGGTTCTGACGAGGAGAACCGGGCCATCCTGACCCAGCTGGAGCAGCAAGGGATGATCAAAAAGCTCCCCAAATATGACAATTGGTATGTTTAGATAGATAGCTAGCTAGCTAGCTAGCTGTGTGACAGATAGGAATAACTTCCTGTTCCTGTTCCCACCTACAGCTGGTTGGCCAGGACCGACCCCCGGGATGTTGCCCGTGTGGAGAGCAAGACTGTGATTGTCACCCAGGGACAGCGGAGCGCGGTTCCCGTACCTCGGGACGCTGGAATCAGCAACTTGGGACGCTGGATGTCTCCTGAAGAGTTTGCCAAAGCCAAGGCTGAGCGCTTCCCCGGCTGCATGATAGGTAAGGCAGAACGTGTGTGTTTTTGGAAAGACTCAGCTCATGACGAAACGTCGTAGTTTACCGACCTACCCTTTTGGTTTAACCCCCCCCCAACCAGGCCGGACCATGTATGTGATTCCCTTCAGCATGGGCCCTGTAGGATCCCCCCTCGCTAAGATCGGAGTGGAGCTGACTGACTCTCCTTATGTGGTGGCCAGTATGAGGGTCATGACCCGGATGGGGACGGCTGTACTGTCCGCTCTGGGCTCGGGCGACTTTGTTCGCTGTCTGCACTCTGTCGGATGTCCTCTGCCTCTCAAAGGTACGACAACAGCGTGATTTGTGTTTATTAGTTCGTTCTGAGGCAAAACCCGGAGGTGAACGTTTACTGTGCTCCCTTTCAGAGCCCCTGGTGAACAACTGGCCCTGTAACCCCGAGCAGACCCTCATTGCTCATATCCCAGATCAACAGGAGATCCTGTCATTCGGAAGCGGCTATGGTGGAAACTCGCTGCTCGGGAAGAAGTGCTTTGCTCTGCGCATCGCCTCACACATGGCCAAACAGGAGGGCTGGCTGGCAGAGCACATGCTGGTAAGGAACCAGATCAAAACCACATAGTTCAGGGGACAAAGCCTTGCGCACGCGCAACAGGAAGTAGAAGTTCTTAACCAAGCGGGCAGCCTTCACAACCCAAATGTGTCTTAGATTCTGGGAATCACTAACCCTGCCGGTGAGAAGAAATACATGGTGGCCGCCTTCCCCAGCGCCTGCGGGAAGACAAATCTGGCAATGCTGTGTCCCTCGCTGCCGGGCTGGAAGGTGGAGTGTGTGGGGGACGATATAGCCTGGATGAAGTTTGACAAGCAAGGTGAGAGAGTGGTGATCTTACGGCGATAGAACATGCTAAGTTCTCGGTGCTCCGTTGCTAATATTCCCCTCCTCCGTCACTGTAGGAAATCTACGCGCCATTAACCCCGAGAATGGCTTTTTTGGGGTGGCGCCAGGCACTTCCGCAAAAACTAACCCCAATGCAATGGAGACAGTGTTAAAAAATACACTTTTCACTAATGTTGCTGAGACTAGCGATGGTGGTGTATACTGGGAAGGCATGGATCAGCAGCTGCCCGAGGGAGTGACCATAACCTCCTGGAAGGACAGGCCGTGGAGCGCGCAAGACGGTATGGCTTTTGATTAGTCAGCAGAGGTCTTCTAAAGACCTGCAGAACAAATAAGGCATGACCTATCAGCAAAATTATTCACGGGACGATTGATTTTCCTCTCTTTTTATTCCGCAGGTGAACCCTGTGCTCACCCCAACTCGCGCTTTTGCTGTCCAGCTAATCAGTGTCCCATTATTGACCCACGCTGGGAATCCCCAGAAGGAGTCCCCATTGAGGCCATCATCTTTGGAGGGCGCAGGCCTGAAGGTAAACTGGAAGCCGTCGATGCAGTTGTTGCTGTATTTGTAAGAGGGGAAAAAGGACATTGATGTCTGGGGACGATGTCTGAAGAGTGAAAATTGAAATGTGACCTGTAAGTCTGCCTTATTTCAGGTGTTCCTCTTGTATACGAGGCCTTCAGCTGGCAGCACGGAGTGTTTGTTGGAGCAGCCATGAGGTCCGAGGCCACGGCAGCAGCTGAACACAAAGGTCAGTGTCCAAGTCCTGTCCAACACGGGACGGCTCTTTTAGTCTGACAACCGAATTCTCAGCTTAACCTTATTTTTGATGCTTATTTAGATCCTTTTTTTTTTGTAAGACCAGGGAGTAAATGACCGCTTCTCTCCTCTTTTTTCCTTTAGCCAAGGTGATCATGCATGACCCTTTTGCCATGCGTCCTTTCTTCGGCTACAACTTTGGCCAGTACCTCTCTCACTGGCTGAAAATGGCTGATCATCCTGGTGCCAAGCTCCCCAAAATCTTTCACGTCAACTGGTTCCGTAAGAGTCCCACTGGCGCCTTCCTCTGGCCTGGTTACGGCGAGAACATCCGCGTCCTGGATTGGGTCTTCCGGCGAGTGAATGGCGAGGCTGAAGCCACGCCCTCTGCTGTCGGCTACCTGCCCTCCAAGGACTCTCTTAACCTTCAGGGTCTCCAGGACGTGAACCTGAACGACCTGCTGTCCTTAGACCAAGCGTTCTGGGAGAGGGAGGTGGAGGAGGTGAGGAAGTACCTGAGCGTGGAGGTGAATGACGACCTTCCTGCTCAGGTGCTCCAGCAGCTGGACCTCCTGGATCAGAGGGTCAAGCTGATGTAAACTCTGAAAGGGCAAATGAGAGAAGCGAACAAAGCACGTCAGAACTTCTGAAGACTGCTAGGGCAGGGGGTTATTTATTATAGTTTATAAAAAATATTATATAGTAATTTTACAATTTTTTTAGTATTGAAATAAATATTTATTATTGTGCTGCTCTTTTGATAAAATATTTTTTTTTATAAAAGGTAAAATTTTAAATAATTAAAAATATCTTCCTTTTACACGATGCTGTATCTTTTCCCAATTAATATACTTGTTTTATTTAATTTTTGTACATGTTATCTCTGGTATCTTCTGGTTGGCTTGCTTCTCCTAATTCAAAAAAACAAACAAACACTAAAAGCGTTGACTTTGTTGACTTTGTTACATTTTTTAGTCGTTATTGTGGCGTTTATCGTTCATACAGACTACAAATCTTTCCAGTTAGAATGAATCTAGATGAACGTACTTCATACAATGATCAGCATCCTGGTTTAAACGTTAAAATAACGTTATTAACGTTATTCCCAACATAATGGCCAATGGCCAGGATCAGCGAAGGGCTCTGTGGGTGGGATCCAGCCAAAGCAGGATCCTCTGATGGGCCCACCTTTCACAGGAGGGGCCAGCAGGCTGAGAGTAGATGGCCTTCGCCACCGAAACCGGAATTTCATACGTTCATGCAGCAAATGTTCATTTAAAAAGCACATATATACATTTATTTCTGTCTCTGAAATGATACAAGAAAACCTCCACTTTTTTGTGGAAGAAAGATGAGTACCATATTTTTCGGACTATAAGTCGCATCAGTCAAAAAATACTTCATGAAGGAGAAAAAAAACGTATACAAGTCGCACTGGACTATAAGTCGCATTTTTTGGGAAATTTATTTTACACAATTTGAGACCAAGAACAGACATTTTATCTTGAAAGGCAAGTTATAATAACAACAGAATAGGAAACAACAGGATGAATAGGTAACGTAACACACTGATGGTTATTCCGCTACATGAAGCACCGACAACGGACTGAATCCGTGTCTGGTGTGTTAACGTAACATATTAACAGTTATTCAGAAAACTATAGCATAACGAACATGCTTGCAAACTCTCCATCTCACTTCAGATCTCTAAAATCCACCGAATCCTTCATCCTCGGTGTCGCTTATGCACCGTAGCACCGGAGGGAGAGGAAGCGCCTCTTCCTCTTTTCTTTCCCTTTTCGGCTGCATATTTCACTACTTGCAGTTTGTAATCTGTAGAATATGATTTCCATTTTGGGGACATTTTTGCTCAGTCTTTCTCAGATGTCTTTATAAGTTACTGGTAATAAAGCACAGAGCGCCCTCGCGCGGTTGTCAGTGTGAAAAAAACAAACGCAAAATTACCGTATATATTTTAATAATTTCACATTATAAGTCGCAAGTCGCCCCTCGGCCAAAGTATGAAAAAAAAAGTGCGACTATAGTCTGGGAAATAAGGTAAAATAGGCCTAAACTATAGGAGTTAAGCAGAGCAGCCAGCTTCCATGGCTGACATCTTTGTACTTGTTGGACATAATTGCCAGGTTAAATGAGTTCATAAAAACATTTTGTCTGCCTTTTTTATCTTTTACCCTTTTGATATGGATCGTAAATGTAAACGGACTGGGACACTGTCACTGTGTGAAAAACAGCTCTTGCCACACATGCTGTCGGTCTTTTCAATGCATGAAAGCTAGCATAAAACGCTGAGCTTTGACCCTGAGATTGCACTGAGGGTTTAAAGAGCACAAAATTCACATCAAGACTAGACCGGTTCCTCCTCTAGTCAGTAAAGTTAACTGTGGTTTGGTGCAGCCACTGGTGTGTGTTTGGGCTGCGTGCTGGCGTGATTCTGCTGCATGATGATGCCAAGCTACGCGCTCCTCAGATTACAGAAGATTTTCAGGTACTGTGAGTCTGCAGAAAACGTAGGTGAAGGTCTTGTTGCAGGATTTTTTTTTTTGCCTGCATCTTGGCTGGGTGGAAAAACAGAAGGCACCTGCCGCGTGTTTGTGTCAAAAAAAGTCTTTTCAAGTCAAAAAAGTCTTTTCAAAAAATGTTGCCCAGAATTTATTGAAGAAAAATACATCATCCAAATGGAAACAGAAGAATAAAAAAAGCACGAGGCAAAAATATAGTGGGGAATCAAAGCCCAAAAAGGTCAGTGGACTGGAGCAGAAGTCTTCGTTGCCCGCCTCCGGTCTCTAGAGGTGTCCCCAAAAGGCCCAGCCGAGACTAAGGTGGTGGCTGGTGAGGCACCGATGTCATCACACTCAGATTTACAAACATATCAACCCTACAGATTATCCAAGATTTGACTGGCGGGGCAACGGGGGTATGTGTCTCATAACAGCATTCTTTACATATACAAAAAAACACATTTAATTAAACAGCAAACAAACAAAAAAAACGTTATCGTGTTCTTACATTTACTTATAAATAAAGTCCATCCGCCGCTCCTTCTGAACAAAAGCATCGATAACTTGTTGGTTTAATTTTTCTTCTTTTAGTTTTAAAAGTTTTTTAGATATGGAAGCCTCCGTTTCCAAAGTAGGGCCAGGCGATTGGAAGAAAATAATGACTTCACTTCTCGCTAACTTAATTGACCGCAGCGCAGTGTAGCAGCGCGCTGTCACTGACCCTGCAGCCGCTGAATCGTAAGAATCATTGGAATCACCAGCGCCCCCTACTGTGAGGCACGAGCATTGCATGCCTCACCTAGTGTCTCTTTTCAGCCGTTTTATGATCACTCAGCACAAGAAACGCGTTCCAGACGGTTGTTGACAAAAAAAAAAAATGCTACATTATATATTATATACATCAGATAAACTATGAAAATTTACTTTACATGCCTCACTACAGCATGTAAGGCCAACGTTAGATCTCTCTTTGGATAGAGAGATAGGCTAGAGATCTAACTTTGGATAACTATGACCTGGATGAGTGAGAATCTACACAGACATACAGCATGTAAGGCACAGTCAGCCGAGTGATTACGCAGTCCACGCTGAGGCACAGCCGGCTGGCGCCTCGCTTCAGGTCTCGCCGGAGTAGTTGGACGCCGGTAAAAGTGAAAACTCTGCAATTTTAATAACAAATGATCTAAAACTGGTGAAGATAAGTGGTAAATAGGTACAAACTACCATATAAACACATCCATTTTTTTTTCTTTTCATGAAAAGCCTCCGCTGATGGCACATCACTGCAGTCAGGTTTGTTCTATACTGTCCTGGAACAAATGGTGCCTGTTTCTCATCCCTCAAGGACGTGGAGCACCGAGGCCCCAGATAACGCCAGGAGGTCCAGCTGACCTGCTAGGACATCACACACAGAGCAGAATAGGCCAGCCCCCTTGAGTATCTGTGCCTTAAACGCCTTATTTGTACAAGCTTTGTATGAAGCATCTGCTGTTTTAGGTGGTGTTTGACATACATAAAGCACACATAGCTATTGAATCTTCAGCGGAAGTTGTTTAACTGCTCTTAATGACTCAGCAGGCTGTTGATGACCTAATAAATGATTAAGCTTTCAACAATACACACTAGCACATGGTCAGCAGTTATGGTGATTGCGTTCGGTCATACAAGATAAGTACATGGGGAGTCATAGGCTAACCATATGAGGAGTCACATAGGAGTTATGAGCAAGCTAGAATTTTATCATTACACACACACGGCCTAAATTATTAGCCGATTAAGGCTGAAGCTTTGACAGCTCAGGGTTTTAACTGTAACATTAAATTTTTCCTCTTCAGTCAGCAGAGGAGAGGCAGCTTCAAAACACCCACTGGACCAGTGGGAGTGCTCTCTTTGTACAAAAATCCTCTCCTCCAGCCGTTTCTCCTTAAACTTTAAGAAAAAATAAAAAAAATTCTCTTTCTCTCTAAGATCTCTTAAATGTAATTTAAGTTTTTTTCCCCACCTAAAACAGCAAATGGCCATCACGGTGACTTCTGTTCAAACTGTTCATGTTTACGGCCGACTTGTATTATCGTCAGTTAGTATTTACAACATCACTGCAACTGAAGCTTGTAACAGATGGAGGTTTACGTCCACAAGCAGAACGACAGAACGGAGACTCAAAGTGGAAATGAGGGCAAGTGGGTGTACGGCCGATGAGAGGTGAGAAGACACGGTAGAAAAGGGGTGCAGAGGTCAGACAAATGAGCAGCTGATGACCTATGCTGTCCTCACGTTCGCCACCACTGTTTCACATCCAGTATCTGCTTAGACGAGCAATCTCTGGATCATTTCTTCACGCCCGTCGTTAGCTCCGGGTTTATCGAATGAACCCGATTTGATGTCGCCAACCTATAATCGCACAGGCATTTACTGCGCCTCATAGAATGATTTAAAGATTTTTACAGCTTCTGAATAAAGGTCAAACACCAGAGTGCCCTGATGAACCACATGCATGCCACATGCACCAAGCGCTGCATGCATGTGCACTGAACAACGGCTTCATGCCATGCCTTCGAGGCCGAGGGGACAAGAAGACATGTTTGAAGCGTGGGCAAGTTCACACATCGCAAACTACGATTCACCGTGATTCAGAGTGTCCAGTGCAACCCTTCCACTAAGAGTGCCATCCATCCATCCATCTTCTTCCGCTTATCCGGGGTCGGGTCGCGGGGGCAGCAGCCTAAGCAGGGAAGCCCAGACTTCCCTCTCCCCAGCTACTTCGTCCAGCTCTACCGGGGGGATCCCGAGGCGCTCCCAGGCCAGCCGAGAGACATAGTCCCTCCAGCGTGTCCTGGGTCTTCCCGGGGGCCTCCTACCGGAGGGACATGCCCTGAACACCTCACCAGGGAGGCGTCCGGGAGGCATCCTCACTAGGTGCCCGAGCCACCTCATCTGACTCCTCTCAATGCGGAGGAGCAGCGGCTCTACTCCGAGCTCCTCCCGGATGGCAGAGCTTCTCACCCTATCTCTAAGGGAGAGCCCAGCCACCCCGCGGAGGAAACTCATTTCGGCCGCTTGTACCCGCGATCTCGTTCTTTCGGTCACTACCCAGAGCTCATGACCATAGGTGAGGGTAGGAACGAAGATCGACTGGTAAATTGAGAGCTTCGCCTTTCGGCTCAGCTCTCTCTTCACCACAACGGACCGGTGCAGAGTCCGCATTACTGCAGATGCCGCACCGATCCGCCTGTCGATCTCCCGCTCCATTCTTCCCCCACTCGCGAACAAGACCCCAAGGTACTTGAACTCCTCCACTTGGGGGAGGATCTCCTCCCCGACCCGGAGAAGGCACTCCACCTTTTTCCGGCTGAGAACCATGGCCTCAGACTTGGAGGAGCTGATCTTCATCCCGGACGCTTCGCACTCGGTTGCGAACCGATCCAGCGAGAGCTGGAGGTCACGGACTGATGAAGCCAACAGGACCACATCATCTGCAAAAAGCAGAGACCCGATCCTGAGGCCACCAAACCAGACCCCCTCAACACCACGGCTGCGCCTAGAAATTCTGTCCATAAAAGTTATAAACAGAATCGGTGACAAAGGGCAGCCCTGGCGGAGTCCAACCCTCACCGGAAACGAGTTCGACTTACTACCGGCGATGCGGACCAAACTCTGACACCGGTCATACAGGGAGCGGACGGCCCGTATCAGGGGGCCCGACACCCCATACTCCCGGAGAACCCCCCACAGGATTCCCCGAGGCACACGGTCGAATGCCTTCTCCAGATCCACAAAACACATGTAGACTGGTTGGGCAAACTCCCACGCACCCTCTAGGACCCTGCCGAGGGTATAGAGCTGGTCCACAGTTCCACGTCCAGGACGAAAACCGCACTGCTCCTCCTGAATCCGAGGTTCGACTATCCGGCGGACCCTCCTCTCCAGTACCCCTGAATAGACCTTCCCAGGGAGGCTGAGGAGTGTGATCCCCCTATAGTTGGAACACACCCTCCGGTCCCCCTTCTTAAAAAGAGGGACCACCACCCCGGTCTGCCAATCCAGTGGTACCTCCCCCGATGTCCACGCGACGTTGCAGAGTCGTGTCAACCACGACAGCCCTACAACGTCCAGAGCCCGAAGGAACTCCGGACGGATCTCATCCACCCCTGGGGCCCTGCCACCGAGGAGTTTCTCAACAACCTCGGCTACTTCGACCCCGGAGATAAGAGAACCCGCCTCCGATTCCCCAGGCCCTGCTTCCTCACTGGAAGGCGTGTTGGTGGGATTGAGAAGGTCTTCGAAGTATTCCTTCCACCGATCCACAACGTCTCGAGTTGAGGTCAGCAGCACACCATCCCCACCATATACAGTGTTGACAATGCACTGCTTCCCCCTCCTCAGGCGCCGGATGGTGGTCCAGAACCTTTTCGAAGCCGTCCGGAAGTCGTTTTCCATGGCCTCCCCGAACTCCTCCCACGCCCGGATCTTTGCTTCGGCGACCGCCGCAGCTGCACCCCGCTTGGCTCGCCGGTACCCGTCTGCTGCCTCGGGAGTCCCACAGGCCAAAAAGGCCCGGTACGACTCCTTCTTCAGCTTGACGGCATCCCTCACCACCGGTGTCCACCAGCGGGTTCGGGTATTGCCGCCACGACAGGCACCGACCACCTTGCGGCCACAGCACCGGACAGCCGCCTCAACAATGGAGGCACGGAACATGGTCCACTCGGACTCAATGTCCCCCACCTCCTCCGGGACATGGGTGAAGCTCTCCCGGAGGTGGGAGTTGAAGCTCCGCCTGACAGGAGATTCTGCCAGGCGTTCCCAGCAGACCCTCACAATACGTTTGGGCCTGCCGGTCCTGTCCGGCATCCTCCCCCACCAACGAAGCCAACTCACCACCAGGTGGTGATCAGTTGACAGCTCCGCCCCTCTCTTCACCCGAGTGTCCAGAACATACGGCCGCAAGTCCGAGGACACGACTACAAAGTCGATCATCGAACTGCGGCCCAGGGTGTCCTGGTGCCAAGTGCACATATGGACACCCTTATGTCTGAACATGGTGTTCATTATGGACAATCTGTGCCGAGCACAGAAGTCCAACAACAAAACACCACTCGGGTTCAGATCAGGGGGGCCATTCCTCCCAATCACGCCCCTCCAGGTCTCACTGTCACTGCCGACGTGAGCATTGAAGTCACCCAGGAGGACGAGGGTGCCCCCAGAAGGAGCACTCTCCAGTACTCCCTCTAGGGAGTCCAAAAAGGGTGGATACGCTGAACTGCTGTTGGGGCCATAGGCACAAACAACAGTCAGGATCCGTCCCCCCACCCGAAGGCGGAGGGAGGCTACCCTCTCGCCCACCGGGGTAAACTCCAATATACAGGCACTAAGCCGGGGGGCGACAAGAATCGCCACCCCTGCCCGCCGCCTCTCCCCGTCGGCAACTCCAGAGTAGAAGAGAGTCCAACCCCTCTCGAGAAGGCTGGTTCCAGAGCCCTTGCTATGCGTCGAGGTGAGGCCGACTATATCTAGTCGGAACTTCTCGACCTCACGCACCAGCTCAGGCTCCTTCCCCATCAGAGAGGTGACATTCCACGTCCCTAGAGCTAGCTTCTGCAGCCGGGGATCGGACCGCCAAGGTCCCCGCCTTCGGCCGCCACCCAACTCACACAGCACCCGACCCCTTTGGCCCCTCCTGCAGGTGGTGAGCCCACTGGAAGAGGGTCCCATGTCATTCCTTCGGGCTATGCCCGGCCGGACCCCATGGGCAAAGGCCCGGCCACCAGGCGCTCGCCAGCGTGCCCCACCCCCAGGCCTGGCTCCAGGAGGGGGCCCCGGTGACCCGCGTCCGGGCAAGGGAGACTCAAGACCAAATTTTTCTCTCATCATAAGGGGTTTTGTGGGCTGCACTTTGTCTGGTCCCTCACCTTGGACCTGTTTGCCATGGGAGGCCCTACCAGGGGCATAAAGCCCCAGACAACTGAGCTCCGAAGATCATAGGGACACGCAAACCCCTCCACCACGATAAGGTGGCAGCCCAGGAGGGGCTACTAAGGTGGCAGCCCAGGAGGGGCCACTAAGAGTGACCCCCCCCAAACCCTGAGCAGTACAGCCATTAAGCATGACGTAATGTGAGGAGAAGCATTCTTCTGCAGACGACTTTGTTTTTCAATACATCTCTGAGCAGACTGTCATTCTAAAATCTGCTTCCCTCAAGGTTGGCAAAGCATTATTGATTCCTTTTCGCACTGCTAAGCTACAAAATACAAATGTACAACCAAATGAGGACAGGGAAACTGTCTCCTTGCTGAAGGTTCCTCTTTTCATTTTGCCACACTAATGAAAACATGCAAAAGTCAGTCGTGACAGATTCTTTCTAAACAAAGCAGATGAGCGCAAGCCTATTTTATCAATGATTCC
Organism: Pao palembangensis; assembly: GCA_015343265.1. NCBI lineage: Eukaryota > Metazoa > Chordata > Actinopteri > Tetraodontiformes > Tetraodontidae > Pao > Pao palembangensis. The sequence goes on along the minus strand of CM027087.1, from coordinate 13,796,380 downwards.
AAACATAGTAGTGGTACTGGATTGAAATTCGATGACATGCAGCCTTGCAGGAACGACGGTGCTGATGCTCTGACAGGTCGACCCCGGCACTGACCCAGCGACTGAGGGACGATGCCCCCTGCTGCTTCACGACGAGCTGATGGTGCACGTATCTCATCTTGCTCCCTTCAGCGTCCTGTCACTGACGCTGTCCTTCTAGTTCTCTGAACTCAGTCTCCAGCCACATGGATAAAGCCTGGCTAATTTACCGCCTGGTCACAGCTGAGATGGAGCAGAGAATAATTAAGAATGCATGAACACGACACGCGCGCAGATAAACAGACAATTCAAGATAAAACGAGTCGCAAATAAAGAGCAGGGCTAAAACGATTTTCTGAATTTCATTTAGTCAGGTGGTTGTTTTAAACTCTCCAGATTAAACTGAGACATATGGTATCTATGTTGGCAGGTGACTCAGAAGCAAACATATTTTCCCCGAAATGCCTCTGTTGGAAAAATTTCCTTGTGAGTGTGTGTGTGTGTGTGTGTGTGTGTCTGTATTTGTACTCCTCTTCACACCTCCTTGCTTACTGCCAATTCAATTAGTTTTTGGCAGAAGGGGAGCTGGCTCATGTGAGAAGCTAAAATGAACCCAAAAATAGAGATTATTTCCAATCATGCATATGTGCCTCAAGACTTTGGGTTCTTTTAATTTCACCCTCATGGTTTAGGTCTTTTTTTGCAAGTAGTTCTAAGGTTTCCTCAAATTATGTCACAAACAATGAAATAAATAAATAAATACATAAATAAATAAATAAATCCATGCAGAACAAAACGGAATGTGTGAAATATGTATTGTTATCATTAATAAAAAATAAATTATTATCAACATCATTTCAAACATTATGAAAGAAACCCTAAAATTCACAAAGGTGATTTTGAACTCATCTGACCTTCATCTGAACTTGACAGGCTGGTTTAGCTCATTCTGTATCTTTTGCGTTACCGACTTCGAGCAGGAGCGGCCAGAGCCGAATCGCTGTGTTAACAGCGACCTCTGGTGGCAAAGTGACACACACACACACACACACACACACACACACACACACACACACACACACACACACACACACGCCAATCTAACACACTTCATCCCCAGTTATTAACGCGGCCTTTGCAAACACCTTGAAAGCTTAGAATGAGAGCGGTGCTGCGTTCAAGAACCCCATGGAACAGCTTTCCTCAACTCGCTCCGGGCTTAATTTCTGATCATTACCGGCCACCTCCTGTGAGGTAAGTCACAAGTGCACCGCATCCTACAAGGTGAGGGTCCAATCTTGCAACCTATGCATGCCCTAATACACTACCACTTAGTGCATGTTCACAACAGTCATTAAAACAGCTTCAAGAGTGAATCAGTCTTACTCAGGTGCTGCTGGATCCATCACAGTGGTCACAGGCATGACTACAACCTGGGGCAGCTGCTGTTCCATTGCAGAGCAGAGCTCATTCATCCATCCAGTCAGGCTGCACTCGGCCTCATGGTCAAGTCTTTGGAGTGTGAAGGTTACAAGAACATGAACTCCAGATAAAGGCTGAAAGCCCTGAATGAAACCTACAGCAACCACACAAACACACAAAAGCATTCTTACTGCCCACTCAGGAGGGAGGACAGTGGACAGGAGGACAGGAACAGGGGAGGACAAGGTTGGTGGTTTGCTGTTAACACATTTTTAAAGGTCAGAGTCTTTTTGAGGTCAAATTCATTTGCAAACAGGCAACAATACCCGGGTGTTTGAAGCGGAAAGTGGAGCTGGTTCATCCATATGTGTAAAGGAGTGGAACCCCGCTTTGATTGGAAATTACATCCTCTCGAAAATAGATTAAAAGAATAAAAATATCAGCCTTTAATGTCGGACATGCTTGAATCAATTCTGAGGTAAAATAATTGAACCTACCAAAAAAGAGTAACGTTTAGAAAAAGACAGCAAAATGCTTTGAAGTTCTGCAGCACTAAATTGAGGGTGAGGTGGTGAGAGACGTTTTTGAGCTGTTTCTCAGAACAATATTCACACAAATACACACCACTGCCTTATTAAAAAGCAGTTTTGGGGGGGGGGGTCAGTGGCAGAGAATGCACCTACTTCTACTTTGAGAAAGCTTATAGCCAGTAAAGCAAAGTCAGCCAGCTCAGCAGCTAGCAGTTAGAACAGGGTCACCCGCTGAAGGTGGAGGCTGCCACGTCCACAAACATGATCCACTGCAGGTGTCTTTTTCACTTCCTGTCCTTACACACATGATACACCTTTTCAATGTTGTGTTCTTCTCCTCTTGTCCTCTGCCCACTGTGCTCCCCTTCTCCTCCTCCTATAACTGACCGGCCCTCGGTCCAGCTTATACGCATCACCGTCAGGAAGCTGTGCAGCACACACCATCTATAAATGTTATTTGACATTAAACACTGGTTTTATACATTAGGTTTTTGTGTTTCGGGGTCTGCATGGACACTGAGATTATAAAACACATAAAAATAAAGCACATCTGCATCTGAGATACTTCTAAATTATGAATGGTATTTAAAGGAGTCCTCACCCAGAAATAGGACTTTTCATTGTTAAATCGTCTACATTATTTTTGGACCTCTGTTGAAACTTGCCTGAAAACTTGCCTGGACCTTGAAGTGGCTGAGTTTTTTTGTTGGGGCCCTTTTGTTCTCACCGGAGAACCAGAGCGCCCAAAACGCAAGGAGTCGATACGGCTCCTGCGATGACGTCATCGCAGGAGGCTCGATCACCTGTGCAGCCTGCCGCGCGCCCTGCTGTGTGAGAGGTGTCTGACTGTCGCTCCCATGTTCCATTATTGGTGGCCAAAATTAGCACCAAAGTGTTCTCAGCGCCCCTCCATCGGATGACCAAACTACCAGGGACCAGCTTATCTTCAATATCAGTATTCCTACGATTTTCCTAGCCAATCTTCATATCTGCGCTAAACATTTTGCGCCTGAATGTTTCACTAAATTTGGACAATACCAGGCGAAGATGGCATCAACCTTTCGTTAACGCAACCGGTAAGTCTCACCGCTTGGGTTACGTTATGCTTTATTGCTTATTAGACCGTGAAACTGCGGTAGACAGACAGCAGCTAACTGCTAATCTGGCTAACGCTAGACGCTAGCGGGACTAGTATAAACTGAATTTTATCATAGATTTGTCATTTCTGAGGGAACGTCAGCGAGCTGAATTGCTGCTAAAACTAGCCGAGTGCGTGTGTTGACCGTCAGAAACTAATGTTGTCCGGGATGATAACGAAGGGTCTGTTGTTGCTTTGCAGTCTGGCAAGGCGCGCACGTACTGGGCCCGCCCCCATTCCGGCTCTGGCCTTCCTGCGGCCAATCGACGCGCGCCTTATTAACATCCGAACATCCGGTCGGGCGTGTGCTCTCACAACAGAAAGTCGAGTTATGGGAAAGGTTTAGAATGAGCTTTATGTTTGATTTTTTTTACCCCCATATGTTTTAAGAATTAATTTAAAGTCAACTTAAGGGAGACTGGATTTATGAAAAGATCAGGCGATGACTCCGCTAGCGTACAGTATTTTGCAGTCCACATCTGAAATGTACAAAACAGAAAGGTACATCTCCCTCCCATTATCTCCCAGTTTAATTGTCTTGGATGCTCTTGGCAGCACCCGCAGAGGAGGATGAACTTTGTCTGTGCTTACGACAAATGATGTGAAATACAGGGTGTTGCCGATGGTCCAGTTGCTCTTTATGTAAGCAAATATCATCAAACGGTGGTGATCTAAGATGGTCACACTGCCTGCTAACACCTCAGCAAGGTGTGTGTGAGAGAGAAAGAGAGAGGGAGTGCAGGAATGACAGACAGAGCTTAGCACATGGCCTGCTTCAAACAGGATAAACCAATAATCCTTTATCTGCTTACCCATGGAGGTGTGTGTGTGAGTGAGTGAGAGAGAGAGAGAGAGTGAGTCAGTCTCTGGGGACCTGAGAATGAAGGAGTGAAGTACACGCAGGATGCTCTGCTGACCTTCTGAACAAATAAACACTCTCACTGGCTCTTCAGTCCACCTAATCAGACATGGCACTGAGCCTTTTTACTACTCCAGCGAAGCTCGCCTCCTCTGATGTGCAAGTGCTGAGGAGATAACACCACTGACCTACAGGCCTCTTCCTTACCTAATTGTATGGACTATAATTACATGGACGTTTACTGGCACAGGAATACAAATAACAACACAAAACTGTAAAAATAAAAGATTAACTGGCCTAATTTGGGTTCAGTTTGTGAAAATCATCCTATCGTCATCATCGTAATCATCATCCTCGTCTGCCATGGCTCTGAAGCACGATGGCGGAAAAACAGCCTGACTCTCTTTTTCAGTGCAAGGACACGATTAGATTTAGCCTAATTCTGTAAAATGTTGTCATTGTTATGTCAGTGAGGTGAAGTTTGCATGCACGTGTTTGTGTGTGTGTGTATGTGTGTGTATTTGTGTGTGTGAAGGAGCGAGAGAGAGAGAGAGAGCGAAGGCAAAGATTAGTATTAGAGGAGAGGATTATCCAGTCAAAAGACTGCCTGCCACTCGCAGTTCCTCTCCGCCGCTCACTCCCTCGCTCCCTCACCCTCTTTCTCATCATCCGCAGTATTGAAGAGGTCTTACCGAGCAGGTGATAAGAGGAGAACCCACCAAACTCACTCAGGCACAGTTTTTGAACAACCTGCTCCTTCGCTCTGCCCTCTTCTTCACATTTACCGGTTTAATCTGTAAATATTTTTGATTTTTCTTCTTGTCCTTTTTTGCAGTTTCCCTTTTTCTTTTCTCGTCATTTCTTCTGGGAATTCCTTTTTATCTTCTCTTTTTCGGTCATGAAGTGTTTTTGTGCAACGTGATCTTTACATGGAGGTGCTCGATTGCTCGTATCTATGTTTTTAAATGCCATGTGTAGATGATGAAGGTGCTGATGACGACATCATCGGGACAGCTCATTCGACCATCTGACCTGTTAGCCTCACAACACCTCGCTGCCATAATAGCTTATGTAACGTGTTGGCACTCGTTCCTCCATGGTTAACAGGTTTAGACACCCTCTGATCCTCTTTTGCTCTAACTCTGACACCACTGCGTTAAGTCTTTTGCCCTGTGAGGGCTGTCAGTGGTAACTAAAAGGATTCGCCCCCCATGACACTAAAATACAGAAGTGGATACAAAGTCCTCACATAAAGCTTCCTTTAAAACTTCACTGGAGTCTTGTTGACAATAATCCATATTTGTCGGTTCGGTTCACATTTGACGGCTTTTCAGCTCCTAAAAGGAGAGAAACACACACTGAACGGAGCTTCCTCAGCAGCAAGGCCTTCCTCCACAATGACGCTTTTTCTGACTTGGACAGAGAGGTTCGTCAGGTCAGCGCACGCGCCCCGATGAGCCTCTCATCGGGGCGCGTCCTCATCGAGGAAGTCCTCAGTTACTCACTGGTCAATGGAACCTTCACACAGCGAGAACGTCTGTCTGGTTCTGCTTGGAATAGTTATTTAACCGGCTGTTGATATTGCCCTCCTGCACCAGGGTCAGAACAGGTTTACAGTACTACTGGGAAAATTAGAATATCCTGAAAAAGCGCATGCATTTCTGTAACTCAACTTTAAAGGTGAAATGTACATATTATATAGACAAATAGTATGCAAATCAATATATTTCAAGCTTTTATTTGTTTTTTTTTATTTGTTTTTTTTGCTGATTAGGACTTGCAGCTTCAGAAAATCTCAAATTCAAAAACTCAGAAAATTAGAATATTACTTGAAATCAATAAAAAAATTATAATCAGCATAATTGCAACAAAAGAAAATGCTTGAGATATCTCACTTTGCATGTAATGAGTCTATAAAATGTATTGGTTTCACCTTTTATGTTGGATTGCCTGAATAAAACAACTTTTACACGAGTAGTACTGTACAGTGAGACACACGTTGTGTCAAAGGAGGGTCTGCTCTGCCCACTGCCACTGGTTCCGATCATTATTGTTCTGGGCACCCTGGTTTCTGCTTAGACGTCTTAGTCTGATTTTCTTCGTCTTGGGACAGTGTGGATTTCATTCTCACATCTGTAGACTAAAGAAATGCGGGAGAGTGTTGACCTCAGGTAAAGGCGGACGGTAGAAACGCCACCATGTTCCTCAGCAAGGAAATGAAAGCTTGCCTGTGGTGCCAGAGACATTTTGCTGCCTCAAGTGGTGACCTCAAAAAATAATAAAATGCATTTCATTTTTACAAAATGAAATTGACAAGTGAAGTGCATAAACACTTGTCTGATTTCATTAAATGTTGATCATTTTTGCTAATTGTGTATTCTTTGATGCAGATTCAACCCATCCAAACAACCTTAGGGATGCTGTGACTGGGGATTGTCCCCACTGCCTTTAATCTGTACGCACATTTCAGAACAATGTTTGTGGGTTTATTTTCTCCAGACGTCCAGCCAGTGGGGAAGACTTGTGAAATGTTTACTACGAGGCTCTGTGGTGTAAAAACCACAGTATGAGCAGGGAACTGCAGGGAAATTGTGCTTCATCCTGTAATTTAATTTGTGGAGAAGAACTCCAGGTGCAGAGGTCTGTATTGGAAGAACATTTATTGCATCTTGTATGGGTGAGGCCGTCATCCAGGCCCCTGGGTTGGTGTACAATAGTTTACTCTAGCTGTTGAGAAGACACATACTGGCTCTTTGGAATCCTTTGTGTGGGATAGGCATCAACTGTGTTTTTTTCTTGTACTATAGTTGCGTTCCAAAAATCAAATACCGAAGCCTTACAGATGAGAACAAGAATTGCATTTTCATCTGATTTCCCCTCAATGACCAAAGAAAAAGAAAAATACTGCTGTTTCCGTGTGCTTAAAAAAACTGCAGACACAGCAAAGATGGAGGAAAAAGCTCCAAGTTTAATTTGTGTGGATATAGTTGTGTGTTGCACTGTAACTTGAGTGTGTGTGTTTACGGAGTAAAGAAAAGCAAAGACTCAATTAAGTTTATTGCTCAGGGAGCTTTTAGGGGGATGATACATGAAGTATATCTGATGCTCGGCAATAAAAGTGAAGAAAAGAAAAGCAAAACAGGCCATCTTGCTATTGTAATATTACTTATTTGATTGGTTAGATGGACACATTAGAGTTCTTTAAGGCTCGTTGAGGGTTGCAGAGACTTGACCACTGTTTGCTACAGTTTACCAACCATATGCCATCGTTGAGTTTGCAGCTCCTGAAGATTCACCCAGAGTCTGAAATCAGATTTAGGAGGAATGAGGGCCTCCAGGTGGCTACAGAGGACACCAGGATGTCAAAAACTGCAGGACCCTCAGAGAGCATCTACATTTATTAGCCTTCTGCTCTTGTTAAATGGAGCAAAATCACCTCCGTGCTGCTATAAGAACCGCAACACGAGTTCAGTTCCTCCTCTTTGGTGCTTGAGGGTGGTCGTTAGATACGTAATCTTTTTAGCTAAGCATACAAATGACTTGTGGTTATCGTGCATTAACATGTGACATTTTGAACTCTATGACTTACAGCTCTTGACAACACAGCCTGCAAATACTGCTTCCTCCCTGTTAGTGTTGCTATTGCTAGCTGTTGCAAAGATTCCAACCATTGTCTAATGTGCCATTTACGCCACTGACATCTAATAGTGCATGTAGTGAAATTACACATATTCTGGGACATTAGTGAACACACTGTATACCTTTGTAAACCTATCTAAACTCCCAAATTTCTGCTTCAATTAGTTTATATAGACTGGATTGGTCTTGAAATCCAGAATGTCTGGGAACTCCTAGTCTAACTCCAGTGGATGCTTAACATCGAGAGTGAGGCCCCTGTGTCTGTATAAAGAGTTAATAAGAACAAGTTCACAACAGCGTCAGCACATCAGTCACACTGTTAGTGGTCCCATTAGGGGATCTACTCTTATCCTGTGTTAAATGGACGTTAGTGGGCTTAATGAGGTTCACTCTTACAGGGAGCGTGTATGAGCTTAAAAACAGACCTAATTGAAAGAGGGTGAACCGGCTCCTGTTGAGAATTCCAATTACAGGAAATAAATGACAAACCTCTCATTAGTGCAGGACTGCATATCATGACTTGAACATACATTTAAGCCTATTTCTGTGTTTCATGTACACACCTCGGGAACATATTTTCTCCACACTCACACATACATTAAGAATGCAAAAATCTTTACTTACCAACAAAGCGACATACATAATGGAACTAGAACAAATGTGTCCGTCAAACTTTCCATGGTGCTGATCACCTTGCCAACGGTAAAATAATTTGTAACAGCTGCTCTCCATGTAACGATGGTGCAGACGGTGCCGTGTGCCGCGCTGCACAGCATTAGAAATGGAAATGGCTTACGGGCGTCACACAACTCCAAATGTGGCCTTCCTCTCTGGGTTGGCGCTGACGAAGCTCCTCATTAGGCTGCCAATGTCAAGACTGTCCAAAACATCTCCATGAACATGCGTGAGAGCAGGCGCGTCAGTCTTTTTTTGTGTCACAGTTGTGCGTAACCATGTCTCAAGGCGAAGAGTGGACAATGTTCTCTCCGATGATGCAGCTGAGACGGGGAGACGTGATAGTTTGATGAGGTTTTCAACTTCTTTGAAAAGAGCCTTCGTTTATGGTGAAGTTTAGACATCTTTGCAGCTATGTCTTGTACGGTGTTGCCGGAAGTGTCGCTGAGGACGTCTCCAAACATTTTTAGCTGCATTTCCAGTCGCTGTCAGAGTGCAGGGGAAGGTGCTCCCCTGCAGTGCAAGTAATCCGCATTCACTGTTTGTTCCTTTCTGGCTGCTATTGTGACCACCTGCTCCCTAAGAGCGGCCGTTTTCATTTCATCTTGGTCGAATCTCCTTAATTCTTCTACAATAAAGTCCACTGCTTAATTAAACTCACACCACCATGAGTGTTGTTCTGCTGCGGCAGACCATTTATAGAGATTCATGTTTCCAGTTTACTTTTAGCATATTTTTCCACTTTATTTCGTGTATTTATTTTTTAAGTAAAAACATTTTTGGAGTACTGCACTTCCACCAGCAGGGGGTGCTGCAGCACCCCTACTTCCACGGTACTGTTCATGTATGACCTCGGGGTCACCACCGGTGCGTCTTTCTCCTGTGCGGAAGAATACACTTCTATTCTGAAAACTTGTTAAATTTCTGGCAGAAATAACTTAGCTTTATTTTTATTTTAACTCAAGATGGTGTTTTTTTTTTTGTTTGTAATTCACATCTCGAGTGCTGAAGGAAAAAAAAAAATCTTTTCATAGCCAGAGCAGGGAAATGATGTTTTTACAATCTATTTAGTTCTTGAACATGAACATATGAATGTGTATCCACTGAGGTGTAGGGGTCATAGGTTTCCCTGAGCAAGTGTTAGGGGGATTCACTACTATGCTCAAGGGCACCAGTGCTCCAGAAGTGTCCCAGCACCTCTCTTGCTACCAGCCCACTTTCCTATTTTTTTGGTCCACAACTTGGACTCGAAGCAGAAACCCTCTGTCTGAACTCAAAAGTTCCAGGAGGGCCACAAATAATATGTGTACCATTATGTTTTTATCATATAATTCACTCACTATAATCTACTTACTTCTATTCAATTTTCAGTTAAACGAAGGTAGTTTGGTGATGGCATTTCTGAGGTCAAGTGTTGATCAAGCTGCCTTTTAGACTGAAAGATATCACATTTTATTCATAGTTTGCAGAACATTGAATATGGAGCAAAATATGAACAAGGATAAGAGTTGAAGATCTTTTCCCCCAGTGAGAGTGCAGTCTGCAGTCTTGTCTCAAGTACGTTCAGATGTGGTTGTTGCTCGGTTGTAGCTGCTCTGAGATCGTTGACAGGAACGCTGCTTCGATTTTATTATTGCCGTGGCAGAGAAGGAGCCTTCACACAAGAGCAGAACCAAAGCAGGTCAGGATTTTCTGAGCGCGCAGGAATAATGCAACGTGCGAGTCGTTCAGAAGACAGGATATCAGACTGTCAGCTCTCTCCTGGTGTCTTCCTCTGAGGATGCTGCTGTGCTGCAGCTCCATGAGCTTTTCCTCAAACACAGCCTTTCTACTCCACACTAAACAGGTGACACAGACTGAAGTGGCCCGTTCATCACGAGCAAATGGGTTCTCGGTGAATGCCGGGAGGGTTTCAAGGACTTAATGTCTGCCAACAGGGAGGAGAACTCCTCTCACGATTCTGTGAGGTGGGCACAGTCGAGGCGGGTGGAAATGAATCCCATGGAGAGGCTTGGGTCTGTAGAACCGGAAAGTCTGACATTTCCTACCTGAAACAGGCTCTGCAGCCACATCACTCATCATTATCAAGAGGGGAGCTTTTGTTTCTCTTGAAGCTGAAGATTGAGTGAATTCAAGTGATGTGTAGTATCACAGAGAAAAGCTGTTCTGCATGAACATGCCGTCTATCAGGGATGCCCGTAAATCACGTCGACCCTTTTCAAAAATGATCTCTCAGGTGGTAGCAGGTTCATGAGGTGATCAAGGAGCATTCCGTGACTTGGCTACCTGATCTCCGCATGCCAATGCCTGTGCAAGAATAAAGCTGTCTCTTTGCGTCACAGTGTCCGTCGTCATTCTGAGCTCTCCGGCTCTCAGCTTACTGCACAGTTTCTGAGCAGAGCAGTTAATCCTTCCTCCTTTCCTATTACGGATGGAACAACTCACCAGTTGTCACAGAAAACGGGTTTTGAAATGCTTGGTCTGTGGAAAAAAAAATGGCTATCCCATGTTTGTCCTGTTAGCATTAGCAGTGCCAGCCTACCCTCTGGGAATATGTCTCCTATGAGAAGTTTCACCCAGACTCGACGCTGCATGGTGGGAAAATCCAAAGCTAGACTGAGGCGCTCAGCACTTTCAAAGCCTTTTAGCAACTGCTAGAAGAGATCATCTAAAAATCACCTCTGCCCTTTAGCATAATATCTGTTTGATGATGTCACCCTCATTCAGAAATAGTGATCCTGATAGTCGTCAGGGGCATATCCATCTTCAAACGCTGCGTAAAGTTGTTTGTGGTGGCGTTGTAGATTTGCTTGCTTTGACACAGCAATTGTTTTTTGACGGATGAGACACGCTGGTCTCTCATGTATCTCTGCAAGAGCAAATTTAATTTCCCATGCAGGGCTGAAATCCGTGTTTTCATCATCCCCTTCTCTTTTCTTTTTACCTTCATTAATTAAGGTGAAAAATATTGTGCCGCGTTGACAGATGACCTCTGGTGATAATGAGATGAAAGTGTCAGAGTTGCTCCCCAGAACAATGCTCCGTGTAACAATGCTTATTTTTTATTTTTTTTTAGAGTCACGTGATATTGTGTGTTGCACATCTCCTTTCTTTATCTGCTTCTAAAAGCCTACACAACAACAAATGAACATTTATAACAGGCCACAAATTAAGCATCCAAAGGCAAGATGTGACCCGCGGGCCGCATGTTGAGTAGCCATGGTCCACACTCTCTTTCATGCTTTCTCTCTTCATCTCCTGCTCTCTGTCCCCATTCTTATAACTTTTTCTGTACTTGTACTTTGTAAGATTATCCATCCAAGTGGTATAACTTTGGTCAATTTCAGTATCCCTGTTTTAAAGGAACGCAGCTGTTTATGCAGCATCAACATTTTTGTTTTCATCACAATTTAGCAATTTTCATTTATTTATACAATGTAGATAGATTTTAGTTATATCCATCCATCCATCCATCCATCCAGTTACGGGGTCATGGGTTCTGTTTTATCTTTTTGAGAAAAATCCCTGTTTGGTCAACTTAAACTCTTCTTTCATTGGCCAAAATATGTAATTTAGCTATTTATGTATTTAAAAAAAACCCACATAAAAACATAAATCCCCCAATAGAATGTGGAAATAGAAGAAAAGAAAAGGCAGAGAGCTGGGTGGGATCCGGCAGAGTAGAGCCATCTGCCTTGACTGGTGTTGAGGAGAGGAAGGCAGAGAGCTGGACAGACAGTCAGGGCTTCGGAAGAGCAGACGCACACTGAAGCTGCAGGCGTTCCTCTCTCCGTTCTCCACATCTGCTTGTTATTTGGGCTGCCAGTGTGCAGGAAGGCTGGAGATCATTTGCACTCACACCACAGGAGGTCTCTATGAGCAGCTGAACTCAACTCCTCTACAGACATGAATAAGGCCAGAGGTCTCCGGGCAGCAACATGCCTCATTTTTTTTATCAATGGCTTCTAAATGTATCTGAAGATTTTTTTTTTTCAATCAGGAAAAAAAAAAAAATTATTGGAGTATGTGTCCATGGGGAAGTCAAGTAAATGCAACATCGAGATGAATATCAGTGTGAAGATTCAAATGTGCCCTTGAAAACTTGCAGACAAAGCTTTCAATAACATTTTGAAGGGTCCTTTGAAATTATGACTCTATTTCTGTGGGGATTCTTTCACTTACAGGACATGAGCTAACTTAATCTGTCTTTCTGTTTGTGCTAATGCACCCTCTAACCTCTCTATTTAAATTCCTGTCTTGGTGAGGGTAAAATATGGAGGTGTTTTTGTCCATGTCCTTCAGTGGCTCGCACCACCAGTGTAGCTACATCTGGCTCCCAATAAATCACAGTGACAAAGCCAGAGTCAGAGAATGGCCCAGTCCTGCTGAAATGTCAGCGCTCTCACCTCCAACAACATATCTGTCTGCAGCACAACCTTTGAATGCCCTTGGATGACGACATACACGGACACACACGTCCAGGAACATTCAGGTGCACCGAAGCTCACAGGAGTTAGCTACTGCGATGCAGACACGCTTCCCAGTAAATAACTGGTTTCTCTCAGCTGTGAATCATGTTAGCCAAAGTAACGTTCTTTTTATCATTAGCTTAAAAAATAAAGAGTGAAAAAGAGAATAAATTAACATCAATAGATGTTAATGCAGCCAGTTTAGGATGCTAAATGATGATGAGGGGAAGGAACAGAACAGATTTGGGTCAGAGGTCATACTCGACATGACCTCATACAGGTCAGTGTTTGACATTTTCCATAATTGCTCAACTTTGATAGTCCTGCCAGCTGTGATGTGACACAAAGTCTCCTGCTCACAGGGCTTAACTCTCCTGCATGTCATAATGGAATCTCTGTGGACTGGTTTGGTCCTGGTGAGGATGGACCCGACTGAATCACGTTCCAACACATCAGCAGATCCACCCATCAGGGGTTAATAATATGCTTAAAAGCATATTGGCTGCCGGCCTGATCGCATCAGTAGAAACCTCTGGTGTATAATTGAGTGTGTACAAAAGCTGCAGGCTGCAGACATTTGATAAACACTTGACACGGCTTTTGTGGATGAATCCAAAGGAAAATAAAATTATGTCTGTCGGCACAGACAAGCACAGAAAATGTTTTATTTTTTACCACCTGCTGCTCTGGGCTCCTCAATGTGACTCTGTCTCTCTGTCTCTCTCTTTCTCTCACTCACACACACACACACACACACAGGACATAACAAAGTCAGCTGCAGACAGAGTACTGATGTAGACCTTTATATTTTACAGCACACTTACTGGATGTCTGGTTGTTTAAAGACAGGACAGATAGGACAGTGTCTGTGTTTTTGTGCTTGCTACATACTGAGTACTTAAATTCTCATTCTACTAACAAAGTCAGGACATTTTTGGTAAGTGAGGACATTTTGGCTGGTCCTCCCAACTTCAAAAGCGCCTGGTTGAGGGTTAAAAAGGTTGGGGTTAGAGTTGTTCCCACAAACTACTACTACCAATGATAATATTAGTTAATAATAATAATAATACTGATAATATTAATCAACTTCATTCTTTGAGCCGCCTCTGTTGTTTTTAAACAGAAGCTGTAATTGTTAATATGGTGTATTTGTCAGTCATGTTGCACAGAAAGTCAACTGGAGGTCATCTGATCTCCCCACCCTCTGATTTACTGCCATGTCACCGATAATATCCCACCGCTGCGCTCATAATATCTTTTCCACATCCTGCTCAAACGTTACACTTTTCCTCCCACGTTCATTTAATACTACACAGGTGGTTCCAGTCTCTCCCTCATTCAGCAAATCTGATTTTGTCTGTCAAGCTCAGTTTTATAAAATCCCATTTTCTCTCCATCACGGTGTTCAGCTGTTTCTCTGTGCCTGTCTTGCTTTATGTCCTCTGTGCTTTCTTTGTTCGTTTGCTGCCTTTTATGAACTGTTTTTCCACCACTATTTGATTCCTTTAATTCAACTGTCTGTCATTGTATGGTTTTTTTTATATTATTATACAATTACTATCCATTACTCAACAGCTAATTCAGTACACAATATTTTCTTAAATATGTTCTAAGGATGTAGAAAACAACCAGTGACTGAGTTCCAGATGGTTATATCACTCTGCAGCTGTTCTAAAATGCCCTTTTCGCAGATATATTTTATAATATGTGGGAAACAAAGAGCATTTTCAAAAAAATCTGCCTTGTCGTCCTGAAAGTGGAGACGATTCAACAAAACTAGGGCAGGGGGCAAAGGTCTGAAGCAGCTAACACAAAGGAAGCAACAGAAGAGGAGTAACCATTGTTAAAATGTCTATTGAGCTAAGTTTACTGAATGAACTGAAGGGCAAACTGGGTTAATTTCCTAAACCAGGTCTGTTGGTCTGACTGGGATCTTGGGGCAGTGATGGTGCTTGAGAGGTTACAGACCCAAGTGGCATGTTCTTTCCTTGTTTAACTCTTACTTGTTTAACTTGTTAACTTGCACAAGGTTCCATCTTAGGTCCACTATTCATTACCAACATCTTCCCTCTATGCAGACGATACACGGGTATTATCTTTGTCCAGCCCTAGTGCAGCCAAGCAGAAGCTACTGAAGACCTCCTTTATGTGAATTATTGGCTGGCTCCAAACCCTCCGCACAACCAGAGCTGGACCCCATCATCTGACTGTAAAACAGTATCTAGAACGAAAAACATTTTGACCATAGTTAATGTCTGTCTGTCTGGACATTATGTGGCCTGTGGCTGTAAAGATTTTACTTTTATTGTTACTGGATGATAACTCACCTCCACACATCTCAGAATAGCTGCTTTAACAGACACATGCTGATGAAAGAGTCTGTTATTAATTAGCTCACCAGCTCATGTTGCTTCAGTTCTTTCAATTCTCAGTTTTGGCTTTAACTGCTTCAGCATTTTTGCCCCCATATCATTCATCTTCTAAGCTCAGCTATACATGCATCAATATATCCATCATTCTTCTTCTTTGCCCGTCTTGTCTTCTCGTGTTTTCATTCAGTTCTGGTTCATTACTTTGTGCATATCGGCTTTATGCGATTTCAATGCAAATAGAGAGCAAAATGGATCAGATTCTTTGCAAAAAAAAAAAAAGTGTTAGATGCAGAGAGTGAAGCACAAGTGATTTCCACTCTTTTGATATACCAAATGGAGACGCAAACCATCTATCACGCTGCCAACGGCTGTCTGTGTGTGGATGGATGTCAGCTCTCCTGCAGAGGCAACAGCTGCAAATCACTGTCAATCATAGGACAAACTCTGTCCCCAATTTCTCTGAAACACATTTGCAAGTCCAGATATTCTTATACGTTTATATATACACACACACACACACACACACGCACATACACTGGAATGGATGACTTTCCTGTGTGAATATCCAGCTGGTAAATGGAGGCTTTATGGCAGGGACTCTGTTCTGTAATTACTTCATACCAGCATGTAGACGTCACTATAGGCTTTCAATTTTTTTTTTGGGTTTTCTATTTTTCATGCTCCATGGCTCTGTAGGAGAATGTAAAAATATATGCAATAATGCAGCAAAATGAGAAAACAGCCATTACCATCATCACACTTTCCACGTGTTTGAAAGAAATCTTTGACATGAACCATGCCCCAGCCCCTTACCATCACAACTAACCCCCTGACCCTAACATCTCATTGGAGTCATGAGGACCATCCAAAATGTCCTCACTTTGCAGCAGAATTCATATTCAGGTCCTCAACATCACGCATCTACAAGAACAGAAAACACACACACACAAATGTCCTTGTACTTCAATCTTTGTGAGGACTACTTAGCTCCCTACCCTCACCCTAACTTCAACCCCGTTCTAACCCCAACCTTAAAATCATCTTATCCCTCAATCAGTCCTTTGAATTTGCAAGGACCAGATGAAATGTCTTCACTTCCCAAGAATACACACATGAACACACACAAATTGGTTTCTAATATTCTGTTTATCTAGTGAAAGGCCCAACATTGTGACCACTGACTGGAGAAGAACACTAATTATGTCTTCATCGTAGAAAATAAACATTTGGATTTGAGCAAGTTTGACAAGGGCCAAATTGTAATGGCTAAATCAGTAGTCCCCAACCCCCAGGCTACGGACTGGTACCAGTCTGTGGGTCATTTGGTACCGGGCCTCACATAAAGAATGAATAACTTTGTTCATTTTCAGATAATAAATAAAACAATGTTTTATTTTGAAAAATTACCAGATTCTCTTCGTTACATCCATCTATGGCTCACAATTGACACACATTTATTATTATATTTAGAAAATATAATGTTATATTTAGAAGATACTACAGCTTTTGGTCATATCGCGTTCTTTTGTTGTACTTATCCACCACATCTTAACGGCCGGTCCCTGAAAATACTGTCTGACATGTTGGAGAGCGCTGGGCTAAATGACTGGGTCAGAACAGCTCTGCAGTGGTCAGCGTCTATCAAAATAACACAAGGAAGGAACAGTGGTGCAGCAGCGACAGGCTCATGGGCAGCCAAGGCGTAGCGATTCACGTTAGGAGTAAAGGCTGGCCGGTGGTCCAAAGCTACCTTTACTTAAATATTGGAAGTTAATGCTGGTTCTGACAGAAAGGTGTACTCTGTGTTGCAATTGTGTATTGGTCTGCAAAGCCGCAGAGCCGTCAAGGTAAATAAGGTTACATTTTTGTTTTATTGTCTGTTTTGCAGCATCTACAGGAGTCAAAGGATTTACGTACTATTGCGCTCAAATCTCACATTAGTAATGCAAAAATAAACAATAAAGCACGGAATTTAGCAAAGAGTAACCTGACCAAGCTAAGAATAATAAGACAGGACAAAATCCAAGAGTCCAACTATGTCAAATATGCTTGCAAACGTGACAGAACAAGGAGTTGGTAACGAAAGACAAAGACCTGCGCATGCATCACTTTTGGCTGTGACTCTGTTGTCTCTCTGCAATCCCTTGTATGAGGATTTCATCACCCAGGCACTATTACGCACTCTGATGCCCTGCTTGTGAACGATGGCCTGTGTTGCTGTGTGCACTTGAATCCAGAAGCTTCACTGTGCTCACATTTACACACCAACATGCAGCTTTTGTCACTGGAGACACAAATGGCAGCGCTTCCCGGATGAATTAAATGTGCATCATGTGATGCTGACCTGGAAAGGGACACATACCAGACAACCAGCAGGGACGTGTGAAGTTCGCCGATTTGAAAGTTTGTGGGGAGGAACCGTCAAGCTGGCTGCTTCTCTTACTCCTTCTATCCAGCTGTTATGAGTGTTCATGCTTTATGCAGTATTCAGAGTATATACACATGAACATAGGCGACGTTTCCTGTGTCGCTGTGAAACAACAACAACAATATTCTTAAAACCTTAAAATGAAATAATTGTCTCAGATTTGAAGGCTCAAAACAAAGAAAAAAAAAAGAGAAGATGCATCACGCATTAAAAGCCTTCCATTATATTTTGGATTGGTATATGTTGAGTTTTCACTCTGTTAGGGTCCTTTGCAGTTTTTATTTTCAGGATAATACTGAGAGTCTGCTCAGCTTTGCTTTCCCGTGTTGTCCTGTGTCTTTCTTGTTTTTTACCTGCGTGCTGTGTCTGTGTCCTCCACCTGACTCTGTTTAATGTGATTTCCGCAGGTATAAATGTTGCTTCCTCCCTCCCTCCGGGGCCCGATTGTTGTGTCCTTGCATTCACTGTGAGTCCTCCCCAACATCTGAAGTTGTTTGCCTGAGTGGAAATATTGTCCTCTGACGTGGACCATGAGGAAACCAGAGGACTTTTTTTTTTTTTTTTTTTTTTTTAATCTTTTATCAATATGAAAAATGTGAATGTCAAAACCATATTTGTGATCATCAAATGATTTCTGGGCATTTGGCTTTAAGGTGTTTTATTAGTGATTTAACTAAAATTATACTTAGGTGTGAATATGTAGTTTTATGCTTTTATGGAACCTAACCCTTTAGGTTCAGGTTGATGGAGGAATCACATTTATAAAAAGAAGAGCAATGCAAGCAGAGGAGATGAGGAGAGATCCTGTGACAGGAGAGAGGGAGGAAAGAAAAAACAAAAAGATTAGAGTCAATCATTGCGGAGGAATCCTGCTTTAGGACCCGGGAGAAACTACAGTTTCACAGACGTCAAGCTCCAAAGATCCACCAAAGAAATGGTCGGAAACTAGATACATGGCGGAAATCTCACTGCTGTGGGGAACCAGATGCAGGACGGAGCTGCATGATGTTAAAACTCCGACCTTGCCCATTAAAAAAATAATAAAATAAAATAATTTTCTTTTTTGCGATGTTTGATGGTAGACCGCAGTAGATACAGAATAATACTGTGTCTTGTTTTTTATGATTATTGTAGAGTTGTTGAATCACCGATAGGGAACCATTTCTTTTTTTTTTCCCTCGCGTTACATCTATATTTTGAAACTCCCCACCGGAAGTTGCGGGCTCGATGACGCTGCCAGTTTTACGCGAGTAAGTGACACCTGGTGTGGTGCGCACTGCTTCCCATTCTCCTTCAACTCACTTCCTCGCATCAGCGTGTCAGACACCGTCCGAGCGCGCGCACATAACCACTCCACTCACGCACACGCACAGACTTGCTCTTTTTGGACCTTGGAGGAGAGAGGAGGGAGGGAGCCTCTGTTTGTGTGTCCACAACTTGAGCATTCCTGTGTTTGTTGCAAATGCGAGGATTTTATCTCTGCTGTCACTGCTGCTGTCCCAAACTGAGGAAAACCAGTTCAGGACCAGACGGGACTATGTGAAAAAACCATCAAGACAACTAAATAAGAATATAAAGAGGAGCCAATATGGAGAAAAGGAGTTGTTCTGTCGTTCTGCCAGCAGCTTTTGTCTACTTTGTACTTTTGGGATTTACTGATGGACAGTTTTTCCCAGGTAAAGTCTTTATTATTATTATTCTGATCATTTTTTTTTGTTTCATGTATTTGAAGTTGGGTTTATATTTATGGTCTGTTGTTTTGCCAGAAAAACAAACAAACAAAAAAAACAAACAAAAAGAAAAGAGTGCATGGCGCCTGAATGTGTTTACAGATAAACTGGAAATGTCTGATTGTAGAAACGCAGTTCACGTTATTTTAGATGTTACGACTGATTTCTTCTTGACTTTACTTGTCGGTCGGTAACAGTTTTTTTTGTTCAACCGTCTGCGCGTAATTAATATTATTACGTCAATGTGCGTAAAAATATCAAAACATTTAATCTGAGTGGGTATTTTTTTGGCATTTGTTTGACTGAGAATAAAGTCGCTTTGCTGAATCAAGGTGATAGTGTCGCCTTGTTGCCGTTTGATCCTGCGCTCAGGTTGTTTTTTTTTTTTAACGGTGGAGATTTGGAGTTTGGGACATTTTCTCTCAACTTCTACTGTAAATCGTGATGTGGAGGGTTAACAGGTGACTTGTGTGATGTGTTTCCAGTCCGGATACATTTGGCTATGAGCTCGCAGCGTGAATCAGACGCGATCGTACCGGCGCGTCTTGGCACCGACTGCGCGTAAAATGCAAGCTTTCTTTCCAGGGTTCCTGGACGCATTCATGCAAAGATGATGTTTTACTGTGCATTTTCAGCAGTATAGTTGAATAATGCGCGAAGTATAGTGTAGTAAAAGTCAGCTCCGGTGCATACACGTTGCCCTTTATTCCACATTCCCCTGCAGACAATTCTGTTATTAACGCCGTTTGCTTTTCCGATGCGCACCTAAACTCGCATGGATTCAATAATAAGTCCGGTCGCCGATGTGTTTCTTTTCCTGGAAGTGAAGCTACGGGAGCGTCTCACAGCCCGCGGGATTGTCTCTGCGCGGCGGTCAGGAGTCCGCACACGTTGCACTTGTTACGCGAAAGAGGTCGCGACTCTGCACGATTAAAAAGTGTTACTAAACAAAATCAACAAAATGAATCAAAAAGTTCCAAATATCCAATTCAAAAGTTAAGACGAAAGCGCATTCATTTCGATGTTTTGGACATTTGTAGCTAAAAAGAAAAAAAAAAAAAAAACTGAAGCGTTTTAAAAAGAAATGAAAACAACGCAACTCCACTGTTGGCATGAGGACACCATTAACACCAGATTACACGAAACAATGACGACAGGAGCAGGTGACATGCTTGAGACATAAATTGCGTTTGAGGGCTGGCTGGAGCTGAGCTGTGCGGCTCTCAGCAGCCTGCATCGGCAGCCCGTCGGCGTTGAGTCCACAGCTCCTTCAGCACCTTCTGCTTGGTATTCATGGCCTGTTAAGGCAGCAAAAAGAGCTACTTTGAAGGGAATATTGGCCGCAAACACGGGGTCTTCTCTCTGTTGCCCTGCTTCATCTCTCCGCGAAAATGCTGCAGCAGAGCAGACGATTTTAAAGCGATGTGAGTGTGCGCACAAGGCCGATATATGAATTCAAGAGACTAGTTTAAAACACAGGTTTAAAAAAAACAAAAAAACAACACAGCCCTTCACCAATCAGGAAAGACCACATTCAATCAGACTAAAACAGATGGTTAAGACTCAGATAAAATCCTTCTAATTTTGTTCAAAATACGATTCAATTGACAGACTTGGAGTTTTTTTTTTTGTTGTTGTTTTTTTTTAATCTAGTCTGCTGAAAGTCAGAGCCAGAGCCGGGTACATTCACGGCTGCTGTTCGCCTTTTGTCCGTTAGGAGGCGATAAAGACACACCGCATATGTCCATCATCTCCTTCTCCCGCACAATAAACGACAGTCATGTGGAAAATAAATAAAAATACTGACTCTAATAATATTAACGCTCATTTAAAAAAAAAAAAAAAATCCAAAGAACATTGTTTTAACTTATTTGGAGTCAGAAAAGCATCAGGAAGAGTTTTCTTCCTGAAAAACAGATATATAAGGTTTGAACTTTTCAGTGAAACGGCTAGTCTCACGAAAAAAAAAACCCTCTTAACACGTCTTCGTTCCTAGAATCGCATTGCACATGTTTATTTTCCAAGGTAACGAGTTTACCCTTGATGTGCCAGTTAATAAGATTTGTCGGCAGTAAGGACAGAACAAGAAATGTTGAAGTGGAAGAGGACAAAAGACGGTCCATCACTGGCTATCCTTGACATCTTGGCCCACTGTGGAGCTGTGCTGGAGGGATGCGGAGAAGTCTTTGGTGCTGATCAAATCAAGGCTCAACAGTTTTTCCCCATAACACCCTTTATGTGATTAGTGGAAGGACAGTGAGACCATGAAGGTCTGAGCAAGAAAAACAGGCATCAAAGATAGAGGAAGAGGAGGGTTGAAGGTCAGATGGCAAAACAGCAATGAGGAAGGAGAAAAGAAGAGTCCAGATAAAAAATGGAGAGAGAGAGGGAGAGAGAGAGGCAAGGGGGTATATGACAGGATGTCTGTTCTGTTTAGTATGCTGTCCATTGTGAATGTGTGTCTAATCTGTGCTGTTTATTCTATTGGCCTGGCTGACGATCTAATAACAGGGTATAGCAAGCGGCAGGCTTCTGTATGTGTGTGTGTGTGTGTTGGGTGGGTCTGAGAGAACACTGAATGCACAGAGAAAAGTGCGTGTTTGAGGCGTGTGATTAGTGTTATTTATTTGCCGTCTTTATAAAGCAGCTCCACCCAGCTGGATCGCTGCCCTCACACAGTTGTTCACAAGCTAGCTCGCAACTGATTAGCTTGCTGCAGACGCCACCTCCTCACCGACGCTTTTTGCAAACTCCTCAGATACCCTGAGTGGACATCAGTGACCTTGCGATCAGTGAGTCTTCCTGATCTTCATGAATGCACCTGCCAAGCTGATGCACGGCTAATCCACGGGGAAATGCATGCGTCTTCGTTTCCTAAAGGTTTGAGTGACTGCCGTCCGGGTGGAACATAACAAACTTATGGAGGAGTTTGTTAGGCAGAAATTGGGAAGACATGTCTGCTGTCATTACCCTGTCACCAGGCTTTGATCCAAATGCTAGGCCTAGTTTCTTTCAAATAGAAGCTTATGTGCGTTATCAAAGTTTTTGTCTGAAAGCACAACAAAGTTATTTCCCTGCAGGAGGAAAACAACAGGTCGGCAGCGATAGAATCTGCTTTCAGACTGACAGCCGTGCCTGCCGAGGGGATATTTATCAGCTGAACAAGGTAGCGAGCGCTGACAGAAACCGAGGCTTTAAATGCACGTCTGATTGAAAGACAAGATGCAAAACGTCTATTTATGGCCGTGTGGCCACAGCAGCATTATCTAGTGAAAATGCAGTTATAATAAAGACTAACATTAGCTTTCTGAAGGCAGTAAAGTGCAAATGTTATTACATGTAGCCTGGAAAATGCATCTCCCTACCTTTAAAAAGAGGATTCTTGTGTCTTCTAAAATATTAAATCTAGTGCAGCACAAAGATGGCTTTTACCATCATCAATAAAAGGACAGACAGTTTTATGAATGGTGTAATAAATATGCAGTAAGTAACGTTATAGCAGCAGAAATCATCACTTAGGCGAAAGCTGTGCTTTTATTGAACAGCGAAGCTACTTTTTGGAATAAGCCAGATGTACAAATTATACATAGGGTTTCATAAATAAATTAATTAATATGTTCTTTCAAACTGACTTGATTTGCTACCTGTAACAACTACCTAAAGGCAAAATCAGTAGACTGACCATGTTTGGAGAGGATTGTGAAGAATGTGGTGCATTCCAATTTCCTTTTCTCTAATTAAAAACAGACGACGAATACAAAAGGTCTAAATGTAGCTTAACGAGGTTTCAAAGTAATTAATGCATATTTAATAGAAGATGTTAGTCAAGGAGATGGTGCTCAGTCGGCTGTATCAGCAACATAAGGGAGGAGGGTGGGGGGGCAGATGGCAAATAAAAGAGGAAATGAGACAAATCAGTGTGGGTGGAGGGTTGAAGGTAATAAAGAGAGTTATGAAGTTTAGCTGGAAGAGGGAGATGAGATAGAGAAGATATTAGATGATATGTGAGAATCATTCACTTTATTCTCAGAGTGGCTAAATTCAATTTGCGTGAGCCTGTGTGGGAAGGCTCGCTCAGAAGATGGATACCCAGATAAAGTGAGAGACTCTCGGTGGGTCTGGGGAAAACCATCGTGTTTGAAAATGAAAGCGTGCCAGTCAAAGTGTGCAGTCACGGGAGATGCAGCGATCTGCTGAAATCAGCGAGCTTTTTACTCGGCTAATCAAGTCTGACAAAAAAGCTCATTAGCATTTCAGTCAACAGTCAAACCACCCACTGAAACAGATCAGAAACAAGAACAGGGTGTTACAAAAGTAGTAGGGAATGCGTCTTGTGTGGGTGTTGTTTCATTGTTCTAAAGGTAAAAGGAAAATGGCTCAATGGAAGACAGGAGGAGATGAAACAGGCAGCAAAATGCGCGCTATTTGCCATAAAGTTGGATTCAGACTTGAATTATGCAGACCTAGTGGATGCGAACACAAATGTACACGTGTGTGTAAGCTCTTGTTTTCTCCTGTCAGTGATGGTGAAAGGATGCAGAGAGAGAGAGTCAGGCGGTAAATGACATGAGGAGGACGAGTGCTTTAGTTGTGATCCAGGGCAGGGGAGGAAGGCTAATTGGTGACAAAGGTAAAGTACTGCGGGACTGAGCGTCAAAGGGGGCCGAACAAATGCAGCGATGAAGAGGAGGCAGAGGAAGAGGAGAGAAGCGAAACAGAATGGTTGGGCGAAGAGGATAAAGGCCAGAAGTGACACATGAGACGCATAACTGGGAGAAGGTGTGAAGGGATTAAGTGTTGGTGGTGGAGGGGGTGAGGCGAAATGGAGGATATTAGGGAGCTGCAAGGAGGGAGGGTTGCACAGATAAGCAATCACCAGCCTGTTTCCCTCATACATATTAATTTCATTATGCAAATGTGCAGGTGATTTTACACAGAGTTTCATCCTCACAGTGGAGCAAGTTCACCGACCAACAAATGGCTTTCTGGTCGACAACTGGCATGTACGCCTGTGAGGGGAAGGTCACAAACGCATCATCATCCAATTAGGTGAGGATTTCTATTCTTAAGGGAACAAAGGCATCAAATTGTTTGCTCAAATTCAGGAGCCACACCCACACCTGATTACTGCCATCCCAGAACGACGAAA
Source organism: Pao palembangensis (assembly GCA_015343265.1). Taxonomy (NCBI): domain Eukaryota; kingdom Metazoa; phylum Chordata; class Actinopteri; order Tetraodontiformes; family Tetraodontidae; genus Pao; species Pao palembangensis. Next base: position 13,771,951 of record CM027087.1, on the reverse strand, counting down.
TCGCTATGGCAGAACCGGTCTGAGCCCTGACCTGCCAATACGATGTCGCAGAGCAACACCATGTGCTGCGACCCAGCTAAAAATTCAGGTTACAAGCCAAACGAGGGGAATTAGAGATAAGAATGCTAGGACGCGCTGAATCCGCCAGTTTTCGGCTCCTTTGCTGGTTGGATCGTTGGCCAGTTAGAGTCTCAGACGCAGCAGTTTCCATCGCACGGACACCATCGAGGGCCGTGAGCTATTTCCCAAGTCTTTTTCACGGCCGTCGGAGCTCCAGCAGCTGCTCCGGCTCTGTGGCGTCTGTATTGGCTCAGTCCTTCGACACAAGGACGCTGTGTCTCGCTCGCTTAGAACAATTAAATGGCAACATTGCCCATTTAGTCATAATATTTAATCACAATCATGGAGTCAGTGGCAAACCGACGAAAAATAAGAGTTTTTGCTCAGAACAAGAAGCTGTCGAGAGGAGCGTCAGATTCGTATACTGCCGACGGTGGCAGATCAGACGAATGGTGGGAATGACACGGCGCATCAAGCACCCAAACATCAAGCAGGGTCATCAAACACAAGATAAAAGGAGAAGAGGGAGTATTTAGAAAAACGGAGGACATAAAGGAGATTTTTATATTTTTAAGTTTATTAGGGTAAATGTAAGTCACTGTCATTAATGAATCCTGTAGCAGTAGAACAGAGCACCAGCTTTTTAGTGTGTGTGTGTGTGTGTGTGTGTGTGTGTGTGTGTGTGCGTGTGTGTGCGTGTGTGTGTGTGAGAGAGACACAAGGAGAGAGAGTAGTGGTGGTGGCAGGAGTAGACGGCAGAAGACAGCTCTGGGTTGGTAACAAGGCCCTTGTCTTATCCCTCTTGAGGTTCCATTAACCTTTACACACACGCACACACACACACACACAACAGACATTTTGTCCTCACTAGAGATTTAAGCGCTGGTTAATTGGTTGGCTTTCTGTTGGAAGTTAATGCCACCGTCACACACGGCTCTCTGCAGACCGAGGCAGCCGTAAGACAGCTGTGTGTCTGTGTGTGTTACGTACATGTTATGTAGTCTTCTTGATTTTATTTATTTATTAATTTATTTGCAACATCAGTGTTAATTAGGGGGTTTGATTAAATGCATCGACCGCTTGGGTTCAGCTGTTCTCTGATCTGGCCCCGTGTCCCCAAACCACCTGCGTCAAGCCTCTGATTTGTCACTGTTGTAAGCGAAGCCCCTCATTAGGTGAGTAATTCCTGCTCGGGGTTGTGCGTCTCTGAGACCAGAACAGTAGCTGAAATGCACAAGAACACAACGCCGTCCACAGGCAGCCAGGCGCTCTCGCCTGTTCCTCTTAGTGTGCGTTACAGTAAATGTCCTCCCCCTGACAACATAAACTAGGAACAACAGTCATGTAAATGCCGTTCTGCAGGCGTTTGTTTTCCATAATGCAGGCCAGGCAGTAATTTGCTGTTTGTCAGCTCTCTGCGGAGCGTATAGCATCCACCGCAGCATCACCCTTTCGGCTCAGTGGGACGAGGCCGTTTAACTCTGTATTTAACAGCAACACAAGCTATTTTACAAGCTACATTTGGTTAATCAAGCTCTCCCCTCTTTGTATTAGTTTATTTATTAGGGCTGCAGCAAGCGATTATTTTATTAATCGAGTATGCTATCGATTATTCTTTTCGATTAATCGAATAATCGGATGAGAAAAATACTGCGCACACTGCGACTTTTTTTTTTTTTTTTTTACATCACTCTAACTTTATTGAAAAGCATCCATACTGTTCTTTTTCTGTTGAACATCTTCAAAATAATATGAAACTTAGATACGGCATTAATTAAACTGACTGCTTTTACAATTTAACTAACTGAAATCCAGGCTTTAACAAACTCACGATAGCACTTTATTTTCTGTGGATTATTATTAATAATATAATTATCTTAAGTGAAAACTTAGCGAGTTGGGGAAACATGAGCTAACAGATTAGCTGCTGCATTGAATAAAGTTCTGAATCAACCTTTCCACAGAGCTGTAAACAAAGTGTGTTAGTTACCAGACTTCTCTCAATCATGGATCACACTGATTTCTGTTAGTTACTGCTAATTATTGTTAGCCATAGCTTGCCGTATCTGGTCCGCTTTGCGGACTTTTAGCATAGACCGGATGTTGCCTTCGGAGGCACTGCAGCAGTGTTGTGCTATTATGCTATGCTAACTGCATCGTCCAGTAGACACGTTGCACTACGTTTTCTTTTTAATGTTAAATTCTTTGCAATCGGTGCTTCACATTGATCTTCAGTGATGTACCAGCAGCCGAAGCAGCAACAGAACTGACGATCTGTGTCAAGCACAGTGCAAAGTATAGTGGACCGAATTTAAACAAAGCTTCGACACAAAAAAAATGTATCAAAGTATTTTAGTAATCGAATTACTGGACTTAGTCGATGAATCATTTCAACCCTAGTATTTATTCCTAGCTGCACTCTCACACTGGACACGATGCATGTGCCTGCTCCTTTCTGTCTGTTCCGGAACCATTTTAGTGTCACCTCCTGAGCCAGAGCATAAAAGCTTCACTCTTTTCTCAAAGGAAGAAACAATATCCACTTGCATATCTCACCAACTTTATGTTAGTGTCCATGCGCAGAACAAAAGTCGTTGGTTGGGTTACGGTCAGGGTTAGGGCACTATCAAAGAAACTAGATGATCAGTGTTCCTGATTTACTGCAGGTCTTTGTCAGCTTAGTTGACAGAACGTTAGTGGATTATTTACTGAAATAAATGAAGATGAACATTTGAAATGATCTTGATGGTAAAGTCTGCAGACACCTGCACCTCTCAAAGGTGCCTCGCATGAGTGGACATTTACAGCGTTACGCTGACAGGAGGGCACTCGTTCCCCTGTGCATTCACTCATGGCGCTGCATTATGAGCTTACTGTGAGCAGCACATAACTAACCAGGACGGGGTTGGCCGTGAACCTTCTGATGGATGGCCGCTCCACCTCCCAAAAGGGTGGTATTTGTGCTGTTTATGTCCAATGAACTGGACAGTAGAACATAGAACTGCTGTTTCTTGAACACCTCAAGTGTTACATTCAAGAGCAAGTATTCTTACTGCTTGTTTATGTGTGGGAACATCACTGGCTTATGCATTAAATCATTATTTTACAGGTATGGCCGTATTTGTGGTTGTGGATGTAAAGTTTCAGAAGGGCATGTGTTGCACGGTTTCCCCATGGACAATAAAAAGCAGTAACGGCCATTGTGTGTGTGTGTGTGTGTGTGTGTGTGTGTGTGTGTAGAGAAGACTAAAGCTGACACCAAGTCCAGAGGGGTGTGTGTGTGTGTGTGTGTGTGTGTGTGTGTGTGTATGTGTGTGTTTACCAGCCTTTTAACCACAACCTGTAGGCAGTGTTGTTTTAGTAGGTCAGTCAGTAACTTTAAATGTCTGTGTGTGGCTTTTCATGGCTGTATTTATTATAGATATATATAATTTATCTTAATTTGTGCATGTGCCTAGTGTGTGTTGGTGTGAGTGAGAGAGAGAGAGAGAGAGAGAGAGAATGACTGGCATCAGTAATTGGTGTTTGGGTACTTGTGGTAAAGAGTACAGTCATGGAATACTGAAATCTTCAATTTGTACCTTGAGTGTTAGAACACACATTTAGAGACACTCGTGTTCACCCTGATCACAATACACATGTTTTATGTAAGTAAAATTACTGATAAATAGCAACAAATACTATTTGTAGAGAGAGAGAGGACTTGTCCTGGAGCTGCAGAGCAGATTAAAATGATGAAAGAAATTTGACTCAGGTGAAGACTCTGCTTAATTTGAGAATTTATGACTGTGTTACAGGCCAAGCACTGCTCTGCTTGCCGGTTCCCCCGAATTACTGATAAAATATGAAAAATTGGAGTCAAAAAAACATTTTTTTTTGTGGGCTTCCTGCATCAACAAATCCTTCCCTTTGAAATACATCAAAAGGAACTGTTGCAGAGGCGGTTTCAGTTGGATGTAGGTTTTGCCCTGAAAGATAATTTTTAATCTGCAGGTGGAGCTGCCATGGTGGAGATGACACCCCCCTACTCCCACCCAACCACCATCTTGTGTCTTTTTCACCAAGAAGGAAACTGAAGCAGAAATCTAGACAGAGTATCATAATTGTTGATTCACAGACTCGCCCCCACCTGGACAGAGGAAGAATTGCATGTGCAAAGTGACAGCTGCAGGTTGATCACTCACTGATGAATACTTGCTCACTACAAATGTTAGTAAAATTATTATATTTACAAAAAGTCCTATATTACCACAAAACCCAGAATTATTCATTTGGTGCCCTTGGTTTTGTCTGGGTCCACAACCCCGGCTCTGCAGCACTGTTCTGGGGTGGCTTGTTTGGTTCTTCATCACTCTTATTTTAAACTGAATGTTTGGATTTGCACTGTAAACTTTCTCATTTGAATTTGAGCGGCTGCTTAAATCTAAAATCTAAAACAACATTTTGTCTAGGCTAAAAAGCCAGAGATTCAATAATTTCACATTCTTTTGTAACCAAAGACAAAACATTATTGAATATTTTCCATAAAATCAATTTGGGTTGAGAAATTCTGCATTAAAATCGATCCAAGTTGAGCGCAATTCGTAAGCTGAGGAGCTCATTGCCCATTTGTGTTTGCGAGGCTGGGTCAAAAGGTTAACTTCCTTAAATAGAGAGTGATAAACCAGAGCTGACGTATTGATCGCTGCCTCTCGGCCTCCAACTTTCCCACTCTCCATTTAGTCATTTTACACCGCCGCTTGGTTTGGTTTATTTTGCTTCTCGCCTCTCTGTGTCCCGAGTTTAGATGTAAAAAACCGTGTGGTCAGTACACTTTTTGCATATATACTAATGAATCTTATTAGAGAAACATAAACGTAGAAGATCCAAGAATAACTCATCGAAATCACATTCTTCCCACCCTTATCTTTGCCTTTAACACTAGCAGATTACTCACTAATTACACAAATGGGGATTTTATTACACACTGATTTAAAAATTCTGTTTTTTTTTTTTTTTCACTCTGTGGTTAAGCTAAAGTCATATGCTTTAGCAAAGCTGAATACAGGTCAGATACTACTGGATTGTGGAAATGATCTAAAAGTACCTGAAGAGGTACTGTTAGCCAAGTGTGTGTGTATGCGCGTGTGTGTGTGTGTGTGTGTGTGTGTGTGTGTGTGTGTGTGTGTGTCAACCCCTGTTGAAATGTGTCAGAGAGAGACAAGCTGAGGTGAGAAGAGGTCCCGCTGGTATTTGTGTGTGGTCTCGAAAGCTCCTCTATGCTCATGTGTTTCAGCCTGTGATTTCCTGTGTGTGTGTGTGTGCGTGTGTGTGTGTGTGTGTGTCTTGGCCTGTGGCTGCTGGACCATGCTGTGCTGATGCACCGTTTCCACCAGACTGACCAGGTCCGGTCCGGCTGTCAATCATTTCGCTCCCCTGTACCAGCCCCCTCATGCAAACACAGAGAAACTCTCGGCAGCTTCAGCGTGACTCACATATTTAAACAGACACGAAGACACATAAAAGTTAATATTTCACCACTTTTTAGAACCATGTTTTCCTTCAGCTCCACAAAACCCAACTAGACAGTGAGAAGCTGTCACACACACACACACACACACACACACACACACACACACACACACACACACACACACACACACACACACAAGTCTTTACCCTCAATCAGGCCTCACTTCCAAAAATTGTCCTCACTTTGCTAGTAGAATGCAGATTTTGGTGCTCAGTAAGTAGCAAGTACAAGAACACACACACACACACACACTCACACACACACACACAAGCCCCTGGGTATCCCCGTCCTTGTTCAGTTGGGGTGAAACCTGGCTCCTGACCTGGTTCCAACTGTCTGACCTCAGGTGGTACAAACTCAACCATAACACACAAACACGAGCTGACATTCTGATAAAGAATTGTGCATGTATGCAGGCGGATGCACAGCTGAAGTGAACGGAGCAGAACGGAAAGAACAAAACAAAGGTGGAACCATTTGGTGCCACTGTGTCGGAGGAAGGATGGAAGCGCTGGAGATGAACACTCAGCGTGACTCTGATGCTGCTTTCACATGTACATGGACGTGTCTATAAACCATAAAACATCTGCACTCACAGAGATGCGCATGTGAAAGCAATTCCGAGCTTTTACGGAGCCTTCTCTCTGCAGCGCTGGACACGACCTGGCTATTGATTGTTGTTGTGTTCTGACTATAATATGCACGCGCCTTAACCTCAGCATCCACATACAGAGCTGCTGAAACTATTCAAATGGAGATGCAGATGGAGGTGTCATCACAGTTCAAAAGTGGCCTCACACTTGCTTCATTTCAGTATCGCTCTTGCAAATGAGGAAAGGTCAGTTTGCCTCCAGAATATTTTTATGGATGCCTGCTTAGAAATGAAAAGCAGCGTGTAAATAACCACTGTCAGGGTGTCAGCACAAGTACAGGCCAAGCGGTCTGCTGTGTCCACCACCTGAAGCTTAGCTGAGAGCAGCTTTTAGGATTCAAACCAATTTAAATCAAGTATTAGTCCCGTAGCAGAGTGAAGCTCCACTCCAACCTCTGCTTTCCTCTTGAATATTTACAGGGATTATACTGGTGTGGTAGTTGCGCGCTGTGTTACGTTGTGCGTGTGTGTGTGTGTGTGTGTGAGTTGCTAAGATTATAACCTATGGATTAAAGGTTTCATTCTGTGTGTTATGTGCTGTGCACAATGCTTTGTTCAGAGCTGAAACACAGTTACTAACTAAAACTACGTCGCTAAGAGAACACTGAGAAGTCCGTTTGTAGTGTGTGTGTGTGTGTGTGTGTGTGCCCCATGAATGGAGACTATGGTCCTCTCCTCAGCTGACCCGGGCCAGGAGGTTTGCTTCATATGCCACCCGCCCCAAAATACACATTTAATGCGAAAAATAAACAGCAAAACCAAAAACAAAAAAAAAAACCACAATCTATTATCAAAAGTGTTCAAAAGCCCTGAAAACTCTATTTTAATCTGTTTGCCTCAGTTTTTCATGAAAGATTTTGAGCATTAGTGAAGAGCCGTTGCTCATTAGTTTGGTAACAAGTTCATACATCATAATTCCTGTTATTACAGACGTTGCATGGGTGGATGGATGGTTTCTAATGCTCCCTTCTGACCACAGCACCACTGATCAGCCCAATCGTACTCATCGCCAGTTTCTGCAGCCTCAATAATGTGAAGCAAAGCGAAACAGGCTTTGCATGCTGTAAAACGGCAAAGGTCCAGATGCAACAGCTGTTAGCGCGAGATAATTAGCTAACGCATACCTGTGGCTGAAAAAAAAGATGCTCATGGCTGAAAGACGTAGATGTGAATGCAGGCAGACTGTTAAAAAAAAACAAAAAACGCATAAATTACTGAAATGTTTGGCCAACAGCGCATCCAAATGAAGCACTGCTGCCCAAAGGTCTGTTGCTTCTGAGGATGACCCAGGTCTCCAAGGTCAGTGTCTTGAAATCTCACTGAGTCCACAAGGAAGGAAGAGTTAAATGTATCGTGTCACGAAGAGACTAACTCCAATCTACAGCAGACTTTCCAATGTTCCTCCCCCTAATGCTCTGCCTCCTATGCCGCAGCTGCTGTTTCCATACCGATTTAAAGGTTTGGTTTTTTTAGTAGAAAAAAATTAGGAATTCAGACGCACAATATTTAGAATTTTTGTGGGGATTGTGTAGAAATACTAAATCCATAGAAACGAAAAGCACACTGCCGCCCTTAACAATCGCAGCATAATTTCTCTTCTTTAGTACGATCTCTGTGTAAGACCATTGAATTAAACATCATCATCGATCTGTTGGATGTGCAGCCTAAGAAAGATTTCAGAGGGCGAGAAAGATGGCAAAGTGGTGTTTTTTATAAAGGCTGGCAGGGGCTTTGGCTGGGAAGGTTCCAGGAATACAAAGAGAAGTGAAAAAAGAGAAACGATTTAGGTCATTCGAGTGCGTTAACATTGTTGGGTTAAAAATGGAAAAAGCAGAAAGAAAATGCCAAAAGACACAATGTTTATAATGGTCATTTATGATGGTCAGAGGGCTGAGCTAAATCAATAGCCAGGTCCTCCGCCATCAGTGGCAGGATGCTGTACTTCCAAAATAAAATGTTTTAATATGTGAAGACTCCTTTTCAGTCTGAATCCAGATAAAAAGACAGTGATAACCCGGTTGTCAGTTAGGCTCTGCTGCATCTTGCTGCACAGAAAGCAGGCCCAGACTGGTTCGATTTGAAAATGGGATTAGACCAGCTCCTGAGCCAGTCAGCTGGTCTCAGTAAACAAGCAGAGGTCTGCACTGGGATCAGACTGTGGTAGAGTTCAACCCAGAGTCAAGGCCAGGCAGCGGAAACTGATTCCAAGAAAAGAGACCAGTTTGTGTCGTCATTTCTGTAAAACAAGGTGTGATCTCTGCTCTCTGCCGAAGTAAATCCATGCGAGTCTGCGTGTCTCCGCATTTTTCCCGTTAGTTCACCTGTCTTTATTGTCATTTTGAAGTCCAAACCAATAGGTTTGGTTTGAGTGTTGAAGGTGTTGATCCTTAATATTCTAGACATCAGCTGTTTTTCTCCCTCCTGCTGTGTCACCTCCTGAGGTAGGAGTAGATGAAAAAGGGTTTCCCATTTGAAGAAGTGATGGAAAGCTGAATGGGTGATGGTGTCAATGTGGCAGAAAGAGAAAAGTGCAAAAGAAGAGACGAGGTCGGGGTTGAAATGTCCGAATGCAAGAAGGTTTAGAACCGTTCAGAGCGAAGGCCACTTGAAAACTGCTTATGCAGAGTGTTGGATTCCATTTGTTCATTTCTCCGGACCCTAGTTGTGAAAGCGTTTCCTGCTTCTTGTCTTTGTGTGCCACACAGAACTGTTGAACAGACATACATTTGCAGGTAATCCTGTGGATTGACCTTGGGCCAAACTGCACACAGCTGCAGAAATGCTGGAAATCTCATCATCCGCCCTTATTTAGCCGCAGGTGTAAGGGTCACAGGCAGGGAAGCCATGATAAATGCCAGCTTTTCAAGTGTCGACTGATTGGATTTTTATCAACCTCTGCCTCACTCGTCCTTTTACTTGGAGTTTTCCTTCTCCACGGGGCTCCGTTCCTGCCCTGCCGCAAGCTGCAGAAAACATCAAAACACACAATTATTATATCCAAAAATAAATTAGTGTCATGTTTAGTTGTATGAAGAGTCCACAGTTTTCAATGTGGTATAAACACACGTGCATGTCAGTCGTGTCGGTCCCAGCTGTGTGCTTCTGTAACCGTCTTTCTCTTATTATCTGAGTTTATTGGGGTGGCAGTAATGTCCTTTAGTTTGCAGCCAGTGAATCTGTGGGCTTCAGGGTGTGTGTGTCTGTGTGAAAGTGTGCAGATGATGTTGACATATGCTTTTAAATGACTCAATGGGAACGTTTAAAGGACTTAGCGTCTCGGCTGACATTAGACGTAACCTGATTTAGCTAAGAGCTCCGACAGAAATATGTGTATGAACACACCACGAAAGTCATTCCAACTTGACGTTTGATACACACGCACAGACGGAAGCATTTTACCTTAATGTCAGGATGTTCCATAAGTCGTGTCTTGGAACAAACAGAGTGCAGATGAAGGTCCAGTGGTGCCCTGTGGTGGAGGTGATTCACGAGTAAAGGGAGCATAAAACAACATTTATTAGTACACAAGAGAAAAAAGAAAAACAACTTTTTTAACTCACCCCCAGCTATGCCAGAGAACATTTCTGTGTCTGAAGAAGAGACCAAAAGAAAAGTGGAACTGAAATGTGCATGTGCTGTGTTTGGTCACTGTCCAGCACCAACATGGAAACCGTTCACCTCTGCATATCAACTTAGCAACGCATCCTTGGTTTGCTCCTACATGGGCTCTTGAACACATGCTCAGTATGACTAGATCTTATCTAAGTGAGCAGTAAACAGACTCTTAAGAGCCCTTTGCCTCAGGGTGCCTCCCTCTGGTTTGGGACTCCGTGGGGCCTGTCGCACTGTGTTAGCTTTGGCTGACATGAGCGACTCTAATGGCTGCTATTGGAGCCTTGAGGGTGTGACCATCTTAACATGAGAAAGAGAGGAGATTCTGCTCTCTACTGGAGGATGTGCTTGTGTTTTAGATGTGTGGATGTGGATGAGTTCTAGAGAAGAGTTTTTTTCCCCGCCTATTTAGATCCTTTGTTGTGCTCTTTCTTCCGTGTATGTGTTTATGGATGGAACATTTCTGAGAAACGCTCACTCGAGAGACTTGGCTGATCTTTTTCCACGTAGATGGACTCACTACCGCAGCAACATAAGAAATTTCAGAGAATCATCATCCTTCACTCTGTCGCTCTACCAAATAAAATACTCTAGACACAAAATAATCAACCACATAATCACAACATAATGGAATATAGAAAGATCAACTCTGATTGGCTGCAAATCAGCTTACAGAGCAAGCAATCAGGTTGATTAAAGCGATCTGATCACAGTAGAGATGTACACACGTCTGAAAATCCCATTAAATATGTAGCACTGGATTTCAGAAATCCAGAACGTACACCCCTGGACCCAGCTGCCAGTGGAACTGGGAGCCTGGAAGTTGCCTGATCCAAATCATGCTGCTCCCAGATCAGTTTAAAGATGCAGCAGAGTAATGAGCTAATCCATGAAAGTCTGGCAGAGAACAAGAAGTTCAAACAGAGCATCACAGCTTCCACACATGTAAAGAAGGTGGGGAAAGCAAAGAAATAAGCAGCTCGTCGCAGGAGGAGTGGACATAAAAGTCCACAAAAATCAGACCCAAATCAGGTAATGTTACCTGACACAAAGACGCCACGATACAATTCTGACTAAAAGAAAACAATGAAAGATATGACACCTAAAGAATAATCTCAGTTTTGTGAGAAATAAAAAAGACTTAATGGCCTATTAGAATAATCATAAAAAAAAAAAACCTCTGGTTTTAGAATGCGCCCTGTGTTTAGTGGTTTTTCTGTTGACAATCTACCTCCTGCTTTCATCCCTGTGGACAAACACCAGCGTAAACCATTAACTTTCAGAGAAAAATAGATTGCCAGTATGGTGATGAGCTGGGTGAAAATGTTTTTTACCGCTGAATCACACTGCAAACGCAGCAACAAAGGAGCTAATCAGCTATTAATGCGACGACAACATCTGAGACCTTTCAGTGGAGGCTCTGAATGGAGTGAGAGGCAGTCAACAGGAGAAAAGCTGCTCAACAAATCAACACGAAGATAATTTAAAGTTCTGCCCTTTGTTGCTCCAGCCTGATCCTTCTCTTCTTTTGTTCTTTTTCATTTTTGAAAAACGTTCGCAGTTTTATCAGCTGTGCCTCTCCAGGGGATCAAATAGTTTCCAGTCCACACCTGCACATTAGCTTGACTGGGAAATCTGTGCTGCCACTGATTGGGGAGCAGTCTGGGGCGTATTCCAGCCTCTGCTTGGGGGGGTCGTAGCAGAAGATGGATGGAAGGATGATGGATGGATGAAACAAAAATCCTGTTTGCTGCCAACCTTTTATAAGCAGGCACGGTTGTAACGCTGTCTGCATTGATCCTCTTGGACTTTTCAAGATGTTCTGTTACCTTTTAGTACTGTGTTGCATTACGTTAGATTTTATTGAATGGCTGAGGGATGATTAACGCTCATATTTAGGTTGAGATGAAACTTTAAAAATGATCCTACAGGTTGTTTGTACAAGCTGCTTATTCAAATGACTCTAGTGATCAATATTTCATCATACTGAATACGGCAACGTTAATTAGTAGAGATAAAACATCCTGTTTTTATCAGTGTCGTCCCATGATGAAGATGTGCTCTTGCATGTTTCTACACTCTGGCTCTCCTCTGCATGTAAAATGTTTTCATTATGCAAATATTCTGACCCAGAACATATGTGGTGAAATTATGTTTGTATGTTTGTGTCAAAACACACTTGGGAGGGAGATGTACTCAATTTACAACTAGATCAGGGCAACTCACACACACACACACACACACACACACACACACTAACACATCCTCACATTTTTTCTTTTGTGGGGTCCTAATACATTAATCAGCTCCAAACTGCAACCATCCCAACAAGCTTCCTTCTCCTAACCCTGACCCCGTGTCTGGCCTAAACCCAATTCTAACTCCAACCTTATACCCAAGTCCAGTGGGGCTCAGCAAAATGGTCCTATTTCACAAACATGGCCCTAGTGAAATAGTTTATGTGGTAAATGTGAGAACACACACACGTGCACACACCCCCCACACACACCCACACACCCAACCCCTAACATATTCTTTTACTCATCTTAAAAGTGCAAATTTCAATATTGAATATTGATGATTGGTTCCCTGCAGCCTCCTCTCGTGTTTACAGTCTAATTCTCATATAACGAGATCAGTCTTTTCATTTCTAATGAAAACACAGTGGTATATAAAGTAATAAAGACTAATTATCTCCAAACTCATTAATTTATAATAGCTGTATTAAAATCTGTGTGAAAAGTAGTTTACTTTATCCCAGATTTGACCCATGGCTTCAGGTTGTTTTTAAACAGAACAAAGCAAAATCAATTTCTCTCTCTCTCTCACGCTCTCGCTCTCTTTTAAATAAGTAGACTTAAAAGGTTTCGTATTTGATGTGAGTCTTGCTTGAAGCAGAATGATATGTTTTCTGATGGGAGCAGCAGGAAGGCCTGAGTGTGCCGGCTGGAAAGAATGAAGGTTTTAGGTTACGGAGAGCTTTGATGGTGAGAAGAAGTTTACAATCCATTCACAAGTGGACCCAGACTCAAGGAGGACAAAGTAGGCAAGGAAGGGTAATTCCTAGTCATTGTCAGAGTTAAAATTGCTGTTTTATAACTGTTTGATTTCATGTCATTTTTTAAAAACCTTGTTTGATTTCTATGATGTATTCACATAGGAAACAGGAAGCTATGGACAGGTGGGTGTCATCTGCATAGCAAATAAGTTAGAGCTCTGAAGGACACTGTGGTCAAGCAAAGATGGTTGTAACTTCATCTTTTTGAGCTGCACAGATCGAGTGAGAGTGAAACCACGTGATTATTTGATAAGTATTCATAAACTTTTATGGCAACGGGTCATTTCAGAGAAATTGGGGGGGTCAGAAACTGGCATAAAAATATTGAAACTGCTGGAATCTGACACAGTATTTGTTGTCTAGGAGCAGTTTTGTCCAGGTGGCAGTTGAGAAGGTGTCATGTCAGTTGTGATGGGGACATCGAAGACACAACTGCTCAACAAATTATTTCAAGTGTAAGCATTTTACTGATTTTGAGAGGCTATGAGGATCTTTCAATTCATTTAAATGTGTCAGGTTGACTCAATTCAATTCAATTCAATTCAATTTTATTTAAATTGCCAATTCATAACAAAGTTATCTCAAGACACTTTACATGTTCAAAAAAAAAGAGAAACAGCTCCCAGGGCAAAGCTCCACATTGAGTAAGCCAATTGGTATTGGCAACAGTGGCGAGGAAAAACTTCCCTTTAACAGGCAGAAACCTCAAGCAGAACCAGACTCAGTGTAGACAGCCATCCGCTGCAACCGCCCGACTCCAATTAATCACAAAATATACAAATTGGCTATGGCCAGCATCAGTTGAATAATAAAGTCTAATGCCTGCTTCCAAAGATAATTTGATCGTAAGTGGCACAATACAAAAGTGCCAGATCTGGTTGCCTAGTTAAATGACGAAGGGTTCCAGAATTGTGATTTAAATATCACACAGATCCAGGCTCAGGCTCTGAGAAGAGGGCACATATTCCCTCCCTTCGTCAGCCTCCTGGTAGCTCGTGAAGCACCGTTTCTTCTCACCTTCAGACCTGTCCATGGGTGCACTGACTCAGCGCAGGCTGAAATGCTGCCATGGTGAGAAATGAATGACAGCGCTATGTACACCATCGCCAAGACCCAGGTCATCAAAGCACGCGGCTTCACTTGCCTTTCGGCAAATGATCAGGCTTTAGTTCCACTGCACTCTACAGTTCTCTAGCTCTGACGAGGTCTGACGTGACACATGCACTCTGAGGAGACGGCGGAGAAAAAGTGCCTGGAAACCCAAACATTAAGTGATTTCATGAATAAAAAAATGATGTACCCCCCATTCCAAAAGCTTCAAAACAAATTAGAACGGTTGTGTGTCAAAGCATATGTCTAATTAGAGAAGTGTGGCTGTGTGTGTTGCGCTCGAGGCTAGTGCAGAAGGCTAATGTGGTGGAAAATGTGTCTCAGCGTGCCATGAAATACCGATAAGACTGTTACTTAATCATGTTGACATATAGTTATTATCCACTCTCTTTCTTTCTTTCTTTCTTTCTTTCTTTCTTTTTTAAAGATTATATAGGTTCATATGGTGGCAAAGACCCGCCATCGCTGCAAATTAAAGAAACGATGCAAACAAAAAGCACAATGGAAGTTACCAGTAAAAATAAAAGAAATGAACTAAATTTAAAAATTAAAAATGAAGCGATGCAAGCAAAAAGCCACAATGGAAGCGGAAGTAAGTAAAACGGTTAGTTTTTAATGTCGCTTCGTGTACTTTTCAATGTCTTATGTAGCCCCTGGTTTCATATGAAGTTGAACTAAAGGATGCCGGTGTATTGTTAGCTTGGGATAATACGGGAAACCCGCTCTCCAAAGACCACTCATGAGAGGAGAATCGAATTTGGGTACTTTAATGAGTTTGGTTTAGACTTTGGCGATGGCTGGTCTTGGCCCCTGTAAGTTTATTGCTAATTGGAGTAAAGTTACATTGGTTAACAATAACACAGGGAGCGTTTTAGTGAGATTTATCGGAACGAGATGACACCAAAACCATTTTTATTGCTCTTCTTCCCTCGCTCTCCTTTCTGTGCAGGTCCAGTTGCTAATGATGGTGTCTGTCTCTCCCGTATAAAATTGAAATTCTATCATACATAATGCATAAAGGGTTCAGTGCTACATCTTCCTCACTAATCCAATGAACGTACAAGCCTGTCACTGAATAAATGCAATGCCACCGTGTGAATTTGTCTTCTAGTAAAATGTGACACTCTAAAGTGCGACGTCTGGGGAAAAAAAAAAAGATCTGTGGCGTAAATATCTGCAACATCTTGTCTCTTGTTTTCAGGCGGCTGTGCATTTGAGGAGTCATACAGCAGCTGTGGGTACAGCGTCTCTCTCGGAACGAATGGGTTTACCTGGGAACAAGTGAACTCCTGGGAAAAGCCCACTATGGACCCAGCTCTGCCAACTGGTAGGATGGATGCTTCATGTTCCTCCCACGTTTCTTTACCAACAAGTTTCCTTTATGACGGATCGCTCAGTGACGGGGTGGACCCAGTTGTTATATGGTCAAAATCTGCATAATCACGTATATTTCATACGTTTACCCTCTTAAATGCCACATGTGGCTTTGTGAAGTACAGGCACAGAACATCACATGGCAGGATTGACCGGCTGACCTACCTAAAGGCTCCTCACGGCTCCATCTGTCTCACTCGGCAGCCTCGTATAACTTACCGTATTGCGGCGTGAGCCCAGCTGGTTTTCTTTTCACCGGTGAAATGACAACCAGACAGCCAGTATATTTTTAACTGGCCTCTAACCTTCATCTGACATTTAACTGGCCAAGGAAGGTGATTTCTATGTGGTTTTTTTTATTTTGGTTGAATTCTGCTGCATTAGAAGTAACCAAAGATGGTTTTCATATGGGTTGACTGTAGACAAGTAACAGGGTCGGTCTCATCTTACGGTTGCTAATTTACTTTTGTGCTGAATGTTGGGCAGTAGCTCTGTCATTGTATAGAATGGCAGTGATGTACCAGTGAAGATGCTCCACCAATACAAACATCAGGCTCTATGATCTATGATTTATTGATCTGTCCAAGTCCCAAAAGCTAAAGTTCTTTCATTTGATCTCATAGTTATATTTGTGTCCAGTTTACTGGTACAAACACAACAAATAACACTGTCTCACACTTCTGAGCTACTCTCACTGCTTTCTCGGTCCCATATTATCCTTAATATTTAAGTAGAAGTCGTATGGAAGAATATCTCTGACGTGTGAGGTTGTGGGCTGATCGTTCAGCCACCGCCACCACCAGCCCCACCCGCACCGCCAGCCACCACACCAAGACCTTGTCCTGCTGATCTGATGTGGTTGAACAGGCCCGAGCTGCAGTAGTCTTCCCCTTTCTCTGTACTTTACATACTGCTTGTCTCGTGTCAGTTACTTTCTATTGTTGCGGACGGTGGGTGTCAGGGGCGATAGCCATCATGGCGCGCTCAGCGTAGACACTTCATCAACTGCGCGCTGGCCTGGCAGCTATAGATCTGATGCAGTGTGACAAGAGCAAATTGTCTGTCAGTCTACTAGTCCATCTCTCTTTTAACCATTTTTACGTCTGCTGATCATAGATATGCTAGCATTAATGCTGGTTTCTATTTATACTAATACCATTATCAACCGGGACTTTGTACTTCTTCATTGACAAAACTGTGCTATTTTGCATACACGACATATCCCAGGCAACGAGAAAGCCTCTAAAACCCTGTAAAGACGTTTTCCATCACGCGATGTGTGCACTGGATATGTATATTTTTGTCTCTTTGCTTCTGTTATACGTATCGCTTATTTTTTTGTTTTTTTTTGTTTTTTTTTGCCAAACCTCTCGATTATACAGTGGCTGATGTGGTTGTCATGGATCATAACCAGGACGTGACAGGTCATAGATGCATAACATTGGCATCATTGTTCAGTCTTCACCTCCATCCAGACACTGTTGTCACTTTGTCCAGTCCTCCTGACAGGTCTGGATCTATCATATCTGAGAGCAAACTTTGTAATCTTCCAATACTAATCATCTGGGACTGACACTGACGTCAGTCTCATTACATTTCACCTGTGTACAGATGATTCTGCAGTGTTAATAAATATGGAATGCATGTATTGATATATGTATGGTAACACTGTAGTCTGGGGAACACGTATTAACCATTAATCTTTGCTATGAATAATAACGCGTCAATTTGCTGCTAATACTCCTGCTAGTTAGTTAATGGCAAATTTTGGTTCCCTAATTTAAACTGTTAACGAAGAAGCTTACAACTGCTTTGCTATGAATAATAATGCATCAATTTGCTGCTAATACTCCTGCTAATTAGCGGGTAGTTAATGATAAATTTGTGTTCCCTAATCTAAAGTGTTACCCTTTGTTCTACCGTCATATGTCAAATGATTTGGTAACACTTTAAATTAGGGAACTCATGTTCACCATTAACAACCTGCTTACTAGTGTATTAGCAGCAAATGAATGCATTATTATTCATTGCAAAAAACTTGTTGGGCCTTTATTTTATATGACAGTTAATGATGAATCCCAAGTGTGCTGTGGCCTGGGAGTGGATTTGAGTCAGAAAGAAATTTTATAAACTCAAGCTATTTAATGTAAACCTCTTCCCCCTATGTGCATGAAACACACGCACAAACATGTTTGTACGTATGTGAGCACTCGTTTGGAAATAATACATTGCCCAGCCACTTACCCTAACAACTATTACTAAACATCTACCGGTGTGCCGGTTATGTCATAACCAGTATAACATAAGGACACCCCAGGCTAAGAGGCTAAAAATGGACTAAAAAGAACGACTGCAAACATCAAAGCAAGGAAATGTTTTGGCACCAATCAACAAGCTCACATTTGGATAAATGAAAATGATCAAAGATCAGATTAGCTTGAAAACTTCAGGGGAGTTGTAACGCAGCATCTTTACAGGTGTTACCATGGTTTCCTGCCATTATCTGACAGCTCTATTTACACATCCAGACAACAAAAATGTGAAATCTGTGTGAAACAACTTATAACATAACATCTTGTTATCTGGAAGAAGAAAAAAAAAATCACACCAATATCGCCACAATATCAACAGTTTCTAAATTAAAATCAATAACTTGTTCGGATGTGATGACATTAATCTGTGCAAAAACACAACCTCTGTGAGACAAGAGCCTTGATTCTGTGTTCCGACAGTGATGGCATCCTCGTCATTAAACGCTGGCTTAAACAGTGACAAGGTTTTGTTATCTGTTGTCTGTCTGCAAATTAGTCGCAGTAGATGAAGATTTAATGATGGCTGAAGGGAAATTGTTGTGTCACAGCTGAGACAAAATATTAATATGAATAGAGTAATTATGGGTCACATGGGGACAGTTGGCTGCTTCTACAAACAATAAAGATCCAGCAATTATCTGCTAGTTTATCCTTAATAATCAAGAAATATTCAGATTTCGCTTTGTGTACATGGGAAGCAGGTGAGCAACAGTCAGTCCATCCACGCAGCACTGAGGAGACGTTAAACTAGACCAGGTCTCAGCATGGATGGGTCCTCGGTGTTTGAATTAAACCCGCCATTACTGATTGTTTATTTCAGGCCTAAAGAGCCAGCTGGGCCACAGAGGTGGAGCTCAGAGTCAGATGTATGCTAACGGACCCCACTTCCTTAATTAGCCACATGAAGAAGTCTGCAAAAGCTCTTTTCTGAAACTTAATTTTCATTTTATTTTTCTTGAGCCATACATTCATTGATTTGTTCAGATGTACTTCCTGTATGTATGTAACAAAAGCTAAGGTTACCCTATGTGTGTGTGTGTGTGTGTGTGTGTGTGTGTGTGTGTGTGTGTGTGTGTGTGTGTGTGTGTGTGTGTGTGTGATTAAACAGAAAGAAAGGCCGCCGTTCTGTCAGACAGTCATTTCTCCTGGGGCGTCTGTGTCCTAAATTTGATTCTCAGTTTGCAGCAACATCCATTTCTAATACTTGACGTCTTGACAATAAAGCACATTTGAACAACAGTGAAAACCTCAAGTCGGGTTTGGACCATTTTCCTTGGGTGCCTGTTTGTTTTCCTCAGAATGTGGGCACCTTCCTGTCAGCGCTGCCAGAGAGCCTGAAAATAAATCACTCATCAGAAAGCCATTCAACGTTCGGTTGTGACACATGTTAAATGCACACGTACACACACAACGTATGCACGTTGGTAGAAGACTTCTGAATTATAACCTGTCGCACCAGGTCGCGTTAATCATGTGTGCGTGCCCGCCGAGTGGCTGCTGATGGCTACAGGGGTTAAATATCCTCTACCCTTTTTCTGCGCTTGCTGGTGATTTGAGGGCTCTCGTCAGGGCCGGCTTGATTGCGTTTGTGATTTGTGGGCGGGAAGGAAGTGGAGGTCGGTTCGGAGAAACGACAGACGGCACAAAGCCGTAATAATAGACTGACAGAGTGGTAAACAGCTGGTGTGTAAATAAAGTTTTTACAGTGTGAACTCAGAGTGTATTGCATTTCCATCAAAAGATTAGACAACGGGAGCAAACACACGTTTAGGATCATCTTTGTCCGTGAGGAAGACAGCAAGATAGAGACAGAGGTGTCTTTTTTTTTTTTTTTTAATTAGATGAAGAATGCAGATGCAGAATCTTGATTTTTGTGTCTCTGTGAGAGTAGAACATGTAGAAGCATCTCTGATCCAAGGTTTCCAACAAGAAACAGGCAACAGCAGGAAGGAATAACACACACACACACACACACATACACACACAACACAGTTTGTCTGGGAGGCAGTAAATAGTGTCTCACTGATTCTCGGCCTTTTTAGAA
This sequence comes from Pao palembangensis, assembly GCA_015343265.1. Lineage (NCBI taxonomy): Eukaryota > Metazoa > Chordata > Actinopteri > Tetraodontiformes > Tetraodontidae > Pao > Pao palembangensis. The sequence goes on along the minus strand of CM027087.1, from coordinate 13,752,217 downwards.
AACGGGGAATGTGCAGAAGGACTCCAGATCAGAGCGGTGCTGCTGGTAAAGCTCTTCTTATTTCGTCGCCACAAGGTTGCAGGTTGCGATCCCACTGCTGCCGGGTTTTTTATGTCCAGCGGCCACACTGGCTGTGTGCAAATATGAGTTGCGTGTTGAAGGAAACGCACAGGGAATTGTGCTTGAATCTGCTTCACTTCTGTTTGTGTGTCCGGATTATGAATATTTACACAAACAAATTTTTTAATACAAATATAAATGTATTTTTTATTTTCTTTGAGAGTCAGTGACAGAATGGTTAATGGTGGTGTGATGAGGTTATTTTATTACTCACACAAACTTTAGCTTTTAAGGACTTTTGCTCCTAATATGGGATCATTGATGCTTAAATAAAATCACATTTCTTCCTCTAAAAAGAATTTACTTCCTATGAACAGCACATCTACAGAGGAAACGTGCATGTACTTCCACTTAGAATGGCGGAGGCATTTCCAGCTCCCTTGAAAATGTACAAATTGTCTCAGGAATTGTCAATAGAAAATATATTAAATGGAAATACATGGTTTCTTGAGGACCTTGAGAAAGGAATAAAAAAAAGCCGTCCCTGGCTTTGCAACGGTCCTGCGCTGAGGACTAAATGGCTTTTAAGTTTTTGCCTTCAAAATAAAGAGGTTCCTGTCTTTTACCTTTTAGTTCCTATTAAAGGTGAAAGCAGGATTTTATTTTATTTTTTACATAAATGAAGGAAACTGTTGCCATTTAGGTTCTTAACCCATTATCTGCTTCTGTCCTGGAAGTATGACTGTTGTTGAACGCAAAGATTGGGTTCTTGATCATGTGATGCACCATCAATTAGCCTGCATGACTTGTTGCTGAACTGTTCAGCCTCAGATGTAATGAGAGTGAGATGGTCAAGTCCAATATCAGTAATTAGCCTGTTAGTTTAGGCAGTTTCCATTAGCTCTGGTGCTGTAAGATGACTTAAAGATGCTGCAACACATCATCAGTGCCTCTGAGTGCTGGCAATTAATGAAAGCTGTGATTTTCTCTTTGAAAATCTCTGTCTGTCTCCCTGTTCTGTTTACGGGTCAAATTGAAATACTACTTTGCTTCATACATTTTTAACAAATGATGCCAAAAACAAACTTTAGATGTCAAAAAGGTTTTTTTTTTAACCTCAGATATAAACCTAATTCATGAAAAGATTTTGAGTAATTGCTTCTCTGACTTTTTTTTTTCTTTTTTTTACTGATTCAACATTGTTCATCATGGAGCAGCAAGTCATGATCTTTGTGAAAACTGCACTGGACATTTTCTTACTGCTAGTCTCCAAAGTGGATTTTCACTGAAAGTGTTACACTTCTAAGAATGACGCTGTGGCCGATACTTTGTGTAACACATTAATTTTTATTCCTGTAGGAACAGCAAAAAAACAACAACAGTCTTTTCGTGTTGTCTGCATCACGCACACTCTTGGACATCTTACTCTTAATAGTATGACATATTGGATCTCAAAATACCGTATAACTCAAACAAATCAATCCTGTATTCCTATAATGATCCATCATGTAATCATGTAGATACATCTCTTTTTAACCATTTATGTTTTCTCCTCATGAACTTCTTTGTAAATCTCCAATAATGCGTAAATGAACCGTTTCATCTTTCAACCTTAAATTATATCTGCTTTTAAATCATCCATATTTATTACTGTCTTTGTCTCCCAACTACCCTTATGAACTTCAGCACAGTTTCCCTTTTAACAGTTATTTTTAACGTATCAAATCAACACCCACATTGAGCATATCTAGCACATCTTGTGCCCACACACCAATAAAGGTTTTTATTCTCTTTAATATGAGTTCTTATCACCAATTACTTTTGAATTAACATCTCTCTCTGTTGGCATTTATGCGGTGGCATTTAAGGTGGACTGTCACGTATCTGTTTACACTCCAATTTGCGTTGGCCGCCATTTTGGATCACCGTTCATTACTTCAAACTCGCTTGTTGTCATTCAAAGTCACTCTCAAAATCATTATGTTTCGCAGTCACAAAGGCTTTTATAGGTTGTCATATTCCCACCCCCCCCCATTATGATTTCTTACCTGTAGGAACAGCAACACAACAACAACAGTCTTTTCGTGTTGTCTGCATCACGTGCACTCTTGGACATCTCACTCTTATTAGTGAATGACATCTGATATTGATCGCTGGAACACACAGCACCCTCTGTTGTCCTGGTGCGTAACCCAAATAAACCATAACCAGAAAATACTGCAATATGTGAAAATACACAGGAAAAATATGAAGACAGTAACTTTCCATGTTTTAAAGTCTTTAGCTGCTCAATTTAATTTTTGTATGGGGCAAGATTCTTTTAATAAAATCCACAGTACCACACTCTCCCCCACAATTTTTAATGTCTCCTGACATTACAACCAAAGTTTTACGAAAGCCTCCACAAGTATCTCTGCTCTTTATACTGGGTCTCTATTACTTCACAGTGCTTTGCGATCAGTGACAGCTGTCCAAGTGTCTCGTAGCTCAATATGATAGGTGGCTGTCTGAGTCTGTGTGGGCATGGTCTTACCATCTGAGCCAATCCTTCTTCCAACTCACCACTCTCAGGAACCACAGAAGCAGATGGATTCAGTCAATCTGCTTCAGTCATCCAGCTCCGTGTCACTGCCTAATGCTGGCTACTGCTGCTGGTTCTGTTGTGATGTCCTCCTGCCCCTTGAAGGTCTCTGGACGTTCCTCTGCTGCGGAATCTGTGCTGTTGGCCACTCAAGAGGTAGGTGATCACATGGCAGTAGCAGATTTCTATGAACCACCCTGTCCTTTCCAGTGCCGTTCTCTGGGCTGATCTGGTAAACTGGGCTGTCATCGCCCTTCCGTTCTTTCACTTTGAAGACCTGTTCCTCCCAGTAGGACTGGATCTTCCCTGTACCTCCACTTGGGGTGATGTTTCAGATTAGGACTCGATCACCTGGTTGTAGGTCTCTGCCTTGCACTTTCTTGTCATAATTGGCTTTTCCATGTGCTGCTTGCATTTCTGGCTGCAATCTGGTAAGCCTCCTGCATTCTCTCTTTCCAGCGATTCACATAGTCCTCATAACGTCCATGGGCATTGTCTATTTCAGTGTTGAACAACATGTTAATTGGGAGGCATGGAGAGCGTCCAAAGATTAGGTAATAGGGAATGTAGCCTGTACCCTCATTCTTTATTTAAAGTTCAGTGGATGGTAGGACGTGGGGGGCCACTAACTGTTCTTGTCAGAAGGTCATGCGGTGCAGTACACTGTTTGTGTCCAAATCAATTTTTAGTCACTGTTTTAGCAATGTAGCAACTGCTGGCTGCTCTGTTTTGATCTCCTCTCTGCTTGGTCTGTGTTTACGGCTCTTACACCAGATGACTCATGACAACACTTCATCCTCGTCTTGAGCCGTACGAATCTGTGTTGGGGTTAGAGGCTGGCCAATATTTCTGTGACAGTCCCTTACAAGGCTCAAAGCACAGGTCTGAATGACTCCAACACCCTGGCACGGGTCTCTCTTTTCAACTTTTACATTCAGCCTCTCCACTGACCTCTCATGTACAGCTGTTCATGTAGGCTTTGATGCTTAGTGGCATGCGAGACAGTCCATCAGTGTCATTGTTGTTCTTTCCTGGGTGATAGCGTATTGTAAAGTTAAAGTCGGCAAGCTCCGCCACCCATCTGTGTCCTGTAGCGTTGACTTTTGAGGGTGTGCGTACATACGTCAATGGATTATTGTCCGTATAAAGCACAAATGACTGGACGTGGTACAGATAGTCCCAGAAGCGTTCACAGATGGCTCACTTCAAAGCCAAAAACTCGAGCTTCCCTGAGTGTTACCTTTTCATTGATGGGCTGAGGCTGTGTGAGCCATAGTCCACCACTCTCATCTTCTCCTGTTGCCGCTGATATAGCACCGCGCCCAACCCATCCTGTGAAGCATCACAGTGAAGTACAAAAGGCTGGTCGAAGTCGGGATACCCAAGGATGGGTGCTTTGGTGAGGGCCTTTATCAGCTGAGTCAGCACTTCCCGGTGTTCTGTGGTCCACTGTGTCTGTGTATGAGAGGGTAACTGACCTTTATTTTTCTCAGTTTCTTTTGTTTCTTAGGTAATTGTTCTGGGTTGTGTGGTTTGGACTTGGGCGGGGCAAGGATGTTATACAATGGCTTGGCTTTGCAGGCAAAGTTGGGTACAAAGGAGCAGTAATAGGACAGGAAGTCTAGCATCTGGTGCAAGTCCCCCACTGTTGCGGGCGTTCTCTTCTTCAAAGCCATCACTGGTGTGATCTCCGCAGGGTCCATTGTGTAACCCTCTCCTGTTACCATCTTCCCATCATCTGTACCAGGCTAGTGTCATGAAGTGTAATATGCATCTTTAGAGATGGAAGCCCACATCATTACTGTCATAAGAGAAGGCGTCATATTCCTCCCTCTACATGGCCATACCTTAGGTCTCTCGGCTATGGTGCCCCCTGTTTGTGTTTTGCACAGTGTCTCTTTTTGTTCATTGTCTTATGGCTGAAAGCCTGCTGAATACACTGATACTGTTGTCTCCGAATGTCCAATTACCTTACGTCGATCCAGATATATGGGGTGGTCAGTGGTGCTGGTCATGGGGACTGGACAATATGGAACTTTCCTCTCTGGGATACCCACCAGTACTTCACTGAGAGACATACCTTCAGGTGGCGCATTGAGCATGTATGGTGTGAACATCATGTTCGGGTGGGCACTCTTCAGGAGGCGGTGATGCAGTGATGAGCGACCCTCCTCTGCGTCACAAAAAGGACTCCTCCTCCAGTCCTCTCTTTAGATCAGTCTCCTTACCGTTATCCAGTATTGTAATTTTTTATCAAAACATTGTTCAGAATTTCATTAACTTCTTTAACTTTAACTCTGATCTACTCTATCTTGATGCTATCCAGTATATCCTCTGCTCTCCTGATGAGCAGCCTCCAGGGCACACTGCTGGGTTCTCTACTGTCCAGGCCGTCACATTTCAGGGACCTGCAGACATCCATGAGATGTTCCTCCTTCAGATGCCAGAGAACTCACTTGGTCTAGCAGAAACTGAATTTCCTCCATTTCACTGAAGAATGAAGGGTTCATCTCTTCGGTGAAGGAAGGGGGGTGATGGTCTTGAAGTCCACCGATGCCACCTCCTGACTGGCTCGTCAAAATATGTTACACTTCTAAGAATGACGCTGTGGCTGATACTTCGTCTAACACAATAATTTGTTGTGTTGTCTGCATCACGCGCACTCTCTGAGATCTCACTCTTATTAGTATGACATATTGGATCTCAAAATACCATATAACTCAAACAAATCAATCCTGTATACCTATAATGATCCATCATGTAAACATGTAGATACATCTCTTTTTAACCATTTATGTTTTCTCCTCATAAACTTCTTTGTAAATCTCCAATAATGCGTAAATGAACCGTTTCACCTTTCAACCTTAAATTATATCTGCTTTTAAATCATCCATATTTATTACTGTCTTTGTCTCCCAACTACCCTTATGAACTTCAACACAGTTTCCCTTTTAACAGTTATTTTTAACGTATCAAATCAACACCCACATTGAGCATATCTAGCACATCTTGTGCCCACACACCAATAAAGGTTTTTATTCTCTTTAATATGAGTTCTTATCACAAATTACTTTTGAATTAACATCTCTCTGTGTTGGCATTTATGCGGTGGCATTTAAGGTGGACTGTCACGTATCCGTTTACACTCTAATTTGCGTCGGCCGCCATTTTGGATCACTCGTTCTCATTCAAAGTCACTCTCAAAGTCATTACGTTTCATAGTCACGTTGTCATATTACCAATATTGATAGCTTGAACACACAGCGCCTTCGGTTGTCCCGGTGCGTAACCCAAAGGAACCATAACCAGAATATACGGCAATATGTGAAAATACACAGGAAAAATATGAAGACAGTAACTTTCCATGTTTTAAAGTCTTTAGCTGCTCAATTAAAATTTTGTATGGGGCAAAATATTTTTAATAAAACCCACAGTGCGAAATATGCCAAAAAAAATAAAATCCAAATGTTTTATAAATTGTGCCTTAAATTTGTTTTGCAGAAAAAGAACATGGAATTTTTTGTTTTCACAAAGATGATGATCTTGTCTGGGGTGTAGAGTTGTGTTCCCCTTTAGCACAGTGACACCTACAGAGGAGCTGCTATATTTGAACACTAAGGACAATTTCAGCTGCATTCACCCTCTACACCTCTTTTATTGGTCACTATCGTTTTTAAATTTTCATCATTTCCCCCTTAAACTCTTCCTGTTCATCTCAGAGAGACTCTCTCTTTCTCTCTCTCTCTTGCTCTCTCTTTAGGGTCAGAAATCACATGCTCAATCTTTGATCTCCAACAGTCTTTTCGTGTTGTCTGCATCACGCGCACTCTCGGACATCTCACTCTTATTAGTGAATGATGTACGATATTGATCGCGTGAACACACAGCGCCTTTTGTTGTCCCGGTGCGTAACCCAAATGAACCATAACCAGAATATACGGCAATATGTGAAAATACACAGGAAAAATATCAAGAGAGTAACTTAGTATGTTTTAAAGTCTTTAGCTGCTCAATTTAAATTTTGTATGGGGCAAGATTCTTTTAATAAAACCAGAGTGCCAAATATGCCCCCCCAAAAAAAACCCAAAGTTTTGATAAATTGTGCCTTAAATCTGTGTTGCAGAAAGAGAACATGGATTTTTTATTTATTTATTTTTTTCCACAAAGATGATGATCTTGTCTGGGGTGTAGAGTTGTGTTCCCCTTTAGCACAGTGACACCTGCAGAAGAGCTGTTATATGTGAACACATGTAAAGACATTTTCAGCTGCATTCACCCTCTACACCTCTTTTTTTGGTCACTATCATTTTTACATTTTCATCATTTCCTCCTTAAACTCTTCCTGTTTCACCTCAGATAGACTCTCTCTCTTTCTCTCTCTCTCTTGGTCTCTCTTTAGGGTCAGCAGTCACGTGCTCAATCTTTGATCTCCTGTAGGTCAACCCCTCTATGACCTACAGTGCAAGGACTTTTGGGATTTACAGTTCCCATGAGTCGGCTCTAACAGAGGGATTTACTGCATGGATTTACATGTGTAGAGTTGACACGTAAGACTCATTGATCCATTATTGATTACCCATCGATGGGGAAACAGAGAGGTGTTCCCTCAAGGCTGCATCACCAATGTCAGACTCCTGCTCTTTACTGCCTTATTAGAGGGGGATTATTGCATTTTCATGATAGCTCATCCATCTATGTGTGTGTGTGTGTGTGTGTGTGTGTGTGTGTGTCCTTTATTTCAGTTTTTTAATAAACCGCATCTTTGACTTTGTCAAGGCATTGCACAATTGGCACAAAGTAAAGATGGACAATATATGCACCATAGACCATCCATCCATTCATCCATCCATCCATCCATCCATCCATCCATCCATTCAGCTGTCACGCTATCAGACAAAGCTTGTTGGGAAACAACAGGAGAAAATGTAGCTGCCTGAGCTGTGACAGACATTTCCAGGCTACATTTAGATGCACAGACATCACAGATGCACAATTATATCTGTGGATTTTCCGTCAAAATTACAAATTCACGCCAGGCTCTGTGATGTTAACTGGTACTAAAGAGCTTTGTGTTCAAAGCTCCGCGGTGGTCTTAATCTAAAAACATGCCAGACACCAAACAACCGATAAGGAGCATGAAAGAGGGATTTAAGAGCTACATGACTGAAAACTTGCCTGCTTTGAGTCGAAACCCCAGGGAGCCATTTGAGCTGATCACACTCTGCAAACATCCTGCACCAACATTGTTGTTCGATACAAAATTCAACAATTTGACTAATCTATTAAAGAGTGATTTGGATGATTTTCTTCTACTTTGTTGCTTTGTGTTTTGAAAAAAAAAAAAATCTTTAAATAATAATATAAAGACATTTAAAAAAGCAGATTTTTTTTTATATTTATACAAACAGCGCATCCCACAAGTGTTTATTCGTGGGTGATGCAAATGCCTCTTTGGGATTCTGTCGATATTTGCTTTGGAAAGTATGTCCTGAATTTCATCATCCATCAGCGTGTTCGTAGTGTGATCGATGGGAGTGGACAGTGATGAGACATCATGATTGTAGATGGAGCAATTGGGTAGAAAATCTAAGAATTTGAAAGAGAGTGAAAGTGGTTAGCAGTAAAAATTTCTTTTTCTGGAAGCAGTTCGCATGTCCCACTGGTCTGGATAATGGAAGCTATTGATCGGTCACACAGGTCAGATCTAGACTGACGGATGAGCTACCAATATTTGACTCTGCGGTTTCAAAAATCAGTGACGCCTCTCTCATTCTTCACCAGCTGGTTTGTTTTATTACTTACCGCATCCTGAATTTGGATATGGCTGAATTTTATAGCATCGCTGTATTTAGTTTTCATGAAGAACCTTTACAGCGCTGCGTTGTGTGTTTGCAGATTTGGGCAGCTTGCTGCAGCTATACTGCATTTTCTGACCCGGTTGTGTTTAAATGTTGCCTCCCCAGGTGAACTGAGCATCAGTCAATACACAAGAGAGAGAATTCTGAGCAAAGGCAAAGAGGAAAACCCACTAATATGAAAGGGGAATGAGTGTTGGCAGAGGACCAAATGAACAAGAGCAATCAGGGCATGAAGAGGACCATTACAGTCTACCCTCATGTGTAGCTGAGTGTGGTTACGTATGTGTATGTGTGTGTGTGTGTGTTCATCCACCTGGATACAATAATATCCTGCTGCTTCGTAATTCTCACACATGATTGTGTATGATGATGATGATGATGATGATGATAATTGAGGGTAATTAACTATCCAGGACATAGAAGATGTGTTAGAGTGCAGCTTGTGTGTGTGTGTGTCTCTCTGTGTGTGTTATTTTAAGCACAAATCTGCACGACAGATGATGCCCCTATATTCTCCTCCTCTTCTTCAGTCAACATTGCCCCTTTACAACATCAGAAAACAAATATTAAAAAAAAAAAATAGTGAAATTCAACTATATTTTTAAGTGACGTTCTTCTAAATGTAATAAATTTAACATAAACCCATTCTACCCAGCTCAGTACATTTATACAAGCTGTTCTTCATCTTTTTTTTTTTTTTTTGTTTTTAGCTCTGTAATTATGTGAATATTGATTCAACAGAGATGCACCTGCGGTAAGTGGAGGTGAAACACACCACTGCTGCACAGATGCATCATTAGGATTCCAAAAAGGGCTTACGTTCACCCAGCGCCCATGTGAAACACCCCTGCAGCTGCACATTTTCACTGGCTTTATCTTAATTTTGACAATTTTTTTTTTTTTTTCCCATTTAATATTTGATCATTTCTTCTTCTTAAGCACTTCTGGTCCAACATCTCTAGCTAAGTAGCAAAGGAAGTTAATAATTTTATTTTTGTTTTTGAATGCACTTTTATGTTTTGTGTTTTCCACGCAGCAGCTCAGACAGGCTGTGTGGGAGCCGACAAGGAGGGATTTTTCCTTTAGAAAGCACACGACTGCACACGTACCGTCGTTGACTTCACAAACACTGACGCTGTCAAAGGTCGATCTGCTCCTCGGGAGGGTTGATCTTTATACGACTGCAGGATGAATTTCATGAGCTCTGACTGCTGGATTGTGGAACGTTTTCACTTGCTTCCTGTTACATCAATGTTATTCAGAAAGGCTGACACTAAGGACAGATTAGATCGTTGATGAAAAGGTGCAATTTTATATAAACCAGTATTGTGCCGGTATCCTCAGCATCAAACTTGACCAACGCTTCTGTTAAATGACTCTTTTGCGCCAAATCTGAATCTTTTTGACAGATGGAGTGAAATTTCCAAGTCAAATTCCAGATGATGTAATCTAATGCCTCCCATACACTAGAAGACTTTGATAAAACTTTGATAAAACTTTTAAAAGACTGTCATCTGACACCCTCTCACATCTAAAGACTTTGATAAGACTTAGTCACAGACAAAACTCTGCAAAGACTGGGGGGTCACTAATTACAAGACTACAACTAGATTCTCTTGAGATTATTTCCCATCATGCACCTCTTGGAAATTTCCAACAACCACTTTTGAGCAGAGAAAAATGGAGGAAGAAAAGATGCAAGTTTTGGCAGTAGCCACCATTGTGTGCGCAGACATTTGTTTAAAAAAACAAAGTCCAAAAAGAAGAGAAGACCCTGGAGAATGTGGACATGGCCTTGGTTGAGAGAACGGGCTCGACGAGTTGTTCTTCTTTTTGAACGGTCCACATAAACCTCCGTGATTTTGGATTTTCGTCATGTTTGCTACTTCCTGTTGGTACTGAGAGTGCGCCCATTGGTTGTCTATAAAGATGACGTCATGTTTCTGACACGACAAGACTTCTAGTCTTCTAGTGAATGGGAGGCATTACGAGAATATCAAACATGGTTGATATTGTCATAACACCAAGACACGGAAAAGACAAGCTCAAATCGGGTTGTATGGCCACCTTACACCTAACGACGGGGATCATGAGAGGTGCATGCATCAACGTCAGCACGATGCTAAAGATTTTATTCCGACTTTGGAATTTTGTCCGTGATTTTGAAATTGCGTGAAAAGTCGGTAGGTGTAAGGCCGGCTTAAGACGATGGCCTGGTTTATCCTCTAAGTTCAGTTAACAAGAAAATAAGAATTAAAAAGCTTTTATTAGAATTAGAAAGTGGCCAACTGAACTTCTAGAACAGACAATCAGTTTAAATCAATTAAAACAGATCCCAGGCAGAAGTCTGATGTTGTCTGGATGCTTATTCAAGATTCAAAATTTATTGTTTTGTTTTTTGCTTTATTGTCATATGCACAGTAACGAAGCACGTTTCCCTGTACAATGAAATTCTTACTTTGCTGCCCACACTGGATGCCAAGAGTATAAAATTAGGTACAAAATGGACAAACAATAAGAGAGAGAGGCATTCAAAAATATAATAAAATAGGAATATAAGCTTCACAGAACAGACAGATAGGCCACATACTATGTACATATTTGCAGATAATGTGCTACATTCGCTTTTATGTGCAACTGTCAGTAGTAAAATGGTGTGCAAAATGTGCAACTGTATGTAAACAGGGTCAGGATAGACTCAATGATGCAGCTGTAGATGTTACTGAGGATTTTGGGCGACATACCAAATTTCCTAAGCCTCCTCAGGAAATACAGCCAATGTTGAGCCTTCATCACCACCTGGGTTGTGTTAAGTGTCCAGGTGAGGTCATCACTGATGTGGACCCCCAGGTATTTAAAGCTGCTCACTCTCTCTACCTCAAGATCCTGGATAAACAGTGGCTGATGAGGTCTCCTCTCCTTCCTCATGTCCACTATCATCCCCTTAGGCTTGTCTGTGTTGAGAGTGAGATGTCCCCACACCATGTCACCAGACTGTCCACCTCCCTCTTGTAGGCCACCTCGTCCCCGCCTGTGATATGACCAATCACAGCGGTGTTGTCGGCAAACTTAAGGATGATGATCTCGGGGTGCGATGCGACACAGTCGTGGGTGAACAGGGTGTAGAGGATGGGGCTGAGGACACAGCCCTGAGCGGTGCCGATGTTTGTGGTGACGCTGGCTGAAGTTCTATTTCCAATCCTGACAGACTGGGGCCTGCCAGTCAGGAAGTCCAGGAGCCAGTCACAGAGGGCAGAGTGTAGTCCCAGTGATGACAGTTTGTGGGGGATAACTGTGTTGAATGCGGAGCTGTAGTCTATAAAGAGTATCCTGATGTAGAAGTCTTTATTTTCCAGGTGGGAGAGGGAGACATGAAGGACAGCGGCAATGACGTCGGGGGTGGAACCGTTGGGCCTCTAGGCATACTGCAGGGGGTCTGTAGTGTCCGGAATGCTGCCTTGAATATGGGACAGTACCATTCTCTTGAAGCACTTCATAATGATTGAAGTGAGTGCTACTGGCCTGTAGTCATTCAGGCAGGATGGAGGATTCTTTTTAGGGAGGGGGATGACGGTGGTGGTGTTGTAGCAGGTGGGGACAGTGCGTTGGCTGAGGGAGAGGTTGAAGATGGAGGTGAAGACATCAGCCAGCTTGTTAGCACCCACTCTGAGGGCCCGCCCAGGAATACTGTCTGGACCTGGAGCTTTGTGGGGGTTGATCCTCCTCAGGACTTTGTGTACCTGGGCTGATGAGACGGCAGGCGGAGGGGAGGGGGGTAGAATGGCCGAGGTGAGCTTTGTGGGGGTGGTGATGTGGAGGTCTCAAAGTGGGTGTAGAATGCATTGAGGTCGTCTGGTAGGTTGTCTGAGACTCTGGTGGTGCTGGGGCTGGAGCTGGTCCTGAAGTCTATGATGTGGTTAAGACATTGCCACATCCTCCTGGGGTTGGCAGTAGAGTAGAAACTCTCCGTCTTCTCTCTATGTTGCCTCTTGGCCGCTCTTATGGCCTTCTCCAGTCGGTAATGCGCAGCTTTGTACTCAGCCTCATCGCCAAATCTAAATGCAACAGAGCGAGCGCGCAACAACTGCAGCACCTCAGTACCTTATAGTAATATTGCCAGGAGATTATGGAACCAAATTTGAGGTGGCGGAACATCCTCCACTCTGGGAGTTCCTGGGTCAGTCTGTCAAGCCTCAACTCAAGATTAAGGGCTTTTAGATAGAAGACATTATTCTTGTCGCAGAATAGAAATTGTAAGCACGTCAATGTAAGCATCACGCTAACAGGCTGTTGCTCCTCACATTCAGGTGTTTCTCACCTGCACATCTCAATATCTCTAATATTGACCAACCCAGATCAATGTTTTCAGCTCTCATACACAGCAATTCATTTCACTTCACTTCGCTTCGCTTCACTTCAATTCAATTCAATTCAAAGTGCCAATTCATAACAAAGTTATCTCAAGACACTTTACACGTTCAAAAAGAGAAACAGCTCCCAGGGCAAAGCTCCACACTGAGTAAGCCACTGGTATTGGCAACAGTGGCGAGGAAAAACTTCCCTTTAACAGGCAGAAACCTCGAGCAGAACCAGACTCAGTGTAGACGGCCATCTGCTGTGACCACCTGGGAGGCGGAATCCAACATACACACACGCACACGCACACACACACACAGAATCATTCAAAGTGACAGCCGCCTGATTCAGTATGTCTCCTTCCACTGTCTCCACATGCAGGCTCATGCTCACTTCTAGATTTCAGCCTGGCTAATGGAAGACAGCCAAATGGAGCCGGTCAGCCCATAAAAGCTCCATCCTGTGCCATAAAGACTGGAATAAAACACACTTAAACCACCAGTCGACAGAGAAAATGTGTTTTATGTTGCTGTTCATAACCCTGAGGGTTTGGATACATTAAGGCACAGAATTACGCCTTCAGTGTGTTAAAAGGCTGAAAGTGTTTGACGTTTTTATTATATCAACTGTTCTCGACGTGGACCATTAGTCTGACAGAGGCATTTTATGACACTAAGCTTACATAATATCCATAAACATCAGCTGTAAATCAAGTCTTATGATAAAAGACAGATTATAAAATAATGATAATACTTATTATTGTTATTATGATTAGGTTAAGAAAGCTGGCTTTGGTCTACTGCAAAATGGCAGTATCAGAAAAAGGACTGTCCTCGGTGAGGCCGAAGAGGGCCTGTCAGTAGATGTAACGTTTTCTTGGTGTTCTTCTTTGTCCCACATTCACTCATCTCATCATCAACATGGACAAGGTTCGCTGGATTAGACATGTGGATGATGTAATACGAAAGGACTGCCTGGTCACGCAGGACCTGAGTACTCAGAAGCGTCCGTCTGTCTGCCCTCCAGGGTTCTTGTAGTCAACCACTGGACTGATGCATTTCCACAGCTGATTAGTTTCTTCTCTTCTGCTGGGCTGTAGGTTCATTCATGGTGGTCAATGCCTCTGGACGAGCGTCTGGACAGAAGGCGCACCTCTATATGCCCATCCTGAAGGAGAACGACACACACTGCATCGACTTCTTGTATTCTCTGTCCAGCCGCGATGGAGCCAGCCCTGGAACCCTCAATGTCTACATCAAGGTGTGTGTTCTATATGTGTGTGTCTGTGTGTGTGTGAGGAAGAGAGGAGTCCCAGCACTTGAAGTTGAGGGAGAAAGTCCTGAATGAAATGAAGGACATTTTCATATATACATTTTGTTTCGGATGTGTCTGTTTGTGTGTGTGTGTGTGTGTGTGTGTGTGTGTGTTGGAAGGGGGGTAATGGTAATAGTTTGTACACTGGAATGGCCTGAAACCACAACAGAGAATAAGAATTTAATCAGAACATGAGTCAAATAAAATGTACCAGTAATAAATATTTAGCAAAAATGTTTTGTGTATGTGTGTGTGTGTGTTCGTTCTGACTGCCTGCAGGTGAATGGAGGCTCTCAAGGTAACCCGGTGTGGAATGCATCTGATACCGTTACTGAAGGTTGGGTCAAGGCTGAGCTTGCCATTTCAACATTCTGGCCCAACTCTTACCAGGTAACACACACACACACATACACACCCACGCTCACACGAACACAGGTGCAGCTCTATTAAAATGAGCGCACCTGAAGAATAGTAAATTTGCTCTTCTGTCAAAAACTGGGCTCGAAGGCCACAGAGCAGGTCTGTCTAATGGGTGTGTGATCTGCAGGGGTAGAACCTGCTGTGTTTAATAACTGAGGGAATTGCGCTCTAACAAAAGTGAGTTATGTTCTTTAAATTAAGGCACAGACAGATCGTGACAGATTTAAACAACAGCAGCTAAGTGGGGTAAATGTGTGCACTTTACCTTCAACCAAGAATCTTCTAAAGACTTGACATTTTCATAAACAGCATCATGTTGAAATCTGTTGACTGTCTTCGTAATGTTATTGTCATTATTATAGAGTCACTTCTTACCTCCACCTGTATTTAGAGATCCATCCATCCATCCATCTTCTGCCGCTTATCTGGGGTCGGGTTGCGGGGCAGCAGCCTAAGCAGGGAAGCCCAGACTTCCCTCTCCCCAGCCACTTTGTCCAACTCTTCCGGGGGATCTCCTCCCCGACCCGGAGAAGGCACTCCACCTTTTTCCGGCTGAGAACCATGGCCTCAGATTCAGAGGCGCTGATTCTCATCCCGGCCGCTTCACACTCGGTTGCGACCTGGAGGTCATGGACTGATGAAGCCAACAAGACCACATCATCTGCAAAGAGCAGAGACCCGATCCTGAGGCCACGAAACCGGACCCCCTCAACACCATGGCTGCGCCTAGAAATTCTGTCCATAAAGGTTATGAACAGAATCGGTGACAAAGGGCAGCCCTGGCAGAGTCCAACCCTAACCGGAAACAAGTTCAACTTACTACCGGCAATGCGGACAAAGCTCTGACACCGGTCATACAGTATTTAGAGATTAAACCCATTTTCAACAACAATATTTCCAGACCCCTAGTTTAAGGGTTTTCCATTCATACCTCAGAAAATGCTATTACAGACAGGTTCCATCTTGCAGTTAAAGGGATAAAATGATCTTATTATTATACATTTTACTGTCTGAAAATCAATTTAAGCATCAATTCTCCATTACATGTTGTAACCATTGGAATCAGCTACTTAATTAATTACATATTATAAATATACATATAAATATAAATATAAATACTCTGACTTTAAGAAGCTGTTTTGATTTTCTTAAAAACAGATGCAAGGAAAAAAGTGTTTTCAACCTTATCTTTCAATAGCTGCCCATTAATTTAGTGTAATGTGTACAGTTATCTGAGAGGCCAAATGCATTACACTTAAACTGAGATAATGAGGTATTTTCCTTTTAAATTGGAGGCCCATGCGTAGCAAACGAGGAATTCTCTCAGAACAGGAATTATCTGCTTCGTTCTCATCCCTTTGGGATCTGATAATGTTTGCAGTAATTATCCAAGAGGCCTGAGGAACTGGAGCAGGTTCCAAATGAGAGCTGCTTCAGCCTCGTTTCAAACCACTGAGGCTGCTATAGATCCACTGAGCAGTAAATGATCCCTGAGAGAAAAGTGTAAGATAGAAAGATGGACAAACAGGGACACTGGCCAGCAAATAAATGAGTAAATGAATGAATGAATGAATGAGCGAGCAAATAAATGAGAGTTTCGGCGAGCAAAGACATGCAACTATGATTACAAATATGGCTCAGCATCAAAAGAACTGCAACTCTTTCTATTTATGCTGAGTCCCAGATTGTCGTGTTGACTAACTTGACAAGTGGTGTGTGTGTGTGTGTGTTTATACATGACTGTTTATGTGTGGGTCAGAAGTGCACAAGGGCTTGACGGCCCTACGGACCGCCTGCCACTCAGAGAGCATCTGCATTTGTGCCAGACAAAAGGAGCAGAGGAGTGAGCGGAGAAGAAAAAAAGACGGAAAGAAGAACAGAAGAAAATCAAAGAGATGCAGATGGAGGGTATCAAAAGAGCAAAGCAGGGAAAGAGGTCTGAGCTGAGCAGGATGGAAAGGATGAGAATTGAAGGGAGAGACAGAGGCTGCATAAAGATGAGGGGAGCAGGATGGAGGAGAGAAGCGCTGGGAGGACGCTGCTGGCCTTACGCGGTCATTGCCCAGCACCGGTCCAGACAGCGTCTACAATTAAATGTAAAGAAATGTCTCTACTAATCTTCTTCCTTTTTGACTTACAGGTAATATTTGAAGCTGTTTCAGTTCAAGGTCACCCAGGTTTCATCGCTATCGACGAAATCCGAGTTCTGGCACACCCCTGCCGTGAGTTCCACGCTGCTTCCTGTAATGCTGCGCAGTCTGTGCTCTGCTTTATATGACCTAGGATGTTTTATTTATTTGCTTTATTCACAAAGACAAGGTCAGATGATGAGGTAGCCTTGGTTCTAACAGGCACTGCTGAGCCCCTCCAGGACCCAGAGGGGCGTTTGCTAGCCCTCCTAGTGGAATGAAGGCAGAACACAGATGTTTTCAGGAGGAGACAAACCTCTGTCGTCATGTTCTGTGACATTTAAAGCCAAACACTGTGGAGTAAAAAGGACATACAGATTTCCAGGATGCTTATTTTCTTTTCATTTAAATGCTTGTCATTTGGAATCAGGCTGAATTACCATTGATAAATAATTGATGCAGACTTTGTTAGGCTTCTCTGTCTGGAGACGATTGAATTAGCCAGTCGCAGGCAGCTTCCACTCCCCGACCAAAGTCAGCCGGTGTCTAGACGCGTGAGTCAATGTCAGTTTGGCCTTGGACTGGGGAATACTTTGAGCTGGGTTAGTCTTATAACCCCTTTGAGTTGGGTTAGTCTTATACGTCTGGTTCCAACAGGCATTTCAGTACAGAGAGAAAATATTTCAGAGAATTTGAGTTAAGTGTTGACATGTCTGATCGCGTTTTATCTTGTAGGTAAAGCGCCTCACTTCCTGCGTCTGCAGAATGTGGAGGTTAACGTGGGCCAGAATGCTACATTCCAGTGCACGGCTGGAGGGAAATGGTCTCAGCATGATAAACTGTGGTTACAGGTTAGTACCTGCGTCTGACTAATTAGACATGGAGCACTGCATACACTGCATGTGAGTACTGTGCGCCCAATACAGCAACCTTGTTTAAAAACTTTGAATGTGTTGATCCTGCATCCATTCATCTTCTATCGCTTATGCGGGGTCGGGTCGCGGGGGCAGGAGCCTAAGCAGGGAAGCCCAGACTTCCCTCTCCCCAGCCACTTCGTCCAGCTCTTCCGGGGGGATCCCGAGGCGTTCCCAGGCCAGCCGAGAGACATAGTCCCTCCAGTGTGTCCTGGGTCTTCGCGGGGGCCTCCTACCAGAGGGACGTGCCCTGAACACCTCACCAGGGAGGCGTCCGGGACGCATCCTGACTAGGTGCTCGAGCCACCTCATCTGGCTCTTCTCAACGCGGAGGAGCAGCTGCTCTACTCCGAGCTCTTCCCGGATGGCAGAGCTTCTCACCCTGTCTCTAAGGGAGAGCCACCCTATGGAGGAAGCTCATTTCGGCCGCTTGTACCCGTGATCTTGTTCTTTGGGTCACTACCCAAAGCTCATGACCATAGGTGAAGGTAGGAACGAAGATCGACCGCTAAATTGAGAGCTTCACCTTTCGGCTCAGTTATCCACCACAACAGATCGGTGCAGAGTTCGCATTACTGCAGCGCCGCACCGATCTGCCTGTCAATCTCCCGCTCCATTCTTCACCCACTCGTGAACAACGGACGGCCCGTATCAGGGGGCCCGACACCCCATACTCCCGGAGAACTCCCCTCAGGACTCCCCGAGGCACACGGCCAAATGCCTTCTCCAAATCCACAAAACACATGTGGACTGGTTGGGCAAACTCCCCAGGACACCCTCCCAAGGGCACCCTCAAGGACCCTCAACAGGGTCCTTGAGGGTGTAGAGCTGCTCCACAGTTCCAAGTCCAGGACGAAAACCGCATTGCTCCTCCTGAATCCGAGGTTCGACTACCCGGCGGACCCTCCTCTCCAGTACCCCTGACTAGACCTTGCCAGGGAGGCTGAGGGTGTGATCCAACTACAGGGGAGTTGGATCACACCCTCCGGTCACCCTTCTTAAAAAGAGGGACCACCACCCCGGTCTGCCAATCCAGTGGCACCGCGCCTGATGTCCACACGATGTTGCAGAGTTGTGCCGACCACGACAGCCCTGCAAAATCCAGAGCCCTAAGGAACTCCGGGTGGCTCTCATCCACCCCTGCGGTCCTGCCACCAAGGAGTTTCTTAACAACCTCGGCAACCTCAGCCCTGGAGATAAGAGAACCTGCCCCCGAGTCCCCAGGCCCTGGCTCCTCACTGGAAAGCTTGTTGGTGGGATTGAGGAGGTCTTCGAAATATTCCCTCCACCGATCCACAACATCCCGAGGCGAGGTCAGCAGCACACCATCTCCACTGTACACAGTGTTGACAGTGCACTGCTTCCCCCTCCTCAGGTGCCGGATAGTGGTCCACAACCTTTTCAGAGCCGTCCGGAAGTCATTCTCCAAACTCTTCCCACGCCCAGATCTTTGCCTCGGCATCCGCCGCAGCTGCACTCCGCTTGGCTCGCCAGTACCCATCTGCTGCTTCAGGAGTCCAACAGACCAAAAAGTCCCGATACGACTCCTTCTTCAGCCTTACGGCATCCCTCACCACCGGTATTCACCAGCGGGTTTGGGTATTGCCGCCACGACAGGCACCGACCATCTTACGGCCACAGCACCGGTCGGCCGCCTCAACAATGGAGGCATGGAACATGGTCCACTCGGACTCAATGTCCCCCACCTCCTCCGGGACATGGTCGAAGCTCTCCCTGAGGTGGAAGTTGAAGCTCCTTCTAACAGGAGACTCTGCCAGGTGTTCCCAGCAGACCCTTATATTACGTTTGGGTCTGCCAGGTCTCGCCGGCATCCTCCCCCACCATCAGAGCCAACTCACCACCAGGTGGTGATCAGTTGACACCTCTGCCCCTCTCTTCACCCGAGTGTCCAGGACTGCAGCCTAAGGTGTCCTGGTGCGAAGTGCACATATGGACACCCTTATGCCTGAACATGGTGTTCGTTATGGACAATCTGTGATGAGCACAGAAGTCCAATATCAGAACACCGCTCGGGTTCAGATCAGGGGGGCCATTCCTCCTGATCACGCCCCTCCAGATCTCATTGTCGCCACCAACGTGAGCATTGAAGTCACCCAGGAGGACAAGGGAACCCCCAGAAGGAGCACTCTCTAATACTCCCTCTAAGGACTCCAAAAAAGGTGGATACGCTGAACTGCTGTTCGAGCCATAGGCACAAACAACGGTCAGGATCCGTCCCTCCACCCGAAGGCGGAGGGAGGCTACCCTCTCGCTCACAGGGGTAAGCTCCAACGTACAAGCACCGAGCCGGGGGGTCAACAAAAATCGCCACCCCTGCCTGCCGCCTCTCTACATCGGCAACTCCAGAGTGGAAGAGAATTCAACCTTGAGAGCCTCTTGAGAAGGCTGGTTCCGGAGCCCTTGCCATGCGTCGAGGTGAGGCCGACTATATCTAATCGGAACTTCTCCACCTCTCGCACCAGCTAAGGCTCCTTTCCCATCAGAGAGGTGACGTTCCACGTCCCTAGAGCTAGCTTCTGCAGCTGGGCACCGGACTGCCAAGGTCCCCGCCTTTGGCCACCACTCAAATCACATTGCCCTCGACCCCTCTGGCCCCTCCTGCAAGTGGTGAGCCCACGGGAAGGGGGTCCCATGTTATGTCTTTGCGCTGTGCCCAGCCGGGCCCCATGGGCAAAGGCCCGGCCACCAGGCGCTCGCCAGTGTGCCCCACCCCCAGGCCTGGCTCCAGGAAGGAGCCCCGGTGACCCGCGTCCGGGCAAGGGAAACCCGAGACCAACTATCTTGTTCATCATAAGGGATTTATGGGATTTATGTGTTGATTCTAAAATTGATAACTGAGATTTTTATTACGATTTATCAGATCCATGATCCAAACCTCTTCCTGGCCAAGTGATGTTTTTCTTTTCCCTGTGTGTAAAATCCATGTGCATGACTTTATTGAATGTATTACAATGGCTTCATAATATATCCATGCCGGATCATTCTTATGCTGAAATATGCAGAGCATGAACTTTTCATAAATCACACACTAACCAGACCACCAGAGGACATTTCTGTCCAGATTTGTGCTGTGGAAATTACAGAGCATTGTTGCATTCTTTTACAAAAATACAAGTGTTAAAATAGCAACATAAGAAATAAATCTGGTGTTTGATCTCACATCTCTTATGATCTTATGACCAAAACTTTGTGAGGAGTAGACAGATTTGAATGGATGCATCCATTAAGACAGAGCTAGCACAAAATTTCATTTTAGACCATAATGAGGATATGCACGTGGTCCAGCACTAATCTCCACACTTGACTGCTTTATTTCCGTATCGATTAAACATCCTTGTCCTTTTCCGCCCCAGTGACTCCATCTCTGGGTGTACATGTTTTGTGTGTCCATGCCTCCATGCTCACTCTAATTAATATTCATATGCACTGACAGATGCGCGTGTATTCATTACACACAGGGTTTACGCCGCAGAGAGCAGAGAATGTTGCTGCATATAGTAGCGACATTTGCAGGGGAGCAGCCGTCCTGACAGAAGGCCTGTAGAGCCCAACATGTTTTCTCAAATTGGCAGATAATTTGGCAACGGAAAGATGAGATTGGGTCTGGGGGTGTGGGGATCAGGCCCAAACACGTGTGTCAGCGGTACAACTTTGAGTGTAACTCTGCAGAGAAATCTTTAAAACTTTTTTTTTTTTTTTTATGTTCTGAAACCCTGCAGCAGTGGAACGGTAAAGACACGGCACTGATGGTGACTAGAGTGGTGAACCACCGCCGTTTCTCCGCCACTGTCAGTGTCGGCGACACGTCACAACGCAGCACCAGCCGCTACCGCTGTGTCATCCGCTCAGATGGTGGGTCGGGGGTCTCCAACTATGCCGACCTGATTGTTAAAGGTAAATGATTGGTGAAAAAGAATCTTCTGTATGTCTGTCTGTCCGTCCGTCCATCCATCCATTCTTGGAGTGTGTGTTAATTGGAGAACAGTAGTTCAGGGACTGAAACTGTTATTACCATCTGTTTGTGGAAGGAATCGTGCTGAGAAAGCATGTCCACGTGTGCCAGTGTGTGCGTGTGGAGCTCAGGTGCTGGCAGCCATAGCCTGTACCAGAGAAAATATCCAAGCTAACACATGTGCACGTCCCTGAATCACATTGTGCATTTAGTGTGATGTTTCATTTGTTTATTGGCTTTACTGACCGTAATTTGACCCATATGAAAGTTTTTGTCTCTGAGCTTCCTTCCTGCCTTCCTTGCCCTCCTACCACATAGTGGGATAATCTGTACACATTTAAATTTGTGTGTGTGTGTGTGTGTGTGTGTGTGTGTGTGTGTGCGCGCGCACATGTGTGTTTGTTCTCATGAGTAAATCAGGGTTAATGTGTATTGTTGAGCGAGCCAGATGTGACCAAAGAATGTCTGGAGAGAGAGACTGTTGCAGCAATTTGTGTTTCTATGGCTTTCATTCATTCATTCATTCATTCATTCATTCATTCATTCATTTATAAATTAAATGCATTCAGTTGCTTTTTAACTAACTGTACAGTCATGAAAGAATGATTTTGGCATACTATAGAATCAAAACATTATAAACATCTTTTCTAATCTATAAAAGTAAACAGCTGCATTCAGTGACACCACACAAACCCGTAATGGTCGATGAAGAGGAAACATTACCACAGAACTTATGGCGTGGATCACACTTTCCCATCTTTGTCTCACTCTTCGTTTCACTGCCCCACCCACACTGCCAGCTGATGCTTATTGATGGGATCAGGACACTTTTCCCTACACTGAATAACTGCTTACTAGCATTCATGATGTGAAATATGCTTCCTGTTCCACAGAAAAATGTCCTTGAACAGCAGCTTTCTCTCTCTCTCACTCTCTCTCTTGCTCTCTCTCTCTCACACACACACAGACACACATACCCAGATGTTGGTCTTTGCTCCTGAGCTTTTCTCATTTGTATGGCTCTTGTTGAACAGATGCAGTCAAAACCCTAGGGCAGCAGGGTCTCAACCATAACCTGGGGGTGAAATGTGTGTGTGTGTGTGTGTGTGTGTGTGTGGGTGGGGGGGATGCTGTATTCGTGGCGTGGATCGCCATCTGTGTGTGTTGCAGATGGGTATTTGGACTGTGGTCTGTGTGTGTTCCTGTCTGTCAAAGATAAGACACAGCAGGAAGTAGGCAAAGCCACTGTCAGACAGTCTCCCGAAGACACTGTGTGTGTGTGTCTGTCTGTGTTTCTCATTCTAAGAGAGAAAAGAGCTTCCAAGGAATATGTCATCTTTTGTATCGTCTCTAGTCTACCTGGTGGTCATAAAACTGACTGTAGTCCAGGAATTAGATAGAGCTTTTGCCACAGCAGCACATAAGTGTTGGTACTGGTGTGTTGGTACTGGCATGTCATTGTTGGTGTGTCAGTGCTAGTGTGTCAGTGTGGTACTGGTGTGTCAGTGTGGTACTGGTGTGTCATTGTTGGTGTGTCAGTGCTAGTGTGTCAGTGTGGTACTGGTATGTCATTGTTGGTATTGGAATGCCACTGTTAATACTGGTGTGTCAGTATGGTACTGGTGTGTCGGTACTGGTGTGTCAGTGTTGGTACTGGGGTGTCGGTGTTGGTGCTGGTTTGTCAGTGTTGTACTGGTGTGTCAGTGAGGTACTGCTGTGTCATTGTTGGTACTGGTATGTCAGTGTTGGTACTGGTGTGTCAGTTTTGGTACTGGTGTGTTGGCACTGTTGTGTCAGTGCTGGTACTGGTGTGTCAGTGTGGTACTGGAGTGTTGGTACTGGTGTGTCAGTGTGATACTGGTGTTAAAGTCTGTTTGCTTCTGCATTTGTTTCCTGATTAGGGGATCGGTAAAACAGCTAAAGTTCACATTCTGGATGTACGGAAACCTGCTTATTCTGCATGTGAAGAAAAAAAAAAAAGCTAAATAAATAAATACAAACATTAGCTGAGAGAAGTCAAACGTGTAAAACGCACACAGAACTTGTTTAGGTCATCATGTTGGACCTAAAGCTGCAAAAATTATGCAGTGAAATAAACAGAAAATATTATTACCATAACTGCAACACAAGAAAAAAAAATATAAAAAAATATATTTAAGAATAAAGATCCTCATTTGTTGCGGGAGACGCCACCTCACCACTTCACTACCATTTTACCACTTTACTTTTCAGAAATCTTGAACTTGGTCATTTTTCCGCAGTATTGTTTTGCGATCCCACACCATTTTTCCATGCAATCATGCATGATTGACATGGTTTTTCACTCACAACAAAAAGATAACTGCATCTTTTAAGCACATTTTTCTGTAAATGATGCACTTTTCAGCTGAATTTGAATGCTGACTCTTAAACAGTGCCACAGGACACTGCATGTTCACAAAGTTCTAGGACAGCTGCGACTCAGTTTCAGTCTTCTTTAGTGGTTTTGGGAACTTTATTCATCTCTTAAAGGGCTGAATTCAATTTCTATTTTGGTTGAACTGTCAAAAGAAATAGAAATGAAAATATTGTAAAATTCAGATGGAGGAAAAATGCAGAAGCTGTGAAAATTTCTAAGGGCATCATAAATAAAATAATATTAGACATTTTGTGTGTGTGTCCTTTAATGTCATTTGTATTCTGCACATCTCTTTCTGTGTGCCAGAGAAAGTGGGTACTTCACACGGAATTTCTGAACAGACAAATAAGTAATGCATGAATGTGTTGAAAAGGTAGAGGAGGAGTGAAGGTGAAGAACTGCAAAAAGAGAGTCAGCGATACAGGAGGTGCAGAGAGGAAAAGATGTTCTGCAGTTGAGAAGTTGAAAAGGATGGGAAGAACAATAGTACAGCAGTAACAGCAGAGGTAAGAAGAAGAATGGAGAGAAAGGAAACAATGAGACAAGCCCAGATGAAAGATATTTTTTTTTTAGTCACCTGGAAATATCATAGAATGACACATGAGATTCTGGAACATTGATCCAATCACTTCTGGCATTTCATTTAGTTCTTTCTGAGCAAAAGTCAGTAAAAGCAACAAAGTGCCAAAATCATCAAGCAGGAGGAGAGGTGAGTCCTGTGAATGTTCAGCTGCGTCCCTCTTCTGGAGTTTGATACTAATACTCTTTCTAATGATGGAAATGATCGTAGCAGTGCAAAGGATCGGAATTCCTTCCTAGGGTTAAGGGTAATGTATTGTTATGAAATACCTCACAAAGATAGAAGTACAAGAGTGTGTGTGTGTGTGTCTTTTTTGGAGAGGGAACGAGAGAGAGACAGAAAAGTGGACACTTCAGAAGGAATTTCAGAAGAGAATTATAAGTAATGCATGAAGGCTTCTTTTTCCCTCTTTTTTTCAGTCTCTACATTTCCTTCGACTTTTCAATGACTCCACCTTTTTGGTCTCAGCAGCTCACACAAGTCAAGCAGTTCATCTGCAGTTGACTTGGGTTCCTTCAGCTTCATGAGGCTGGACTGTGTCAGCAGGTCCTGGATCATGCAGATATTGACACTATTGGCCGGTCCTTCCGTTCCCCAGTCATAAATCAATGGAGCTCCTCTGTGGTGTGGGAGGAGATCCCCAGGAAACCGTTCACTGTCCCATCAGGTGCAGACATTTTGGGGAGTGTATGTAGAGGCGAGCCATGCTACTGAGCTTTAAGCTGTCTTCAGATGGTCACAGATCATATTGCGACCTCCTCTATCCCCTGAGATTTTTGCGGGTTATTCTAAAACCAATCCTCCATAGTTTCAAGATGTGGGTTTCCACATCATTCTTACATCATGTTGTCTTCCAGTATTCCAGGATTTCATCTGGAATGTTTGATTCACTGAGATCTGGGAAAATTAAAATGTTCTCTCTATCTCTGGAGTAGCATATCTGAAATAAAACAGTAGAAATTACAGATGTACGGCATTATTCAAAAATCTCAGTCTTGTACAAATTTGTTCAACTCATACAAAACATACAAACACTTTATGACTTAACACTTAATCAGTCAGATGGTGACCATAAGCAGGTTGTTCTTCTTTCTGTGTGTGTGTATTCTTGTACATACAGAGTATTGAAGATACAAGTTAGCAAATTGAGGACATTTTTGGAAAGTGAGGAGATTTTGGCTGGTCCTTACAACTTAAAAGGCCAAATTGAGAGTTAAGACCTGGGTTTAATGTTGGGGTTATATTAGGGTTTAGATTAGGATGAGGGTGAGGGGGTTAAAGTTTGGTAAAGGTTAGGGTTAGGGTAAGGGGCTGGGTAATACATGTCTGTGAAAGTCCTCACAAAGATAGAAATACAAGGGCGTCTTTGTGTTTATTTATGTGTGTGCGTGTGTGTCTATTTCATTACAAGCACCAGGTTGTGTGTCGCTGGGTGGTCTGTGGAAGCCTTCATCGTAAATGAAGATGCAGAAAGGTATAAAAGGATGATGGGAAGAAAGCAGATGGAGGGAGGGAATGGCTGAATGCTCTTGCTGCCTCTTCCTGTGGTGTAGCAGTAGGAGAACTACCAAACTACCAAATCATTTGTGAAATAATAGCAATTGTTCAGCTGAACAAAATGGTTTTGGGTACATATATAGTACATACTGTATGTACTAAGCTGCTCGAAGGCATCTGATAAGACTAACTAAGCAACCCAGGTAGTTTGCTTTAGTGTATGATTCACAGTGATTATGTGGACACTTTGTGTGTATTGGCTCCACATCAAGGCGTCACAGGCGATTCAGTTTGCTGCTTTATAAATTTTTGATGGCACAATATTTGTTGCTGTTGCTGTTTTATACCTACATAGACCACCAGTTGGAGTTTTATAGCGTGTCCTCCTCAGAGGTACTGTAGTTCTCTGTCCATTCAGCTAAAGCCATAAAACAGATACTGATTGCCATAATCTATACAATCAATCAAATCGTTCATAAGAGCCTGTAGACCAGCCGGACCTTATTCCAACACTTGAACCAAGGATTGAAGCCATACTGTGTGACCGAGCTGGCTTTATGTCTCAAACAGATGCACCTGCTCCCAAAGTACAGTAAGATGGATGAATGTGCAGTGAATGACATTGATTCATTAGTCTCACAGCAACCATACATTCTAATAAAGCTGTAAGGAAAGTATAAAACTCGCTGACTGAGACAGAACTTTGCAGAGAGCAGAAGAGTGGCCATTACTCTTAGACAACATAATGTAAGCATCAATTGACAAAGCTCACGTCACAGAGAGATAAAACAAAGATTTATATCCAGAAACATAAACCTCATTCTTCTTTAAGTAGCAGCTCTTTGGATGACTTACTGTGGAGTCGTGAAAATGCTTCTGGATAAGGGAGCCAAATTCATTCTTTCATTCATTCTCCGAGGATAGATCTCTGTGTGTAATTGGACTTGTTAAGGTTTCCTTGAAGACGTTTCGCCTCCTCTCCAGAAGGCTTCTTCAGTTGGTTATTCTTCAGTTCTGAAGAAGCCTTCAGTTCATTTATTAATTTTCTTGCTTCATCTCTGCCCCAAATACATGTCTTTGACTGTGGGTGGAAGCTGGAGTACCTGGATCAAGGTCACATGGGAGAACATGCAAACTTAAAAAAGCCCCTGGCCCCCAGGAACCTTGGTGCTGTGAGGCGACAGTGGTAACCTGTGCATCACCCGTGTATCCAACGCAGTCATAAAAAAACAAACTAGAATAAACCGTATTAAACGCAAACACCAAAATGATAATCATAAAGTGAAAAACAATAAAAACCACTTAAACAGTAGAGATGATCTCCTGGGTAAAAAGTCAGTAGAATTTTAAAAGCAGTTCGTGGAGGGGCAGATTGGTGCAGTCAGGTTCCTTCCAGAGAAGGTCTAGAACCCTCTGAGCTTACGCCTCTTGTTGGGTGTAATGAGTCTAGAGTTCATTTATCAAAGAGGATTTCATGTATCAAAGGCTGCAGTGAAATCTAAAATTAACAAAACCACACGTTATTCAGAGCCTGTGGAGAGCAGAATGTCATTAAACACAAAAGACACAGATTCTGTAGCGTTTTAAAACTGGGCTGAAATACCAATAATGGACAGCCATTATCTGACTACAGTCGATGATTTTAGACGTGAACTTTAGAACTACTAATGCTTCAGAAATGGGCTGAAGATTGAGAAAGCTGTGGGATCCAGACCAGGTGTCCAGGTGGTTGCACATGTTTCAAGTGTTTTGGATCCACACCTTAAAGTAAACTGCTACTAACCAATGTAGTGGCAAATGGTCCTATGGTGGTTAAAAACCTCCTTTAAATATTTGAGGAGGGACAGAGGCTTTTGGGGAGCCAGAGGGCTTCAGGCACAGGACAATCTCATGTACGGCAGACTGAGTCACAGGTTCAGAGCTGTTAAAGAGAACAGAGCCAACGCTGAGGGGTCACGGACAGAAGCCCTGATAAGAGCCATAGTGATGGCGACCTTGCTACTAAAGAACCAAAGGAACTGTTCATATAGCAGAGGAGGTCTATACAGGAGGTACGTGGGGTGTCAAGAGCCAAGTCAATGGTTTGAAAGAGATCACAGGGTCAATGGCACTTTGACAGAAGAATGTCTGAGAAGTGTTTCCTTTTGGAATCACCACCATTATCTGGTAATGATGGAAGGACGCCATTATCATTTGCAAGGACACTTGCAATCTGGCCTTCTCCCACTTGCAATCTGACCTTCTCCCATTGTATGTCCTGTACATGCTACACAATTAACAATAAAGCAAACGGTATCATTCTCCTCCTCCTCCTCATCATCATCATCGTCATCAAGAAGATGGCCACATTTGCAAAAGAAAAAACTGCATTCAAAATTGTTTTTAATGCCTGTTATTTAATATATATGTGTAACTTACACCATGTTATAGGTATACTCCCAAGGCTTATTTCTGCTGCCTGTACATTTGAAAATAGACACTGTCCAGAATGTGCTAGTAAATCATCAGCATTCTCACTGTCTTCAGCATCATGTAACCATGGAACCAGCAGCTGTGCACTACCCTACCCAGCAATTCTCTTCATGTCACTACCAAATAGTCAAATATTCTCGTGGGTTTTTTGGGCTTGACATGTTTGTTTATCTCATTTATTTCATGAATAAAACATATTTAATGTGATTGTTATCTTGCTGATGATGATGGCAAGTAAAGTTAAAGGAGGTGAAAGGCTACCACTTAAAATTTGGAACAGGCAGTGTAACAAAGCGCTCTCTACTGCCGATTGACACCCTCCTACACACACACACACATACACACCCTCTGAGTGTGTGTGTGTAGGAGGGTGTCATTATATTCCCAAGAGTATTAGACACTAGTAAAAGTATATAACCCTGCCCCTGCTCTGTTGTACTCAAGTTAAATAGCATTAAAAAAAAGTATTTAATTTTCCACATCCCACCTTTCTCATTTGCAGCTCCACCCACCCCAATTGCCCCACCTGAGCTCCTTGCTGTGGGAGCCACATACCTCTGGATTAAACCCAATGCCAACAGCATCATTGGCGACGGGCCTATAATCCTTAAGGAGGTGGAATACCGCACCACTACAGGGAACTGGGCTGAGACCCACGTGGTGGACTCTCCCACCTATAAACTGTGGCACCTGGACCCGGATGTGGAGTATGAGATCAAGGTTCTCCTGTCCAGACCTGGTGAGGGAGGAACTGGACCGCCGGGGCCACCGCTAATCACCAGGACAAAATGTGCAGGTAAGTCTCCTTTGTACTTCTGTTATTGGTTTTCCTTGAATATTTAATTGACCTTGTTAATTTTGTGACTCCCGGGAAGTATTAATGTCTGAATTCTCATAAATTCAGGTTTTTGCATGACCTGAACCGTCATCACATTCAACAGCACATCAATATTGAAAGTATATAATAAAGTGAATGGTGTGTGTCGTCCACTCAGTTATCGGTCTAAGACATAAAGGACTAGAGACACTAAGAACTATTAAAAAAAGTTCCTAATTACTACTTTTTGAGAGCTGAGCACAAATCAGAGACAATGATAATTGGATGTTAAGAAAATGGCCCAGAGAGGTGAGTGCAGCGTTTGGAGAATAGAGCAGGTCATGAGGGGGCGATCACGGCCGATAATGAGGATCGGAGGGTTGTAAGGACATGAGGAGTGGCAGTTGGTTTGATAAAGTGACAGCTCATCAACTCTCAGGTGTGTGTGTGTGTCTGTGTCTGTGTGTCTTGTCTCTCTGTTCTGCATTTTGGCACTTTCATTTCTCCTCATTATTTTTTATTCCTTTGGCCTTTCTTCACCTTCTTCTTATTTTAATTCTCAGCGTGCCTTCCTTACTTTTCTCTTTGTTGTGTCAGCGGTCTTTGTTACTTAATGTATTTTTTTTCTTTTAGATAATTTCTCTCCTTTTTCCATCCCTTTTTCCATTTTTCATCAATTGCTCTTTTTCTCATGTATATTTGGGTGCCACCTTCATCACCATATTTGTATTTGATTCATTTTAATATCTCTTCTGTTGTGTTTTCTGACGTTTTTTTCCTTATATCTAATTGTCTTATATTGAATTTTTTTTCAGTATTATTGACGCCTAAAAATACCACATGTGTACCTGGTGTTTGTGATGTTTTTCACTCCATTGTCTTTCCTGCAGTATTTATTAGAACAATACAGATAGTGACTCTTTATTCATAATGCATGAAAATATACTTTTATTCAAATGTTCTTCTACCAAGTCAAAATAGACGGATGAAGATGACGTAGAAGAGTGATTAAAGTGGGATGAGGCAACAGTGAAGAGACAGTGACTGATGGGAAGTGAAGTGGGCCAGGGGTGGAGGGCAGTGTGTGTGTGGTGGGTTGGAACATGTGTTTCCTGGTGAATGTTGCTGTTTAGCGCTGTCACATCCTTTTTACAGGCTGCTCTACTGTCTGGGTCTCTCTCTCTCTCTCTCTCTCTCTCTCTCCCTTTCTCTCTCTCTGTGATTTGATAGCAGCAGGCAGGTATGACAGATGTTCAAATGGCTGCTGGCTACTGTTGGCACTGTTGGTGTGTTTGCCTCCACACCTCCTCTCATCACCTCTCTGTTCATGTTAGCTTCTGGACCGACCCTCAGGCCTCCAAAGACCTGCTGCATTTAGAATTTGACCCCTAGAATTGACTTATTTGCTAAACTTATCGTAAGTTTCATTTCAAACTCTTCAGTCTAGTGATGTGAGGATGGAGAATGAAGCCTCGATCGTCATTTGAAGGCAGTAGTTAAATAACGCCGGTGTGGTATCGTGGTTACTAAACAATGTGTGACCTTTTAACATCAGGGTACAAAACACAGTTAACAGGCGATCCACACTGAGAACGGTCTCCTCTCCTTCTCTATTTATGCCTCCGTTCAAGCCTACTGAGACAGCAGACTCTTCAGAAGTCTGCAGACTAGCGTCATCCATGTTCTGATACTGCCTCCTTTGACCTGCGGGACACCAAAGTGTCAGATACCCCCTGAATACTGCATTTGGTCCACATGTAAACCCTTATTCCCATTCTGTCATTGTTTCCTCGACCACCTCCACCCTCCGTTGTCGCTCTGCCGCCTCAGTAATCATGAACCGCAGCAGCTCCGGGGAATCCAGCAGTGATTTTCCCATTGTGCCTCCTGCAGCAGAACACATTTGTGAGGCGAGCCTGGATCAGGATCAGGATCAGGATCAGGGAGGTGTGAAAAGATGAATTCTCCATTTGCTTGGGGTACAGCAAGGACACGGCCTTGATAAATGATTGATTTCATCACGCACCTCCCTCAGCTCAGCCTGCCTCTATCTTCATTTAATCATTCTTTCCTTCTGAAGGCTTTTATGTCCACCTGACTCTCTCTCTGCGGCTCAATCCTTCTCTCCAGTGCTACATTCTGAGACCGCAGAATGGTTTTTAAACCATTTTCACATCAGGCCTGCCTTCAAAAGTTTGTTATTTGTTTGTTAAACCGTCATTGTTGATTTCCTGCAGAATTCCTCTGTCATACACAGTCTAGGCAGCTCAAAAAGGCTCTTTGGGAGATCAAATTTGATTTTGATGTTGAATTTAAATATTGCCTCCGGGTTTTATCTCCACACTCATCAACTTTTAACTTTTTTGTTTCCTGCCTCATCCTTGTGAATTATCTTTGCCTGAAAATGCTAATGTAAGCATTGGCTAATATATTACACCATAAAGATGGACTTTTTACCCTTTTACCATCTTTAAATCAAAATCTTTATATTTTCTTATATCTTCTGCTCCAACATTTCTTGAACTCACTCCCATCTTTGCAAAAGGCTGATGATTCTGAGTGTTGGCTAATATACAACACTCCATAAAAATTTAATTCACATAGAAGTTATAGACTCTTCACATCCTCCATTTCTTATAAAGATGGTCTGTCAAGGATGGTACTATGAATGTTGGCTAATGTGTAGCTCCATAAAAATAGATTTTTAATTCACTTGCTGGCCATGTGCTGTTTTGGCTGACAGCGCTGCTGTCCTGCATTCCTGCCTAGCATAGCAGTTTGACACAGGGAGGAGGCATCCTCCATGAAGCAATCACACCAAACTTTACAAAGTGATGTTTACTGAAAAATCCAGATGAGAAGTATTAAGTGCAGCTCTGTTTGTGTGTCTGTGGATTTGGCTTAAAGGTGACAAAACATTTCTTCACCAGAAACAGGATAAAATTTATACAGTTCTGTGTTCTTTTCACATTAAATCTCCCTGAACGCATCCCTGTTAAGTAACATCTAATCAGTAAAACTGTCTTTGTACGCAAAGTCATCAAAATTGGTAGTTAATCATGAGTTTGTCTTCAGGCCCTCAAAAAACCCTTGAGTTCTGTTTTCTCCTACTTCCTTGTAAGTTTTCCATGAATCCCAATGACTCTATAACTCGACCCTAAAATTAAATCATCTACTTGCTCATGAACGCTGGGATGGATTTCAGAACAGAGCTGGAGTTGAAAGTTTAATTTTCAGTCTGTCAGAAATGTAAAGCTGTGATGATGATTGTGGACGAGCGTGAACAAACAGCCGAGCTGAGGATGATTCCTCTCTTTTAGCATTCAGAGCAAGGATAAACTCCAGCCCCGCATATATTGATTGTTTTCATTACATATATAATTTAATAAATTCATTCTTTCCTTTCTCTATTCTGTCTGGGAGCTGTTGATCAACCTCATGATGCGATAAAGCTGCAGTTTATAGTACTGATGAGTCATTGCACTTTGGATTAAAACCATCCAAACTTAGATCTCTGTGTCAACTGGACTGAAAGGTTTCCTTGAAAACGTTTCACCCTCTCTCCAGAGAGCTTCTTCAGTTCTAAGTTTGCTGGGGGCAGAGCTTGAAAATATAGCCCTGTGGTTAATGGCCCAGGTGGTCACCTGAGAGTCCTTGGCAGGGTGGTTGGCAGGGTCGTTCACCTAGTTTCAGTTGGGGCGCTTCCTCTTTGTCTGTTGGGTCACATGTTAATGAGTCACCAGGTCTCGTCAAATGGTGTGAACGTTTGGATTGCTGACGAAAAGAGTGGAGGACTGCATTGTACGTGGGTGACAGAAAGTCCAACACACTCAGACAGAAGCCATCCCTTGCATCTATGGATTACCCAAGATCCATAAACAAGGGACCCCTCTAGACCAATAGTTAGTAGCATCAATTCTGTCACATACAACATTTCAAAACATTGGCTTCATCTTGCCTCATGGTTGGCAACACCCCACACCACATCAGTAACTCCGAGGATTTGCTAAAAGGTCAGTCAAGCTCAAACTACAACCTGAGGAGACCATGGTATCGTGATGATGTCATTTCCTCTTCACGTATCCCTACCACTGAGGCAACAGCGACCATCCACAAGCGCCTTTCTATTGGACGCACAGCCTTCCAGAGAGAACAGCCTTAACACCAACCCAAATCTGCACCATGCTGACCTCTGTTTGAACATTTCACCTACTTTCAATACAGAGGGCTTTGCAGGCAGAAACATGGTGTGCCGTGGGTTCACCAGTGTCTCCCATAGTTGCCAATCTCTACATGGAGGAGGTTGAAAACAGAGCCCTGTCGTTTTCACAGGAACCGCCCCCAGCCACTGGTTCAGATATGTTGATGACACCAAGCCAAGATTCAAACAAAAGAATTGGAAGTGTTCTCAACCCACCTGAATAACACAGATGATTACGTCAAATTCACCAGAGAGACGTAAAGAAGACAGTCTGGCCTTCTGGACTGTGCAGTCAAGATCATGAGGACAGAAATCTTAGTATTGAAATCTTACAGAAACTCCACTCCACACAGATCAGTACCTTCTTTTGACCACACCACCTATCTGGAACATAAACTTGGTGTTATCAAAACCCTACAAGATAGGGCCAAAGAAGTACCCACCACAAACTCCAAGGGAAGATGAAAGAACAGGATCATCTAAAACAGCACTCAAACATGTGGTTACCCGGACTGGGCCTTCACAAAGACCTCCAGAAACGAGACCTCAGCAAAGAAGAGAAAGAAATAAAACGTCACAGCATTTCTATCCCCTACCTGTTCGAGTTTCAGAAAATTCAGGAGAATCTTTCAAAACATGACATTCCAGTACAGTTCAAACCTCCAACACACTCAGACAGAAACTGGTCCACCTAAAAGACAAGACACTACATACAAACAAAGCAATGTTGTCTATGCTGTACAGTGCCAGGAGGAATGCAAGGAACTGTACATTGGGGAAACCAAACAGCCCTCCATAAACGAATGGCTCCAACACAGACAAAGCACTTCTTCAGGACAGGACTCAGTACACCTACACCTAAAAGAAAGCGGACACTCCTTTGAGGACAGTCAAGTACGTGTGCTGGCCAGAGAAGATCGCTGGCTTGAGAGGGGTGTCAAGGAAGCCATCCACGTAAAGTTGGAAAACCATCTTTAAACAGAGGTGGTGGACTAAGGCACTTTCTGTCACCCACGTACAATGCAGGCAGTTCTCTGACTTTCTTTGTCAGGGCATTCCAAACATTCACGCTGTTTGACCAGTAGACCTGGAGACCGCCAATACGCACCCAACAGACAAAGGAAGCACCCCAACTGAAACTGAACAGAACGACCACAACCACCCTGCCAAGGACTCTCAGGTGACCACCCAAACACTAACATGCCAATGGTCCACAGGCATATATTTTCAAGCTCTGCTCCAGCAAACTTAGAACTGAAGAAGCTTCTGAGAGGCAAATGCTTTCAAGAAAAACCTGTGTCCAGCTGACACAGAGATCACTTTGATAACCATGACCTGGATGACTGAGAATCTACACAGACATCTTGCATCACATTTTGGAAAGACACCTTGCTTGGTGCGAGAGCATGAGAAGACAGCCAGAATAGCGGACTTCAGAAACCACTCCGCTTCAACCTGAGATGCCGACAGCAGAAAATTACTCCCACCTGTTCACGCATGAAGTCAACAGTAGGACACAGAGCAGAAGTCATCTCAAACAACGGAAACACCTACTTAATGAGAGTGATCAGGCAGATCCACTTCACTATAGACACTTGAAGCAAGGTTAGACCAAAGAAGGAAGTATTATCCACGCTTCCCCTGAAGTCATGGAAGAAGTATCTAAACTGGTTTCAGGACACAATCCATACAACATACCAGAGTAAAAGAACGTCAGACACGCAAATTTAACACCCTGTTGGTCAAGCACACCTTTAACGGAACCAAGCCCCACTCCTGGACAGGAAAACACACCACACCCTCATCAGATTCACAGCGGAGAAATAAGAAAATCTCTCTGAACAGGAAGTTAACACAAAACCTGAAGAGGACGTGCTAGCCAAAGGACTGAATTTTGCAGTGTTCCCAGAAGAGGTACTGGTTGTTGATCTCTATCACAGCTACAGAAACAGCCATTAGAAACAACAAACTCCTGAAGCTGAAGCAGAACAGATTAGGACTGAAGGTATCTGCTTTATCCAGTGCCAAAGTTCCAGCCTCCAACATCACCATGGAAGAGAAAGGAGCCCTCAGAACATTATAAAAGATATGACATCACCATTTTACCAGCTGACAAAGGTAGATGCACAGTTGTTCTCAACATCACAGATTACGACACCAAAATACTTCAACCTCCTGAGCTTGCATACTTCAACACATACGAAACTGCAACGACCCCACCAGTCAAGAAGAAAGTAATAGATCTTCTCCAGAAACTGGAAAAGGAAAAAGCCATTGGATACACCACAATACTGTTTATATCCAGGAGAAGCCATCCTTTGCATCTAGTGGGATTACCCAAGATCCATAAACAAGGGACCCTCTCAGACCAATAGTTAGTAGCATCAATTCTGAACAATACATACAACATTTCAAAATACTTGGCTCTCATCTTGGCTCCCATGGTTGGCAACACCCCACACCACATCAGTAACTCCCATGATTTGCTAAAAGGTCAGTCATCAAATCAAGCAACCTGAGGAGACCATGGTATCGCACGATGTCATTTCCTCTTCACGTGTATCCTTACCACTGAGGCAACAGCGACCATCCACAAGCGCCTTCTATTGACGACACCCAGAGAGCAGAACAGCCTTAACACCAACCCAAATCTGCACCTCATGCTGGACCTCTGTTTGAACACCACCTACTTTCAATACAGAGAGGGAGCCAGCAGAAACATGGGTGTGCCATGGTTCACCAGTGTCTCCGCAGTTGCCAATCTCTACATGGAGGAGGTTGAAACAGAGCCCTGTCGCTCTTCACAGGAACCGCCCCCAGCCACTGGTTCAGATATGTTGATGACACCTGTCAAGATTCAACAAAAAGGACAGTCATACGTGTGCACTGCAGAAGACTGCCAGTTTGAGAGGGGTGTCAAGGAAGTCATCCACGTAAAGTTGGAAAAACCATTCTCAAACAGAGGTGGTGTGGATTAAGGCACTTTCGTCACCTAACTACAATGCAGTTCTCCACTCTTCTTCGTCAGCATTCCAAACATTCACGCTGTTTGACCAGACCTGAGACTCACAATATGACCCAACAGACAAAGGAAGCACCCCAACTGAAACTGAATGAACTTAATCTGCCAACCACCCTGCCAAGGACTCTCAGGTGACCACCCCGCCATTAACATGCCAATGGTCCACAGGGCCATATTTTCAAGCCTGCCCCAGCAAACTTAGAACTGAAGACAGCTCTCTGGAGAGAGGGGCGAACGTTTTCAAGAAAACCTTCAGTCCAGTTGGACAGAGAGATCCTACTTTGGATAACCATGACCTGGATGACTGAGAATCTACACAGACACTCAGACAGAAACTGGTCCACCTAAAGGACAAGACACCAAGACACAAACAAAGCAATGTTGTCTATGCTGTACAGTGCCAGGAGGAATGCTGGATGAGTGAGAATCTACACAGACATTTTGGATTAAAACATTTTAAAAACTGTATCATGATGTAACTTCATCTGTGAACAAGTCAGCTTTAGACTCTTATACATTCTTTATTCAAATCTCACTTAAGGATGGTTGACTGCTTCATTTCCATTAAAATAAGCCTCCATGAAGTCAGATAACCAGATAACCTGGTTAAATCTTCCTAGTAACAGCGTCTATTCCGGGTGTGTGTCCTAGTGGAGCAGAAAACAGGCAAGTTTGTCTGAGAGCTGAAGTGTGAACAGCTTTAAAAAACAGTGTCAGACTTGAAAACACACACACACACACACACACACACACACACCCCTGGTGTTACTCATTCCACCTCCTTGCAGCTCTCCGGTGTTGATTATAACAGCTCCATTGCCGAAAGAAAGAAAAAGTGTGTGTTCACTGTGCCATCCCTGCGCACAGAACAAGTGTGTCACTTTGTGTAATCTTGTGTGTTTGTGCATGTTTGTGTGTAAGGACAGTGCTAATATATGACAGAGAAAGTGAAGAACTTACTGCCACATTGTTGTTTGGGGGTAGAAATACTATAAACCAAAACGCAAGTGCGACATGTTTACACTAAATCCTGATGTCGACTGAAGGTCTGTGTGTGATTACAGCTCCAGCATGACCATGCTATTCAGTTTATATTTCAAACATGTCAGTAACCACACCCAAGTACACCAGTCTCATTTTGATATACTGTATATATATATTGACACAAGCAAATAAGTGGCAATGAAACTGAAATCTAATGAAATGAGGCAAGAAATAGAAGAAAATCTTTCCTCTATAGCCTGCAGTTATATTGCCGTCTGTCTGTCTGTCTGTCGGTCGCACGCACGCACGCACGCACGCACACACACTCACACGCACACCTTCCAGGGCTGTCCTTTGTTAGTAAGCCATCAGAATCCAATTTCTCCCTCATTAAGGCAAAGTAGGTAGCGTCATTCCTGCTAAGTAGGGCACACACACACCTACACACACACATGGTCTAAATGCTCCTTGTCTTCCTCCAAACTAGAAAGATCAATAAGATCTTGTAAGACCAAAGAAAATACACACAGGAAAACACACACTTACACAGGATTTATTTTAAAAAGCTGGATGAGCGTCACAGCCTGCAAAGGAACCAGCAGAACACAAAATGAGCCTCTGTGTAGAAGTTTGATTAGAGTTCCATCAAAAGTCTTCAGAAAGGCAGAATAAGAATGTCTCAGATCGAGTTGTGTCTTTATTTGACCCCTGTGATTGCTACACTGGATGGATGAATGCAGCAGAACCCTTCTCCTCCTCCTAACCCCACTGCTCTATTGACACCAGTTATTGGACTTGGACCAAAAGGTGAACTTTTAGAAACACAAGCGTGTCTTCTGCGCAGATGGATTACACATCGGCAATGCCCCACAACACCACAGAAATGACTCATTTCCTCAGTTAACCAGGGCCGTGGCTGTTCTAGAGGGACCGCCAAGTGCACTGTGTGTGTCAGTGCACATACTTCAGGTTCAGCTTTAATTGGTGCTCTTTAGTAATTGTCCTTTTGGGAGCAATTTGCATTGTTTCCAGGGTAACGAGCTTGCGTTTTTCCAGTGGGTTGAATAGAAAAAAGCAGGACAGAGAGGAAGAGAAGTAAAGGAGTAGAAAAATAGGCAGTCTGAAAAGATGAGGGACCTAAATGAATGTTATGGCTGATTGAAATATCAGTGCGGATCAGCTCAATTTGACAGAAGGAGGAAGTGAGGAGCAAAGAGAAAAGCGCTTGGTTGACCCTCAAAAGGGAGTGGCAAGGGGAAGAGGTAAAAACATTCTATTAAGACAGCTTGGCATAGCTGCTATGGTTCCGGTGTTATTTCTGTCCAGGACGTTCATGAAATGCAGCAGATTTTACTCCAGGGAAGTCCAGGGAATCTGCCATTGCTGTAGCAATTGTTAGCTATGGATGCATCAGATTGTTACAATAAATGATTTTAAAATACTAATAATTCCAATAATAATGGCGGAAAATGTACATGTAAAGCTAACAATTTTTTATATCTGATAAAACTATGAGTATCTACTGTGAAAATCAATAATTCTGCTTGATTACATTTTTGTGCTACAAATTTGATTTTTAATCAACAAAAAAAATAATCAATCAAAAAAAAAAGAAACCTGTGTTAAAATGAGAGGAGGAGGAGAGGAGGAGATCAAAGACTGTTTTCATCTT
Organism: Pao palembangensis; assembly: GCA_015343265.1. Classification (NCBI taxonomy): domain Eukaryota; kingdom Metazoa; phylum Chordata; class Actinopteri; order Tetraodontiformes; family Tetraodontidae; genus Pao; species Pao palembangensis. The sequence goes on along the minus strand of CM027087.1, from coordinate 13,712,969 downwards.
TGGATTTCTAGGTTGTTTTCTGATTGATTAAAACTGCATTACGACACATGTTCCCACCTGTTTGTAATGTTTAGTAAGATAATCCTTAACAGAATACAGAAACCAGTTTTGCCATTTGTTTAAAGATGTGAAGGAACCCGCAGATGTGAGGCAGAACACCAGGCAAAAAGAATACGAGTGAGCTTCTGACTGGTGACTTGTTGAAGCTACAGGATGAATGCTAATGCTCATACTCCTCTGATTGAATAATGGTCAGCTGTAGAGACTAGAAGACAGGAAGCCAGAGATGAACCACAACCAACCAAAATAAATGACAAATATCCAAAATTCAGCCACCTGTTTTCATCACATTGAAACTCACAGCTTTGTAATCCACCCAGCCTGACCAGGTTGAAGAGGATTTACACACACACACACACATACACACACACACACACACACACACACACACACACACACACACACACACACACAGTGTAAGTCTCTAAAAGTAGATTCTTGCTAGTAATAGACTGCATGGAATGAAAGAAAGAAAGCCTATATTTCATGGAAAAGCATAGCATATCAAGAACAAAGAGTCATATTAAAAAAAAAAATAAAATACATATGTGCGTTATTGAAGGTGGACCACAAGCACCAAGCCAACTCCTGTTCTTGACCCGACCTTTCCCGAAAGCCAATCTGATCACAGGCACATCAACAGTTGACACATCCTGCTTATTAGCAGGGCAACACTCCAGATAAAAGCTGGAGACGTCCGGAGAATGTGGAGAAAGAAGACACAATGAACCAATGGCATCACGAGTAATGAGAGCAGCAGAGGCTTGATGGTTTTCTTCTGTGGCAGCAGGTCAGTGATTAATGAGGCGCTGCTGATGCTGAGTCTCATGAGGAGGTGTGAGAGAGAAAAGAGGTGGAAGGAATAGATGAAACAAACATGAAAGCAAACCCAGAAAACGGCTTTAGATACAGTAGTTGAAAGTGAGGTTGAGAGGGAGACTGGCCAGTTTTTATAGGTTAGACGGGAGGAGCAGGTCACCTAAAAATGAAAGTTCCTTTGTTATCTCCTCATCTTACTATCTCAACTTCCAAAACCATCTCTGCTACGTCTCTGCTGCCAGTACGGCTCAACAGAAAGCTCATCTTATCTCACGCCTGAACTGTTGGCACCTTATCCTGGTTGGAATGAACATGAGGAGGCACATCAACAAAGACAGACGAGAGCAAGCGTCTGTCTCAGGTTCTCTGTGATCCCCCAAATGGGGCTAGTTCAAGTCCAGTGATGGCTGCCTGCTAGTTCTTCATTAGTTATCTGAAGAAATCTGTGTTGTATTAACACAGAGGCAAAAACCGTAAATTCAACTATACTGGATAAGAGTGTAATTCATCTGCGCCACAGGCAGTAACGTTTTTTCTTTCACTGGGAGTGTTTGCAGTCCTCCAAGGCAAACAATCCTTGTGTTTTTGGGTTCTAAATAGATTTGACTTGATTTTAACTTTTTCATTCCTGCTTAACCAAGATAAGCATACTCTACAATCTTACTTCATAAAAAGATGTGCAACCCGTAAAAAGTGTGGCATAATAAAAGCAATTTTATTTTTGGTAAATTCTGAGTCCCCAGACATGAGTCTGCTGATTCGTTGTTTGACCTTTCGTTAGAACGTCCACCCGAGCGTTCTGAATTATTATGAAAAAAAAAAAAGATAAAAAGACGTAGTCTAGAGAATCTTTTTCTTCTACTGACTGGAGGTGCTGCCAGAGTTTTCAGATGCAGAAGCTCACACAAACTCTGAGCAGCTTGTATTGAATCACTGGAAGAGCTGGCGTGAATTCTCACACTCTGCTCCGAAGTCTGAAAATACGGGCCTAAATTAAACCACCGGTGAAAGTTTGGTGAAGACTCTCCTTCACCCAGTTTGTTTCTCCCACCAGTGTGGTTTTTATAACACCCCAATTACATAAATTACCCCAACACTTTAGTAATAACAAGACTGGGGGACTGTCAATCTCTGATGGAACATCCAATGGTTCAATCTCTAGGCCTCACACACACACACACACACACACACACACACACACACACACACATGCACGCACACATTTTACCCTCTGATGCTAATATTTCAAGAAAATATACTTTTACAACATTTGCTTTCTTTTTTCATCTATTTCTTATGTAAAACTTGCTAAAATAATCAACAACATTATGATGTTTATATTCCAGGTTGGCCTTAAAGGTCAAACCACAAATAAAAGACTGAATTAATTAATTTTATTAATGCGACTCTTACATTGGTTAATGTGTGTATTTGTGTGTGTTTGTGTCAGTCAGAAGTCACATGTTTGTATACACTCCTGCCAGCCCTTGAGTCCTCTTGATGATGGGCAGATGGTGACCGCTGGGGGATCTGGTTCCTCATGACTGGAATGAAGTCATCAATGAGCATGTGGACGCGCCGTGTCAGGTGTACAGAAATACTGTAGCGCATCCCATCGGTGCTCTGTTGCTTTCAGGTCAGGAAAACAAAAGGACCGTTCAATAACATCGGTGCCATTCCTCACCCAGAAAGGGGAACATTTCTTCGCTGCAAGTTGCAGGTGAAACTGACTGATTGATATCCAAAGTAGATCTCTCTGTGTCAACTGGAGATCTACTTTGGATAACCATGACCTGGATGACTGAGAATCTACACAGACATCTGACTGATTGATAGGACACTTCTCCTCCAGAGGGACAGATTGTATTGCTGAAGTTCATGATTCATGATTAGCTGGGAATGAAAACACGGTGGAGTGCTAACATCCCCTTCAGGAATCCAAAATACAGCCTGTAGTCTCTTTGATTCATAATTTAAATCACAGCTGTATCCACATACAATAACATTTGAATTGAATGGGACCAGATAACACCATAACAGGATTCCTCTGGACTTTTCTTCGTCTGGTCCACCTGTTTTCTACAACAATACTGGAATAAAGGAAGCCAATTCCTGCATTAAATGTGTGTATCTGTGATAATACACAGACATGCAGGCGAACAGGAAATTGGTACGACGCAACTTGCTGGGAATCTGCCCAAAAAAAAAGTACACAGTTTTACGTGCCGCTGTTTTTCTGTCTAATTATGATTAGCTTGCTGCTGAGCACAAACACACATTTGTACTTCTACCACTGAGAGGACACACATTGACGTAATGCATCCCCCAACCGGTAACCCTGACGCCACGACTAAATAGATAGACCCAACCCAAGCTCTAAGTTGAACAGAAAAACCAAGTCCAGACAAGATGACCCACTTTCCTGGTTAGATACACAAACCAAAATATGCATTCTTCTAGCACAGAGAGGACATTTTTGTGATGTGAGGACATTTTGCCAAGAATTGGGTTTAGGTTAGGGTTTGGGTTGGGGGCTGGATGACGCATGCCTATGAAAGTCCTCACAAAAATAGAAGTACATGGGTGTGTGTGTGTGTGTGTGTGTGTGTGTGTGTGTGTTTCATGCTCATTAAAGATAGCCAGGAGACTTTGGTGACTTTGTTGCTCTTTGTCCTGTTCCTAACTAATGAGAGCTCTGGGGGAGGAGGAGGAGGAGGAGGAGGAGGAGGAGGGGGTGTGTGGATAATCAGAATAAAGAATATGAAATAAATAAGCAGAGAGAACAAAGTCTAAATATGAGTCAGGACTTGTAGAGATAGAGAAGCCAGGTTTGTGCCAGGCAGAGGTAGAAGTTGGCATCGCTGCCTTGGCTCTTTGCATTCATTCAGATAGGGTTTGCTTTTGCAATAAGTGCTTCTTTATCATTCCCAACAAAGCACCTTCTGAAACACACTGAGAGAAAAGACTGCATAATTTCACAATCTGCAAACGAAGCTATAAATTGTGTGCGCCTTTGTTTCATGGGCGCGGTGATGGGTCCTGGCTCACGTTGTGCCTGGGTGAACATCATGCTGACGGAAGCATTTCGCAGTCTTTATTGAAGCTACCTGATGATGGAGTCAATAACATAAACATGAAATATTCAGAGTTCAGCAATGGCCTGTAGGGGAGACTGAGCAGTTGTTTATGCTCCTCAGTCAGCACTCACACAGGCCTACATCAACTACGAGAACTACGAGATCACCAGCCGCGGATTTGACTCATCGTCAACTGGAAACAAACCAGTGTACGCTCAGCGTTCATAATGGACTCGTTACCTTTTCACACTTTATCTTCAGAAGACACTGATTTGATTGTGGAGACCAGATTTTTTTCTCCGTCCAACCTCAACCTGTTTGTCCTGAGAAAATAAAGTCCTTTTTGCTGTCTGTTTCCAACAAAGGAAACTATGACACCAGTCGATACTGGGCCATTAGGCACAGAAAGACACTGATGGCACATGCGCACATGCACACACACAACCTTGTTAGGTGTACAGTACAAAGGATGGCATCCTTGTGTGACATTTTGAAAGAGCATCTCAGCTCAGAGCGAAAGATGCCTCTTCGGCCCTCAACACAAACACAAAGAAGCGGAAAACTGTTTCCTGTTAACCCCTCGATCCCTGTCGCACAGCTTACCTGTTTATGTGATTAGACAAGCGGTCAGCTGTTAAGACAATGTCTGTTGAAAACAGAACAACTTGTCAAATCACCTGTTTAACAATAATAATAGGACAACCTATTGCAGTATAATAGGATGTCAGCGATATCCGCCTTTCCTGCAGCGTGCACCCTGTGTGGTTTTAATAATTACACATTATGTGCTCAGGCAGCTACAGTTCCGGAATGAGCTTCATGGAGCACTTTTGTGCCTTTCTGACTGAGAAATGAGCTCGTTCTGAGCCTGTAAGTGCAGGTGTAGTGGTTTAGGATGTGTTAAAAGACTAAAATTAGTCTCAAGTGACCCTTCCATTCTTACTGCTGAGACTGCTAATGTGTTTTCTCTGGACATACACATGTGAGACGAGTCAATGTTTTTGGCGATGTAACGTTGGACTAGCTGGAGATCTTTGATGGATTTATTTAATGAAATGCATTTACCTGTGGATTTATCCTTCACCCCGTGTTGGACTGGACACAATCTAATCTGGAAGGCCATGTCGCGTTAAAATCTGAATGGAGAAAAGAATGTGAATTAATTGGCCTGTATAAATGTTCCTAATGCTGAAGCTGGACAGTAATATCGGCGTTCTCACACTGATGATTCCTCAAAAAAGCCGAAAACGTTCTGCACCTTCACCATGAAAAGTCTCCCTCTTTGAATGGTTTAATTATGCCTATAGTTTCTATCACACCCGCAGAGATCCTAGAGCTTAATTGGCAGAGTAGCCAGAATTTCATGATGACATAAAGTGAAGTGTTCATTTATGTTCTCCTGTATGAAAAAAGCCACTTTCGGCTGGTTTCAACGCTGAGCTGTGCTTAATAAATAAGAAAGTGAAAAAAATAAAAGATTTCATTTATGTTAGACAATGAAAAAAGAATGATGGAACCTTGAAATTCTTCTTTCTTTCAAACCATTAAACTCCTGTGAGGGGATGTTGGAAAAGGGTGTGAAAAGACTGCTCCATCAGAGGGATCATCACACAGAATGATGAAAATCTCTTGAGTTTTCTTTTATATTTAAATTGGACTGTTACGGACGTAATTGGCTGAGTGACATTATTGCATCGTGCCGCTGAATTCATGCTTTTATTCTTCACCCTCCAGCGTCTCCCTTCCTTTCTTCCGCAGCCAACATGACATTTTATTACGTGAAGACGAATATGTTCAGCAGGCTTTTCCGTCTCTCTCTCGCTCTTCTCCCTGGCAGGTTGCAGCCTGTATTGCTTTGTCTGTCACTCCGTCTCTATCAGCCAATTACGAGCTGGCTTCAGGTGCTTAACCTTGGGCCCGGCCATCAATTGGCTCATTATGGCATTGCCTTGAATCTTCCTTTCTCTTACTCTCTACCCTTGTCTCTCTTTTCTTCTTCTCCCTCCACTCTTTTGCACGCTATTCGCTATCTCCTCTCACTCGTTGTTGCAGATCTCAACAACTCAATTGTCCCTGCGGTGCCTGAAGGCAGTGATGATACTAATAAACCCAGATTTGAAATAGATTTCCACTCTGCTCCATTTTAAATCACATTACTACAGGGTTTTCACCCAAGGCGCTCTTCTTCATGCTGCTTTTAATATCATATATGAAGTATTGACTGTGTATCCATTCTGCTGCAGCCCACATGCACACCTTTAGCAACCCTTTTCCTTCTCTCTCCATTATAAACAAGATAAAATGTATTTGAGGTTATTTGGCTTAGTTTGATCAGAATGGTTGCTAGAGTCAGGGCACCAGAGAATAATACTGAGTGCAAACGGTGGGTTTTTCTTTTAAATTCCCAACTGTGTGCTCAGGGTCAACACTGCACATGCACACCTGTGCACAATGTGGATAAAAAATATTTGGGCGTTGAATGAGGGTGAAAGATTGGTGCTAAATGAATCGAACATCCTTTTTTTGTAAGTGAAAGCTGAAAGGTAGGGGTGTTTTTATACAGTATAGTGCTGCTAAAGTACTCTAATGTTTCTATATATATGTTTCTATATTTTAATTTATTTTGAGATTATATGAACAAGATAGATAAAAAAAAAAATGATGTGTTTGTGTAATGGGAACGCTTGGAATTTCCAGCATTAATTGATATTTCCAGATTTTTGTCAGCGTATTGCTGAGTTAGGTGTGATTTGCAGAGCATTTTTACAGTCAGGAATGCTGCCAACCTGTCTTATATCTCCCAGAGGGAAGCGCTTTATTTTTTCTTTGCCACTCACTCCTCTTGTAGTTTTTTTTCCCCATGTTGCCTTCCTCACTGTTGTGAATGAAGAAAAGTCCAAACAGTAAAAAGCAGGAAGAGGAGTAGAGGTAGTTGGGATTCATGTGGAGAGGACAAAAAAAGATGGAGTTCTGGTGTATTTCAGGGAGCACACAACACTCCTATACTAACCTCCAGGGAACTGCATATAATACATATGATTTAGATGCTCATTTTTATGGAAAATTGCCCATGCTTTGCCCTGTTTGTCTTTCTGAGGTAAGTGCAGGAGAGACATCAGGTCAGAGAAACGAGCATTCTTAATTTCAGGGTTTGGACCTACAGTGATTCCTTTACAGTGTCCACATGTTCCCTCCCGTGGTCCATCGGGCCAGTTGTGTTTCTGCCTGTGTTTGTGTGAATAGAATTTTATGGTATTTTATGAATTGGTGATCAGATGAAGAAAATAGTAATAATTACTTCATTTAATTAAAAAAAAAAAAAAAAAAAAAAAAAGCAAAACTTAAAAACTGAAAGAAACATGACTGGGCAGCAATGAAGGAAAATAAGGAAAAGTGAGTGGGTTGTGTCTTGAAGACCTACTGTGGAGAAATATTGGAGCAGAAGAGTAATGAGTAAAAAATGTAAGACACTATGGGAGCCAGAATAACATGATGGAGAAATAATAAGAACAAAAGCAAAAAATAAGAGGCGAGTTGGGAGGGAAGATGCTGTTGGGAGGCCATGCGATTGATTTCTGCTCTTGCTTTTTCCTTCCTCCTTTTCTGACTGAAACAGCTCCCTTAAGCCTCTGGATTAATGGCTCCATGTCTGTTGCTCATTCATCAGATTCAGGAATATATCTCAAAACAAAAGGTTTCACCAAGCTCCTGTCTGCAGCAGATATCTACCTGCCTCAACAGCCAACATTCCCTTAGGAACCTTCTGCAGCAAGCAATACACCTTTGTTTTAGCTGAGGGTGAATCTTGGGGGAATTCCTCCAGCATGTATTTCTGCTAGTAGGAGGACTAGAGGTAGAATCGGTGTAGTACCACCACAGTGTAATCATGTAAAACCCTTTTTGCCACGTTATTCAACCTGGAAATCAAGGAATTAGCTTCATTTGCACTCACCTGAAAAAGTTTGATGTTCTATATGCTTTCCTAATAAACTCTTATCTGATTGTTAAGAACATGAAACATGTAACCTTTTAAACCATTTAGAAGTACATTTGACTGTATCCCAGAGCAGTAAACAGGAATTAAATGTTAGATTCTGTTATCGTGTGGTTCCTTGTCGTCTCCTGGTAACTCTGGCTAACCCTAACCCTAACCCTGTGAACTGGCTGCGCTAACTCTTTAACGTAGCTCTTGAGCCATCCTTCATTGTGGAGGTCTCACTCAGCTAGTCCCTATTCATAGTTATGCTAAAGGTGTATCTCAGCATTTATCCCGTGATCAAAGGTCCTTGTCAGACTATCCTAAAGCAAGGTTCTGAAGCGTTTGATTGCTCCCAGAGCTGCAGCACTGCAAACATGTGCTGGGACATGTTTGAATGGTTACCAGTCCTGATGAGAAGGTGGATGCCAGTGAGGTCATGGTTGCCACCAGTGTGCCAGTGACCTCTGTTTTGTGCAGGGGGAAGCAGTTTGTGTGGCAATGATGACGTAAAAAGATATTCATGCACATACAGGTGATCCTCTTACCAGAACCTTTCAGCTGCCTGAGGCCAGTACAATGACCACAGATGGAAAAGCATCAGGGGTCTGTCAAACATGGCGTATCTTGTCCACTGAGTAGCCCATAGGTGGTGTAACCTGCAAAAGAGCATGTTATTAAAAGGTCCTGAAGGTTTCTGCAATGTTGATTATTTATTGTTTCATTAGGTGGAACTAATCTTTTCTTTTGGTAAAGGAGTCTGACAGTTGTCCTAAATGGGCTCCTGCTGAGTGCTGGCCAGATTATGTGAAAGATTATCTTCTGCTATACCCAATTTAAAGGGCAGTGGATTAAAAGGGAGGGTGAGTTAGTGAGGTCGGATGCGAGGGATTTGGTTTTGTTGTGGTTGGTGCGTTGCAGCTTTTATGGAAGTTCAGATCAGTGAACAGGAACCTAATGGAGCTAACATGGTTGAATCTTACTAAGAATAGAGGGGCTGGGAGACAGGCCTGCTTTATTGATGTTCTTGGGGGAAACCAGTTATTTCATTGTCTGAGTGAAGCTCAGTGATGAGAGACTTGGTGCATGCAATTGAGGAATTAATGTGCGTTCACAATGGGAACATTATTTGATCTTTTTAAGTGTGCCTAATTGCTGGTTTTATCACATTTGTTCTCTTTGTGTTTGGTCTTGTGCAGCAGTTGCCATCTGCTGTAGCATTTCTTATTTAAATGTTTGCACTGAATACAAATGACAGTAGCTTCTTGCTCACATATTGTCAGGATTGTTACATTTTTTGGACTCTGGTTAAAAAGAAAATATTTAACAAAAGCTTGTTAAACGTCCAGTTGTCTGCCACTCAGAAATACATGCACTCACTTTGTCACTGTGTTTTCTCCACCTACAAGGATGCAGCACTTTAAATGGACTAATGTCCTCAGAAGACACGTCGAGCCGTCTGTATAGGTCAGCTGTCGCAGCGTGCGTTTTCCTGGGAGCTGTGTGAAAGCACACTCCTTGCAGTGCTGACCTGAGAGTTAGGTTATGGAGCAGTTATATCACCTCCCCCCTGCAGCTTCCCTGGCTGCCAAATGTCAGTCTGCCACAGTCTCATGCCTGAATGGTAGATTAGGTTGGCTTTGGTCTCTTAAGCAGAAACACAGACTCATTAAACCGTAGAGCACCACAGGGAGCCCAGAGTCTGCACCCGGAGCCATAAATGCAGGCATCTCCACTCCCTTCATTCTTATGTTATACACATACACACATTATAGAGGGGCTGGAAACGCTTAATCTGCTGTCTCAGATGGTCTTTAAGGTGGCTAAGCTTCGATGCTTTTACCTAATGATATCTGATTAGGCTGATCTTAGACTTCCAATAAGGAGCTTGTTTGGAAAAAAATCTTAATACACACTTCATTTACTCCCTAGATAACTACAGGAAAGGTTTAAGGTACTTTTAACCCTACAAAGACGATTAGGTTGATTTGCCATTCCAGATTTGAATTAATCACGTCCATACTGAGTGGATAGTTGTGCTGCTTTAATCAGCACATAGAAATATGGAGTGATGACTGTTTGATTATTGTTTGTTTCTGTTCTTCGGGTTTGAAAGATGACTTGGTTTCAAACTAACGTCTTCTGCCAGTGTTCCATCCCAAACAACAGCTATCTGCTGCCCCATCAAAGTTGACCTTCCGGTGACGAAATTATCAGAACCACGAAGCTACCATTTTCTGCCCAACCACCAGATTTCTTTCCAGATTTTAAACAGAACTTTTTTAAAATTGGAAACAGTTTTCTAGTTTAGAAAATCTTCCATTTTTAGCTGTGAGAAACTAATTAGGCTGACAGAAAGACTGGAGATTAGTGTGAACATGTTTGTGAGTGTGCAGCCAGTCACGGTCCACAAACCTGACGATGAATGCGATGAGAAGCCAACATAGAGGAACGTGTGTGTGTGTATGTGTGCACGTGTGCTTGCAGATCAATCCAGGAAGTGCTGCGAAGTCTGAGCTCTGCAAAGGTGCTCTGGTCCTCCAGCAGTTGGACAGGCATCACAGTAATTGTTGTAATTAACAGACATTGATTCAAAACATGTCTGTCAGCTTGAAATGTGTGTGAAAGAAGAAAATCAAGTGTTTCTGCCAGTTAGCTATAAGACTGGCAATAGGTTACAAAAATATGTTTCAACCTTTAGACTGAACAATTAATATTAAAACATATAGTTGTGTTATTTCTTACCTTTCAGGGATAAATAAAGTATTTTCTGATTATTTCTTCGAAAACCTAATTTCTACGTGTTTCCTGACTGTTATCTATTTATCACTTCGCTTTTCACAAGAACAACTTGTACTGATCAAAGTTAATAGTCGTCTGACTGATGTTTATTTGAAACCTGGTAGTTTTTCTCTCTGAAGTCAGTGTTTTCATAGTTGTGCTGTGGCTGCTCACCAAAACAAACCTTTCTTTTTTTCTATCTCTTCCACAGATCCGGTCCATGGCCCACAAAACGTCAACGTGGTGGACATCAGAGCACGCCAGCTGACAATACAATGGGAGACGTTTGGGTATGCTGTGACACGATGCCACAGCTACAATCTGACGGTATGTAAGGTTCAAGGATCTTTATCGCTCACACTAATCAACACACTTGCATTAACTCCAAATCTGTCCGTTGTCTCGGCTTCTGCAGGTGCAGTACCAGTACATGTTCAACCAACAGGAATTTGCTGCAGAGGAGTTGATCCAGACGTCATCACATTACACCCTGAGGGGGCTGAGACCCTTCGTCACGGTCAGACTGCGGCTTGTCTTGGCCAACCCCGAGGGCAGCAAAGAGAGCGAGGAGATAGTTAAACAGACAGAGGAGGATGGTAAGTGGAAAAAAAAAAACTGCTGCTTGATGTTAACTTCTCCAGCCACTTGGCAAATGATCCGAGGGGGTGAACTCAGAAGTCAGCAGTTCGCCTTCATGAGCATGAATGCATTGGCATCTCCACCAACCGTTCTCCAGTTAGGATGCCAACATCAGATTTTTTTCACAGTGTGGTGTTATGGTGTATGAGGAAACCATTTTCTCCTGATATGAAGGGATCTATGGCAGCTCACTCTGGTGAGGGTCAAGCCTGTGAAACCAGATTCGAGGTTAGTCACAATAAACAGGTTCATTCTGTCCTTGTACCCAGGAGTTCAGCCACATTTGTCTGTGGCCTCCCAGGTTAGGATCCAGACATCATCAGGTGTGTTGCCAGAGTTTGTAGACACCCCAAACTAAAAGTAAGAGTTTTAGACCTGACTCCCAAAACCGGGTTTGATATAAGTCACACATGACTCTTCTTCATTAAAAGCAGCAGTGGTAAAACCTTTGGAAAACCCAGAACACATTTTCGCAAGCTCTAATGCAAACTACATCCCTAATCAACAACGTACCAAGAGACTGTGGATGTGAACAGCCTGAAGACATCTGTATCCGATAAACGCCTCAAACGGAGATGCAAACAAGGAGCTGCAATGATTTCAAAACTCCATTTCACACTCATAATTCCTATCCAGAGGGCACCTTGATCTAGTAATTTAGAGCAGAATTGCCCCAACCAGTACTACCAATAATCCTTTGAGGGTTCACAATCCTTTCAACATCTTGTCTGATTAGCTTGCATACATTAGAGCAGTGCATGATAAGCAAAATAAAAACACTGTTCTAATGATCCCAGCACTCTCGCCTACTTCCCACCTTCCTCGGGGCATGCAGCTCTTGTCCTGATCTCATTGCTAATATTGTCTGAATTTAGCTTCTGGGGAACATCACGCAGAAGCGTAACATTCCTGCCTTTACTAGAACACCACACACAAGATGCTGGCTGTCTTCAGTGTTTTGAATCAAAGTTGACAGGGGAGAATGGAGCACCTGGGGAGGAGGGAAAAACCCTTAATTGTTTTGTTTTTAATAGTTTCTTATTTAATAGTCTTTAATCTTCTGGTTGTAATTCAGCAATTAGAGAATGTAGCAGCATTTGTTATCATGGAAGCTAATTACTGTTTGTATGGTAATAGCTTGCTGGGTCTGGAGCAGATGAAGCATCCACACACCCATTCATGCACAACTCTTCCTCCTCATAATGAAAATTAGATGTATTTTTAACTGGCTATATATATATATATATACACTGTGTATATATATACTATATATACATAGATATATACTATATCTATCTATGTATAGTAAAAGGTAGTCAAAGGTCAATTTCCCAAGGACGTCACGTTAGTCTTACATTTGAGTCGCTTCAAACCCAGGAGTAAACTTACTAAAATATGGAGCATCTTGCTGAGAAAATCGCTGGCTACAACCTGCAGCTACTACCTTTTCCAACTTCTGATAATGGAACAGCAGAAAAAAGTAGTACCATTCTGAACTGAACAAGACTGGTAGGTGGAAAAGCCGCTTTAAGTCTTACAAATGTCATAGGCATCCACAGGCGTTGTTGTCATGGCAATGTTGTCCCGACTGGCAAGACTGCAGGACTGTGAAGGCTGATCGGATAACCAGAGTTTTGACCTGAATGTTAAACAATATCTACCTTACGTACAAACTTACCTTTGAATATAAAAGTGATTTAATAGCCTAGCTTGATGCTAAACCAATAAATAGCACCTCTTTGCTCAGAGACAGCCTTTATTATATAAAAGCCTCACATAAAGCAGCACAAAAGCATTGCTTTCATTTGTTTTCGCTAGGTATAGAGAATAAAAGTCAAAATTTCCATATAAACGATGAGTCCTGTGACCTATTATGGTAATTATAATAGAAGATGGATTCGATCAGATAAATAAGAACCAGACAAGCAAACAAATATTCACCACATGGCTGTGCAAACCAATGAAACGGAAGCAGGATGGAAAGAAAGTCAGAAGAGTTCCTTTGTCTCAGCCTTTGAGGTGCAGTAGAATACACACACACACACACACACATGCATGTGTGCACACACAGTTATGCTGTGCAGCCATGACACACTGTGAATCGCTGAGGTGGATTTAAAAACTCCAAACTCCACTCAGGTATCCAGGTAGACTTGATGCATCATAAAACATGAGCACGCCGACACACACGCAACAATGAGCGATAAGGTGCTGAATAAAAATGACAGCATCTAATTGAATTTCTTTGTTAGAGTAATTTGATATGCTCCGCAGGCTGGGACCTTAATCAACACCTCACAATTACTCATAAAAACACAGGATGAAAATGACTCTCTCTCCCTCCCTTCCTCTCTCTCTCTCTTTCTCTCCCTCCTTCTGTTGTTTTTCCTCTTTTTGCTTTAGAACTAGGTTCTGCAAAGTAATGTCAGAATTTTTTGTGTCAACGAACTGTCTCTGTCTCTCTCTCTCTCTCTCTCTCTCACTCACACACACACACACACACATTTGTACTTATACGCTTGTAGGGACTAATTAGCATAATATATTTTCCAGCCCTTTACCCCAACCCTAACCATCACTAAATTCCGAACCCCAACCCTGACAGTAGCCTGGACCCAATTATGACCTCGAAACCAAGTTTCGAACCCTTATTGTAAAAACCAGAAAAAAATATCCTCATTTGCCAACAATGGCCTAACTTTGCAAGTGAAATGTCTATTTTTGGTACTGACAATATAGTATGTACAAGACCACACACACACACACACACACACACACACACACACACACACACAAACACACATACACATTGCAGTTATTTGTCCCTCCTGGCTTTTTCTGTTAACATGTAAACCATTGTGTGAGTCTGTCAACACTGATCTGTCCATCTACAACTACAACTACAACTGTGTGTGTGTGTTTGCCTCTGTCTCTCCCACACCTCTTTTTTCCTTCTTGAACATGGCACAGTGAGCGTCAGTCTCTTCCAGACACAGGAATCTGCACAGTGCTGTTGCTGGCTGGATTTGATGTAAAAAGGGGGTTTGAGGACAGACGTATAATCAGTTTCAGCTGTCTATTATGGGATGTCTCCCTGATATCTTGTGCAGGATGACACACACAATTGTTTTTTTTTTTTTTTCATGAAAACAGTGTGAGGAAATAAGCTGTGCAGTGGAACATGCCGTTTTGCTGATAATCAAATTTTCTTTGCTCAGCTATCAGCCAGTAAGTTCAGCCTTGCAGAAAGTTGCGTCTTTTAATGAGATCCTTTAAAAGCATTCACCAGTTCCATTGAAACCTTTGGCTGGTTTGTGTCTCTGCAGTGCCTGCTTCAGTGCCCAAGGAGTCCCTGCAGAACTCTCCTTATGAAGAGAAGATCTTCATGCAGTGGAAAGCTCCAAACGAGACCAACGGGGTGATTACAATGTATGAGGTCAGTAAAGGTTCTTCACAAGGCCTTAGGCAGGTTTGTGTTTGGGATGCATGAGGGTTCCTGGACATGGACCCAACATCAGGAGAACAATCCAACATTCCTCCAGAATAATATCAGAACCCACCACAGATCTATCAGAAAATAGATAAGAGCAGTCCACAGCTGTCCGACAGAAGCTGCCAGAATAGAAATCAGAAGAGGATACGACAGAATCTCTGGGGAAGAAATGAACAGCATCAAGTATTGATGGTGGAAGATGAATCTAAATAAGAGGAAAAAATGAGAGGAGTGAAGCTTCGAGCATCACTGTCAAGCCACATCAGTCTCAAATCTAAATTCTCTAGCATTAACGATCAGTGCTCGAATAAAAGATGAGTGGTAAATTCCTCTGGAAAGGAAAAATAGGCATTTGAAACTGAGAGAAAGAGGAACATAGACTTGCGTCCTGACAGCTCTCAACAGGGTTTCAGAGTGTACTCACACTTATATATTTCTTTTTCAGTCTATCTACTAAATTATTGACACTATCATCTTTTATCTACATCTTTCTTCACTGCATTTCTGAGGTAGCTCCCACTTAGCCAGCTGGGCCATTAGTGCACGTGTCCAGTGTCTCGTCTCATCTTCATCCGGAGGCAGGAAAATCACGAGTTTCTCTGAAGTTAAAGAATTGGAAAAAAAAGAGGAAAGATAATGACGATGGGCTGTTGTCTCCCACATTCGAATGAGCCCTTGGGACCATCATCACGTCTCTTTGTTTTCTGTGTCTTTCATCACCATGAATCCAAGCATCCTGCCCTCCGTGTATGACGGAGGCGGCATCATCTATTAAACATATCAGCATCTCTACACAATAGACAGCTATTAGGGATAATTACTATAATTACATCTATTGATAGGAATAAAGGTATCATCTGCACCATCTGAGGGGCTCCTGTGCCCTCTCCTGCTCTGTTGTCTCTTGTCTTCACCTCAGTTTTCTGAATGTAAATCGGATGAAATCCACCTCAGAGAACGTGAAGGATGATAGAAGGAGGTGTGGGGATGAGACACACCAGAGTAGGTGGAGCAGAAGAATAAACTGAGAGAAGAAGCAGAAGAAATGGGTGTTTACGGAGGAACCATGTTCATTATAATGCATGATTGCATGAATTAGTATGATCTCTTCATCTTTTGAACCCATTACTATAATTGCAGATAATTACTGGAATAAAGGGAACATCTGGGTAAGATCTAAAGGGACCATGCTCCCTGCCCACGTCCTCTGAATTCTATTCAGGGAAAAGATAAATGATGTCTGGGGATCTGTGATGGGGGAGGAAATGTGAGGAGAGGAAAACAGACTCAGGTGTTCAAACTGAGGAGCAGAGACTCTTGTGAAGGTCACCATCTGAACAGGATCCTGAATCTCGGTTCTGCATTAGAATTCCAACCACTGCTGACTGTCAATCCATCCGACATCTTCAGTTATTCCCGCTGTAGCCTGTTCGGATGGTCACCAAGCAAATCCTCCTGACAGGTTCCCGGCACCCCACAGGCCTCGTACCCAACCCTCTTCTCATGCACTCTCATACCTGGGGCTAATGTGGTATACTCAATCAAACTAATGTGCATTTGTTTGCTCTGTGGGAGGCAACCCGACTTTTCGACGTACTGATCTGAGAACAGCGGTGGAACACAGAGATGTGGTCCTTGTCAGTTCCTTCCTGATTGCCTCATCAGACTACAGGCCTTGTCGGTGTTCGGCTGGGCTCCCTGCTGGTCTTATTCTTAAACCCCCACTTCCTCACACAGATGTTGGTGCTAAAAGTGATTAAAAGGAAACACTGGAGCTTATCTTGAGGTCACACATTTATTCAACAAAGATAGACCATATTTCACCCTAATTACAGAAAGCCTGCATGCATCAGCTGTCAAGGGCTTCATTTCAAATCAGAATTATTTTGAAATAAAGAAACTGTGTGCAAAGAATGCATGTAAATGGATAAGCGCCACATGAGTCCATTCCCTGTTGTGGGTTTTTAAAGGGATGATTCTGATAAGACTCAGGGGTTATTGAGGATGTGTGGGTTGAAAATTTTTGGAAAACATTAAGATATTAGTTCTTTTTTAACATCATCCAAATGTTGTTTGATGCTCATAGTCTACTTGTGCCTCTTGTGAGTGACTCTCAAGGCAACAGTCCAGCTATGAGCTGATAATATCTATGTCTAAATTTATTTTTTTTAGATTTTGTTAGTGAAGAAGAGTGAGCATTTCTTAAAAATTCTGAGCTCATCAACCAACTAGAGACATAAGTCTGTGTGTGTATACACGTCAACTGTTCTGACAAATGTGGTGTGTCTGTTTGAGTGCGGGTGTCGTTAGTAATGTTATAAGATAACAGAACGTGCTTTATTGTTAATACACCATAGCAGGCTCACACGTCTTGTAATGAAAATGAAACCCTTTTTTATGGATTTTACTGACGTAACACAGATCACATATAGCATCCACAAGTGAACAATGTCAGAAGTAAACTATATTTATTTGCTCTGAGGAGCTAACCCCGTTTAGTCTCTTGCTTTGTTTCAGTCCTACAGAAGCAGATTAGTTATCGCTTACATCTGCATGTGTGTGTGTGTGCGTGTGTGTGTGAGATGCAGCTGTCTTTATGCGTCATAGATATTTAATGGGAACAGAACCCCGTTTGACAGATTTCTGCTCTGCCCGTCAGGTTTTACTTGTGTTTTGTACTTTGGTTTATATGTCTGTGTTTACTAATTTATAATTTATGATGATCTCAATGTCTTGAGCGGCGTGTAAAACATGTAGACATCGTCTTGTTTTGACTGAAAACACAGGCCAATCTTTCTCAGCGAGCTGAGGACGAACGTTTGGAAGAACAAACAGAAAAAATGAACATTGTTTGTAAAACTACGCTTTTCAGAACGTACAGTATGTCACATCCACTTGCATTTTGCACATCTTGCACAGTTGTGGAGAAGTGTTGCCATTTTTTTCAGTTGGGATTTAGGTCTGTGCTGCAAACTGGCAAATAAATGGGATTTGTGTCGGAATCTACCACAGACGGCTGCTGTGTGTGTCTGGAGGGCTGGGGCTCTCCATGTACATATACATGATTTCTATTACTGGCAGGTCAATCCACTTACAATCCTAATGGATCATTAGGCATAGGTTGCTCAGTAGAACATGTGCCCCACGAGCAGAGGCCATAGTCTCCACCGCAGCTCATTTACTCCATGTTGACCCTCCCTTTTTCTCCCCATCGTATCTGCTTTGTAATAAAGTGCCTGACAAGCTTTGCTGAAGATCCAAATCATGTTAAATGGAAGACAGAAGTGTCCATATGGCCTACATTAGCATGGAAGGGAAAATGCTCTTTCTGTCATTCACATCAACTGGCAGGAAGTTACTGCTGCACCTTCAGACAACTTCCTGTCAAACTGTCAACAGCAGCTGAAATTCTGGGGTGATTTTATGATTCCATCTGTAAATAGATGTTTTTAGGTACTCTGACTTCCTTTGCTTTGGTTTATTTTGGTGATGGAATTAGTCACGTGGTAGACGTCTTGCTGTGAATGACTGAAAATATCCCGCTGTCAAAATGTATATATTCCACCAAGTCGTTACTCTAGTGTGTAACAATGAGATTTAAGTTTAAGTCCTCTCTTCCTGATATCCATCTACTAGTATTACTACTACGGGAGTTCTCATCATGTTTTTACTGCTTTCATTCATCTTTGTGCACACCTTCATTTAGTGAGCAGCTGATTCTTTTCTAAAAAAAATGAACTCCCCAGATTCTAAATTGTCATAATACTAATTCAGTCACCTTCTTCTCAGTGAGTTATACCATGCAGAGGTATGCTGTATTCCCGAAATGCATTGCCCTTACATTCAGCTATAAAACCACCAGAGCTTTATGGTTCTGCTGGCTCCAAGTACAGCAAATGTGCAGAATGATGGAGAGAAGCGCGTGTGGGCAAGAACTGATGGAAAAGACCGAAAGAGATCGTAAAGCTCATAAAAGAAATAAAGAGCTGGTGATAACTGAAATAACAGCCATCACCGTGTGAAGCCAAACGGCACAGTAGATGGAATAGATGATATTTTATCCAGCCTCTGGTCCCAGTCTGTATGATAGCTATTGATTTAACAGGCATTTATTTAGCCCGCCAGGCAGACTCTCAGGCCTTGGAGAGACATTAGCTGCTGTTCCAGAGGATTCTGTCCCAGGGTCTTCAATCTGAGCCCTGCTTGGTATTTTTTCCTGCTGGTAAATGCTGGGAAAGGAAACATATCAACATGTTTTTTGGGTCATTTCAAACAACTAAATCATACTTGAGGAGAACAAATTGTGCGCTCATGTTCTTTCATGTTCTACCTTCCATAATGGCTGGGTGTACCATATCCCCATTGGCATTCACTAAGGTGATGGAAGTCATCATAAGAGCATCAAAATGGGTCATAGGTGGTGAGCGCCTGACTTTTGGCACCCGCCTTCCACCCATTAGAGCTTTTATGGATGACCTGACAACCATAACAACTACAGCACCATGTACCAGGTGCCTCTGAGAGAAGCTTCAAGAGAACATTAGTCCTGTCAGGATGAAATTCAAGCCATCTAAATCGAGAAGCATCTTGATAGTTAAAGGCAAACTGACAAAGCAACGGTTCTATATCAACCAAGAGCCATTTCCAACAGTGTCCGAAAAACCAATCAAAAGCCTGGGAAGGTGGTACAATTCAAAACTTAAAGACTCTGATCAGATACATAAAATGCGACAAGGACTCAGCAAAGACCTAGAGACCATCGACAGATCCTTGCTGCCCGGCAAACTTAAGATCTGGTGCTTGGAATTTGGGCTACTACCCCGCATTATGTGGCTACTCACGATGTATGACATCACTCTTACTGGAGTGATGTCGAATAAGATGGAAAGGGTGTTCAACTCTTATGTGAGGAAGTGGTTGGGTGTGCCTCGCTGTCTGAGCAGCATAGCCCTCTATGGCCATGGTCTACTTGAACTACTTCTCTCTAGCTGTGTACCAAAGTGAGGCTTTAAATGACCTTAGTTGAATCAAAGGACACCTTGATTCAAGCAACCGCTCCACAACTGTCGACAGGATGGAAATGGACAGCAAAAAGCACAGTCCAGCAGGCACAATCTGCCCACAATGTCCTCCAATTTGGGGACATTGTGGGCCAAGTCCAATATGGGAGAGGAGGTTTTGGGCTAGGTGGAAGACAACCCTGCTGGAGTCAAGTAGCTCCAAAAGAATGGAGGCAGGAGGAGTCCAACAGGTGCACTAAGGCAGTGTCACAAGCCAAACAGGGACAGTGGATGATGTGGGAGAGTGTGATGAAACGGACCATCACCTGGAAGGACATTTGGCAAATCGAGTCAAGCCGGATAAGCTTCCTAATTTGCGCCATGTACGATGTCCTTCCATCCTCTCAAAATCTCAGTCAGTGACTGGACGAAGATCCATTTTGCCCCCTCTGCTCAACACCAGCCAGACTTCGACACATCCTCACTGGGTGCAAAGTCAGCCTCTCTCAAGGAAGATACACTTGGAGACACAGTCAAGTGCTCAGAGTTCTGGCAGCAGAACTGGAGAGCAAGAGAACCTACACCAATACCTTGCCACCCAGAAGAACCACCTCGAACCTGCCCATTGCCTTTGTCCGGGAGGGAGAAGGATGGCACAAACACCAGCCTAGGGCCAGGAGTGGAGAATTAAAGGCAGCCAGGGATTGGCAAATGCTGGTATAGACATTGGCCAACGGATAACAGTTCCATCTGAAATTGCAATCACAAACCTGAGGCCTGACCTGGTCCACCCTCGCACTCTAGGGCATACCTGAGTGACAGTTCCTTGGGAGGACGCAGTGCAGGAAGCCTTTGAGAGGAAAAAAAAACTGTGGCACACAGAGCTTGCTGCGGAAGCAGTTCAGCGAGGTTGGGCTGTGAAGATCTGCCTGGTGGAAGTCGGGTGTCAGGGCTTCTTAACATCCACAGTAAAAGGTCAGGTAATCAAGGACATAGAGTGGCGGAGTGGAACAGTTAGTGGATAAGGCTGAAGAGGAAGTAGCTCTCCCAAATAGCCTGGCTGAACAGACATGGGGGTGCGGGGGGGATGGTTCTTAGACTCCAGAATCCTCTGCTGAGCCTACTGGAGACGTCGTGGGCATAATTCAAACTTTGGTGAAAGTAGGAGCCCAGTTGATAATGCTAGTGAAGTTGTCTGTCCAGCCTTCTTTCTTTCTCTCTCTCTCTCTCTCTCAGTGATAGAGAAGAGCACATTCTTTTGCAAAGGTATGAGGTCAGGTGAGAACCTGGAGGCTGCCCCTGCCTTGCAGAGTCCACATGCACCTAGAATTGTGTACATCTCATCTTGTGTAATAGAAACCTGAACCTCCCTCCAGTCTTCCACAGCGGCACGAGTGGCCTCTTGTAAGAGAGCTGCCACTGAGGGAAGCGCAGCTGTCTCATTTCAAATCCAAATGAAAGAATCACTTTTTCTTCATTTAAAATTTTCTGTAATCATGTAAGAAACCTGAATGTCCATGAAACACAAGAGCAAGACGTTTGTCCAGAGGATAGCTACTTTCTCCTGCTGCTCATTGACCATGTAGTCTTCCTGTTGTGCTTTTGTATCCTTTTCAGTCTTCATTCTTCTCATTGTGTTATTGTTTTTTAAATATCAGATAAGCTCCAGATCAAATTCAACAAGTGCAGCATGACTTCTCAGAAACATTATACTACACCACTGCCACTTCTGCTTTTTTGACATTCACCATTCACAGAAGCCAGAGCAGTGTGTTTAGACTTTTTTTTCCCCCTGGTCTTGCTTTTTTTTTTTTCTTTGTTTCTAACCTTCCATCACGTACACACAGCGTTCCAGCCTGGAGGCCTTGTGTGGAAGTGAAGCACCCAGCTGTCAATGCTTTTGATTTTCATCAGCTAATGGAGCAAACACACACATTGGCTCCCACTTCCAGAGCACCTGCTCCACACAAACATCCCTATGCTCCACTTGTTATTGCTGGTTTGTGCTTTCTTGCTTACTTTCCCTCCATCCTCACTTTTCATCTGCAATTAAGCTCAGGCTTTCCTTCTTTTCTGTATTTTTCTACGTTGTACAAAGCAGAGATGAATCTGAAATGAAAAGATCCCAGTTTAGACATTTTGGTTGGTTCAACTTTGCCTCCATCACTTTGTGACTGAAGTCAAATGCACTTAAAGACCCTGACAAAGTGCTGAAATCTGCCCGGGGACTGAACCACTTTAAAGAGCTTTTATTTACCTAACGGTCAATGCTCTTTTGTGCTGACTGCCATTCACTGTTCTGAGGTACGCCCACTCATGTGTGCCTTCATTGACAGCTGTGCACGGTGGAATCTTGCCTGTAGCAACTGACATTGACGGTTCTTTTAACAGAATATTTATTGAAGTGCTCCTGCTGCTTTAGCGACAATGGGACACTTTTTTTTAAAAGGTGAGGAGGAAAACAGACATTTTACTGTAACATGAAGAGAATATGGATACAATTAAATGGAAAAAAGTTTACAGAAACACACAGATAGGGTAGTTTAAGGTGCATGTCAAAGATATGAGTGGATCCCTCAGCTTTGGCTGGCTCTTTGGGGATCTCTTCATGGCCACCATCGTCACATTCTGTGTTTATCGTCAGTCAGACAGGCCCTCTCGCAGCTCTCTTTCTCTGGATCTTCTCCTTGCTCATGGATACTTGTGTTCATACAATAAAACCTTGATGAAGTTGAAACAGAACATTCAGCATGTGGAGACGTGCACATGCACCCGTTCATGTTTGATGATCAGAAACAGCAAGGGGCTGTGATGGATTTTTTTTTTTTTTCTAAACTTTGATCGTGTTGCTCAGATATCAACATTCTGAGAAAAAAAAAAAAAAAAGAAATATCAATGTTAGAAAGTCAACAAAGTTTAAAAGTTCTTTGAGTAAATGTATTTAATTCCATCAAAGTGTGACTGAAATGTGTGAAACTCTTGCAGATCACCTACAAGGCACTGAGCTCTTCAGACCCCAGTGCTGATCTGACCACCCAGAGGGGACAAGTCTTTAAACTGAGTAACGAGACCCATCACCTGTTTGTGGGTCTCTACCCTGGAACCACCTACATTTTCACCCTCAAAGCCTCCACCAATAAAGGCTTTGGCCCCCCTGTGACCACTCCCATCACCACCAAGATCGCAGGTAACATCTTCTGAATGGTAATATTAGGAGTTGCTCTTTATGCATTTTTACATTGTTTGAATATAAATTACAATTTTAAAGTTGTTTACTATCATAATAGCAGCAGGCACATCAACATTTACAGGAAATTGATTTGACGTGTGACATTTTTTTGTATTTTTTGTCTGCATGAACGACTGTTTTCATATCAATCTGACGTCTTTGTCTCCATCTGAAACCCCCCATTTATGCCACTCAGTCTGGTCCATATTAAATATCAGCAGCACGGCAGAAAGAAAACAATCATCTTTTGAAGCGAGAGCGGTGAAGTGCCGTCCCATGTTAATTTGGGCCTTTCTTCCCATGTACGAGCTTCTCTATTTTTATTCCAGTTAGTTTGTGTGAAATGGAATTCTTTGTTGTTCAAAGCACTAATGCAAAATAGGACCACTCACTTTTTCCTTTTTTGTATGAATTTCTTTCCCCACTCCGGCTTTCACCAACCTTCCTTTCTGACTTTTGCCATCAGCTTTGTTCTTAGGCTATTTCTGTTATTTATGATCTATTTGTATATCTGAACCTGCCCTCAAAGATTGTCAGTCTGATTCCTGTATTGCTCTGCACTAATATCTAACAAATATCAATAGCAGAAGTTAATGTCTGCCACCATTGTAGCAGATTATCTCTCGGTACGCAGGTAGAATGCGTGCGACAGTCCAGTAACAGTATTGATATCAGCAGAGTCCAGTTAAGCAGCTCAGCCAAAGTTCCCAGAATGATTCCCATTGTGTGAGCTATCACCTTCTCCACGACGACCTGTCTGATAGCTAAACTTTGGTGATCAAAGCTACTGATTGAGCTAGAGAAGAGTGCGGTCTAACGTATCCTTAGTGTTCTCCCATCTGTCAACACCAGCAGTGGTTGACCTTTTCACTGAGCCTCCATTTCTCTGTCATCCCTTGGATCTTCACAAACTTGATTGTCGGTATGGAGAAATCACATGGTTCTAAGGCGTATAACAGAGATGCTTCTCTCCAAATGCCACGCCATCTCCGATTTCTGTTATCCCATTCAGGCTGTGAAGGATGAAGAGGTTGGAATGGAGTGATGTAGACAGATAGATGGATGGACACGCAAGGAGGGGTCGGACATGTGTTAATGGCGTAAATGCCACAAGGAAGTGTTGACGTTTGATGCACAGAGGCAGCAACTGCTGCACCTTCGGTATCAGGACATAGCAGATGTGAAATTAAAATTGTGAATGGAATAAAACTTCTTGGCCAATGGAGACATGCATTATTTATCTCCCTTGTGAAAACAGGGATTGGCCATATTTGAAGTGTTGATGACTTGAGTTGGACAAACAATCCACTGATTTACTTTCAGCCCCAATGATGCCAGAGTACGAATCTGAAACTCCTCTGAATGAAACGGAAACGACCATCACCATCCTGCTGAAGCCGGCCCAGTCGCGTGGTGCACCAATCAGGTTCGTTCCACCTTGGCTTCATAATAATGTGTCTGGGATTAATTGGTTGTACTGCACATGGAGATAATCACTCCTACACCAACGGCTGTACTCTTTTAAACTTACGCTTAAGCACACATGCACATCCATGGGCACGTGAGTGTTTCACGGATCTTTAGCAGAGATGGAGCAGGAAAGATTGAGCTGCTCCCGACTCAAGTGCTGAGCTAACCTGACCTGCAGTGAGATGAGGATGCCAAACAAATTTTAAACATTATGCTTAGACAAGCTGGCTGTGATGGAACTGTGTTGCCAATCTCATTATTGAGGTCTTCCCTTGTTGGTGAATGAATTGTTATTTGTGCACTTTTGCTCTAATGAGAATGGGATCTCCTTCACTTAATTGGGATCCTGCGGTGGCCTTGTGGCAAATGTGGTTTCACATACAGCTCTTGGAGAATATAGATCAGGCTATGTATTATTTAGGCTGTGAGTGTGGGTGTATACAGCTTCATGTCTGAAAATCAGCAAACCTGATTTTCTTTCTCACCCACATGTGGCAATAAAATCCAATTTCTCACTCGTGCTCTTTCAGGCCTTTTTGAGAGTTTTGAGTGTGAATTACATGTAATTGCTAACAGATAGTGTCAGCAGGGGAAAGACCAGCTGTAGGATGTTATTCTAAAGTTTAGAAAAGAATGGAGCTGTCTGTGTTCAGGAGCTGGGATTAGAGATATTTGCCATAATCCATATTGGAATTGTTATCTCAGCCTCTGAGTCGGCATACACAGAGTCCTGTACAGTGTGTACCAGAAGCCAGAATTTACAGATGTTTCTAACCCAACTATGTCACCGTGGTAACTTGTGAAGATTCTGTTTTCTGATACATCATATAAATAAACATACATCAGCATATAAGAAGTGTCATCAGTATCATCAAAACAGCAGCAGATTTACACTTCTGGAGACATTTGAGATCAAACAGGACATGGACTCTTTTCAACTTTTTGCCATCCAGTCCAGTCTCCACACATCTCAACATTTCTGTACTTGTAATATTTTTTATTTCTTTAGAAATTGTCAAAAATCCTTCTCTACAATTATCATACGAAGATAATCGCTTCAATTAGAGACATGCATTGTCCTATGCAGTTATTTATTTTTAAAGTTGCCAAATGGAGACAAATCTCCAGGACGACCTTCACAGAGACACACACTTGCTTAATTGCATATAAGTGTGAAGCGATTCTTACACCATAGGACAACAGTAATTGGAGAGGGCTGTTGCGTTTGTCCTGACCGCCAGATTGTCCTTAGCAGACGAATCTCAAAGCACGCACACACAATTTTGACAGTTAGATATAAAATATGTTTTAGGTAAATAGATTTACCCAAACCAGAACGATCACCTGACCTTGAGTCAAAAACAACAAGCAGCAAGGTTTCTAAACAGCACATTAAGGGTGGTATTTATTCCAAATGTTGCGTTTGCAGCTCCTACCAGCTCGTCGTGAAGGAGCATCGCAAGAGCAAGACTCGCCGTGCCGCCTCGGAATCCCCGGAGTGTTTCTCTGCCCCCGTCAGCTTCCGCAATGCCTCCATCTTGGACTCGTCGTACTACATTGCTGCAGAGCTGCTTCCATCCAGCCTCTCTGTTGTGCAGCCGTTCACAGTGGGAGACAATAAGAGTTACGGTGGTTTCTGGAACCCTCCGCTGTCACCAGCCAAGAGCTACAGCATCTACTTCCAGGCTATGAGCAGAGCCAATGGGGTGAGTTTTAACACTGTAAATGATCTCTACTAGCAGAACATAAATACTCCAAGAGCTCCTCTGTCCATATTACACCTTAGGATCTTTGAAAAGCACGTTTAGCTTTAGAGTCGTAGAAACCTTTGGCTTAGCCGTAAGAAAAAAACATTTTTGTTTGGTTTTTATAAGTTTTTTTTCCCCCCCATTGTTTTTTTGAGGGGGTTTACATGGTCTCACTCTCATCACAATGTGACAGGAGAGGTAAAATGATCCACTATGAAGGTCTGGTTAAAGTGAGTGGAGTGTTTTTAGATCTGAATGATTCTACTGACTGATCCTGCGTCTGTTTACATCTCCGTCTGTCTGCTTCACCCTCCCCATCTCTTCTCAAAACTCATTCATGACCCCCCCTTTTTCAATTTCCATAATCCTCTGAACCCCCATGAGGGTTGTTTTTAATTTTCCACTGCCCTAACTATGCTGACATGGTTACCGTGGGGACCGTAGGTTGGCTGGTGCCACAGTGTAATATCCCCTTCCAGAAGGCAGATTTCCCACTTTGCGTTCACACAGACAGCTGCCGTGCCTGAGCTGGTGATGGTGTGAGGACTTGTGCATGATTGAGTAACCCTGCATGTTAATGGATGAGTACACGTTTAAAAGCATGTGCGTGTGGTGGCGCCTGTATTTGCGTGTAGGTTGTATGCAAACCCCAGATCTGGTCCAGGTGAATTCTTGATCTGATTGGATCAAGTTAATCCAGTTATTTTGAGGTTAGTTTGGGTCATGGACTGTTTTCTTTTTTTTTTTTTTACTAGCATGTTTATTGGCAGTCATTGTAAGTTAGGATTGGACAAAGACACCAAGCATTAAAATAAATACATAAATCAACCTGCACTAATAAAATTCACAGTTTTTGCATGAAACAGACCTTAGAGATGTATCCTTCTGTCCTTAAGAGTTCCTATGTGTGAAAACATCTGATAAAAGATATATAAAGGTGACTTCCTGTGGGGGTGTGACAGTTCTAATCGGACACATATCTGGTAAACCGATGAAGTCATCAGTAATCAGTCAGTAATCAGTTTCTAGCAGGTCAAGAATAGAGTTGCTCCAAGAAAACAGTAAGTGAAAGTATTCACTCTATGATCGGACTCGTGAAGACTATGGAATTCAGTGGATCGATAATGATCACGAAATTACATGAGATCGTACATGTTCTGCAGAAAACAACACGTCACTCTAGCAGCAGAATCACATTCAAAATAGAAATAAGGAGGAGGTCATTTTTAGTGTAGTTGGAGGGAGACTTTGTCTGTCCTTAGTCTTTGAAATAACAGTAGTTCATCAAAGCATTGGGACCAAGGATGTTACTGGTGTGATTGTTAGTGGTCTGAGCAAAGGATCTGTCCATGTTTGAACTGACCTCGTCTCCTTCCTGAAGAGGAAGAAGAGAGAAGAATGTTTCATTGTCATTATGCAAGATTGTATAAGCTGTGCTCAGACCCAGTGAGAACAAATTTCTGTCTTTTCTGGTGGAGTACGAATCTGCCTTCAGTCTTGGTAATTTCACAGAAAAAAACCCAAATTCCAAGATGTTTGCTTTTGGGTTCCAGCCTTGACTCTACTCTGAAGGTATAACATATAAGTAGAGGTAAATACTGAACAAACACTTCAGAACCTTTAATAGCTGAAGCTTTATTTTTTCATTGATCCATCTTTCTCTCACTCTGTGATGTGTTCCTGGGAGAAAGCGCCATCAAGGTGAAGAGTGATGTGTTTTGTAAAAAATCCTTATATGACCAGCAGTGAATTAACCATCAGGGAACCGACTCAGAGGCTCTTTAGTTGTGACGTTGTGATGCAGGTCATGAGTCTGCCCCTTTCAAATGATGTAAACATTTCCAGAGCGACCATGATGGCCGTAGTTGCAGAAAATCGATCACTTTCTGCCTGAATCTCCGTGGAAAAGACAAGCATGAGCGTTGCATGCGCTGTGCTGTGTGAACATTGGGATGTTGTGTCAATCAAAGGTTTAGCACAAAGTCCTGCAGCAAATGTCTCAAATTATTTAAGAAGGACGCAAAGACTTCTGAAAGGTTGCTCATTTACATGTGAGTGGAATTGATTTGTTAAAGACTGATCTCTGCCCATTTTGGTTAATCCTGTGTGGGCTCTTTTGTTTTGCACTTCTATGAGATCCACCTGTCCATCAAGAACATCCTTTTGCTTTTTATTTTGTCACTCCACCCCGAGAACATTTTGAAGAAATTGTTCTTTGCTTCCACCCACTCGTTCCTCTCTTCACTGCTGCTGTAGCTCTGCAGGAAGAAAAAAAGATGAATTCTCTGTTTGGTAATGATTCACCTCCTCTTCCCCAACATGTCTGTGTCTCATTTTTTTTTTACTGTGTCCTCATTGACCATCATTTCTTTTCCTTCTGCTCACTTTAGGCCTTTTTTGTAAACCCACTCAACCACATGCGCTCCTTTTTTTAAAATTATTTGTTTTGGTACCTTTTTGTTCTTTTATTTTACTCATCTTTGATAGTTTGTAGTCTCCTGTTCATCTGTTGTTTTCCCTCCATCCCTCTGTCTGTCTGTAGCGTCGTGTGATGGATCAACACCTGATTTCAATTTCTGTACTTATTCTACAGATTTTTCTTTTTTTATTTCCAGTGATGTTATTCCAATTAGGCAATGCTCTCCACATTAAACATGCTCTGCATCGTGTTTTCAACCAAACGCACTGACACATACACATATGCACACATCCAATAAGAAGAGAACCCACACAGAGAGGAAGAAGAAGATGCCCCGGGCAGTTTGTATGAACCGAGCGCAGGAGTGATTTGGGACCTAGGGAGGAGGAACGAGGAGCGAGGGCTAATAAAAGTCTATCTGGAGTGAAAGAAACATTAAAGAAGATCTAATACTTTAGGCCAGATGGAGGCTGGCAGGTCTGAAGAGGAACGCTGTGAGAGAGATCAATTGTGAAAGTGTAACTGGGGATAAGGAAAAAGGGACATATTTACGGTTGCACAACTAGATATTTAAAAACTGCATGACAAGAATAAAATTACGGAATGTTATTAAGATAGAAGTATGTCGTTATCAAGCTAAAATAGACAAACATGGCAAACAGGAAGCTGGAATAGCTGCAGGAGAAACACACATGAAAAATGACATTTTATTCTGTAACAAAATACACTCACATTGTTCCTGCCCATCATGTGGGGCACACATTTTGTGAACATATTGGTGGCATAAGTGTGTTTTTTTCTGATCTGATGTTGCTTAAATGTGTTTTAACCCCCCCCCCACTGAAACAGAGCAAAGAACCTTCCAGCTGTGTCATGTCTGTAAGGTTAACACACTGTAGCTAAGCTTTGTCCTTCTCTTTTCACAGGAAACCAAAATCAACTGTGTGCGGCTGGCTAACAAAGGTACAATCAGCTTTCCACCGACAGACAGCATATTATTGATGTATGAGTCTTATTTCATACCAGCAACAACACATTGACACTCTCTCTCTCTCTCTCTCACACACACACACACAAACACACACACACACACACGCACACCTCCTGCTTAGCTAACCCCGCATCACCACATTACTTTCTTGCATGACTTTGTTGCATTGCCTTCATTTACTGTTTTGTGTTTGGTCTCACGTGCACGTTGCACATTTTCCATTTGCCACAGCACGTCTGTCTCACATTAGCATGTTACCGCAAATATCGCTGCCATTTCACACTGACCATCTCCATCAAACACAGTGGACTGAGTCTTTTTATGCATCTCCCATCCTCATGTGCCGCTCATCTCTGGTAAAAACTGCACTTTTTGCACCCAGCAGTGTGCCTCTGAACGCTGTGCAGCTTGCTATTGATTTTTCTCACTTTGTCTTTTCTTTTATTACTCAAAAACATCTAAATCAAATATTGATGTTATGTTTTTCCCTTTCTCTGTCCGTCGCTCACGTCTTACTTCGAGACTTGGTCCCTCTAATTTCTTACTTTTCCATCGATTTTTCTGCCATCTGTAGACTGTGCACTGCACTGCTTTTAATCTTTACGCCAGTCTTTAATAGCGAACATCAAAATGCATGGATGAAAAAAAAAAACACAAGAACAAAAGGGTTTAATAGTGTCTGAGATTGGCTTTCAAACAGAATTGATGGGATAATTAAAACTCCAATGTTTCCAAATTTTAATAATCTTTTTATACAGGTATGACATATATTGGATTTTTGCAGCATAAATTCAGTTTTTTAAGACTCCTGGACAATACCTTCTACACTGTTGCTATCACACCAGTTTTTACCCTCTTTGTTACACTGAACAACAGCTAAAATGGTTTAAAACAGGTACCTTGAGAGGCCTTGAATAAATTTAGATCTCTAAAACAAAAAGAGCAATAGTTTCTCTGCTTGTGAGCCTGGTCCTGCTCTGGGTTTCTTCCTGTTAAAGGGGAGTTTTTCATTTTTTCTGGAAAGCTCATTGAGACTACGGTATTTTAGAATTGCAACAGGTGCTGTAAATATAGATGACGTGAACTGAATAATTATAAAAGCCTATAAATTATATAAATTAGGAATGAATCATTTATATCAGTCAAAAAACATTAATAAGTCTGAAGTTCCTGTAACAGGATTATGTTGCTGTTGAGTCTTTCCCCAAACTCGCAGAGTTCGCATGCCACTGGGTTGGCCCTGAGTTGGCCCTGAGTTGGCCCTCCTGAGGCCCAGAGTTGGCCCTCCTGTGTTGTAATCCGCGAAAGTAAAAGAAGCCCCTTAATGTGCAGCAGCTGTGTTCTGAAACGTGATTCCTAACAAACCTGTAGCGACAGAAACCGGAAGCTGTTGCCGTGTCTGAGTTCATCCTTTGCTTTCATCCATTGCTTCATGCACCGTCTCCTCCACCTCCCGCTCCCTTTAACTTCATGACCTCAGACATCTACAGCGCCCCCTCACGCACACCTGCAACACATCTGTCAGGGCTTTTCTTGGACCTGGGACAGTCGGAACGTCATGACAACGCTCACACCCTAGTCTGCATGTTAAGAACCAGCTGTTTTATTGACTGAAACATTCTAGTCTGATTACTGACGACAGCACAGGTGTGCAGTTGGACAGCAGGAAGGACTGAATGAATACAATAAACTATGTCTTCTTTTCTTAGACTTTTTCTTCTTTCTTTTCCTTTTTTGTCCTTTGTTTCTCTCTTCCCTCTCTCATGCTTTCCGGTGGGGACGTGCGGCCCTTGGCCTTAGTGGTAATAGGTAGGGGACAAATAACAACGCCGTACATTCTAGTCATCCCAAGCGAAGGTGATTATTGCTTTCCAGGCAGACTATTTTCTTTCCTATGTTCTATTCTTCCATCACCAAATGACCATAAACACAAACAGAGCGGAGCCGATCTTTGAGTTGTCCTCCTTCCCCTTGATTTTTGACATGTTCTTTCTCTTCTGTTCTTGTCCTCTTCTCATGGCTGTCTTGTTTGCATGTCTGCTCTGCTTTGAATGTTGCTGGCTATTTTACCCTCTGCATTCAACTTTTTTTTTTTTTTTTTTTTTTAACATTCATGCGCTCTTTTATTCAGTATTGAGCCTCTTTTAAACCATCTTCCACCACCACTGCTTCTATCAAAACAATACAACTACAGACAACTCACAGACAAGCATCGTATTCTCATCTGTCAAACAAACAAAGCCACAGTTCCACTGGTATCTGTTAGCTAAGTAGCAGAACCTTCCCTCTGGCAGCAGAGTGCTGCTGCTATCTCCACTGTTGTCGTTGTTATAATTTTGGCCAAGAAAAGAAAAGACATGGGTCAGAAATCATCTCTCACACCTGTCAACAGACACAATGGACAACATGTCATCAAAGCTACACTTTTAACAGTTGTGGCTAATGTTAGCTGCAGGAAGACTGACGTCACTCATGTTCAGAGGCAAAACCGTGCATTTCTTGTTTGCTTCTTTAATGCTAAAATATAATTATTAATGTATCCATGACTTTTAAAAAGCAGAGCAAAAAGCTAGCATATAATTATATTTGATTTAGGTGCCAAATTACAGTTATTTGCTTGCATTTCTAAACAGAAAAATAAAGGATTTAGTGGTTGTTATTCATTCTTGATTCATTTCTGACTGCAGTATGGAAGCTGCAGGTCATTCAAAACACTCTAGCTGACCCTCGTTAGAGTAAAAACTCAGGCCTCGCCACTTAAAAACCTACATTTCATTTGTTTGAGCAGTTTGATGCTTTAATATCACAGCAGTTTAATGCACATATGAAAGACTGAGTGCAGCAGTTGTGGTTTTTAATCACAAAATCCCTCCCATCTAAGCAGAATTCTTGTGAGGTTTGTGTTGTGTACCTTCTATTATGCAAACATATTTTCAAGGCCTTATTTTCTTGTCCATCCTTGTGTGTGTGCACTTATCAGCAGCTGGGTACCAACCTGCATTTTCTGCCTTGTCAGAAACAAATTCTCTTCCGCAGAAATCAAAGTTGGAGTCATATCAGTGAGCTTTTTTTGTCTTTAATTTGGTTAAGGTGCCGTGTGTTGGAGTGGATATAAAGGCTGTCATGTAGCCCTCGCCAGCAAAAATGGCAAAGATGTGCCGAATCCCACAGCACATAAAGCCTTGCTGCTCGCCTCACAGCAAGATGGTTCTGGGTTCTATTCCTGCCATTGCTTTGTGGAGTTTGCATGCTCTGTTTAGGCTCTTCCAGCTACGAGAGTCGTAGGCAAAGCAATAAAGTCATTCAAGAAAGTAATGTGGTGATGCGGGGTTAGCTAAGCAGGAGGTGTGTGTGTGTGTTGGTGTGTGTAAAATGGTGTGTTTGCCATGTGATGCACTGGCAACCTGAGTATTCAGGGTGTCTTCAGCGTCATCAACCCAAAAGACTACCCAGTGACAGAAAAAAAAAAAAAAAAAAAAAACTAAACAAAAAAGAAATGAACAAAAACCTGAACAGGTGAACAAAGGAGGACAGGGAGATGTCGGGAAGAGTACAACTAGAGAAAAATGGAATTTACATGTGAGCTGGGACTGAACACACACACACAGCGCAGAAGATCAGAGCCGACTCCAGCACTGCTGCAAATCTGGGAACCAAGCGGAAAGAAAGGAAATGCCATAGATTTAGTATCACTAAGAACAATTAACAACAGAAGAAAAGCAAGCAGGAAGAACATAGGAATGATTGTGTGTGTGTGTGTAAAAGAGAGGGCGGGCAGCAGGCAGTACCTGTTGTCGCTATGGGGGGGTTGCAGTGCAGCCAGGGGTGTGGCAACCATGGAAACTGCTGCTGTACGCTATCCTATACCAGCAACTCTTTTTGTGTGTCACTGCCAAATAACAGCTTCTGTTGTTCGAATGAGACTAATTACCAGCCCGAGTTTATAAATACACTCCGCCGGTGTAGGCAAACAGCATAGCTGCTGTCCTGATTCACAGCGGACCAGTCGTGGTGTGAAAACCTGGTTGTCACATTACGCCAATTCCCAAGTCCTCCTAAGTCCTAAGTCGAGGAGCGTTCCAGTTACTGTTGCTCCGTTCAGCTCACCTGATGGTTAATATCAAAGTGGCCATGGTCGTAGAAGAACAGACTCTTTCATACAGACCTTGTTGGAAGCTAGTTTGGTGGCTTTTTGTGAAGGTCTCAACATGGTTGTTTGAGCCCTTGGAGCGCAGCACTGCAGCAGCGTACAGTAGCTCCTGTTAGTAATCCTGTTAAGCACACTCAACCATGCTAACGTTAATCCACAGAGGATGCACCGCTCTGCTGCTGAGAAACAATACCTGACAACTAAAAACAGAGTGAGAGAGAGAGCATTTAATATCTGCTGCAGCACAGCGTCCCCAAAATTAATTTTATCTCAATTTAGATGCGATTATGGTTTTAATATCTCTGCTGTTTTGGCCATGATTCTTTCCCACTAAGGTTGTTTACATGCATGAAAAAAGAAAAATGAAACAGAATTAGAACGTAAGACTGTTTTGCTAGTCCTAGACATCGCTGCTGGCTACAGTTTCCTCAGGGTAGGGCACTCTCAGGGCCATGTTATATCTCTTTGAACCATGTTTCATGGCTTAATCCCAACTGAATCTTACAGGAAAAATCAATCATTTAAGAGCCTCTGCCAGCACTCCCAGTTGAGGCCGACTGTATAATTCTCACTAAGTGCTTTTTTTCACCACACACGCAGACAGTCCACTAAAAGTGGGAACATTCATTTTACAATAAAACTTGCCTGTCGCTGTGTCTGCTGTCACATTTTCTGGATATTAAACACTTAAATGTAAAAGACAATGCTGCTAAAACACACCAGGGTGCTTGGCCATTCGGATAGCCAATCAACTGCATCCTTGTGACCATGGAGATACCTGCTTCCATTTTCTATATGCTAGAAAATGACGTTGATATTTACCAACGTGGTTATGATGGTATAACATTAAGTTGTGTGATAATCCTATTTTGGACACAGATGGAAAAAAATAACTTTGTCAAAACCTTCAGTTTCAAAAAGCTTCTTCATAATTCACAGAGCCGCCTTGGAAACAAGAATGGTGTTAATATCTCCCTCTATTAAGAACACATTAGAGCTGAAAGTCAATTTCCTCTCTCCTCTATCAAAGAGACTAAATAAAAATATCAGAACTGTTTTATGGCTGTATTCATGACACTTAAACTTGAAAACACACAACAGAACCTGTAGCCTGGTAACCTTTCTCAGCCTGCAGTGTCATGTTCTCTGGACACCATTTTGATTGAATTTCAGTGTTTTCAAGGCACATTTGCACCCCAGTAATCTGTACAACTGATAGAATAGATTAATATAGTGACAACACTGTTCCAACCCTCAGACTGTACCTGAGGAAGACAAGGGCGGTTTATCAGAAGTCAGACCCACAACATCAGGGTAAACCTCCCCTCACCCCTAATATTGAGAGAGGTATGAAGGACATCCCCTGTCTGTTTTTAGCTGCACCGACTGCCTCAGTGGATCAAGGTCACAGACAAGCACCAAGCAGCATGTCTGCAGATGAAGAGGAGCCTCGTTCCTCAGCCGAGGACTCCATATCTTATTTACACATTACTTTTTAGCATGTTAGCAGCCCTGTCTTCATCACCTTTTGGATGTTTCCAGCTTTAATAAGCTCCAGATCTTGCCTGAACTACACCTTTTGTGGTGTCTTTGGCCTTCTCAGTTCTCCTTTTCTCTGCACTATAAAGTCAGGACTTCATTAGTAGAGGTCCAGAAGAGTCCAGGTTTACAGACTTCTGAGTGGATGAAAGTGCTTCTGGAACTGGTACTTGAGAAGATGCTTTTCTTTGCAGAGCGTCAGAGACAGAAATCATCAGTGCCTCATTAAAGGCACCTTTTGTGATGTGATGTGAAAGACATTCCTTCAGTCTGCTTTTCTTGGAGATATAAAAAGCCTGATTAAAGCAAAGTAGAAAGATGAAATCATAATATTAACAGTCCAGTTTCAACCACTCCTTTAGAAGCAAACACACACAAATCTTTTGCATGAGCCCTGAGACTGTCCTTTTCACCAAGATCAGACTGTATTTACACGATTGTGACATTTGCAGTTTAAATTATTTAAAAAAAAGATGAGTCACTGTGTTCTTGACTCGCCTGCTGTAGATCATGTAGACGCCATACGTTCACGTCAGTTCAATAAGAGCGATTATTATTGACACAAGTTAATATGAGGATTCATTGTTTAACATGGAGGAAGTTGCTAAATGGAAAAAGCAAGAATTTACTGACATACTACTCAAATTTGCTATTTTATATTCCTCCTATTGTGTCTGCTCTGACTGTTTTTTTTTGTTCAACAGTATGTGCTCAGCATAAATTGTGATGTCTTTCTTCACATCAGTTCTCAAGGAATTTGAGGGTTTTTTTGTGTGTTCTGGGCTTTGTGTCATTGAAATGAGTACAGAGTGGACGACATTGCCGGCAAAGCCAGAAAACTCGCTGAACTCTGCTCTTACTTCTATCAGGATGCCTTAAGAATAAAAAAAAAAACAGAGGAAGAGAAGAGAACCTGCTGGAGAGAATGAAGTTTTCTATTTTGTGCTTTAAAAAGGAAAAAATGAAGTTTAGATAAAAGCATAACCAAGGTTTTAAAAGATGCCATTCAATGCTCCCAGTTCAGTTTTGAAGACATTATAAACAACAATTCAGATATTCTATCCAAAGACACCACAACACGTGAGGCCATGCTGTGCCAACCATTATATAACTATTATTAAATTTAATACTTTAATAATACTAGATTTTAGTAGGTGCCTTTCTGAACACCCAAGGACATGATACAACATTTCAGCGTAAGAAACTGAAAAAAACACACAATAAAACATTGAGAAATAAATGTGACCAGGTTAAAAAAAGAAACCATGAAATTATTGAAATTAACTGTATCAGATAATAAAGTTATGATGGTGGAGAGAAATCAGTACTGACAAATAAGTCCAGACAGATGAGTTTTGAGTTTGGATTTGAAGAGAGGACGTGAGGTGATGTTTGGAAACAAAGTGGCCAGCGAGCGGTGTAGGTGGATAGATGAGGTTCTGTTCCTCCGCCAAAACCTGTGAAGGTGCTCATCAGGCTCCAGGATACTATAGGTTCGATGCAGAAGCAAGATTTGACCTTCAGAGCTCCATTTGAGCTTATGTGTTGTTCCAGGAGAGATCGGCCTCCTTTTGACTAAAGAAAGAAGGGCAAAGCTTTTCATCTGGTAACAATGAGAAATGTTACCCATCTCAGCTCCTCTGGAACACACGTTCTTGCGTCTCTTCTTGGAAACACACCTGGACTGCTTGTTTGTTCTGCTGCACGTTGCTGGTGTTTTCATCCTCCATCCTGGTTTCTGACTTGGTTTTATGCTTTTCATGGTTGTTTACAATCTTCACCTTGGGATCAGTTGTGTCAAGCGTGTCTTTGTAGTTAACACTTGCTTGCACATGTGTGTCTGTGTGCGTGTGTATGTGGTTTTTATTAAAGGCTGGAACAAATTTGTGAATGTACGTGTGTGTACACAGATGAGTGTGCATGTGTGTAATCTGACTGTGTATTTTGTGTGATCAGTCACTTTGTCACATGTCTGACTATCTGTTTGACTGTGTGTGTGTGTGTTGGTGTGTGTGTTGGTGTGTGTGTGTGTGTGTGTGTGTGTGTGTGTGTGTGTGTGTGTGTAGGTGCATCTACCCAGGATTCAGAGGCCATGGAACCGGAGAAGCAGGTTGACAGCACAGTGAAAATGGCAGGCGTGATCGCTGGGATTCTGATGTTCATTATCATCCTCCTGGGCCTCATCCTCACCTTCAAACGCAGGTAGGTATCAGACCTGATGTCACAGGTGTGACCTGTAGCCGTTGTCCCTGGTAACCACCGTCCTTCTGATTGAATAAACGAGGGCAGAAATCCCAGTCATTTAAAAATGTAGCATTGACACGGAGGCTTCCAAAGACCTAATTAGCACCAGATCACAATCAAGTCTGCAGCTTAAATTAAAATAAATGAAAACACAAACTTTTAAAGTGTAACAGGTGCAGACTGTGCTTTAACAGCACCTTTTAGTTCCTTCATCCTTCCTTCAGAAGTGATTTCTCTCTTTTTTGAGATCAGCAGTTTCTCATGCATCATCTCCAGATAAACACTCTCCCAAGATGACAATTAATCTGGCTTTTGGAGAGAATCTATAATAATTCCTCTGGGAATGCTTCCATTTAGAGATTTTTGTTATTATTATTTAAGGGTGATGTATGTCTTTGCCTTTCTTTGGCTGATCATTTGCATTTTTAGATAACAATAAATAAAGGTCGGACATCAGCCAACCAAGTTTACTCTGAATGAATGAAGCCTGAGTGTAGTTTTATGGGAGCAAGACTGAGAATTTGAAATGTTTCTGTTCAGTTTCATTGTCAACAGGAGCCTTTCTTCAAAGATAAGCCACAAAATGTATGAATTCTGAATTTGCTCTCCATCTTTTTGGCTCTAAAGTCACAGTAAATAATGTGGTCAGACTTTAGCTACAGCAAGAGTTCACAGAGTTTTTGTCTGGTTAACGCACACACTGACCGGCCTTCATCACCAGTGTTTCTTTTCTTTCATCCCCTTTATTCTTTTCTTCTGAATGCTTTTGGGTTTCCTTTTTTAAATTAAAACCTTTTCCGTTTAATCCAACCTTCTGCGACTCTCAAAACCATCTTCTATTTTTTTAAATTCATTGTACTGTTGTATATGCATCTATGGTTGCTAAATTAACATAAAAAGAGAGGAAAACCAAAAATGAATACTAAACTAGCATATTTATTCAGTTGACATAAATTCAAATAGAAAAAAGAGATTGGTAGTAAAGTAAAGTAAAATATAGCAGCAGGAGGAGCACAATGAAGGTCTCACATGATAAAAATTCAAAGAAGGCTGCTCCGGTTAGCCTGTGGGTCAAACTGATATGCTGATTGCATCTCAACTAACATCTAACTAAACTAACCAAACCTAACAGGACATAATATTCATTATAAGGTCAAATACAGAGCAAACACCACCACATTTAATGTAGCAGCAGAAAACTAGCAAATATGTAGACAAAAATGTTAGAATATATAATAAATAAAATGTTGTCATGCTCGGCTGTTCTCATTAATTTCAATAAACCAATGCAGTTAGCACTAGTGGATGAAAAAACAGGCAGAACAGTGCTGTGCACTTGATGTGGAAGAAAATAAACAAAAAACTATAGCTGACGTTAATAGAAATGACAACAAAGAGTAAACTGATCCAACAGAAGAAAAGAGAAGAGCCTGATGGAGCAGTTACCCAAGCTTAGCATCTATTATTCATTTTTATACATTCACCAGTTATAGGCGGCAGAACCAGTGTACTCATATCAAAAGCATTTGACAGGCCTTTCAGACCAATTTTTCCACAAAAACTACAAGATGTGAGCGTGCACCACTGTACCACTAATGTACATGTCCAGATGGACAATAATCCAGAGCCAAACGATGTTTCTGATAATGTAAAATGGAAGAAAAGTGGACATGGTAGAAGTCTTAATGGGAATTGAATGTTTTCCAACTCAGGTAGCCCCGAGGGCTCTAAAGCTGGAAGATACACTTTTCATTAAAAGGCTGAATGCAGAATAAATGAAAAATTAATGTTCACAAAGCTCCCTTAATAACGCTATGTGTGTGTGCGTGTGTGTGTGAGAGAGAGTGGTGTCTCTGGACCTGCCAACTGATGGTGACTGAATATTCTGTGTGGTATTTTATTCAGTTCATATTTACTTTAATCCTATAACTTTGAAATTAAAAGCTTAAAAAACACAGCCACTGTTATATATTTTTTTTAACAATCTTAGACATTACAGTTAAGTCATTCTTTTTTTGTTTTTAATTAGTGGATTATTTTAACTGGATTGACTGGTTTCCTATGTTGAAGTCAGGAACCGTAAGAACTCTTTCCTACATATCTCATGGTACCTGCTAAATCCGGCTCTGTGACAAGAGTTTTTTATTTTTTTTATGAAAGTGGTGCATTCGTTCCCAGCATCACCTCTGTGTGATGTGTGTCACCTCCATGAATCTTCAGCCTGCATCCAAAACATAAAGAGAAAAAAAAAAAAAACTTGCTTCAGTCCCACCAAAAAAAAAAAAAAAAAAAAAAAAAAAGTTTGAAAACTTGCTTCAGTCCCACAATCGGTTTAACGCGACAGACTGGGAACAGATCTGTGGGAGGTCTAAACTTCATGTGGCTGATACACATCTTCAGCCTCCTTCAGCTTTACTCTTCTCCAAATGTAAGTGTTCTGCATCTCAAATCAAGGTCAAAGCATTGAAGGGGAGTGAATGGAAGGTGAAAATGGTTTTCTGGTTTTCAACCTCTCTGGCTGGAGTTTCACAGCCTTTAATATTTTTTTCTGTCTTCCTGTTTCTTGTCTTTGGCTCCACCCCTTCCTGTCCCGTCCTGTACCTGCGTTGCTTTGCTCCGATAGAGAGATTCACACGTGGAGAACTCTGAGCGTGGGGTATTGTATGTTTACTTTTAGACATCAACACATCCACTCTCTTCCTCACTGTGACTCTCACCTCACATTTTCTGGCTTTCAAACACATTTCAGAACAATGGCTGCACCTGAAAAATGACCATAAAACCACCACATTTGAAATAAAACCCTTTTAATTTGTCAGGCTCCTGCATGAACTGCAGCACCTTTAGAGGGGCAGAATGTGGTGGCAGATAAACACATACATGAAATAATTGCTGCGATTCCTGCAGTCAAAGACTGTCCCAAAAACACAGAGCAACATACTTTATTAGCCATGAATCTCTGTGGCACACCTGTCATTTTCATCATGCTCCTTCAACCATTTCAGATCTCCGCCTCAGGAGGTGAACAAATGCTCACTTTGCATCTTCAGGGCTCTTCATTAGACCTAAAACCTAAAAAATCTTTCATTTTTTAATGTGACTTTTTTTGTATCGCTTTAGCGATACAGGTTAGCAATGTCAGGTACGTTCGACCATTTCCTACCAGCCATCTGTTTGTGGTTACACATCACCTGAGCTCACCAGATTCAGTCCACCGTGAATCGTCTGTTTAAAACCAGCGTTACTTCAACTGTGCTTTTCATTACAGCTGTGTGATAAGAGATTTTACATTTGCTTGTTCACCTGCTGTCCATTGTAATTCCAACATCGGAGATATCAAAGAGTCTTCAGCGGAACGTAATTGACAACATTTTTAGAATCTAAAATTGTAGCTGAAAACCACCAGTGAATACTTTTGTAAAAGGTTAAATAATTCAGGTAAGAGAATCAGATCTTCAGCTTAACAAATACAAAATGTGGGAGGTTTGAGGTATTAGCTTGCCAAATGAAATATGATGCTTCACAAATATCTCCACCCACAGTGTTCCAGGCTCGAGGACAATCTCCTCAGCGCCAGTCATGGTCCAACATGCTTTCTCCGATAGAAAAGCAGCCCACCTTTCAAGCATCACCTTCGACACAGACGTCTTCCTACTCTGCTGTCTTATGTAAATACAGTGGCGTGTCAGATA
The DNA here is from genome assembly GCA_015343265.1 of Pao palembangensis. NCBI lineage: Eukaryota > Metazoa > Chordata > Actinopteri > Tetraodontiformes > Tetraodontidae > Pao > Pao palembangensis. The sequence goes on along the minus strand of CM027087.1, from coordinate 13,671,642 downwards.
GATGGACTGTGAAAAGATGTCAGTGAAAAGCTGCAGATGAATACATACATACACAATATATACTAGGAGGACATCATTGTGATTAATTCATACTGAATCTGCTTATTTAAAAAACAAAACATGCAAACCTGAGTTATGGAAAGAGATTACAATTTTTTTCTAATTTGGTGCATTTGATCCAGGGAACGTCCTGGGGAATTGCTAAAGACCTCTGCAGCTCCTGACACGGACCTGAGCCTGTAGCAGCTTCTGTGGTTCAGATTAAGAAGGTGGTTCCAAACCACCCCAAACAGAGATTACTTTAGAATGTTGTTGAGTCTTCGGACACCAAGCTCATGAATGGTCACACGAGGGTTTCCTGAAGAATGGTTCTCTGAAGGTCGAGACCATCTGATCACATCTTACAGATGTGCGTTTCATTGAGAGTTGCCAACAGCCCCTGAAGAAGCACTGCGACTTGATCGACCATCTCCAGAGGTGACCAGGGATGAACCATGACCACACATGTGAACACACATGTACCCCAACATGTATCCATATATAGCCAATCAGCGGGTAAAAATACCCAAGTGATAGGGAGAATATACACACAGGAATACACACCCCCAACCTAAGCCTCACATTCTATACGCTAAAACATACGCACATACATCATTATACTTCTATCTTTGCGAGGTCTTATTCATTACACAGCCCTCTACCCTAACCATCCCAGGTAGCTCCCTAAGCCTGACCCTGACCCTAACCTAAACCAATTATATCCCCAACCTTAATACCAAGTATTAACCCTTAAACAGGCCTTTGAAGTTGTCAGGACCAGTTAAAATGTCCTCACTTTGCTAGTAGAATGAGTCTGACGGTACTCAGTAAGTAGTAAGTACAAGAACGCACACACACACACACACACACACACACACACAAATGTGAGGCATTGTTGAGTCAGAAGCTCTGTGTCTTTTTGAAATCAGGGTTTGATGGAAATGCTGCCAGAGTGGTTTTTGCTGGCTGGGAGGACACTGCGCCAACCACTTGAACTTGGAAGCTGAGCTGAGCTGTTGCAGGAGACAGAAAGCAACAGGCGTTAACTGAAAGTACAGCCACAGCTTTTGTAGAAGTCCGGTCTGGCTGCAGTGAAAACCTTTGACCCCTAAAGCATTAAAAACGTGATGATGTCACGTCGGTGGTGAGCTGCCTTGGCGACAGAGAGTGACGGCCTGCTCTACATTTAGGAATGACCAGTTGTCACTCCTAAATGTATCTACCCAAACGTACCTTTGGAATGGGAGCCGTGATGCGTCTGGGGTCTGACAGGAGGTACTTGGATAAGGCAGTTAAAGAAAAAAGACTAGTCCACATAAATTATTGATAATCTCTGTACTTACCTGCTGATGGAAAATAGGTCTAGATACATCAGCTCCAGCTGACATTCACTGAAACAGTTACTGGAGCTTATTGGTTACAAGGTTTTTATGGCTTTTTGAGGTCACAGCTGAAGTCTTTGAAGTTGTCTCAGTATCACAATAAGTTTTCCACTTTCACGTCAAAGTGAAGGGGAGTCGTTTCTTCTGGCCAGCTTGGCACGTAACCGGTTCCTGATAAAGAAGATCTGTTTTATTCTTCACTTTCTGCTGCTGCGTGAACACGATCTCCTCATTCTCTAACAACCAGTCAAATAAGTATCAGCTTTTATGTACAATCACACATTTGCTCCTGCTGCTCTCTCACATGGACTATCAGTCTCTTGCACACACAAACACACACACACACACACACACACACAGTATTAATATTCATGACTGATTTTATCACGATTCTCAATATTCTGCATTTTATCAATATCAGCAGAGCCTTCAAGTATAGTTATCAGTATGTGTGTAGGTGTGTGTGTGAAGAGTAGTCTTGTGTTAATCTATAAAATCTACTTTTGTAAAATATCACTACTTTGGAATGGTGTGACAGGATATGCTGTTCTATGAATCATCTCTCCTTTCTCTCTGCCAACTCCATCCAGTTTTTGCACTTTTTTGTCATTTCTCATTCCCCATTTCTACCGTTTACCTTCTTGGTGATGGAGGCTTCAGATGTGCGCCAGACTTCTTGATCAGTTCAAAATTTCTTTAATATTTCGTATTAAAATTTTAGGTTAATTTACTCGTGACCCAGTTTTTTGATATTCAAAATCTTTCAGGGCATTAAAATCTTAAAGCCCGAGCAAGGCGTGCCATTCCAACCCGTTCCACTGCTTGTTGGGAACAAATTTTAAATCTATATGGAAAAACAGAAGCCATAAATGTAGATATCGTATATGTTGGGAATAATTTAGGCCGAACAAATGCATTCTTCAATAAATAACAAATTCATCTTTAGAAATTAAGCAGTGTTAAACAGCACAATCTGCAGCTTCTCAGGGTTAAATCATGAGCTGCCTCCTATATTGCATGAAAGCAACATAAGCATCATCGATCTGTTCAGTTAATGAATAGGTTGATCTCTTGTGATGTAGGGGAGATAGATTTTTATTACATCTCATTTTTCTGTCAGTAGTTGCTGACGACACTGCAAATGCATCAGAGAGAGAAGTTGCTAGTGACGACGGCTCGCCTGATGAGCCTGAAAACAGCCTATCCTCCTTAAGTTCACGTGGAGATGCATATTGACCCAAAGACTCAGCTCCTGACTGTAATTCAGTAGGCTCTGATGCACCCATAACAGGGGTCAGCACGCTGAGAGGCATAACATAATATTTCACAGCTTTCCAAATGAGGACACGATCATTTGGGTACATGGCTGTCATTTTGATATTGATCCAAATGAAACCACATTAGGGGTATCAGACATGCTGGGCAGTGTTCTGAGATGGGCACACATGGAACTGCCTCTCTTCTGTTAACTGATGATGGGCTGCGGAGGTAGAAGATGACAATTTAGCAGGAAAAAAAAATGTTCATATTATTATGTATGTGTTGCATATGAAAGGATTTCTGTGGATAAGATAAATAAACAACAGATAAAAAAACTGAACAAAATGTGGCCTCTTGGTTGAAAATGCCAACGGAAAGTCAGATTTTCATTCAGATCATGAACTAATCCAATGTGTTTGTCCTTCTTTTGGGTTTTGCTCTGTCATCATCGGCCTCACCTCACCATTCTTCAGAAGACATGCTTATTCCTACTCTTATTACCTGTAAGTAGAGATTTCATATAAGAAGCAACTTCTATTTCAGCCCGTCGTTTTATCTTTGGATGTGTGCTTAAATTTTGTCTTTACCTGCATCGTGTTTGCTTGTATTATATAGTTTTCTTCATAAATACTCACTATTTCTGACAATGTTCCAGAAAGCCTGAAGACATCTCCACCATACGTATTTTGCAGCCTTCACGTTTTAACACAAAACACAGCAGACTGCTGTCTTGCCAGTTGAAAGGATCTTCACACAGATTTGTCACGAAACTCCTCATAGTGTAGCTGTGAGTGCGGCTTCAGTGACACTCACAGCTGTTAGCTGTTAGCTGGGCAGAACATTGCTGTTGAAGGACTCTCTAATTCTCTCCTTGCTGGCCCATCACCTACTCAGGGCACGGATGGAGGTTTAATTGCAGCATTTAACTGCAGCATTTACATTGGTTTCTGCATAATGCTTCACCTCAAAAGGTCAGAATATTTCACTGTTATCTTCTCCACAAAGTGGCCATTTTCCATCCTATTAACTAGCTCTGATGACACAAAGTTACACTGCAGTGGTACCTAGGTACCTTACACACGAAGGTGTTTTAATCCCAAACACACAAGTCGCAAACATGCACCTTGCTGCCCGAGCAAACCTATAAATCCCCATAGAAAAGTTCTAAAACTCCCTAATCTCCTGCCTCCTTCAAAGCAATTGGCAATTTTTTACTTGCCAACACAGGAAATTTCCAACCCTCCCACCTTGAGGCTGTTTGACCCAACCAGAAATTACAATTTAAAAGGTGCATCACCTGGTGAAGGGCTGCTGCTTTTCTTACTTAGTGCAGTATTTCAGATCTGGCAGATCCAACAAATGCCAGCCTATGTTTCTTCATCAACACACATAATACCCCAAAAGGTACAGTTCATGCTCAAATTCATAGGAGATGAATTATTCCAGCACCAACACATAGAAAAACGCCTTTATTCATTGAACAGATTTTCTGTTGGTACCTCTGCTTTTAGCATCATCTCTGATATTCACCTTCATGCCATAGATGGGATGAATCAGTATTTTTACTTGCGTGGCCTTTCTGCAGCAGAAATCTAATAAAGTTAACGGCATGATGCAGTAGGACGAGAGTGGGTATAATTCAGTCTGGTTCATTCCCAGTGCAGGTCCCACTCTGTCATTCCATAATAACATTTGTTTTAGCCCAACGACTCAATAAGCAGCCCAATTAGCTTCTCTCTCCCACTTTAACCATTTAGTCTGTTTCCCACTGGCTGATCCACCGACCACATTTTGGACTTGTCTTTGCAAAATTAACAAGGTAAAGAAACATACTTTCTTTAAAAAGATTTGACTTATATCTAAATGTATAGATATAAATCAGTAACTCTTCAGTAACTCAGCCTTAAAACCAGAGCTTTCTGCATCATCAATGATTATAAATAATCACAAAATATTGAAATGGCTAAAAGTACAAGGGAGAAGAAGAAGAAACCAAAGCCAAACCCCTGACATACATACAGCCCCAGGATGTTTACTGTTAGTTGACAGAGGGATTTAAATCTCTCTCTCTACCTCTCTACCCCCCCCAACTCCCCAACCCCAGGGTTCTTTAAACCCTGCAACAGCAGATTAAAGGTAGTTTCAGTCTTGGCCCCGCAGGCTCCTCTGCAGCAGTTGTCGTCCCGAAATGACTGACTGACTTCAGGGATGCCTCCAGGATATATGAGTAGTCAAGCGACTCTGTATATATGTGTGTGTGTGTGTGTGTGTGTGTCTATATATATATATATATATATAACATGAATGTTTTTTGACCAATTTTATTTATAAAACAGCATATCCAAATAGCATCATAGCGTCACTCATTACAGACACAGCAAACTGCATCAATTAGTATTGCCAGGTGCAGAGTGGCGTTCATTATTGCTGCTGCCATCAGTAAGCGGCTGGAAAACCTTAGCACTTAATGAATTACAATGGTGACATTCATTAAAGAAGGATTATGCACATTAATTGCCACTTACACTATGAAACCAATTTGTCTTCCCGACAAGTCCATTAGGAGGATGAATGTGTGACAGTTGGACATGTAAAGATGGAGACAATGATTTTCTGATGCTTCTTCACCTCTTTGCTGCAGCTGCTCTCTTCACCTCTTCATCCTTCTTCCTCCTCCTCTCTCTGCACCTATTTTCTTTTTTCTTTTTCACTCTTCATTTCCATTTGGCTTTTTCCCACTCTGCTGACCACCTCCTACTCGTCTTCTGCCCACTTCCTGTCAGAGGGCAGAGAAATAGGAAGAGGTCACTGTATGCTTCAGTCATAGATGTTTTCAGGATCACTGGCCAAGATGTGGAGTGCAAAAAATTGGGATATGGGCTTGACAGAGCACATAAATCTAAACTATAGGACAACTCTATACCAGATCTTTTTCTATTTTGCATCTTTGGTGTACCGGATCCTATCCTCTCAGGTCTTGCCCTCAGCTCTGTGTCTGGCTTCACAGCAACTTTAATTTCTTTTATTTCTGTCTTGCTGATTTAAAGTAATCGAGCGCAAGCAGAGCTCAGCATGTGACACAGGCGAACATACTGATGATTACTTCGTCTTCCTCTCAAATCTCTACCTGGGCTCTTGTAGCAATGAGAGCGAAAATACTCCCACATGAAAATTTCTTTCTTTCTCAGACCCACCATGTAATCACTGGTGCAGACACACACTAGTGCACAGAAACATGGTCACAGACTCACACAGGAATTGTGTTCCTATTGAAAGGGTCCGTCCACTTCTCTTCCACCCAATCAACAGTTTTTTGTTCGGCGCTGCAGGCAGTTGCTCCTGTTATTTCAGCACAACAACAATAGAACATTTGCGGTTGGGGGGATTTACTTTTCAATAGAGACGGCGGATGCAAAGTGTCTAATATCAAAGAAACCATAAAGGATCCAGACAAAAGTCAGATGTAAAGACAAATGACAGGGCTGTCATGTGCACATGTTATCTGCAGCCTGGAATTAAAATCTGTACCATTAAAATGTACGTAATGAAGTCAGGTTGTGTAAAAAAAAAAAAAAAAAAAAAAAAAAAGTAGTTAAATCAAAGTCAAATCATCACTTTAGTCATGTTCTAATTTGTTTTCTTTTTTCTGAATTTAATTTGTAGACGCCAACTTCCTTATGTGATTCATGCACTAATTTACCTTTGGAACAAGGCTGCAGGGTTGGTCAGTGTTTCAGAGGCATATAGGCAGCATCGTGATAGGTCACACCCACTCACCGGCCAATGTGCAGCAACAGCCAAAACCACCAAACTTGCAGACAAACACACACACACACATTACTGCATAACGGCCACACACGCGCAGTGCCAAGGTGCTGTTCGTGACTAAATATCAAATACTTTTAGGAAAGATGACGACTGTGTTGGTGGCTAACGGAGGAGGTTTTCTGTTCTTCCACAAAAAAAAAAAAAAAAGTGTGAGGTGAATGTTGTGACTCATCTGAAAGGGTCTGCTGCTGATACACAAATTAATAACCTGCAAACACAGCTTGTAGCTGTTGCAAAAGCTGAGTCACTCTACTGTTTGTTACATTTTTAAATGCAACCTTCTGGCAATGCAAGGTAACATACCTATTTGAATCCAAGATGGTTGATGCAGAAGAATGTGGTTACAGTCAGCAACATAAAAACTGAATGCCAACAGCAGACTCACAGACCTCCCAGTGGCTCAATAATGTCTGTCAGCTAACGCAGACCCTTAACCCCCCCCCTTACCTCATAACACTGAGGGTGTAATGGAGAAAATATTCTAGTGTGCTGTGTTAGACAGCGTGCACATGATAAGGACAATTAGGATAAAAATGTTACATTTGTGAGATTTAGGACCCAAACTCAGACACGAGAATTGTGCTCAAAAGCAAAAACAACCCTTTAATTGGGTACACAGGGAAACAGAAAGTGCTCCAATGGAGGAAAAACTGTGTTCATTAAAAGATTTAAAAAGTCAAAAATCCTTGAAGGTAGGTTCCTCTGCAGATCTTAGGCACACAGGAAACATCTAGTTTATATCCTGGTACCACTCTGCAAGTGAGAGAACGATCCAGCACTGGTACTCCGGTGCAGCTGCCTGAAATATGCCACTGATTGCAATGAGCCACAGATGGTGCCCTGTCACCAGCAAAGACTCAGACTGCCACGCTCCGTAGTGGACAAAAAGAAGACAAAGAAGACAACAAAACAACACAAGAACCCCTGAGCATGCAGGAACCTAACAAAAATGGCTTGATGTGTGTGATGAGTGTGCGTGTCATGCACTTGGTGTAATGAGTAACGACCCCACCACCAGTAGGAACGTAGATAGACAGAATGTCTCATGATCTCCAGAGAGGGACAGATCTGAAGACAATGTCAAAGACAATAAAAACACTTCTAGGACCAGCTCAAATGTCTTCAAAAAAAATGTCCTCACTTTGCTAATAGAATGCAGACTTTGGTACTCAGTATGTAGCAAGTACAAGAGCACACACACACACACACACACACACACAAATGTGACGCACACACATACAAACAGATGCCTTTGTTCACACCAGGCCCTGGATAGGGTTTCGAGTGGGGTATATGGGCACTCAGCTAGGCTGTTTTGATGTTATACCCATGGGCACCTGAACGCACCACCACTGCTCTTCTGGGTTGACAAACTGCTGACTTCTACCTGTCCAGGATGGGGTGGGAAACAGTAATCTGTGGATCCACCCCCTTCTGCCCTATATGTGGAGAAATGCTGTGTTATGTAGCCAAGTGAATTTATGGTTCAATTAAAATTTGAGGGGGTTGTGTACATCCTGCTGCTGGTACAGAGTATGGCAATTTAGATTTTAACTGGATCTTATCAAAAATCTTGTGTCTCATCCTAATGTTCTTGCCTTTTCACATTTTTCTTCCCTTGTGAGGGTGCAAATGCAAGCAGCTGGTGTCAACAATAATTGTAGGTTGTTGAGTTTGTGATCAGAGCAGAGAGCAACATAAACAGTCAATGTCAAAGTTCTGTTATGTAAAGTTTAGATGCTATACTTTTACATTTTGTAATAGAACTGATTGCACCAAAAAGAATCAAAGAGACCTGTTACCTCAGACTGGTTTATGTCATCCCTTTTGGTCAAAATTCAGTCATATTTGCTGGATTCCTACCTTCTGAAGATCATTAAAAACTGACCATGATGCTAAATGTTAGCTGTTAGGTCCAACCTGACTGTGACAGTAAAAGCAGCAGACCGAACAGTTTCAAGTTTCGCAGATTCTCTGACTCAGGTATTTTAAAATTAGTTTGACTAAATAACTACCTGACTAAGTATATGTTATGTTGGAATTTAGGAATATTTAAGAGAGGTGGGAGTTGTGAACTGTGAGCTTGTGTTAGTTTAAAGTTTCATATGTCAGCAAAATGGGAATTCTTTTAATAATAAATCAATTTGAACTAAAAAATGCTAAACATAAAAAACTCATTTTGTTAATTAACACAGTATAATATGTAAGAACTCATATCTGGAATATAAACGCAACACAGATGCCGATGCACGGTTTCACTCAGGGTTCTTCTCTGAAGACAAGCCATGCTGTAGCTGTCCTCTTGGCTGTGCCTTCATTTAAATCATTGTTTGTGCACTTCTTCTGTTGATCTGTGATCATCATTACATTTTCTTTTTGTCCTCTGTGTGCTCATTAATCTATTATCTAGTCTAAAATATTATTCACATGTCGGTTGTTTCCTGTCTGTACATGTGATCATACCACAACAGGAAGTTGGCAAAGAAGCAGAAGGAGACTGCCAGCAGCTCCACCCAACAAAGAGAGATGGGGCCAGTAACCACAGCTGACAAGAGCACCACTAAAGTCAGCACCCTTCACAAGGATGACCCCTTCTCCACCTCCAGTCAGGACCTCAACGGATTCAGTAAGAGATTGTCTTACAGAATTCTGGCCTCAATAGGGAGCTCAAATCAGCTGTAGGTGCCTTTAGACGCCCTGAACATGGCCGCGGTAAAGGGGGGAAAAATTAGGACGATTAGGATCAGACAAGGAAAGGGCCCTGCCCTCAAACAAATAAATAAATAAATAGAGAAAATTTAAAATCATTATTAAAATTTGACTAAAAATAATTTAATTAAACACACTGAAATAGTAGAGCCCAGCCGAGGTACGCTAGTCAGCTGTGCCATGCCCGCTACAGTCTGAGTTGCACACGCAGAGTGCAGAGAGGCTGCCGCGATGTATGGTAAAGCAAAGTCTGGGTTTCAAAAGAGAGAGAAAAAGAGGGGGGAAAGAGAGAGATCAAGGGGAGACAATATGTCACCCAATTTTTCTCAAGGAACAGTTGGTATAGTCTTTGAGTGGTTGAAATCAAGCTGTTTGCTAGTTTGATGTCCACAATGAGATGTGTAGCTAATTAGATGGTTAGCTAATTATGTTAAATGGGTTTCCTCACCCTCCCTACTGGACTAAGCAACTACGTATGTCACCAGGTGCAATGTCTCCCCACAACGCCATCCAACCACATGAACCCCCACCAGAAGGTGAGCAACGTGGAATGGCAGTTAGCTTTATTGATATTTTTGTCTCTTTTGTCTCTCTTTATCTGTACTAATTCAACATAACCAGGCTATTTTTTCCTGCCAAACACCTTTCGTTTTTCACGTAATGGTAATTACAGTATCTGAATCAAAAAGAGGCTATTGCCTAGTCTTTTTTGGATGCTGGACATGTTGAAGCATTGCGTGATTGAATCTGTGTTAATTTCACAGAGATTATTCAAATAATACCATGAAATGTCTGTGTAGATTCTCAGTCATCCAGGTCATGGTTATCCAAAGTAGATCTCTCTGTGTCAACTGGACTGAAAGGTTTCCTTGAAAACGTTTCGCCCTCTCTCCAGAGAGCTTCTTCAGTTCTAAGTTTGCTGGGGCAGAGCTTGAAAATATAGCCCTGTGGACCATTGGCATGTTAATGGCCCGGGTGGTCACCTGAGAGTCCTTGGCAGGATGGTTGGCAGGGTCGTTCATTCAGTTTCAGTTGGGGTGCTTCCCCTTTGTCTGTTGGGTCACCTGGAGACTCATTAACATGTGACCCAACAGACAAATGGGAAGCACCCCAACTGAAACTGAATGAACGACCCTGCCAACCATCCTGCC